>JALDNG010000052.1:0-615000 GCA_024349245.1 Neodontobutis hainanensis
GGTGAATAATCATTATGAAAAACCATCCAAAGCCAAGAAAAAGTCATGGGCCACCCTTTTGACTGAGTTTTACTTTTTTCATGAAGCTATGACCTATTTTGCACATGTTGTAGACTAATTTTACACGAGAGCTGCAAACTAGGAAGGGGGAGAAGGTGGTGCAGTGAAGAAAACAAATATTGTTCCCTTTAACACACCAGATCTATACACCAGAAAAATCTAATTAGCTGATCTGGTATATTATTGTGAAATAAAAAAAACATCAATAGCATCAATAACATTTGATGTTACAGCTGAAAAAATATGCCATTTTAACATCTAAGCACCTGGCACAAAACAATTCACCTCATTTATTTCTGGAATCTAAACTGAGGGTTAACTTACAGTGCTTTGAAAACATATTCAGCCCCAAACACTTTCACAACAAAGAATGTCACAGCCTTGGATGTAATGAAACCGAGGATGTTCCACTGTATTTTTCGCAGTCAACACATTTGTTGGATGGGATTATGGATATTTACTCATCAAAATGTTATAATGAAATAAAAATGTGGCAGAATACATTTTCAAGGCACTATATGTAAACAAAGAGCATTTTGAATGAAAACTTCAACAGACACAACTATCTTACAAAGTAAAATAAAGAAGAAAAAAAACTCTCTACAAAAGGAAGATTCTTAAACAGGCAATTGTTCAAAAAGTAAATGTAAAACACCAAATTTTCAACATAGTCAGTCAATGGCAATTGAGTTAATTGTCCATTAGGTTGCACAAAAACTCATGATCCCTTTAAATACTATTATTTTGGACTTGGGCTGGTAAGAAAATGGCAATTACCAATTTACAAATTGTTCTGAGACTTGCATGAAGTTCGCAAAGTCCTAAATAATAAAGTCAGAAAGTCATAATGACGATGAAGATGAGGCAGTGATGTTGATGTCTGCGCTGAAGTCCAAAAAAGCCTCACAGAGGGATAGTTTGGAGATCCTTTTGTACATTTGATTCAACATTACTGTAGATCAAGGATTTGAAAAGAGTCTGCTCAGGTTTGTGTCTATGGTGGATCTCGCTCCAGTTTTCTTTTCCATTCCACTTGCATGGCAGTGACAATAACAGATGTACAGGACATTTAGAGATAAGACTCAGGATCCACGGTAATAGAGAACAAAAAACGCACACAAGTCAACTGTGGCGTCTCTTTTCCAAAGAAAAAAAAGTGAAAAAAGATCAGCCAGCATTACCATCACACTTTAAAACAGACAACTGCCTTATCAGCCTTTCAAAGTTGCTTGCATGGCTAGACATCATACACTTGTCTTTTAGATTTATTCAGTCATATAGAAGGATAGCAATGATGGAGATTCTGATCTAGGACAAATTTAACCTGGTATTTTGAGTAAATTAACTCCTGCATTTTTGAACTTCCTGTTTAAGAAAGGAATGCCAATCAATTATCCAATATATCTTAAAGTTGCTCACATGAGCAATTGATCCAAGTAACATTTGCTCCCAATATGTAAAGCAAAGTCCATAAAACATTAGGAAAACATTATCATCACTTTTTTCTCAAACCCAGTGTCCTTAGTTGTAAGTAAATTGTATTTGTGTGCTTGTTCCTCTTGTATCCATCAGGAATGTGGCCTTTGCCTTCTCAGTAATAAAGATAGTGTGCATTTCAAAAATTGATTAACACACACTGAGATGCATGACAATGATAAATTAAGGCCACATGTTTTAAGGGCTGTACAATCAACAGGAACTGAAAGAGAAAAAAATCATAATAGCCAGATTACTACCAACAGTCACTGTTAGCAAACATTATTTAGGCAGGATCAATATAACTCACTTGAGAATTACATATGGCTGACAGGATTGTGTCCATCCCCCCCAAGACCAGGGTGACCCCCACCACGCTGCATTTGTGGGTCCATGCCTGTCACCTTCTCTTCCTCCCGTCTTTTGAGGCATGCTGCCTTGGGGTTTAGATTTCGCTCTTTAAGAAAAATAGTTTTTATTTTTTTTTTAAAGCATTGTGACAATTGCAAATAAGGTGTTAAAAGACGTGTTAAAAGTATATACAATATAAAAGCAAACAGCAAAACAAAACAAAAGAGACAGAAAAAAAGGGAAGATGAATAGTAAGATGAAAAACTTGGCAGAAAAGCATTAGCCACACTTTCTCTCTCTTCTCCTTTGCCCATTATTTGAACAGAGAAGGCAGACCAATGTGGCTATACCACAAGTGAAACGTTTAGAGGGAAATAACTACTGCGATGAAACGATGGGGTGGGCCTTCTGGTATTGGTTGACCTACCTCGCACCTGCTTCTCCAGGCCCAGTATGACCTGAACGGCCTGTTGCAGGATGATAAGCTTGGTCTGGGCCTTGTCGCTCTGTAGGTGGACCTGACACATCCTGCCCAGCTCTCTGAAGGCTTCATTAATGTCACGCACACGCACCCTCTCTCTAGCATTGTTAGCTAGACGACGGTCACGTTCCCTTTGCTCCTTCTCCTCAGCAGTCAGGTTCTCATCAGTCACTGAGACAATGCTGCAGCCAGGAGAAGGGAGGTTGAAGGGGCCGGTTAAAAAACCAAATCACAAGCCTCACTAAACTTAAATAAAAGCTTGTAAAAACTGCAATTTCAATCATCTGCAGTTTTGTCTGTTTATGGCTAACTTAGTTCTATTTGTAAAGAATCTTAAGGAGAAGTGAACAAAGAGAAATTCCAGTGGAGTGGGCTTTGGGGCAATAAAGTGAACGCACTGAGGAAAATATATCTCTTTAAAATGTTTTGACACTTGCATAATTTTCATTATTTTTAGGCAAATAAAATGGTGCCAGATTGAAAAGCAATTGTTGGCAGACTTTTTCAAAAGTCAAATGAAGAATATTTATTATTTAACAATATAACTGCTCACTGGGGTCCAGGGCAAAAGTTGTTGGAGATATTACTTATTGCCATTTAACAGAACAGAAGTTAAGATGGAGAAAATAGAGAGAGGAAGCACACCCTCTGCCAAGTAGAGCACAAAGGAAGAGCCACAAGATAAAGCCGTCATGTTAAATACATCAGCAGCAGATGTATTTATTTGAATGTGAACTGTTGCCATCTGTGGAACGAAAATAAAAGCAATGGAAATAAAAAAGCAGCAAAAATGATTAATGCCTGAAAGGCATGCAGCACACACACTGCAACAAAGTGAGGTTAGTACAGATGACAGCGGCCAGTCCTGCCGAACTGACTTAAGACACAAAGCATGTTGAAAAGACACAAGTTCAGATGAAGGCAGACAAAAGAGATGAACAAAGAAGATGATCAACATCAAATATAAAGAAAACATTACGCGCAGGTAAAGAAAAGTTTGGGTAAGTTAATGAGTAAAACATACAGCAATTTAAAGGACAAGGCAACACATAATGCATCAGTGCAAAGAACTGTCCTGTATGTGTTGCCATAAGATGAAATACATGAGTATAGGCATCAGTCTTAAAAACAGTCACACAGCTTCATTTCAGCATTGAATACTCTAAGTTAAACCATGTTTTAGTGAGGCAAAATTTGTTTAGGGCATTACTTCTTCATTTCAAAGAAAATATCACTTAGAACATGTAGAGTTTGTGAAGCTGTGTGGGTGTTTTTACTAAAAGAGGCTTGCCCCCATCTTTTCCTTTGGTCCTGGACCCCCACTGACCTCGAACTTGCTGCTCCAGGTTGACTATAACGTTAACGGCCTGTTGCAGTACGAGCAGTTTGGTCTGGGGTTTTTCATTGCTTAGATGGAGCTGACACATGCGGCCCAACTCCTTGAAAGCCTCATTGATGTCCCGAACACGCAGCCGTTCACGCGTGTTGTTTGCCATTCTCCGTACTTTTTCCCGTTCAGCCTTAACCTCCACTGGCAGATCTTCATCATCCTCCTCATCATTCAGACTACTGAATGGCCAATAAAGTTAGGGAAGTTAAGAACAGTATAGGTACAGTTTACTAAATAAATAAATAGATCCAAATCTAATAAAATTCTTGGTAAGATTTGTACATTACAATAACTAGGTAGCTTTTCAGTTTAACTTTTTAACCAGAATATCTCAGAGCCTGTAAACCTTCACTGTGCATTCTGAGCATTAATTTTCTTGGTTTTATAATTATAATACTAACACAAATTTTACAAATTATTAGATTAATACCTTGTTCGAATGCGATTCTTCATGTCCTTTCTCTCATCTTCGGATTTATCCGTCACAGAGCAATTGTCATCATCCTCTTTCTTCTCTCGTTTGATCCCAGGGGGACAGGAGCGATTCAAACCACTGGGTAGGCCTATAAAAAATGTTTTGCAGAGACATACTGAGATCAGTGCAAAACTCCTGAACAGTCTTTGTTACCACAACTTCACAATCAAAATTAAAACAGATGTACAGCTGCTAGTCTTACTAGTAAAACTTTCAGGTTGAGAGCCATGCTGGACAGCTGCAGGACCAAGGTGGCTATTCAGTAGTCCTCCACTAGAGGGCAGACCAACAGAGTCCTCGTGGTGATTGGGCACCTTTAGTACATAAGAATGTGAATTATTATTAAATGTGGAGAAGAGTAAACAACAAAACCAACATCATACATGCATCTCAGTAGTAGTCCTATGATATTGTCGTACCAGTCCCGGCAGACGACTGCCCAGTCCTAGTGATGTACTACTGAAGGCCTGTGGTAAACCCATGCTAGATGAAAGGAGGGTGTGCACATCACTAAGCCCTGGCCCTCCTTGCCCACTGGCATGACGCTGAAGAACAGTGATGGCTTCTTCCAGACGGTCTTCCATTTTACTTTGCTGCATAAAAAAAGTAAAGTAAAATGTTTGATCCATGATGCATCTGATAATGACGCAACACAAAATACAAAAATGATTGTCTCACCATAGCCTGGATTCCATCTTCAAAGTTTGGTGAAGGAGTGGTTTGGCTTGAAGACCGAGTCCACTGGGAAGCAGAACCTGCAGCGTAGGAGATAGAAACAGAATTTTAAAAAAAAATCCTTATTTACTCTCTCTAACTGTAACTGTACACAAATAAACAATGTCTGAAAATACTTAAAGATGCTCACAGATAAATCTCACACATAAAAATAAATGTCAAAATCATTCATATACAGTAATATATTGCTTGCAGCACTACTTTTCTGCCAAGTAGTCTCATCATTTCTCTACCCAGTGTCACAAAAAGGACAAAGTCTGACACAGTGAAGGTTTCTAAAGCTCTGTGGTAAAAAAAAACACTTAATACCACAGAAACAGAACAGATTACAAATACACAACATTATACACTGTAAGAATAGTTTCCATCTAGTCCCATTAGATGGAGCTAGGCTGACACTTTGAGCCTACGTCACTATGAAAACAATACATACTGAAAATTTCATCAGACCCTTCAAAAACAGGAAGCCCTATACAAAAAGCCAGATGACCTTGAGGCCCTAGGAAAAATGGAGTGCAGCTATTCACTCACCTGATACAGCCTCGGGCGAGCCAGAGGGAGTAGATGGTGACGGAGGAAAGGCACTGCTGTTTAGGTCTGAAGAATAGATCTGAAAACAACATACATACATAAAAACAACCTTTAGCAAATCTAATCAAACAGTGATGATTTTTAGATTAGATTGTTTTTATTACTTACAGAAGCCAGTGCTTTTCCAATTTCATCACCTGAACTTCCAGGAACAGCTCCACGATTGCCTGAATAGATATTGACATTTAAACTAATAGTAAGCGTGCGATGCATCATATTCAGATTAAGAAAATTTTAAGAAATATACCCATTAGTGTACCAGTTCCTGCAATGGGAGGTGTGTGACTGGGGACTCCAAAGCTGCTTGAGCCGGATTGGAAACCAGCAGGATGGGCTCCACTGACCTCACTACCATGCATGGGGTAGTTTTGGGGAGAAAGGGGCAGTGGCTGCCGTTTCTGTAAAATAATAATACCAAAATAAAGCACATTCACACAAAAGTACTTGATAAAACATTAGTCAAACCCTTGCTATTAACAAGAAATGATATCTCACCATTCTGTCTTGGGGGTTGATGGCAGTAAAGGGGCCATGCTGGCTCAGATGGGGGGAGTTTCCCAGTATGGGAGGATAACCAGGCTGAACCATCGACCCAGCAGAGCCCCATGGGTCTGATGGAGGATGAGGGCCTTCTGTCAGGAGGCATCCAGTGGACGCAGTGGGCATGAAGTGAGGGATAACCAGCAATAGTGGGTATAAAAAAAGAGCCACATGAGACATGTCACAATATGATGTGATGACTTCATTCATTTGTTACACATCATTCAGCACACAGGCACTGCTGGACATTCACTGACAGGCAATTACAGACTCTTACGGTTACTTTCAATATTAAAGGACATTTTTGAACTATATATCAATATTAAAGACACTTATAATTTCTTTGATATTGGATTTGTGACATAAAACTGAAAGTTAGTAAACACAGTTTTTCCAACCTTGCATGTAGTATGGAGCATAGACATTTCCTGCCTTGGAGCTTGGGTAAGCAGCAGGGTCTCTGTTAAATTCCTCTCCCGTAGTAGATGGATAAACCTAAAAAAAAGAGTATACATTTGTACACTTATGTATAAGGAACACAACTTCTCATTGAAGTCTTATTTGAGTTACAAAATAATTTATTCATAAAAAGCTAAGAAAACAACTTTTGCCTGGTTCTTTTGAAAATAGAAATATAGGCAAACATTATGTATTGATTTTATTGGTTGCTATATACCCAATATTTTGTTTTTTTGTCTAAAACAGGCGCACATACACAGACAAAATAACTGATTAACAACTGAGATGAAACTGTGCATTGGCAAGTGCAGTGAGTTAGATTTAGTGCATCTTTTAATGCAGTAAAAAACAACCACTGTTTAGTATAGTGCATCCCCCTCAATCGACGCTATTCTTGATAAACATCAAGTATCAAATTGTGTCAGAAAAACTCAAACCCAAATGGACTTAGGTTTTCTTCTGTAATTTAATTAAACAAAAAGAAAAAAGGAGAGGAAAAGAAAGAAGAGAGGAGCAAACGGAGAGAGATGCACTCCTAATTACTGAACCATCTGCCGAATCCTGGACGGCAGCCAACTCCACTGGCAGCTGGGATAGAGGGATGGGGGAGGGAGAGGGAAGGGCTGTTGTTCATGGCGGTGGGGGCGGGAAGAAAGGAAGAAACCGAAGAGGAGGAAATAAGGAGCAGCAACGGAGTAGGAGGAATAAAATGAGGTGGAGTAAGAACCATCAGTGATCTAACTTGGCTGAAGCACAGAAATGTGGCCATAAAGTAAAGGCTCTACCAATACAACTCACTATAAATACATGTGGCAAATAAGTGACTGGGCACTTGTGTGGTTTTCTTCTTTGCTTTTTTACTCGAGTGGTGCATTTATTTTACTGCTGAAAAAGCAGAGATGAGGCGTATTAACTTATACAGAATAAGCAAATAAGTACAACTAAAACTAAGACCGCCATGATCGAAAAGGGTGCATTTACCCATTATATCCCCAACATTTTTGGATGTTAATACTCACGGAAGAGGGCAAGCCAGGTGGGACCTTCCTAATCTTTTTTGGCTGCATTTCTAAGAAGAGGAAAAGTACAGCGACAGTGAACATACACGTTTTGTGGAGAACCGCCAAAATAGGAAAGAACTTAAATTTCCTTGTGTTCACAAAGCATGTTCTTTTCAATAAAAGGAAAATTCTGAAATATACTCAATAGCCTTACCTATGGGCTCCTGTGAGGGTCGTCGACGAGGGTTTCCTCCCCCATAAGAGGAATAAAACTGCGGGTTTGACTTGAGGCCAGATGGGGACAGGGCATTGGGACTGGGCAGTGGTATCTCACTGGGCATAAAGCCCGGCTACGGTGGAGCAAAAAGAGAGAATAGTTCATGTATCATTTAACTACAGCTTAAGTTGTGGAAGTAAAAATAGAGCGCAACAAATCAGATAAAAGTGAGTGTGCAGCACATGATTCTTGGCACATTCACCTGTGTTGCAAAAGAAGAGTATGGTCCACGATCTGCCTTTCCTGTGAAAAGAGGGGGTATAACTAGGTCATGAGAATAAAAATATATTTTATGTCAATGTTAAATCACAATGTAGTCTGCCTCTTTCTCAGTTTGTGGGCATCCCATCTGGTGTATGGATCTATATGACGCATAGCATTTATGGCCATGGACAGAAAAACATCAACAAATTGGCCCATTATAAATGGTTTGGGGGCAGTTTTACCCAACCTCTGCCCCCTCTCCTGACAGTTAAACAGAAAAGAGCCATAGGCCATAGTAATCCCAAGGGGGAGCCTCGTTTGTGCATGGGTGCCCTTTACACCCAACCCCCTCCATCACTGAGCACACAAACAAACCCCTCCTCCATGCCCCCTTTCCACTTACCCTCCCCTCTTCAGCCACAGCCATCTAACCATAAAACGGTTTGCCCCAAGTGGTACATCGGTGTCTAACATGTGAATGGCTTCTTATTGTTCTGCTTCAATAACATCTACATAAAGATTAAATATCACTGATTGTGCCCTAAGATTTTAGTTCAATTCAAACTTACCAACACCTCCTGTGCCAAACATGGGTGCAGAAGCAATTCCATCTTGCTCACTGTAAAGGTCTTCACCATAACTCTGCTGCAATGACAGAGAAACACACAAACAACATTTAGAAGTTTTTAAGGCAATTTTACATCAATGACATCAATAACATATTTTCATAGAAATAGAGCCTGAATTTATGAAAGTAATTAAACAACATTTTTGTAGATTTATATATAGTTAATTCAAACTACACCAAATTATCTACTTTTCTAGATTTAACTTTTAAAAACCTATATATTTATAAACTATGTTACATATGTACTAACTAACTGACTAAGAAACTTAGCAATACCTGGTTAAACTGCAACATTGCTAAATATTTAGAGCAGAGGTCCCCAACAGCTGGACTCTAGGCTAAATCAAGACCTCAAGAGGATTTGATCCGGACCGCAAGACATTTTCCATAATTACAAGCACATTGTGGAAATATATAGTTCTGATCCGGCACTTCTAGGACAGCTATGTGTACACACATAGGTCCTCGGGTTACTGTGGTTACGGACACAGCAGCTGCAGATTCAACATGTTTAGTGCAGCTTGATAAATGAGTTAGAAATAACCACAGTCAAAAAGTTGTGCCTAGGGGTCTGCTCACGCTGCAATGGCTAAACATTACAAACTTTCACTGATGTTATGGATGAAGAGGAAAAATGTTTTTTTATGTAATAATTTTTTTTTTATTTCTTTTTTTTTTAGGACAGCGTACAATGTACATTAAGAAAACACAAAGATGCTTTTATTAGATCATAACAGCTAATTTCCATCTGTAGTCCTATATTGTATATGTTTTTTGGTAGTTGTAGCAAAAAAAGTTGAGCACCCAGAGGAAACACTACATACAGGTCCTAAGCTGATGTCAAAGTTGAATGACACCACTCTTTCCGCCTGTCCGGGCTGCTGTTACAATCACAGAACAAATCATGTGAGGATTAAAAAGACTTCAGCTCAGAGGGAAGTGAGGACGTTTAATAATGTGGTGAGTTTTGCATTTGTCTGTTAACTTCATTCTGTCGTAAGTTACTTGACTCGTTATCGCATATTTGACCTAATTTTAACTCACAAACAATGCCAGTAATTAACTCGCACCATTCATATTCATTGGAACCTAACATATGTTAATTTGAGTGATTAAAAATAAAAAAACAGTTTTTGGATTTGAGTGACAAATAAGTCTACCTTAGTGTCAGTTTTTTTGGGAAATGTTACAGAATCATAAGCATTTTAATTAAAATGTTAGCCCATATGGTAAAAACACTGGAAATTAATCTTTGTATTCTAAATTTTGAACATGTTTTAAGATGAACCTGGCGCAATTGAACAGTTTAATTTTAGTTATTAACAACAATGCTAAAAATAAATGCTCAGTGCATTTTTCCTTGTGCCTGTCTTCAGAGGAATGACAACAGGAAGAGATGATTGCACCTTTTACATATTTTATATAAATATAATTTAACAAACAAATATGTTGATTGTATTTAAAATGTTTTCACACATTTTTAAAGAAGCATTAAAGGCATATTATGCAGGATTTTTGGCTAATGTTAATTAACAACCAGGTCTTGAGCCTTATCCTTTCTATCAAATCCAGTTTTACTTGGCTTTTAATGAACTCTAGCCTATTTTGATTAATGATTTTGTGGCATTTTCCTTTCTTCTGTGAGCTGTGTTTGGTGAAAACTAAACACTCAGAAACATCCATCCCATGTAAACAACAAAAAAAAACACAGAGGACAGTGGATTACCTACATTTATCTCCACATTGTTGAAGAGGCTGTAGGTTTGGAATAAATTTGACTTTATTTAAATAAAAGTATATTTAAACACATATCCTTTAATTAAAATTTCCCAGACCCCTCATGGTTAGGAAAGTTAAATAAGTGAAACTTGATCAATTTTAGTTGAAGACCCCTTATTTAGAATTTTCTGGGACATTATGTTGTATTATAATTATTGACATTATTAATGTTTGACAAGACAAAGCATAATGTTTTGATTGTTACGTATCCCTTTCTGTCACTTCATTTGTGACTTCTTATGCCCTATTATTCCTATTAGGACATTCCTGAGCTACTAGATGGAGGGTATGTTAGGTTCAGTTAGTTTAATACAACTGAATGATATCTGCCACGCTACTTTGTGATTCAAGGAATAGCCATACCCTTGTCTGGCTAAAAGATGGACCGTTCTGTTCTCCTTGTCCCCAGGGACTGGACCCGTTCCTATCATCTGAAAGACAAAGAAATAGGTTAGACCAATTAACAAATAAATACACACTCACAGGCTTTGCAAAGTTGATTCTAACTTCAAATGATGAAGTTGACCTGCTTTGGGACAAGTATTTGATGCTGCTGAGAGTAACCTCCATTGAAGAACTCCACTTCACAGCTCACGCAGAGACAACATAGTGACAACGGCGCTGTCACATAGCGTGGTTATGAGCTGTAGGAAGTTTGAATAATTAACACTCAGTATGAGCCTTGCAGAATCCTTGGTATCCTTCATTCTCCCACTCCTTTACATTTTCCATGGCAACAGTCATTCATCGCCCATTCTCTCGCATTTGGCAGTCAACCTTTGGCTTATCAGAGACACAATGTCTCAATCACTCACAGTTGGCACTCATTCTCCCAGGCCAAAGCACTTCAAAGAGGTGAATGTATTTGAAAGGACCCATTTTAAAGATTGCTAAAGCAGAAATTTCTACCTGTCCTCTTTTTCTCTCATATTGCAAAACAGAATCTCTAGAGGAAAGCTGAAGCTTAATTGCAGACTGATTTGCATAATTGTGCATATTAATGAAGCCAGGCTTTATGAATATTCATATTTTTGTTTTGTTGTCTAATTAAAAAGCGGAGATGGGAGAGGAGCGGGGGGAGAAGGGTTCGCATCATGACAGGATCAGCAGTAGAACAGAATAATAGGTCCACAGTGCGGAGATCAGCGCGATTGCTGTGACAACTATGATCTATACGTGTGGCGGCAACAGAATAAGAGATGAAGGAGGTAACGTCTTGTTTTGTTAGGGCTGACTGTCAGTCACACGCCAATCATACTCCATAAAGGAGACACTTAGACTATGTTTAGTTGTTTTACTGGACAATGACATTCTATGACTATTCTATTCTACAAACGAAGCCCGTTATTAACCAAGAGCAACGCCATGTTGTTTACATTAGTAATGGACATTTGTCGCCAAAGCTAAAGCACGCCCATAACTGTCAGATCAATGGTCCAAACTAGCAGTTGGTCAAAAGCAAATGCCTTGCGCCAAGCAGTTTGATGGATGGAAATCTGACAAAAAATCCAGCTGCTGCGCAAGGTAATTAAATGTTGTTATTCACACTGATTTACACTTATAGTCACATTGATGATTTAAAAGACCAAAAAAAAAAAAAAAAAACAGTTTTGAAGGTAAATCACTAAATTACCCCAATCCCCCAAAAAATCTTGAATTTGTGTTTAGTGTAGGGCTTTAGAATATATCAAAAACGAATCATCATCACAATATCAACATTTTCAATATTGCAAAGACTGCAGGAGCAGAAATAAATTATATGGTACTCAGTGTGTCAGGCTTTACATTTTGTGAGCAAAAAAAAGCTAAAACAAAAAACAAAAAGACACTGATTATTTTTATGTAAAAAAAGGATTTGTAAAGGAATATTTACAGCAATAATGCATTTGTTTCTAATTCTGTGCAGCTTCTGAATGGAAAAAAATATTACATTACTTTCTTAATTTTGTTATTTTTGTTCTAGGTCTCAGTGTGTGATTCAGTATCTTACAATTTTTTTTATCTCATATAACTACATATAGAGATGCTCTTGGTGACAATATATATATATATATTTCCACATTTTGCTAATTTAGGCATTATATAATTTAATACTATAATTCAATGTTCATAGTATTTATTGAGTTACTTCTAAAAGAAAGTGATTATGCTGTAAAATAAAAAGCTAAAACTAAAACGATAAGTACTCAGACTGTCGACTGAGACTAGAGATAGAAAAATGAAGAAAAGGGTGAGTAACATGAGACAAATACTCTGGTGAACCCCAATGCACCTCTCCCAGCATGCAACGCCCCTTTCAGCATGGCTAGTCTATAATTACACAGGAAGAGACACTGGAAACAGACAACCAGCCTTGAGTCACAAGCTTCATGAGCAAAACTCTGGCACATACACTGACCAAACTCAAACACAGGTCTTCGTTTTAACAGGAATACTGCCCCAGGCGCCTATAACTGAGTGTAGCATTTGTGCACACTCCTGCTTCCTTCCCTCCGTAAAGTGAGTCACACAGACACAAAGCATGATGTCAGCCCACTCTCAAGAGACCGAACACTGTTAATGAAATGCCGAACAATGTACAATAACACAGGTCTAGCCATTTGAACCTATGAGTCACATAAAATACCTTGCACACATCACAGTGTGCATCACAATATGTATGCTACATGATGTTTGATTCCCTCACTATGAGTAAATCAATACGAAATACTGATAATTAGAACATATGTATGTGCACTAATGTAAAAAACACAAAAAAAAAACAATGCAAATTTAAAAGTCCCTTTCTGCATTTCAGGCTGTACCAGGGTTTAAAAATACATTTCAGGATTCTCGGTTTCCAGATATGAAAAAATGAAAGTGCACTGGAACTTGTTTGCCTATCATCTGAAAAAAACTGACACATTCTGCAAGAACAATGGCATATTTATCAGTAAAAGAAATTGAGAGGGAGACTAAAAAACATCAAAATCAACCTAGGTTTTACCTTACCCTGAAAAAAAGCACTTAACTGAACAATGCAATGTAACTGCAGTGACATTTTGACAAATGACGTGAAAATAACAATTGAAGAATGGTAACCACTGTCAGTGTGTGTATGCAATATTTTAAGCAAGTAAATAAAAGCACAGTGGCTGGGTGCCTAACTTTAAGCCTCTTTCACTCTATGTCTTTGTGTAACAATTCAAAAATTGTTCAGGAAGGACCACTTGGACACTACATAAGCCAATTTAAAATATATATTTGTGCATTTTGTTTTGATTAACCTGAGACAACACATGGAAAAGGGAGGATGTGTGTAAAAACATACAGCACACATTAAAGTTAAATTAAAAAAAGTCATAATAAATTAAATACATTCTCAATTTAATTTTTAATCAGTCATCGAAGCCTAAGGAGGGTTACAGTTTTGGGTGGGGTATAAACATACGGTCGAAAGACAATGCTGTGAACAGACTTTAGTGAGATAACATCAGCGTGTCTTTTTAAGTGAACACCTTTCTGATACAAAAGAACGTGCGAGTGGCCTCAAGTGAATTAAAGAAAAAGAGCTGTTGTATCCCACCCTGCCACCGCTTGCCATGTCTTTCATCTTAGCCTTAATATCTTGTTTCACTCCTAGCCAGTAGAAAGACCAACCACACTTAGGCAAGGATGACTGAAAATGATTTCTGCAGGCTAGACATATTGTAACATAAACTCAGACAGACTAGATAAGAAACAAAACTGGTACTAAAACAATTTGGAAAAATATTTTTGGAAAAATAAAGGCACTCACTGACAGTGCCAACAAAGCAGATTAATTGGACTGTTTCCCATCTACCCCCACTCTGGTTTTGTCATTAGTGATTGAATGACAACAGCTGAGGAGGTGAGGGAAGGGACACCTGTAAAGCTCAGATGAGGAAGTGAAGATACAAAGAGATGATGAAGCCAGGTCATATTTTTAAAGCTGGTTATCTGTGAATTTACACTCAATGTCAAATAACAGGAGTGTGAAACAACAACTTCCATTGGTATTCAAAACACTGCAGACAAAGTCTTCAGAGTGCCACTGCCGTGAGCGCCATGTTTTGCAAAAGGAATACTACCACGCTACTGTTAGAAACCAGTCAAGACATGGTAGCAACAAGGTGAGAATAGGGAAGACAGAACAAGGAGAAGTGAAATTTTTTTAAAATGTTTTTCTTACCAGAACCTCCAAACTGACTGGCGAGAGTTGTTGGACGGTTTTTACCATTTGAAACCGGAAGCTCAAACATCTAAAAAAAACAAAAAAAACAACAGTTACTATCATTTATAAAAAACCATTAGCAAAAATTTCAATAACTGCTGATAAAAAGCGAATGTTAAAAGTTAACAGACCCACTTTGTGCTATGTTTTTTCCTGATATTTATTGACTTTTTGTACAAATGTAGTACCTTGTTGTGTTGTTTAGTCACAGATAGATACTAATATATACTAAATGGATTCAAGCAAGAGAAATCCTACCGCAGTAAAATCCAGCAAGTCACTGAGCTCCTTGTCGGTTCCCACTGCAGCCATTCTGTGCTGCTGATCACTGCGCTTTCAGTCTCAGCAAGTGACTACAGACAGAGGTAAGAAAAACATCAGTTGTTCTGAATAAAAAAAGCACAAGATCATCACATCTCTAAAATCAGACAACACTGTGTATTCTATTACCTTTCACTAACAAACTGGTATTATGGAGATCATATTGCATTTAACAGAATTTAACAATTACTGTTTTACAAATGTTTTTTTTTTATTAATTTTAATAAAATATAATTGATAAATGAAGGTGTATAGCTGCAAAGACTGGCCCTTTATATTTGTCTCATTCACCAGATGATAAAAAGTGATAAAGCACTATGCCACAGCAGACATCCAAATGAAAACCAAGTGGATTACACTAAACATTGTAATGTTCACCTTTTAAAGTGAAATTAGTTATAAAATGGTGAATGGTGGTAAAAAAAAAAAAATAATAATTTAGGGGGAAAATCAATTACAATGGTGTTAAGACAACACCAATCACATACCAAACATCAATTAGCATTGAGTATAAATCCTTTTACCTAACAATTTAAAAAATTGTGGAAAGTGTGTCAAATTCAAAAAATTGACAAAAAAGGTCAACCATCTGCAAGCGTTTCCATGTTAGACCACTTATGACACAGGGGACCAGAACTAAGCCACAGTGGGATTGCTCCTACTGGGCCCAGACTGCTGCCTCCACGTCAAAACCGACCTGATGTTGCATACCGGGCTAAAAACTTTGGTGTTAGGTACAATGTGACCTGCGTATATTAACACATAAGATACATGTGTCTTCAACATCTGACTAATACACCTCTTGATGAAAATGTAAAAACACACATTGAACAAGAAAGACTAATAGGGCACTCACTAGTAAGAAATATCAGATTCATTGTAAAATTACAGAACATTTACAGTGGGCATTTAGAACATAAAAATACCTTTTTTGTTTGGCCTCACCCTGTAAGCTATGTGAAATATTACTGAAATGTGTTGGTTCTAATTAATAAATTGTATGTTTTGGCTGTGAGCTTTTGTCCAAAATAATACTTTAGAATAAAATAGTGATAAAGAATAACGTGATTTGCACATCTTTTTCATCACATTAACAGCCATGGGAATGCCAGTTGTGCATTAGGCAGTGCTATAGACACTAATAACACATTGTTGCGTTATGACACTGGTCTTACACTTTTAACAGCGGGCCTTATAACACATAAAAACAACTAAACCCAATAAAAATCAACGTTGTAATCTAATGAAACACTACTAAATGCTTTGGCACAACATAGTCTAGCAATTTCAGCGTCTCGTCGAGCTGAGGTCAAAATGGGGGATTAGCCCCTCCTAACAAATGGAAGTTCGCAACATAGCTTATGCTGGTCTTGAGCACCCCCACCCCCGACCAGCCCGTTTGAGCTAAATACCAATACAACATCGCATTTCTGGCTTTATAAAGTAAAGTTTACACCAGTTTTAGTTTTATCAGTGCTTGAAATGATATAATTCCCAGACACATCTAAAAAGAAGTAAAACCTGTTGACTGCCCCAAGCCTAGCACGAGAATGAGACATAGCTGCTGATGCACACAAAGACTAGGCCCCCCAAAAGTTTACTTGGGTGTTCAAAATCGGACATTAGACAAACTACCATTCAATTATTCTACGTTGTGGCCTAACAATCGTAATCAAGATGAGCGTTTGATAACAGGAATAACAAAGGTTTGCTTTTTACGACAGTTTGTTCATGTTTTGGTAGCGTTTTATGTTCAGACTTCACACACTGGGGCTTAAACATAGCATGCCCACACACTGAACCACATCACTAACAAAATGATTGATTACTGCTGTTGAAGTAAATTATCGCCACAGCAAAACTCAAAACACCGCGAAAGAATACAGAGAACAGCGCAAACGTGTCGAACTTTTGAATAAAAACAACATTGGTAGCAAATGTTTGCGTTTCTCGCTAAGGTCTGAGCTAGCGTTACTTGTTTCTAACTCAATGGGAGCTACGCTAGTTAATATGAGCTACACAGGCTAATTGATAAGAATCGAATAGCCCATGTTATAACAAAAAGTGACTGACATACCGAAGTGTCGCATGAGATCTACATTTACAATAATAACACGACTAAATCGGCCAGGACAATTATAAACGCGCTTTTCAAGACCAAAGCAGTTAAAATAACTTTAACCATTTAGCGTTACTTAAACTTGGTTATTGCTGCTGTAACACAGCAACATACAAGTTACAATCTACACGCATACACGTTTTACGAATGCTTATAAATGCATTTACCTGGATTCAGGTTTACTGCATTCAAGAAGGAGATTTGGATTGTTTGGAGTGGATAGAAAACAAACTTAGGGATACGATCCTTCCTTCCCCCCGTGCTCCGGACTGTAGGCTTTTGATGAAGATGAAGAAAAGCGAAAATAGGAAGCACTCCTTTGTAGCCTCGTTTCGATGCCTTGGTCACAAAACTAAAATGCGTCTCTTACACGGTTCATAACGCTTAAAGTTATCCTGTTTCTTATTGGCGTTGAATTTGTAAGCATTTCATTTTCCAAGTAGACATTAACAGCCTCCACATTGTCGGTTCCAATGATGTATCACTCCGCGGCACAGCCTACTGGAGGACATGAACGCGAAACACCAGTGGTGTCCAATTTCACTCTACACCAACATGGGACATAACATTGTTATAGTTTGCACGTTCCTATGTGTTACAACAATCTTTCTTTCTAAAAAAATGTTCCTCTTATTTCACCAAAACTGTAAAGTAACCAAAGTAAAAATCGTAGTAACAAATCGGTTATGACTATGTCGCACGGCGGATGTAGACAGCGGAAAGCGTGGCAGAGCTGTAGAAGATGGAATGATATATTAGAGGAAGGACCAATTGGATGCGACCAAATTTTGATTGGCAAGTGGAACACCCAAATATGCTTAGGCACTAACCACTGGGGCAGTCCATTTTCCAGGGCCTGCTTGCGGATTAATTCTCAAAAAAAAGCTGAGTTTTAAAAAGTGTCTTTGTGTCAATTTAAGACGATACAATATTTTCAAATCGAGCATACCTTATTCGGTGTAACAACGTTTTTCTTTACAGCTATACAAGCTTCCTTTTAATGGTTAAATGGTACCGACGTTTAAGTATTTTTAAGTAATAGGCCTACATAATAGGCTAATAAAATATATCTGTATAAGTACTACTACTAAATGTTCACAAATTAACTTATTAAAAAATTACTTAATTTGCTGCAGCAAAAACATACAAATAAAATAAAAATACTAATCTGCAGCAGTGGAACACAGTGCAAATTCCAATTGGACTAGACTGTTATGGGATATGCATAGATCAATGAATGGTAGGTTAGGCAGAATACTGATTTTAATATAATATTTGCAGTTAGTAAGCAACATCTATAGTGTGCCAAATTTAAAGAGATCACAAATATACAGCTTAATTAACAAGATGGCAGCAACACATTTTTGAAACGGTTTTGGACCTTGTTTTATAATGTGTGAATAAACAGGACTGTAGTTCATATGGGGCATTTGTTGAAAAGTCTTTATAGAGAAATCCTCACTTGGTTTGAAGGGAAACAACCTAAAAAACATCTGTGCTGGCCTTTACGAGAAAACACAGCCATTTACTTTGTGGTTCACAAACACACAGGCACACACATGCTCACCATGCATCATACATGCATTTTGGCACACCTGTTTTCCACTAAATGCAGGCCTAAAGGCTGATTATGTTTTGGTAACCTATTAAATAATTGTTCAAATAAATGCACATTTACATAATTTTTACCCAAAAGGTTAAAAGTTAAAAGTTAGTTTTTTAATATTTGTATTTTTTATTATAGATCTGGATTCACAAGGTTAAAATTATTGAGAGCAGATCAACCTCATTATGACAACACTGTTTTCATGTAACAAATTCACGGTGAAGCCTCCGCACCTGTGGAAAGAAGGAGCATATATTTACAATGATTGTGATCATAGCACAACATCAAACAATGTTTGGCTTGTTGCCTTTTAGAAAAGTAGGACAAATGTAGGCAAAAGGCAAAAAACATCAAGCAAAAAAATCAACTCAAGCTATTTTTAGAGTGGAACTCCATTTCCCTAACCCCAAAGAGTTTACCCTCCTCCCCACCCACACTTTCCTAGGCTCCCTCAGTATACAAGCATTGCAGCATTTTAAATGGGTTACCCCCAAACAGCCACCCACGCATCAGGTACAGTATGAAAAGCTTAGGCATCCTGTTATGACTACTGGTTTCCTGTTTCCTGCAAAAATACAGCCCCCTTCTTTTATACACACTCTTCACAAAAGCAGACACATTCATGCACATAACCACACGTCATACAACAAACACAGGAGGAGCAAGACATCAGCTGCTGTAGCCTCAAAAAAATAAACATTTTATTTGGAATCACAAATGGTTGTGTGGTAAATACACAGCAATGAAGTATACCACGGGGCTACTTGGTGATAAGAGCAGCTGTTTTCCCCATTCGTCCCAACATTTATTTGTTTTTTTCCCCCCACAATATAACCTGTTCTTATATACCAGAGAGGGAGATATGCGCGTGTCTAGGGACTACTAAACTGACAATAACATCAGTGTGAACTCAAGTGTAAACGCAGCCCTCTGTTTGCCAATAATATGAAAATAACACTGTTTGTGATACAAAAGATGCTATACTGCTGAGCACCACCTGCCAAGATACCTGCACATTTCTCTCTACGGGAGTCAGCTACATCACCTTTAATTACCTAAAATCATCCTAGCTTCATGCAGAGGTTCTGCCTTTATTCAGGCTGAATACTCAATGACAATGTAGATCTGGCTTTGGCATCAGCTTACAGCCACATTTTCTACATATTTAGTGCTTTGTCCAGTGTGACTCCTCCTCTAATGTGTCTGCCAAGTTTAATGTGATCTCTCTTCATAAAAATTTAAAGCTTTGCATTTTTGTTAACATAACATTTCTATTTTGTTTGCTCAATAAGCTCTTTATGTATAGGAAGCACATTCATTCACTCATTTTTGGGAAAGAGAAGCACAATGTCCTGTTCTTCTTCCTAATTTTTAGCTCATCATCCCCTCCCCCTTTCTTGCAGATTGGAATTCATTAGCAATCAAAGAGCCACAAACGCCCAATCTTAATTACATTCTCATTTGCATATTTGCATATTAATGAGTGCAGACTTTGCTGTTTTTCTGCTGCAGTAGACCCCCTCCCTTCCACAGTGCTCAGACTTGGCCACATTCTGCGCTCAAGGCTTTCACTATTAGTTTCAAGTTGACAGAAACACAAGTGGGAGACATTTTTTTTGTCGACAAAAGACAAGAAATACTCTCAGTGCAGTAATCTAAAGGTTCGGTTTAGTCTGATGTTGTTTTGGCTTTCTTCAACAAATATACTCCCCCCTTGTGGTGAAAACAAGTCGTGAACTGATCATTTAGCAGATGCAGACATTTAGTACATGCCATGGTTATACTGTAATATTTTATTTAATTGATCATTAGTAATTAATAATTTGTAAAACAATATATTATTGTATTATATTTTTAAACAGACAAAAACATGGAAGAAATAAAAGTCACAAATCTGTGGTTGTTACACCCAAGATGAGCCAGATGCACAATGAGGCACACTTTTAAATCAACAAGGCATTACGGTCACACTTTAATGTTTACAATATGGCATATTTTGTTATAACATACTAGAATAGTTCACACAAGAGGTAAAAAAGCAACGAGTCTCCTCCTCACAACTGGTATCTTTAGAGCTTCGGCAGTAAAAAAAAATAATGCACATGTAGTAAGTTGAAAAAATGAAGTAAGTTTTTACATTTAAATTAAAAGCCAACACAGTGTAAAGTGATGGCAATAAGGTAAAAATATACCATGTGGTACTGCTAGTTTTGGAGAAGCCCCAAAGAGAGGATTTGTAATGCAGTATAGAACCTTCCTTGCAGTAAGTAGTAGATAATATACTGTATACATATACTGTCCTCTACCTCTTTTACATGAATGAGCTCAAATATAAGCTAAAAATAAATATGTATATAGAATAATAACTTAATGGCAAGATAACATACTCCTTATATTGGACTGAAGAGAGGTGTGTTACCTTGGGCTACACCACAAATACTAAAAAACACCAAAAACAACCCAATGAGATAAGATGAAGTGCCACACACAATGTTCCAACAGAAGAATATGCCAGAAAGTCTGACTTTCCTACTCAAATTAATTATGGCAACAATTGTTTTCAAATGATAAGACATTGGCCTTAAATGATGGCATAATGTGATATATTGATGAAGGGACATTACAGTTAAAACAATGCTAACTTTACTCCAAGCTAATGAAGATAAGAAAAATATCATTGACTAGTTTGTATTAGGTTATTGGCTAAACGGTAGGCTAATTAAAGTAGGCTAATCATTAGGCCTACTATTGTTGCAGGAGGAGCCTTGCAACCATTAAGGACATGGGTTTGAAATGTCCCTTCAAATAATACATTCTATAAATGGTAAATGTGATGGTGTCCGTGGCTGTGCAGAAAAGCTCTGTTACAATGCTCTCTATGGCAATGTATCACCGCGTCGAGCACGGTCCTGAAGGTGAGAACGTGATCAGTTTATTGCTGTTTTATTTTTTATGTAGGCTAAGTAAAGTCAATATAAGTTTTGTTTAAAATGCAAAAACATTTTTTTATTATTCTTTTTGACTGAAATCAATAAATTAAAATAAAGTGTAACCGATTAGGCTAAATATAGCCTAATTTGCACATGATGCAAGGGGTTAAACACGAAGGCCTCAAATGTAATTGGTTACTTCAGATTTGGATTAAATTGAATTGGACTGAATTCAGCGCATCGATTAACTATGATGAAAATATATGAAACAAAATCTGCAGAATTCTTGTAGGTTGTAGCTTTTAGTTTGCATAGTCTAGTCTATAGTATATACACACGGTGCATTACCGCCCCCTGCTGGAACAAAGCTGGAACTATGTTAAAAAGGCTAAACCAAAAGGACTTAACATATTTTTTTTCTCTTTAATCAGGCATGACGCTGTGCTCTTTCAAATCTTACACAGTAGGTTATTATAAAATGCAATGTGCGCAGTTAATACCAAGGTAAGTCGATCTGTGCTTTGTGCTTCCTGAACTCATTGCTCTATGGAATGTGCCAATATAACATATTTCTTTTGTTTATAAATTTGTTTACATTGTTTAGAGAATTTTTTTATTTTTTATTTTTTTAAGGACAGGGGATGTCTGGAACAGTCTGTTATGCCCTTACATGCCGCTGTTGTAGTGATACTGGGCTATACAAAAATACATTATTTTGGCAAGGAAGTGTATTCTTTGTCTTAGTATTAAGCCTATTAAAGAAATTACATGGAGAAACAGATAAGTGAGAATAAGACAACCAAGCAAAACAGTTAGAATTAGTTGTGACTGTTGTGTTAAAAAGTAAAACGTTGTAGGCCTACTGTAAAATACAAATATAGTAAAATAAACTTTTCAGCCCACAAAACACAGATTTTTCATGTTTTGTCAGCAGAGGGAGCTCTTCTCCACTACTTGACAGTATCTTCTTGACGTGTACTTTGTTGAATTCCTTTAAACAGCAACATCTTAAAAACAGAAATAGATTTAGAAAAGGAAATAAAATGTATGGATGCACTTTTATTTTATAGAAATGACGACTTAAAATGTATATATTTTTAATTTATTTCCTTTTTTACTTTTTCTGTTTAAAAAAAAAAACATTCACTCAGATTGGTTTGGTCTGGGGTTAGGAAGTTTGCTGTTTCTAGTGTCAAAACAGACTAAATGTAGTGGCCATTATTATGGCAAAAACAATGGAATGAACTTGCTGTAAATAGCATATACCAATTAATATATAATGTTTAAATTCCAAGATACAATTGAAATTTGACACATGAATAGGAGCTCATTTCTTGCCTATATAGATGGCATATGGACATACAGTGGTGCCTATTTATGCAGCTCAACAAATATGAAACTGTATGCAGCCAATACTACCAACCGTCCAGTCAAAGCTAGCGCCTGAAACATAATGTCCATATCTGAAAAAAAAACAAAAAAAAACAAATACTATAAGACAACACTCACTATGTTTGTTAACCAGCGCAAATTTCAACTCAGTCATTAGAATACACGGACCATACCTTCAGGATCCAGCTTGATAGTGATAGTCCCAATGTTTGAGGTGCATACCAGATCCAGAGTTTTTCTTCATGATAAGTTTTCACGCAGAAAAACATGACTAGTGTGCACAGTGTTATATACTTTAATATATTTACAAAGAAATTAAAAAAATGCACCCCATTAAAATATGTCTGTAATTTAGGATTACTATTAGCTCTAAGCATTGGCCTCAGGGGTTAACACATTTGCCTCTTTTTCTCTATTTTTCTGGAGAAGCCATTATGAGGACCTGGGAATCACCCTTAAAAAAAGGAGAGATGTGGATTTCTAAAGGACCAGACATGCTATGTATAGGTCTGTTTTTGTATAAAAAGACCCTCATGTTTTTTCAGTTCTGTATGTATTTACAGCTAAGAAATGTCTTGTCTTCTCTTCAAAATAGCTTCGGTAGTCTATATTATTCAAAATATTTATTGCATCAATTTTTTAATCAAGAACCCAAGCTACAAGCAGCATCCCCAACTTCTTATAAAGCAGCCAAAGACTGGTACATGGTATAACCAAGTCCAAAGTCTGGACAGGCATAACCATGACAAAAGCAAGTCCCAAAAGTGTAGACATATTATAAAGAAAAAACACACCATTAATTATGTTATGTTTATCTTTGAGAATTGCTAATAGATTTCCAGCACTGCCCTTAAATGTTTTATCTTCATGTATAAACTACATTCATTATGATTTATTTTTCCTCTGCTTATATGTATGTATATGAGCTTCTAATTTCAGTGTTGGTGCAGTATATAGAAAGCTAGTGTGGTGACCTACATAATTCCTTTTCTTTCTCACATGGTGTAGGTCTCCCATTCAAAACCACACATATGACTGGCTCAGGAAATGACAGTAAAATAAACAATTGTATGTTATCTCTGGAACCAGGTGTTATCTCTGGAACCAGGTGAAGTAAATTCAAGTAAACTCGTGTGTGGGTCATTATGGTGTACTGTATGTTGTAAATGTTTTTGTCACATTTTTGTCAAGTGTTACTGTCAACCTCTTTAAGGTATCCTGTGGTTTGTTGGATAGAAGCAGGTGGGTTTGAGACCAGACCAAAACTAATAAAAGTGTGATTTTTGTAGTTTCAAGTGTGACTTTATAAAAATTTAGTTTCTCATCCTCCTGAAACCACACCTAGCCATTCAGCCCTGGTGTGGTTTCTATAGTAACCTGTCTCTGTCCATGGCACTGTGATGCCCTCTGACCCTGTGTGACCTTTGACCAGAGGGTCATCAGATGGGGTCAGCAGGTCAGCTCTTGCCAGAAGACTGTAAAAGCACTTCACTGATTGGATATCATTCGCCCTTTCCATACCCTCATCTCTGTAATTGGCATATTGACCAAATGTACCTCAGTGCTTTGTTACCTGCACCTATTCTTTTTTACAAACAATAAAAGTGAGAGAAGAATCTGGGACATACTGTATGACTCATGATACCATCTAATGCATGTTCTTTAGCCAAGAGTCTGGTTTTAGACTTCTTTTGTGTTGGAATTGAACGCATTTTCACTGAGTCTTGGTCTCGGACATGTTGGACATTTGGAGAATTTTAGATAATAACCAGCTAAGACCAATATCCACAATTTTGTTGTCGGTTCGGACCTTGGATGTAGTGTTTGGCAATCTCAATGGGCAAAGGTAGTCTTTGCGGTTTTATTGATAGTATTCCGCAGCCATGTAATGATGAAGAAACACTGATAAATGTGCAGGGGATGCTGGCCTGGACTCCTGTGTATATTCTTCTGCTCATCCTCATGATGTATGCCTCTCAGGTCCATCACTTGTCAATATCCTTACATTAATTTGAGAGATTGTGTGGCAGTGAAGACGCTGTGTGGGGGCAGGGCACTTTGGGTAGAGGCAGTGCGGCGGCACAAAGCAAACAAGGACATAAGAAGGAGAGAGTTGGGCCATGGAGGAAAAATTAAGGGAAAACAAGACATTAGCAGGGTGATGAATGCAATAGTGGAGGGCTCTAAGAAAGAGGCTGTGTTATTATCATTAACCATTTTACACACAGCCATCACAAATATCACAAGATGTTGTCAAAGACCTTTCCATTTGTCCAAACGAGGCTTGAAGTCAGTGCTATCTGTAATGACAATGGCTGTTTGAGAGCTTGGCCCTGATAAGAGAAACTCATCATTCTCTGCCTTCAAAGTTTTAGTACCGTATAGATATTGAAACCAACTTTGAAATATAAGAGAAATTCTTTGTGTTTCCAGATGTAAAGCTTGCTGTATTCGCTCTGTGCCACTTGCCACTTATTGCACTGTATATTATTATATCATGAATGTTTGTTAAAACTATTAGGTGTACCGTGGTTACAATTAATCTTATAAGATCTTTAATATCCTGGATAGACAAGTCCAACTGGTCTGATCTGTGGGGCATTTTCAAGGTTGCGACCCCATCACTATGACCCTAGAGGTCCATAGTACACTGGGGAGCTACAAACCTTGTAACTCCATGACCTCTATTGTTGCTGCATACGTATCAATAAATGTGGAAGACACTATGCACATGCTCACTGCAGAGTCATCTTTCTGTGTGTTATTAGTTAGCACCAATGTGAAGTCATTTTCTCCTTGTATTAATTTTCAGACTTTTCTTGGTTGTAAAGAGGCCCGAGGGATTGTAAGCTTAATAGCTGCGTTTGTCACCACCTCATTATTTTTACTAGCTTCGTTTGCTCTTTAATCATCAAAGACACTTTATAGTTGGATGTAACACATTTACTGCTTTTTGTTGCTGTGAGGAAACATGCACAAAGCTTTGTTTGCATCAAATTTGTCACCTGTTTTAACTGACAGAACATATAAAAATGTTCGGGGGAAGTATTGAGTGAGACTTGCTCCAGTGAATATTTCAGCCTAGAGGAACTCTTTGAAGTAATGGTCTGCTAAGTAACTTCTCTGCATCAAGCTCGATAGTTTCTCCACACACCTTTGCCTACCCAAATGATTTTTACTTTCTTTGCAACCTATTTTGAAAGATTTGAAACACTACTCAAAAAAAAAAACAAAGACATCTTGATTTTAAAAGAAAGCCAAAGCACATGTTCAAAATGAATTTCCAGATTTTCCAGTGCTCTTGCAGTCCTAATGGGTTATTTGTCATCTGCAGAGTAAAGGATTTTTAAAAGTCAAGCTAGTACCGACTCCCTTCCTATCCTTTCTTTCACCCTCCCTCTATTTCCCACTACCCCCTTGACACTTGCAATGGGAGATCGATAGGTTATTGATCAACTCTCTCTATCGCCAACCCACCAGACTAATCACCTTAACACCAGCACCCCTCTTTCTCTCCCTCTTCCTCCATCCTTCTCTGCTATTCCCTGTTGCTTTCCATCCACCTCTGTTGCACGATGCCATGCACTTTCCCACATTTGAATCGCCCTTAACACAAATTCAAATGAAACTCTCATTTTATTCTTCCATCCAATAACGTGAAGATTTTATGTGTCCATTTGCAGAAGCATATCCACTCACAGGTTTCTTCCTTCGTCCAGCATTCATTTCATTCACTCGACTCCATCTTTCTCTGTCCGTCTTTGTTCCAGGGCAAAATCAATGGAGTATATGAAAGCAGCATATTTCTCTGGCTCCAGATGAAAGAGACTTGAGAGGGAAATGAGCCAACATGCAGTGAGACGTTTACACTAAATTGTTCTTTTTCAAATTAGTATTTTGTCTCTGTGGCGTGTCTAAGTGTGGAGACTTAGATGGTAAAAAAAATATTTTTCTTGTGCCATAGTTTAACCTTAAAAAGTGGCAATGCTCATCGTCATCTTGTGATTCTTGAGACTTCTTATCAGTGCAAGTTTTAGACGCTTTAAAGGCTTTTTCTTGTACAAGCTGCTGCCTATTTTTGTTGTTTGTTTGATTATTAAATCAGGGAACAATGCTTACAAAAGTTTAATTTTGGATGAATGAAATTTAAAGCAGGTAAAATAATAATATCTCAATGTTTTGTGACATTGGCATTGAGAGGAATCAAAGCAACTTCTGGTATAAGGATGATCAGTGAAAGTTACTGTTAAGAAGCAGGAGTCACATTTTTTTCTTATGCTCATTTTGTGACAATTTGCCTAAATAATTTTTGAGAAGAGGTAACAATGGGGCTGTGCAATACCTCGACAAACGGCACTCGCATATGCACACACAGCTCACAGGAGAATTGATTGACTATTCTGTCTCAATACATCTCTCCTTCTGTTACTTAGCAACCTGTGCCTTAGCGAGAGTATGGATGCTGAAGAAGTTAGACGACTCCTGTGCATTTTCACTTGATCAAAGAGATATGATTAATGAACATGTCACCTCCGTCTGTCTGTGTGCCGTGAAACATGCGAATAACAAGGAAACACTAGACTCAAATGTTTTGTGTAGCCTTTCCATCCCTGACGCTGCAACACACAGAGTGGATAAGCAAAAATAAATCATCTTTTTCTACACTACTGACTTGGATATGATCTGTGTGTAATATGTTCTAGCCCTATGGTTTATGGCCAATCTAAATAACCTTATTTTTAGTGAGTAGTTAGTGAGTATTTATGTTTCTTATTTGTCTTTCTTTGAGTTGGACCAGTGTCTTAAAAGTAATCATTCAGTTAAACATGGCATGCCTTCATGTTGTAAGTGCAGAAACTGAACACAGAATAAGAGCTTTGTGCCATAGTTTTGTCAGGGATCAATCTAAAACTCAGATGATATTTTCAGTTAGCAACATCTTTTCCCAAAACCCTTCTTTGCAAAATGATGTTTCTGGCGGGGCCTAAGGACAGATGGTGTAATTGAACAAAACTGAATTCACTTTTCCTTCACATTTAAGCTCTGTGCAATTTCATATTTTGTCAGGCTCAACTGGGAATAAAATGAGTTTTACAGATATAAAGTATATATCTCAAGTTTGTAAATTTTTATATTTACAGATTTGTTAAAAAAAAAAAGAACTATTAGGTAAGTTTCATTTATGAACTAACCAATGCTTTTAATGCTTTAGTATAACATATTTCTCATTAGATAAATTAAAATCATTTTTAATTGTTTAAACGTGATTTTGGATTGGTTGTTGTATTTTAATCTCTGCTTCAACTTCCAGCCCAGGCCTCATCTTTGCAACGGGAGCACAAAAACAAGCTGCAGTCAATATATTTAAGCCATCCATCTGCCTTCGTTTTTATTTGTATTTGTCAAACATGCAAAGACTTCAATGTGCTCTGTTAACGCACGTTACGCACTGGACTCCTCTAATGACGCACGCAATGCACTTCAGCATGAAACTTTTGTGCCAGCTCCTCTCTGTCCAAACCTTCACCACATCCGAGGAGATTGTGTGATTTTGTGCAGATCCATCCCTAATTATTTTGTAATATCTTAGAAAACATTTACATAAACGGTAAGGTAATTAAGTAAGGAGACTGAACATGAACTTGAAGCCAAAATGTCTCGGAGACGGACATCCTTGGCCTAAAAACTCTAAGAGCATACGTTTCAAAATGGAAAATGTCTTTTTTTTGGATTAATAAAAAATTACAGTAATAGTGATAATAATAAATGTTTAGGTTGTCACTTCACCGTCGTAAATGTTGAGACCGTATCAAACAATCAGAAAAGGAAAGTCCTTTGGAGGAACCTTATTCAACACGTTGCCTAAAACAACACTGTTCTAAGAAGGAGCTACAGGAGCTACAGGTCAGCTGGAACTGACAACACGAGCTCACACTAAGGCTCGTGTGTGTATTAGGAAACAGCCTCGAGTCACGTGATTTAAACCATTCAGAATCAATTTATCGAGCTTGGATAAGTTTCTGAACGGCTTGACCATGAAGCGTTATGGGCAAAATGTTGCTCATGCAGTAAACGCATTAATCGTATAGCCTACGTCGCACCTACTGTTTTTATTGATGGAGGGGTAGTGTCATTTTATTTATGCGCACATTAAAAAACAAATCTAAAAAAACATGTATGTGGATTAAGTATTAAAAAAAACTGAAAACAAAAAGCACAATAGTAACTGACCGTGTGCAGCTTAGAGTCTCCTATCTTCGGGGCAATAGAGGCCTGAAAGCAAAAAAACAGCCAAGATCACAACATTTTTTTTGTTGCTAAGGAAATTGCCTATTCATTGAAACAAAACCAAAAAATATATTTTTTTAATTAATCTTAGCAATAAATTGAGTTAACTAACTTTTGGGTTATATAGTCTTTAATTATAGTTTTAAATCGGTTTATAAAATACACGTCACACTTTTTAAAAACTACTGGCTGCAAATCAGATCTGTAAGTTAAATATATGCAGTATAGATAAACTGAAACACCAGGTTTTTAAATAATAATAATTTAAATTTCATTTAAAAAATAAAAAAATAAAAAATCATTCTGCCAGCGTAAGGGAAGAGACAGATGGGTGTATTATTACACCTTTCCTCACGAGGAGCTCACTGAAATGATCTATAGCATTTAACATTTGAAGACGCATCTGAACAACGATAGCTCCTGGTCTTTTCAATTGTTACTCCAGACTCGTGCAGAGACAGCTCTACGGTCGTTAAAAATAGATGTAGGCCTAAATCTGCAGCTGTTTGACTTATGAGATACTATAGGCTATGTGAGAAGCCTTCTCAAAATGTAATAGCTTATTCAGTTTTTTATTAACACACTGTAATTAATGTTATTGTTAACGTTATTATTATTACTTAATTTTGAGGCTTTTTGAGAATTGATATAAAACAAATAAACTCCATTCTAAACAAAATCTACATTTGGACAAAAAAACAAAGTCTAAACCCAGGCCCAAACCCGAGAATGTCGGGGACTGCACTTAATGCTATGGTCCTACTTTGTACTTTTATAAAAGGGCATGCGATTTAAACTAGAGAGGCCCATGAGTCAGGGCTATGGCTGTTGTAGTCCCACTTCGTCCGAAAGAGTTCATAACGATCATAACGAGACCTGAGCCATTCCTAAAAAACTAAAAACAAATGCCTGAGATCGTAGTCCATCACCATGCAGCTGGACTTGGGTGAACTTCATGCGGGGCGCTCGTAGGTCATGATGCAAAGCTGGGATCCTAACTTCGTGACCTGCCTCATCCCTCGCTCCCAGCCCCTCATCCATGCGCCATGTCATTAATCTCTGTCACTCAATACTTCGATCAGGTTTATCACTAAGCGCATGAATGCAAAACCATACAGTCCGTGGGAAAACAAAGTTTAGATAAAGCACTGCACAGTTAAGACCCTAGCTTGTATTTCACAAGTCCATGTCTGACACGATTTGGCTGTCACACTCATTAAAAGCACTAATTTCACTTTAAAGCGACGTAAACAGTAGTCAGAGATAACAGTGTGAAGAAGTGTTTTTAATAAACTTATTTAAACATGGTTATAAGCCTAATGCACGCTATAATGTTTTATAGATTGTGTATCTACACAAAAGAAACAAGACTACAGGTCAAGACTGTGATCCATGCCTGCGTGATGTTTTCCTCAAAAGAGCCAGTATAAAGTTTGTCGAAAAAACAGTATTTTGATGCTAAACTTTGCTCACTTTTTAAAACACTAACAATTTTAATCATGTAGCATTTTGCACCAGCTTTAAAAATAACTTAAGGCTGGACGCATCTCCTTCAATATTTCCTTATGCCTCGGTTTGGCTATTAAAGCTGTGCTTGTACCCGCCCCATATTTTAAATACATGGATGCGCGTCCCCATCTCCCTGCCACGCGCACGACCAGCTCATAGTGGAAGCGCTGTTGGAGCAGAGATGAAACCCAGCCCTGGAGAGACCACGTCCACATGAAGGCGTACCGCGGACAAAGCGCGCTGCTTCAGTTTGGAACCACAGGGCTCGAGTGAACACCTCGAATTGATCCCGTCTTTTGCGATCGATGGATTGGCGCCAAAACCGCGTGGTGGTTTTGGGCTAAATAAGCGAAAGCGCGAGGAGAGACCGGGGAGCAGGCGGGGAGGGCAGGCCAAGGCGAACTTGTAGATGCTTTCCGTGATGGAGCTCACCATGGACAGCCTTCACTCGCAGCAGACGGGGGATCTCATGAGTTCCTCGCACTCACGCCCCTCGCCGCCTCCTCGGAGCCTGGTGTCCCACAATGCACGCTCCTCGGCCATGGTGTCCGGGATGGCTTCGTTGTTGGATGCTGGGGGTTCCGGCAGCGACTACAGAACTGACCCCTCCGCGCTGCCCGCACACATCCACGGGCCGTCCATCAACATGTGTGACACAGCGGGCATGAGCCTGAGCAACACATACACCACACTGACCCCTCTACAGCACTTGCCCCCCATATCCACGGTGTCCGAGAAGTTTCACCACCCGCACCACCACCACCACCACCAACGGCTCTCCAGCAATGTGAGCGGGAGCTTCACGCTGATGCGGGAAGACCACAGAGGACTGGCCTCGATGGGGAACCTCTACAGTCACTACCCCAAAGACATGTCCGGCATGGGCCATAGCTCGCTGTCGCCTCTGTCCAGCGGCTTGGGCTCTTTGCACAACGCCCAGCAGCCCCTCTCGGCTTATGGCCCGAGCACGCACCTTTCCTCGGACGCCAAGATGCTTTCCCCGAGCTTTGAGTCCCACGCGTCTTTGCTTTCCCGAAGTGACCAAGAGCATCTGGCTCGGAGTTTAGGCGGCCACAGCCACGGTATGATCTCCAACCTTAACGGTATGCACCACCACCCGCACAGCCACCTGCACTCGCAGTCGAACGGCGCCGTGATGGAGCGGCACCACCACGCGCACGGAGGCGGGCAGGGAGCAGCCGGGTCGGGGGTCCAAGCAGAGGAGATCAACACGAAAGAAGTAGCGCAGAGGATAACGGCCGAGCTGAAAAGGTACTCCATCCCGCAGGCTATTTTCGCGCAAAGGATCCTGAGTCGCTCGCAGGGGACGCTCTCAGATCTGCTACGGAACCCCAAGCCTTGGAGTAAACTCAAGTCCGGAAGAGAGACCTTTAGAAGAATGTGGAAGTGGCTACAGGAGCCCGAATTTCAAAGGATGTCTGCGCTACGTTTGGCAGGTAAGACACAAAAAGCTGTGTGAAGATCTAGTATTACAAAAAAGTTACAAAATTATATGGGCAGTAATATAAGCCTCTATCTTTAAATTTGAAATTGCACAAAATACTGACGTGATCACCTATCCCGTTGACACAATAACGAAACAGTGCATTTTGTTTTCACTCTAAACTATTACATGCTCATTCGAAAAAGGAAAGTGCTCTTCAAATACTTCACGCTATTTTTATTAATAGAAAACCCTGACATAAATGTTTCCCTAAAGTCAAAACGAAACGCGCTTAAGATAAACCGCCTATAGCCTTCTACTTTTAACTTGAACGTGTGCGCGTAAAAGCTGACACAAAACTTTACGCAGGCCTCACAGTTTCAGCACCACGGACAGTTCCGCGCGCAGCGAAACACTGCACACACTCCAAAGATGTTGAAGAGGATCGACCGGTATTTAAAATGAATACTGTCGTGTTCAACTTTTTGGGTTGAATTATACATTTCGAAGATGACGATTTTGAGGATTCTACATGGGAAGCCAATCTAAAAATGTGGGGCAGTTATACCATAAAAATCATAAAAATATAAAGTGAATGAACAAGAACTAGCACATATTAAAAGAGTCTTGCTATTTCAGGTATCCTGTAGCCTATAACTGCATAACGGGGCGTATGGAGTCCAGCACTGAGAGTTAACGCCTTATCGTTTGGTGTGTAGGCATTTTCATTTACACGGACTGAAGTGTAGGTCTATTTTTTTTTTTTTTTTGAGTGACATGCCATAAATCGCCATTGATTCGTAATAAAAACAGTTTCCTTCCGCTCTCCTGACGACTTTCTTTCGTAGTGGCCTCGGTGTGTGTTGTGTGTGTGGGGCTGTAGTGAGTGGGCACGACGAGTTGCGCGCTGGAGAAGCGGGTGACCCTAGGCTGCCTAATCAATACGCCAGTTCCCACTCTCCCTTTTAAATGTGGCGCATTAATCGATACTCCTATCGGGAGCTGAAAGACGCAATAACCACACTCGCTCACTGGCTTTTTATTTAGTATAGTAAAAGCTCTAAATTTAGCACTTGCTTGCACAGGTATCATTGATGTGCACTTTTTTCTTTTTTTTATGATCTCTTGTTCTACTTTAAAGGCGCCAAAACATGACCTCAAATGGCTTCAGTTATGTAGATGGAGGCCTATTCTCAAGCATTATAACATGGTCTGTGCCCAGTCCAACCAATGCGCCATGATCCCTATCTATTTCAGAGCTGAAAACTGTATGAACTGCTCTGATGAAATATTGATTGTAACCAGGACCAGCATCACCCAAAAACACAGAGAAGATAACATTTCCAGCTATTGTAATTAAACACAAGCACCATAAGATCTATCTATCTATCTATCTATCTATCTATCTATCTATCTATCTATCTATCTATCTATCTATCTATCTATCTATCTATCTATCTATCTATCTATCTATCTATCTATCTATCTATCTATCTATCTATCTATCTATCTATCTATCTATCTATAGATATAGATCTATAGATATAGATCTATAGATAGATAGATAGATAGATAGATAGATAGGTAGATGTGAGCGTCATTAATAGTGTAGCTCTGGCCTGTCTACGTTTGCCTGGCTTTGCACATAAGAGATCAATAAGACCGTTTCCCCTTCCCAACCCCCACCTTCTCTCCTCTTCCCTAATTTTTTTTCATTGTCTCTCCCTCAGGATATGACAGTAATATCACTAATTCTTCACTAGCAATCTGGCAACAGTGAGCAAGCTTATTTTAGCTCCAGAAGAAGAAAACACAACTGAAAAAAAAAAAAAAAATCATCAAGTCGATAGGGACAGAGGCTGATTCACAGTCAAACAATACATGCAGCCATTTTCCATTCTCTACCCACAGCCATCTTTAAATGCCCATCAAACTTGCTTGCCCCATAAAAGATTCATACCAGTCTGCTATTTCTCATATTTCTAAGGAATCCAAATAGGCAAAATTGCCATGAACAAAACTTCAGTCGGCTCTGCTTAAGTGCAAAAGTGAGAAAAGCAAAACTGACATGTGGAAAAAGGAGTGGAAGAGCTGGGAGATGCCATTGATTGAGCGAGGGCAAGGAAGGTTTGGGCGTTGTGTGAACAGCTAGATAGAGGCAGGCTAGTGAAAGGATCAATAGCTACCTTAATAATTGATAAGTCTAAGGGAGACGGAGGAGAGAGGAAAGAAAGCCAGAGGCAGGGCAAGCGCTGGTGTTGGCGCTTGTAACAGCATCTCCTAGGTAAGCAAAGTCAAAGCTGTGGTTAACGGCTGAGGACCACACAGCCGTCTCACCACCTGAACCCACAGAGCAGAGTATGTTGGTGGTTTGGAAGAATGCTGTTTACACCCCAACATCCACGGAAATATCAATAACACACAACTGACAACCAAAAGGAGGGTGTAGACTTCCCAGAAGTGATGAAAACTAGATAGATAGATAGATAGATAGATAGAATACTTTATTTGTCCCTGTAGGGAAATTGCTTCGCAACAGTTTCACATACAGTACTTACATACATAACATAAAGACAACAAAAAAGAAAACAATATGAGGATAGCAGTATAATTTATTTTAAAATACCTTAACTATTCATATATTTTATTGCTTTTGGAATGAAAGATAGCTTGGACCTATTTTTATTGAATAGAGGAAAGCAGAAGGGGCGACCAGAAGGCAGCAGGACAAACTCAGAGAGAAGAGGATGTCTTGGGTCTGCGAGAATATTTTTGGCCTTAGGAGATCCGAAAAGATCTCTCCAGGCTGGGCAGCTTTGAGCCCAGCAGTTACAGTCTTTCTCAAGCTCTTTTTCTGGGCTACAGTACACATCTTACAGAACATATTTATCAAGGAAAAAGAAGCCTTTCTCACACATGTAATATAAAACAAAGAAAAGGCCCAGACTTGTAGTTTACAGAAAGACCAGCAATTTTAAAAGCAATTAAAATATGACAAATTTTCTCCCAGCTGAGAGCAGAGCAGCTGTCTGTGCACAGAATAGACAGATACCCAGAAGATTTACAATTACAGGATTCTTAGTAGCATGGGATTTACAATTGTATCTTCTCTGATCTTCTTAAGAGCATTTTATGATAGACAAAACACATGATCAGAACACAGATGTGCAGCCCCCCACATGAAGAGCTGAAAAAAGCTGCCTTGATATGTAGTACATATAGAAGATACAAATGTCAGAGAATTGTGATTACATTTTTCCAATACAATAATTATCTTTACACTAAAAATGGCGTACCCTGCCTTTAAGAGCATCTTACTGTAAGCACATCACATGATCCCATTCCATCGAGTTGTAGTAATGAGCGCTTTCTGCTCATGTCAGCGAATCCTCAAAGCAATTCAAGGTTGTGATGTCATTTGATTTTAAAGGTTACTATGCTTTATGGGGTTTGTAATGCATCTTTATCGAGGCATGCATGCATTTCAGTGTGTGCGTTTTCACGTGCACATGCGTGTGTGACTGTGTTATAGAGTGTGTCTGCACTATACATTGTTCAGGCTTATCTGACTCGCTCTGAATCGGTATTGATTTCTTCTCTCCTTCTTCCCTTCTTTCCTCCCCCCTTCTTCCTTCGTCCACTCGTGGCGTTGCACCAGCATCAGCAAAGCACAACCATTGCCTCCTACCCTTATTTCATCTCTTCTCATGTCTCTCATTAAAACTAATTTGGCATGGACTACTTTTGGCACACTGCTCAGAGATGGTATGACACAGAATAAGAATGACAGTAAATATGTCATGTCCAAAAGCAACCTGGAGACTTTTGAAATAAAGCAAACAACGAGCAGCTTTTAATAACCGTACAATGTGCCAAACACCTCTTCAAATCTCTTTACATTTAATGACTAACACCTGATAAATCTGGCAACACGACCTACAGTTCTTATGTTGCATAAAATGATCAGTGAAAAGAGCAGCAGAACAACTACAAGGTGAATGTTACTGAAAATGAAGAGGTGTTTGTAGTATGATATTCTAAATCTAAACATGTGCTTATAACCATCAACATATATGCAGAAGATGATACACAGTATTATTTAATATTACCTCAAAAAGATTTTCCTGTAATAAAACAAACTGTCTTCTCAAGGCTATAGGCGTCTCGATGTGTGCTTTTTTTTTGTTTTTAGTTTTTAGTTTTGAAAATTCCACTGTCTTTCTTTTCTGTAAAATAACTTTTCTCAGACATTATTTACAAAAGGGACATTTTTAGGGAGCAGCAGGCCTATTCTTACGTGGGACCAGCGTTGCAGACTTTATAGACTGAGCCAGTATCTAATCGGTTGTAAAGCTGACAATCACTTGTCTCAACAAGACAAAACAAGCCTAACATTGACAATTCAACGAAAGCTTTCAAATAATCCAATGCTAATCAATGGGAAGTATCTTAAAGTGAAGGTACGGTTGCATTTGTGCCCATTATTGTGTGTGCGCTCATACAACGCAGGATGGGTGGGGTGATTTAGATGTTTTTTACTTCCCCCAGCAATGAATAGTCCTATAATATGATCAATAGAATCAATAAGCATACATCTTGGGAGAAGTGTGACAGAGAGTGATTGACACAAACTGTTTCTCGCCTGCAGTAGTCCGTCCAGGGCGCGAGAGGGCCCGTCTCACCGCACACAAAGCCCGATCTCAGCAGTCTGTCCAGGCGTCGACTAGCAGCAGCACGGTGCGGTTAGTTCACCGTCTGCCCCTCATACACCTCCCACCTCTACATGTCCCCACATCCATCTACACTATAAAGTTACTAGCATATAGCTCTAAACAAAATGTTTGTTTGTCTGTTGTTTATAATTGAGCCTCTTATTGCTTCCTATTGAGTCACAACTGTTTATTGAAGCACACACAATCAAAGTATGGACTATGGATCACTAACATCTAACTATGGCTGGCTGCCCTTTGAGAATCTCATATTTCCACCTTATTCATGTCTTTACAGCACAAACAGAGTAAGAGTCAAACCATTACATACAGTAGTCAGTCAGGAATAGACCTAACTACATTTGTTCATATACGTATATATATTTTTATCTATTCTATTTCAGTATTTATTCATTTCATCTTCTCAGAGATGAGGTTCCCACATTGCTTTGCTTTTGATTATCATGTCTTTTTTTCATTTTTTTATTTTCTGTCTATGTGCAATGTGCAGAATAGTTTAGTGGCTCTAAATGACAGGTTGTTATAGTGACTGAATCAAGTCTTTATAGTAAGAGAAGTAAATGTATCCCTATTTTTATTTTTATTTTAGCTGATGTTAGTTAGTCTTAAATATATCTAATACGTTATCTTGACACAAACAACATAAGTTTGATTTTGTACACACAAACCCTGTGTGGGATATATAACTAAGTAAATAACCATCTTCATAGTACTATATGCCGATTCACTTTCAGACAATTATGGGGGAAGCAGAAACAATAGGCACTTACGTGATAGAGTAGAGCTGCTCTTACACGAGGCACAAATGCAGCTTATCATGCTGCATGGCTGGCAAGTTAATCATTGAATGGGTGTAAGGTTGAATGTAGCCAAGTGGCAGTTGTTTGATACCTTTAGCATTGTTGAGACTATATGAAAGGAGGCGGCATGACTGAAGAAGAGCCACTTGAGACTGCTCAGCGTCATGTAGCTTGTCTCCTCAGAAAAGCCCATTTGGTAATGAGGCAACTAAAGATAGCTACAATGCTTTGGTTCCTGCCTCAGGAGAGGTCACTTTAATGTGCAGCTCGCTCATCCAACTCCCTGTGGTCCAATTCATTGCTATGAAGGGAAGCGTTCAGGGTTCCTGAGGAGCCTCATTTGAAATAGACCTATTGATTATCTGAAATATGTATTGACCCTGTGCTAACTTGTGGCTTTCACTTGGTTGCTCACACCACACAGTTGGCTTCTGAGCTGCAGGACTTTCAACCAGACTGGTGTTGGCATTGTAAAATGGCCAGTAGCAAAACTTGTTGGAAAACAGGCATTCAATATTAAATTATCACTATATTAGCACTACCATTCAGTCATTACATTAGAGAGTATTGGGTTTGGTTTGAGACAGCACTTGGAGAGCCGCAAGGAGATTCTGGCATGGCTGGGACTCAACCAATTGAATAAACGTTCCATGAAATGCTTCTGAAGTGCGGATCAATCAATACGGGGGCTATCAATCTGAGGGCAAATTAAAACAATTGAGAAAAACAACTAGAGGGAAACAGTTGAGGAAGTCCAGGGTTTGGAGTAATGTGGAGGGGAAGCTGTGATGTTGTAATCAAAAGACGCTATTGCAGATCCATACATTTTGCGATCAGCCTTTGTTTGCAGTTTGAACATTGCTCACGTACTGGCTTGCATACACATGTGCACACACACCTATTCATATTGAACTCCCCCTAGTTAAATCTATTTACTACTGTTGTCTAAATCTGCTGTAAAGTCATTGATCATTTGAATACACCTCCTCCACACTGCATTCCCACAAAGCTGTCTCTCGTCACCACCACACATTAAAAGAGGCTCATGTCTAACATTATTAAATAAAAGTCCTCGTGGAGCATTTTGTCGCACATTTAAGCATCTTAAAAAGAGTGTTAATCTTTTTTTTAAAATCAGCTGTTACGCAGATAAAATAACTTTCACAACAATAAAGCCTGTTTACACCTGGAATTATTTTCAAAATACCGCAATTTTCCTTGATAAACAGGACGCTAAGTAGGGGCAGTGGGAGGGACATTATGTCAAACCAGAAATTAGTATCTTAAATCTACTCCTGTAATATACATCAGCATGGTTGCATCTGTGGTTTAAACATTTATTATTCACGTCCATTTATCAGAAATTTACATTTATTTTACATCTTTCCCTCACTATATTCAACATAAATACTTACCTAAAACTAAAAACATTTTATTGTTTTTTTTTGTAAAAATGTTATTTCATAGCACTGAACTGAAGCTGTAATCACGTATCAGTATTTTGGAAACATTTTATAAATACTACATTTGATTTGGGGGAATACATTCTTGCTGCCACTCTTTTCTGTCGCATCCTCTTTGTTCTGCCACAGATAAACAATTTCTTCTACATCTGTCTGTCACAGCGCGCGCTCCCAACGCACGTCAGTCAGTGCCACACACACCAGCGCGCGTACACGCACACATACACACACCTCGGTCTTGCGAATCGATAGGAATCGATCTGGTGGGGAAGGGAGCCCTGATTACTGGACCACGTGTTCGAGAGAAAACCGCGGAAAATCGATCATTGCAGCTTTTTAGGGCAGCAGAACAGAACGGACTCCCTCCAGTCTCCACAGCCTGAGTCCAGGCTCCTGACAGTGCATGCAGCCACGGCACAGCGCCTCTTTGTCAGCACTTCACATCACGCTCCTCCGGTTTCAGCTATAGGGCGCACAGGTTGCGCACCGACTCACAGTCCAAAGTGTTTTTGCTCGCAGGCAGCATCGCCTTTTAAACAACTCTTTAGACCGAGGCTCAGGGAGAAGGAACAACCGAGTCACCATTTTCCTACTTTAAACTACTATGTGGTCGACTTTATTAAGCTGTTTAATAAGTTTATTATCAAATCAGTCTCTCAATCAATAGAAATGTTAACAAAGACTCAGGAAACAAAAAAATGACAATGAAGAATAAAATATGTGACCAGTGGTTAAAGTTTGACGTTTTATGCATGTCTTTAGGCAAATAAAATAATATAAAAAAAAATAAAAAAATGAGTAGTAATCTGACTTAATCGGGAAATTCCCTCAGAATATTAGAAAGTATTTTTCAGTGTTGTCTTTTAAAAATGAATAAATTAATTTGGAAAACAGCATTTTTTTAGTGTGTCACCATAAACTATTTAAAGAGATAGAGAAGAGAAGAATGGGCATGGCTCGAACTGAACCTTTTCTTTGTGGCTCTATTGTGGATTAATATTGTGTTCTTGAGCCAGCTTTAATATTAGAAGAACCCTCGCTGACACGTGGAGCTGAATCCTGAAACAGACGCAGACAGCCTTTGTATCAAAAACAGAAACTAATGTTTTTTTGTTGTTTTTTTCTGCTCTAACTTTATTAGTATTGTAGATTTGAGCTCATAAAAACAAGGGTCAATGTTGATTTTGACATTGGTGAAGATGTTTAAATGTCTTACAAATGTAATAGTCCATTTTTATAGCCTATTATATAATAAACCGTTTTCCTAATACATTTTAACCTGGTCATAGAGTCTAATATCTGTCATTCTAAGTGGGCTTTTTTGGCTGAGCATTAAAATATCCCCCAATTAGAAGCTGATAGATGGCCTTTCCATTACCTTGTCATACTTTCTTCCATCCACACATTTTCATGCACTTTTTTGTCTCTAATGAACTGAGGCCAAACATTGGTCTCAGGTTCATCTGGTGCAGGCAGCTCAGAGTAAAAATATTAATCGAATGAACTATTATGTAGGTTACTCATCGGGTAACACTTGAAATGTAGTTTATCCTTGGGCTTGAGACGACACGTGCGAAAATGTAGCCTACATTTTAAGCATTTATCTTTCGGCGACATCTGGGTTCACATTTCATCTCCTGGCGTTAAGCTTTATTAAACACTTATTAGCTAGTCTTTTTGAACATTGGTCAACTTCACTTCATAAATGACTAATATGTGTGAATCACTGGGAACATTTAACCATATCCACTTACACACTCCATCCTTTTGTGCAGCGTTTACATTATTCCGTTTTTATTCACTTGTTGCTAACACTTTGGCCACGTGACTTGTCTGCAGCATGTAAACGGAAGGAGGAGGACCGAGGGCGCGAGCGTAACCAGGTGCCAAAGAAGCAGCGGCTGGTGTTCACAGACCTGCAGCGTCGCACCCTGGTAGCCATCTTCAGGGAAAATCGGCGTCCGTCAAAGGAGATGCAGATTACCATCTCGCAGCAGCTGGGCCTGGAGCTCTCCACCGTCTCCAACTTCTTTATGAACTCTCGCCGCCGATGTCCGGAGCGCTGGGACGCGGACGAGCACGGCCACGGCGTGCACGGCCACGTACACGCGTCTCACGGAAACAACAATACTTCACCCATTCAACCAGGAACCTCATCCGCGGCGACGTTCTCCAAAGCTTGACATGTAGGCCTAAGGACCATTGAGGGAAGGAGGTTTTCTTCAGGCTAATATATATATACTGTATATGCTAACATCCCAGTGATGTTTTATCCTTATAGGTTATAGGTAGCCAAAAAACAAAAAAAGATTTGATCCATCTGTTTAAAGTGCCACGTAACATAGGCAGATGAATCAATTTTTTTTATTTAGTTTTACTTTTACACCAAAGATTTGGTAGCTTTAAACAATCAGATTATTATTTTTTTGTTTAACTTTTACACCAAAGATTTAGTAGCTTTAAAACACGACACGAGGCTCTTCAATACCAAAGATGCATCCCCAGCAACAGAATGCACTGTGCTGATTTAAGTAGATTTTAAAAGCTCATGCCTTTTGTCACACCAAAGAACCAAAGCTTTAAAACAACTTGACCAATTTTCAGATAATCAACCGAAAATCACAAAGGCGTCAAGTGTTAAGTCCAGATCAGCCACTGCTATCGCTGACTAAGAGGTGTATGCTGAGGGTTTGACCTGCTAACCGCCTCAAACCACCTCTCAACCCTGAATTACTGCGTGCTCTTGCACGGTGCGTGTGCGTAATGTCCACATGCACATGGGCTGTAATTTCTCTGCAGTGATAACCTAATCCTGTCAAATATATGGCGCCCCCTGCTGTCTAAAAGTGTGGTCATGTTCAGGGCATGTCCTGCAGCACCGTGTAGCGTAGGAAATCTGCCTACTCTATTTAACTGTATGAACATGTCAGACAACGTCCAGTAACCATTAAATACACATTTGAATGTTCATTTCTTAAGACTGTGTTATTTTATGGCTCCACGATTGTTGGCCATGAGAGGTTATTTTCAGGTTACATAAAAGAGAACAATCAAAAACGGGGATGACACTGTCCATGTTAGAGACAAAGCGTCATCCCTGAGTGTGGAGGGGGTCCTGCCCTGTTCTAGTGGCCAAAAGCAGAGGTCAAATGTCACAATACAAGATCCTGAGTGCCAATGATGTTTGCCTCTTTATGATAATCAGAGAACAGGTGTAGCTCACTCCACCACGGACGCCCTTGCTGTGTTTGACTGTACGACCTTCACAGTGTGAGCACCAGAGGCATGCCGCCTATTCCATACCTCAGAAAAACACTAATGTGATCAACATTAACACAATGAAAATGTAAATGTAAATATTCTTTAGTTTCTCCCTGTCTCTTTCTCTCTGTCTATTTATTCTCTATTTAACTACCTTCTTCTTGTGTCCCTCTTTCATTTCTTTCTCTTCAATATTGATGCGGGTAAAAATAGTACCATAGACACATGGTTTCTCTCTTGTGACTATTGTGCTATGTTGTGCTGAAACTATATGTAAAGAAGCACCTTGTTGAAAAAATGTAAATTCATTTAAAACTAAAAAAGACAAAATGTCATAGACTGATCCTATGCACTGACAAGGAAGGGATAACACAAGTGACTAACTGTGCATATTTGTGAATATTTGTGTGATGGACATCAAGGACCTCTTCCTTGGTTTCTGAACTTTGATCCTTTTGAACTGGACTATCGCTGCATTCCTCTGCTGATGGTGTTATGGTTACTACGAGAACCGACTCATCCCTTTTGTCGTTCTTATTTCTGTGGTCAAATCCACTTATTGTGTAGCATCTTTTAGCGGGAGATAATCATATTAGAGTCATCAAGCCGGCAGAAGAGGAAGTGGTGCAGTAGAAGAGGCACGAGCATCAGAGACACAGAAAAAAAAACACCTAAAGGACATTCCTCCCCAAACCGGTCTGGAGATGGAGGTATCATTGGACTTCTTCTAGAGTCCAGAGGGGAAACCTTTATAATCTTTTAGGCTAGATATTTCAATTCAATGTTGCATTCAAACCCAAATCAGAGATGTGTGTCACAACTGTGTGTATGGCTACCTCACAGAACAGACTGGACTGTGACACAGCCATAAATACCAAAGATACTACAAGCCTACTGTGTTCACACTGGACCTTGGACATGCACATGCTCAAACACTGACTGCACTGCACAGCTGACTCATGTAAGTGTTTGTTATGTGGGAAGAGCTGAGTGCCTTTTTCTTTCAACCAGGGGTTGGACTGCTCTGAACACATACAAACACACGACACAAGGGTTTGAACTGAAGTGCGCACGCTCTGGGGGTAGTAGAAGCAACACCAGAGAGGTCCTCCTGATTTTTTATGGGATTATATGTAGTTTTTGTTTTCAACAAAAAAAAACACATCCAAAATGTGTTGTGGATGGCATTGGTGACAATTAACAGACTGGCCTAGGAAACCACTTGCTGATGAGAGTGATATCTTTGTTATATAACACACATGACATCAAGAAGGAAATACATTATCCATCAGAAGTACAAAATACTACATATAATCCCTTTAACCTTTTTAATTTGTATAGACCATTTTTCAAGTGATGGGAAAAGAGTGTTTAGCACTACCCTTTTTTAAAACGATTGCTCTATGTTCAAGTATAAATGATATACACAGGCACACACACTCCAGCCAGAGATATTTTTGTGTAATTTGTAATCTGAGTGTAGGTGTGCGCGTGTGTACCCGACTGTTTACAATGCTGTCTGATCTTGCTCTCTCATTGGCTGGCGTCAAAACATACCAAACATTGCCCAATCATATTTAGAGATGATGATGCCTGCCAGTGACCACACTCTTCCAAAACCTCTTCGTTGTTCCCTCCGTCCAGGGTAGCACCGCAGCTAGACAGGCATGTGTAGACAATTCATCTTGATATACCTCAAATCTTTATTGTTAAGGCTATGTACTATAATGACAATGTTTAGCAATGACACTATGTCACAGCAAAATGATTGTTCTGATTGACATTATTTATTTTTTATTTTTTTTTACAGTGAATGACACAAGCTGACTTTGTGTTGACTTCTTTTGAGTTTGTTTTGTTCATAGGTTTGCACGCTGTCCTTTGTACACTTAAGAAAAATCTCTCACGAAGGACAACAAGTAGCTTTTTAGGAGAATATCAATGAAAAGTTTTGTTGTACATCGTTTTGGGCTTTTGTCTCTTATCTGTGTTAAAGTGATTTCCATAATGAAAAAGAACAAACCAAAGCACCTCTGCCATCTGGGGTGGAATTCTTTTATGCATGGATCCTATATAAATGTATATAACTGCAGGATGAGCTGTACCTCTAATGGTATAGAGGAGAGGGGGAGAAACAGGGAAGAATACTGGCCTTTGGTTTCCACATAATCCTTTTAGCTCTGTATATATTTGTGTCTGTTTTGAGATCTCCATGCTGTTATGTGAAACGGTCTGTTTGTGCGTCCTCTTTGTTTTTAGTTCCTGTATTCCGGCTCATCTGTATTTAATCCTCTGATAAACTTGATCCTAGTGTTTGTCTGCCTGGAACACTGGCCGACGCCTGAACAAACAGGCAGACAGTCGAAAACACAGCTTCTTCCTTCTGCATCAAAATGGCGTCATTTGCTTCGTTTCAGACAGAGCTCAGAGTCATGGAGGCCCCAGTGTTTGTGTTCTCTCCCTCTTCCCTTACCGATCAATCAATCAGAACCAAGTGTCTTTGTGATGGTAGAAGACAATCAATTTCAAATAGAGCAGAGACAAAAAAGGATGGAAAGAGTAAGAGAGCAATGGAGGCTGGCAAAGATATGAGCTGCACAGAGATGGAGGAGGAAGGAGGGCTCTCTCATGTGTAATGTGTATGTGTGCAGTCACCTTTGACCTTTACAGAGTGACCTTAGTGGTGGGGGCCGAGCAAGCTGGGGCTATGGGAATCGGACCTGTTAAGTGGACATCTAATCGAAGATGTTGATCAAATACCTGAACACATAGCCCATATGCTCACACATGCATCACAGAAAGAGCCTTCCTGCTCTATCTCCCAAAATGCAATGCGTCTGTCAGTTATGTTGTTCTGCCTTTAAACAGGGGAGAATGAAACCAGTAATGGAACAAATAATATAAGATGGAAAAACCAGTATGGGTAAATTGTGTGTTTTGACTTTAATAAAGAGACAAGCAATTGGCCAATGGCTTTTCCTTTTCTTTTGTTATGACTTACTTTTACTGGTGTTATGCTGCCATCTGGTGCCAAAACGTAGAACTGGAAAGAATGATCCTTGTATAGCTTTATAATAACACACAACTTGAGTTTTAAATATTAAAATATTATATTTTTTAGACGCTATTAAAACATAGACCACATGGCATTTAAGACTCATTAGTGTAAATTCAATCATCATACAATAAGCTATACTATTATTCTTTTTGTTACTGAACTTTATTCATTTTAAAATTTTAGACAAACAACATAAAACAATTCCACAAAGTTAGGTAAAGATTGTGTGCACAATGACAACATTTGGACAAAAAGAGAGAAAGAAAAAGAGTAAAAACAGCACTGGTAATCATTAAATCAACTGTGGTAAAAAAAAAAAAAGCTATTATGTGTGAAACATGCTGCTTTATATTTGAACTATAACACAATAATAATGTTAATACAGATAATGAATTAATAATTCTAGAACATAATTTAATGTTTTACATAATAATTCCAAGCCACTATCAAAGCCCAGGCTCCAAACTGGACCTAAACTTTGATTATGCATTTGAACGTATTTACAGGAAATCCCCAGTGTTAGCCTCCTTCCATCTCTTCCTGAACAGTCCAAGTGACGCAGCCGTTTTTCCCTGCCCAGTGCCCACTGCTGCGGTGGCCTGCTCTCGTCTACAATCGAAGTGAGGCACAGTTCATCTCAAACACACCTATGGCTTTCCTTTGAAATAAGAATGAAATTGTAACATTTTCTTAATTTTAAGACCCTTAACAACACACTTGTAGCACTATACCATCCTAATATAAAATTATTATAAAATACAAATGTAGAATGGGAGGCAAAACCTTTAGATACCAAGCTGATCTGTTATGGAATCATGCCTCAGTCTTTGTTAAGGAGGCAGACATAGACACATAAGAACAGGGATAACTTCACACTTCAGACAAAGGCTCTAGGCCTGGACCGCTGGGGGAATGATGCACTGATCTATTATGGCTCAAACTATACTCCTCTCATCCTTTTTTATTGTCTTTATAAAACCTCTGTCTACATTTTCGACTTAGTTGACTGCAATTCACATAAACCGATTTTTTCCAGGCAATCCACATTGTTGATGACCATAATATGAGATACAATATGCTGTAGTGTTGGTCCAAAAAACGTAGTGTTCTGTTCTCAGGACTACAGTACATTTCTGTTACTACAAACTATAAATGTAACATATATAGTCTCTCTACACTTTGATTTAGCTCATTCCATTCTTTTTCCTAAGTTACAATAATATACTTTTCGAATTAACAATACACATTTTACTACTGTCTGATGTATAAAGTATTATCTGTTATTAAAATAAAAAGAAATAGTTTCAACACGCCTTTAGTGAACACAACTCAGGTAAGACAGGACACTTGTCAGAGTCACATCATGCTTTTATGACGAAAAAGATTTCTTTTACAAGACAGACAGAATATAAAACATATATTTTAATAAATAAAAGTCATCTGTTTTATAGACAAGTACAGTATTGTTTCTCTCTTTCCTTTGACACCAAGCAGCCATGGGACTGAGCAAAACATGGGCAGATCCCTGGACTGAAGGAGCAGCACTTAAATCCTCTAGATTACTATAACTACACTATTTACAGTTAAACAGTCATTTCCTCTGTCAGACATGGCAAGAAGGTCTACAGATTGGATGACATGATATGGCTAATAGATCTATTTATGTACAGTTGTGCTCTTCACATCCAAGGACCTGCTGGTTTACACAATATCAATCAGGCAGGAAGTAAAAGTCCAAGCTGACCACTTACTAAGTGTATAACAGTCTCTTTTTATTTCAGTCATATGCTATCATGAAACGAAAATGGATTATCTGCACTGCATTAAGTTGGAGCAATCGGCCCTCATCCCTAGGTTTCACTTGGAATTAAAATGAGAAATGATTACAATTTCACGAGGTTGGTGCCAGAGAGACACAGCAAGAAAACACAAGACAGAGACAGAGACAGAGACAGAGAGAGAGAGAGAGAGAGAGAGAGAGAGAGAGAGAGAGAGAGAGAGAGAGAGAGACAGAGAGAGAGACAGAGAGAGACAGAGAGAGAGACAGAGAGAGAGACAGAGAGAGAGAGAGAGAGAGAGAGAGAGAGAGAGAGAGACAGAGAGAGAGACAGAGAGAGAGAGAGAGACAGAGAAAGGTTGTAAATTAAATATTTCAAAAGAAGCTCAAACTGGTACAGTGCATCAAATCCAAACCCCTCTCTGTGGAGGAAAGAGAATATAACAGTGGAACATCTGCTCATACCTGGAATAAAAGCACTAAGATGTGGCACCATCTCGTTTTTACAAATGGAAACCCAGGAATGAGTGCCAACCAGGTCTAAGAGCTGTTCACACCTCCTCCTTCTCCAGAGGGATTCTGGGAAATGACATGGTTCATGATAGATCAATGGAAGTATGCCATTAATAATTCTATCCCCATACAGCATTGATCAGTCCCACCAACTTGCTTGGAATATCAATCACTCTTATAGTGTACGCATGAACTGTATGGCTAGAGTAAAAGTACAATCATGTGAAGTAAACAAATGCAAATCTATCTGTATACCATGACCAGCTTACCCTTCAACATGCATTTTGGTATTTTGCTTCAACCAGTCCCATCACCAGCAGCAATGGCACTGTTCGCTCTCTATACAAGTTGTATAGAGTTTGGCAAGACTGATGACTGTATACAAAAGGCATGCATAGATTAAGCCTGCTAACAACAGAAAAAAAGGAGCAGCTGATCTCTTTGCAAATCAGCCTTAAGCAGATAAGTATGACATTCTTAGATGTTATTGTTAGTAAGTTACAAGTGTGACACACTGAACGATTAAGAAGTCACTCCCAGGAAAACCAGACTGTTGTAGTTGTCCAGATTTCAGAAACATGTTTGAACAAAATTCCGCCTTCTCTTTTTTAAAGACTTTTAAGATGCAAGGAGCAGGCCAGGGTTGGCTGCTGGGCTGGACATGCATGCACTATGGCTCAAAGAACAGTCAGTTTTCTCCCTCAAGTGTGTTACAGTTCAGTTCAGTTCATAATTGAATACAGTACACTCTGTCAAACCACATCCCTCTTCTTCAATGTGTCTTGCTTCCCTCTGACCACTGGGGGGAGGTATAGCCACATAGAAGCAATGACACTCCTGACTGGTCAAGGTTAAGATGAACAGTTCCAAAGCAGTGTTCAAACAGCTGTGATAAGATATGCTCAGCCATGTGTATTTGTTGACAGGGGCTTTCAGAGGTGCATTATGGAGATAGGACTAATAAGCCAAATTATCACCCAATCAGATGAGCTCACTTTGCCCTCATCCCATTACTGCTCCACTCAGCTCTGATGATTCAAGTCAAGTCTAATCCAGTCAGACAGGCAGCTGTTGGTTTGAAATACAAGATGGATTCATTAAGATCTAATAAGGCTATGAAGTCACATTTACATAAGTCCATAGAAAGACACAGAACTTAAACTGAGAATGTACTGTATAGTTATTATCTTTACAGTACAATGTTACTTTGGCTCCTTCACTAAAATGGGGCGTCTAGACTTTGGCAAGGACAAAATGGAGAGTGTCGGGAATCTCACAACCTAGTTTCTCAAGACTCATAACAGAGATGAATCAGGCTCAGCTCGACTGCTATCTATAAAGACACTGAGCCAGCATCTTGGCACCGAAGCTGTGGGAGCTGGCCCCTTTTTTTCTTAACATGAGCTGCTGAAGAATTGTTTGGTAAAATGTCAGATGTTATAATTAAAATGATATTTCTAAAGCCTTTGATAATGGGTTTTAGGAAGAAGATTGTAAGCAGGGGAATAAGATGAGGTGGCTCATGAGTGGATTTTTTTAAGATCGCATGACTTGAAGCTAAATTAAGTTCTTTGTCCTTTAAGAAGGTGTGAAGCTTCAATAAATGCAAATGTTTGTCCTTAACCTTGACCAACACAAGTGTTTAGTGTCATTCCTTTTGAGTAGAATCATGATGATGTTAGGCAAAAATACCACAATAAAACCCTCTTTTTTTTTTTTTACATTTATAGAGATATCAGCAGAGAAAGTCCATACAGTCCATGATTAACAAATCCAGAGAGAAATCCCAGAGCAGCGCTGTGCAGAGTGGGATAGTTCAAGAAAGGTTTTTATTAGGAATGGGAAGGTGGGGTTGAGATGGGAATCAATGTTCTTAGGGATCCTGGGTCACCCCTTCATCGTTTTTCTCCACTGTCCCAGATGATACTCCACGTTTGTTGGTATCAAATCATAACAATATCAACCACTGATGATACGTGTCTACTACCACACAACCATATTCCAGCCTAATAGTCTACTGTGTACAGGGACAGCACGGTTCGTAAATGAAGACAGGAGAATAGGGGGCAGAAGTAGCAAAGCGTAAATGAAAGACCACCTCATCTATGCTTTACATCTGTGACTGATGTGTACACAAAAACACCATCAACAATCACTACAGACATTCCCACTGTCTTCTAAATCTAGTTGGAAATACAGGGATGAAAAGACAAAAGGGTAAAGCCTAGGAAAGAAAAATTCTCCATGGAGTTTATATTCTGTCCTCAACACTGTGAGTTAGTAAGTTACATGGCGGCATTGTTAAAAAATGGAAACCAGGACAATTTGTTCGTCTGTTCCTTCTCATGGCTTATGAATCTTTAACAGTTGTTCAGTTATTCATCTCGACAAAGACGTCCCAGTTTCATCATTCCTCACTAGAACTAAAAATTTCAAGGGGCAGTAGTTAACAGAATAAACTTAAAATATCTATTTGAAACATAAATATTTCTATTTTATGTTATACATGTCAATAATATTTTTCTTTATCAAAATCTTTTTCAAAGTTGTCCTATATTATAAATTTTCTTTCAGTTTCAGTCTTTCTTTTCATTGTAAAGTTAATATGGCAGAGCAATATCCTTAAAAAACAATCGCCAATTGCATGTCAAGACACATCCACACACCATCCACAAAAAATGCTTTTTTATTTAAAAACTGACTTTTGTGGAATCTGTTTACAGTTGAATTTTTGAATTGAATTTTCCCTGACCATTAAAACTGCAACACAATTTCAAAATGGTCTTAAAGTTAAGATTAAGTTCTAGATTTTCATATGAAATTGCATTAGTGTAGAAACTACTACTACTAGATACTCACCATATTATTTGGAGCTTTATAGAAAATTAGACCACAGTCTAGGCTGTTTAGATGGCGTCACATTTTAAGGTATATAACTGCCATATCTATTAGTTTATAAGGAATATTTGTATGATATTTTACTGCTCTTCATTTTTGTTTTTTCTTTCTCCAGTTGGTTTCCATGTACATTAAATTGGATGTGCTCTCTAGTGTGTGGAAACTAATATGTGTTGAGAGCAGAACAAAGCCACATGGAGGACAACAAGCTTTGAAACGGTAAATTGTTATAGGTCACGGAAAAACAACAACTCTGAAAATGAAATCAAAGACAAACAAGAAGCAACAAAACACAAGAAAGTTTTTTGTAGTTTTTTGTTCAAAATCACAGTACTACTCTCCACTATACGATGCACATGGCGTGGGTAAGGTTACACGACTTCATTTACATTTGATTCTCGGTCTCCAGCCAGGGACCCCTCCCAAAGGAGGACCCAGTGGGGGTATGTTGGGATGGGGTGAGTAGGGGGATGCACTGGGCTAGGGGGGCAGAGACATTTGCACCCTGACCGCTTCAGAGACAGACAGAGAGCAGACAGTGCCACAACAATGAGCCACATAAGCTTCATGTGGTAGCATGTTTATAAAAGTGTAATAGTGTAATAGTGTATGGGACGCAACTATCTGCAACCCCAGAGACAGCACATGGTCTTGAAGTCTTTACGACAGTTTGTAAGATGGCAGTAGCAGTAATTATTATTATATAACAAAATCATGCACATTTCACTTAGAAAAATTGCCTATACATACTATGGCTTTCTGTGTCACAAATATACAACACATTTTTCTGGGACATTTTGGTTTCATGGCTCTACATACAGTATTGCTGGAATGAAGTCTATCAGAGTTATAAAATAGGAATTACTCTGTGGCTAGTTATTTTACCTTTCCTGAGAAAAGGGTCTGTAATTGTGTGTTCTTTTGTTGGAATGGTTATGTGTGTGTTGTATATGTTAATGGAGTGAGCACTTGTTGTCTGTCTGCCACTGAGCATGGCCCAACACTCCTCGCTGCTCCCCCTTGGCAGCGTTGAAGGTCAGGCATTGACCAACACAGTGGAGGGTGAGGGACAGGGGTCGTGGCTGGTGGGGCCACTCTCTCCTGCTGATAAAAGGCCACGATCAGGTTTGTGATTGAGGCGACAGAAAAGGGAGGTCACATTGACTTCTTTGTTCCTCTCCAACTCTCCCGTGGCCACCAGCTCGCCCCCTCGTCTCTCCCCTGCTTTGGTTGCTGTGGTTACCATGGCTGTCCATGTCCGGTGGGCTTGGCTTCCTAACCAAAACCTCTGGGACATGGACAGCCATGGCTCTCGGCCAGTGCTTTCGTCCCAAACTCACACAGCAAATGTTGCAATGCTCAAGCAAGACATGCCAAATTATGTTTCTTTTAGCTCCAAATGAGATGCCATTATCACATGCAATATGCTATTAGATTGTTTATTTGACCCGGCACAACCTTCCTGACTGTTGAGCTGTGGTCAGAATAATTAAAGCTTGACAATGTTCTACAAACATATCCAAACTCTTTAAACATGTGTTTTATTCTGTAAGATGTAAAACTTAACTACAACGCTACATGCATGACCTTTTAACAAGGCAGACATTGAAAAATGAGAGCTACAAGTATGATTTATGGATGATAATGAAGTCTTCCTGCATTCTGACTTCCTTTAGTAAAAAGAAATTTGGATGAAAAAAGACCTCAGTAATCATACCAATTTCAATACCTCACCAAGCTTTTTTTTATTATTATTCTTACCAAGCATTAATGACAAATAGCCTTATTACCTGCTTTTTCATACAGTAGACCTGAAACTTTGTCTACCACAGCAAGGAGAGATCAGGGTCATTAGTTTTTACAATTTAATTAATTTGAGTCATGGCTCGTTTTAGATTACTTAAAATGATTGCAAAGAACCATGACTGGCAACATTTTCAGACTTTTTCAAGTTACAGGCTGTGTGGGTTTGTGTGTGTGTCAAACACGTTTATGGGACGTGCTCATGCCTCCCCCGAAGGACCCCTGGCTGCGTTGTTTCATATCATCTTCATGTTAAACTTCCTGGTCCCTCCTGAGGTGCCAGAAGTGGCAGGCTCAGATTTCCTGAAAGAGTACTCCACTGTGAAATTATTCCTGCGTTGGCCACGTCCCCGGCTCCACACAAACAACAACAAAAAACAGAAAAGCACAACTCCCAGGAAAGTGATACACCCCATTGCTGTGGAGACCAAGATGGTGGTTAAGTCCAAAGTGAATTTGAGGAAAACACGTGTGCTGTTCATATTTGTATCGTTGAAGAACTCTCCGCTGTACAGTGAGCGGTTGAGAAAGAAGGCTGAGGCGGCATCTAGTGGCTGGCCTCGAACTGTGAGTGTGGCGAAGTAGGTGTCATTGCCCCCAGCGTTACTCGCGATGCAGATGTATGTTCCGCTGTCAGTAAGCTGGGCATAGCGGATCTCCAGGGTGCCACTGGGGAGAACAGTAATGCGGCCTGAAGTCTTAGATGTGATCCGTCTCCGCTGTGGGGAAATCCAGGCAATGGCAGGCGTAGGCTCTCCTTCAGCGCGACAAAAAAAATTGACAGGCTGCCCTTCACGAACAATGACCTAAGACAGAAGACAATATAGAGTAATAATCATGACATCACAAGGCACAAGCCTTATAGTCTTATGTGCTGCAAAGTTTGACAGGCTTTCCTGTTTTTGGATTTACATACCTCAAAATTAATAATTTTCCTTTCCCAATGACAAATTTTCTAATTTATAGGGTTCAAATGGGCAGAACCAAATCCTAGTCTTCACCCTAACTGCAGCTCTAGCTCTCTTTAGACATCTGACATCTGTACAACCCCAGCCTTTCAAAATATATAAGCTATCGCTGTAAAGTTATAGGTATACTAATTACCTGCTGCATCTTCCGGTTGCGTATCTTAGGTTTCTGACATGTAAAGTGATCAAAGAGTGCGGAGTCGGTAAAGGAGCTTAGGCTGATCCCTTGCACCTCCACCGGCCCCGCACAAACTGGCACTCTGCCGTCAAAGTTGAGGGTCTTGCGTCTCTGCAGGATCCACAACAGACGGCAGTCACACATCAGGGGGTTCCCATCCACTCTGAGGGTCTCCAGACTGTTTACAGAGTGAAAGGAGCCCTCTTCCAAAGTCTGCAGGATGTTAGAAGAGAAGTTGAGGACTCGGATCTGGCGGAGGCCTCCAAGGGCATGGTGCTCTACTGTCACCAACCCTGTGCTGACCATGATGAGCTCCTTCAGCCTGAGGAGGTCTCTGAAGGCCCAGGGCTCAAGAGTAGAAATGGGGTTGTAGGACAGGTTTAAATGAGTAAGGTGGGCCAGATTCTTGAAAGAAGCAGAAGGAACAGATGTGATGTTGGTGTTGGTGATAGAGAGCCAGCGTAGGTCTAGGCCCTGGAAACTAAGAGGGGAGATGTACTCGAGGTAGGGCCAGTGATCGATGTCCAGACCACGGAGGTTGGACAGTTTGCGGAAGTTCTGGTCCTCCAAGGCAGTGATGCTGAGGTGATGAAGGCGAAGAGTAAACAGGCTGCGAAGGTATGACAAAGTTTGGCCGGAGATGGATGTCAAGTTGCAACGTGCTATTGTGAGATCTTCCAGCCCCACCAGTCCAGAGAATGCCTACAAATCAAGAATACATCCATTCTGTGTATAATCTTTAGTTTAGAGTTTAAAACTTTAAAAGGTCCCACATTTAACATGAATTTGATTAGTAACACATTATAACAGTTGTGTGAGAGCCTACCTTGTGGGAAATATAGACCAGATCATTGTCTCCCACCTCCAGATGTTTTAGATTTCTCAGGTCTTGAAAAGTGTAGTCCAGTAAAATCACCATTTTGTTTTCACTCAGGTCCAGACTAGTTAGATTGCCCAGCTTGGCAAAGGCTCCCATTGGCACCAACTTCAGCTGGTTTCCCCTTAGCTTGAGCACTTTAAGATTTTGCAGGGTGGCAAAGGCATTGGGCTCGAGTGTGGCAATAAGGTTTTCACTAAGGTCCACTTTTTCCAGTCGCGGGTAAGGTGTTAGGTCACCGGCTTGTACCCAGCGAAGCCGATTCTTGCTGAGGTCCAGGAGTTGTGTCTCAGTGGGTATGCCTTCTGGGATGTTTGTAAGGCGCCGCCGCTGGCACAACACCGACCTCAGCTGAGCCGAGCACTCGCACTTCGGTGGACATGCCATGCTGCTCCCTGGTAGTGTCAAAGCAGCCACCAGAGAAGCAGCCAGGACCCATTGCCACACCCTCAGCCATGGCACTAAGGCACACCCACCAGGGCCAGGGGAGCCAATCATGGCCCTGGTCAGCTGACTCCTTGCCTATCACAGGCAGGGTCAGTACACCATCCACCTGAAAAACAGAAAAGAAACCAAAACAAGGACAGGCATGAGAAAATGTAAAAAAATACAAGTTACAAAGTATTGCTGAAATCTGTGACGTGAGACATACCACTGCGAAAAACAACAGAGAAAATACCACTCCAGGAATGAGCAGAAGGTATTTATGATAATTTGGCTTATGACTAATTCATTGCTGTTTTTAGTTTGGAAAAACTGGGCCACTATGTGCCATGTGAGATATCCTCATATCTCTTTGTAGTGCTGAGACTGTCTGCTCCACTTTGACAAACACAATGAATTTATCATCCCCAGACATACACACCATCTGAGCATGTAGACAAATAAGGTAATAAATTCATAATGTCTGAGAAAAGATGCTTTATTCTTATAGCCCATGTTCTAACAGGTACGTATTGATAGATGTATGTGTAGGATGTAAGATTTTGTAGGGTATGAATTAAAAAATCACTCAAGTCCTCCACGCATGAAGATGAGATGAATCACTGCTTTAACATTCCTTCAGGCAGCCTGTCATCTCTCCCACACGCTGCTTTAACTCAGAGACAGTCAAAGAGCACCTGGCATAAAATCTGCAGTACAACGTAATGGCCTTCTAATCAACAGAAAGAGCATGGGAGTTCTTACTCCCATACTAACTTAAGAAAGCCTGGGAGGGAATTGGAAAGTTTGCTCTAACACAAAATTACAAAGAAACTATGAATGCCCATCCATTTGCAAGGCTGTTTGTTTTTTGAGGAAATAAGAGAGAATGTATTATCACCAGGGAGTATCATGTTAAAATGCACTCTGAAGCTGGCAGAGGATACAGGGCGAGCCAAACAGATTAATAATTAATGGGCCGGTTTGTGCTTAATGGGCATAGTTGAGAAAGTGAGACAGAGTGCGAGGAACCAAAAGTAGCTCCTTTTTTGCAGCCGGGCTGTTCCCTTACATGTATAGCAATTTAAAAAAGAGCCTAAACATTTCAACTGTCTGAGAATTGTTGATCAGTTAAACAGAATATGACACTGACACTAATGTACGGGACACACAATCACATTCACTGAAAGCCCAGAAGATCATGTTTCATCTAGGCCCCAGGGCTGGATGAAACCTACAATTTTAGTCAGGCTTTAAAAATGTTGTTTACAGACCCCATATGTGAAGTATCTTAAATGCACCATCATTTTCCCCCTCGCTGGGGGACAAAGCGCAGGCATCGAAATGCTGCTGTGCACAGACTGACCCAGTTCTCAACAACAGCTCAGCCACGCGCTGTCATCTAGCTATAACTCACCATGACCACAACAACAAACTTCACTGCCCCTATAGTCTTCTAAAAAGAAAAAGGCAATCTAAAAAAAACAAATATTGTACCAATGTACCAAAGAGACTTCTTCAGGCTCCCTGTTATAACACGCTGTGCCCCTAGATGACCTACTGCAGTGTGCCACAGTCACTTTAATTGTTGGGCCTATTAGAGAATTTTTGTCTTGGGAGTGAAAGAACAGGTTAATACTGTAAATGTACTGTAATTGCCAGTGAATTTTCATTCTGTGTTCTGTAATAGATTGATAACACAAAATTAAAAAATAGCTTCACAATATAAACATCTATATAAAATCCCTTGAAGACTGTTTGAATGTCAGTAAGCATCGTTCGGCTCCTCAGTTTTGTGATGGATGCAACCTGTCTCCACATACGCCTCGGAGCTATCCTACGGTTCAGTGGCAGAGTCACAGCACGAGTCAGAGAGCTGACACTGTTGAGGCAGACATGGTCCTCTCTGCTTGACTCAAGGACGAGCAAGGATACTTAAAACACACAGTCCATCAAACACAGATTCCCAGAGGACCTTGCACATCATCCAGAGAGTGGGCAAGTAAATACTCCTCCAGAGAAGAATAACATTTCCATTCTTTATACCAATGCTCTTTTTCCTCAGTTTGTGCTATCAGATGAAAGTGCATAGGTGCAGTTTTAGCTGATTCACAGTAGGACTCCTGTAATACACACTTGTAAACATTGACCAGATGTTACTAGAAACAACACTTGCAAATCACATTCAGCTTCAAAGAAGACAAAGTTCACCAGTGTTCAGATGCCCAGGGAGAAATAAAGTGGAAGAATAGAAAGAATCAGCCTAGGAGCTAAAATTAAACAAGTGGTAGGTAGCTGACCTAATGAACAGGCAGATGTTTGGGAAAACAACATCCCTGCCCGGTTGCACATACATTAGCAGCTTGCACCACAGCCTCCCTTAACGCTGATGACTGTGGCCAGATGTCTCAAACACAAGCAGTTTCATCTACTTTAGATGTTTTCAAATCAGAGCTGAGAATATGCAGTTGTGTATACAGTTAATAGGTCATCTATGGAGACTGGTAGTCTTAATAATCCTTTATATTTGTCCAGCAGACCATGAGCCTTGTCAGAACTGGCATTCCTTTTCAGCCTGGCACATACTCTGTAGATAGCTGTCTGTAGATGTTTCTATCTTTCTTCAAAGACACATTAGCAGCAGTGATGGGGAGCAGTCAAACAGTCAGCAGGTTATCAGAGGAAATTTTGATTGTTATACACAAACTGCAGTGCAAAGCTGAAAGGATTTTACATTTTCTAGAAAAGCTGACAGTTTGTACTTTCCATTGCCTATAAGTCCTACAATAAATCCGTGTTTAGTCACATTTTAAACCCAAGTCAAGTGTGGAATAGCTTAGCGGCTCCCTGATACATCTACCCTCATGGGGACCCGAGAGGGAAAAGTGTGCAGTCAGCATGAAAAGCAACTGGTAAAACTGACATAATTGGGTTAGAAATAAGAATTGACATTAATTTGAATGAATGGGGTTTTATTGTGTTATATTGTTTTGCTCACTAAAGCTGCTGTAATAGAAATAGGTCAAAAAGGTTTTACAGTATACTTTTTGGTGTTGGTCTGTAATGTAATACGGTTCATTGATGGAGTAGAAGGTGTCCAGTGAACTGTTTTACAAAAACCTTTTTTACATAGCAGACAATGGAGACATTGCTCTCTGGGCTCAAGTATGTTGTTCCTCCAGTAATAAGAATTTACAAATGAGTAAATGCAAAAATGGCAGATGGGTAAGGCAAAATCCAGTTTTATTAATATATTCATAAATAGGACATATTCCTTTGCCAAACACCCAATAACACCCGCATAGCACACAAACATAGCACACAGTTTTTTTTTCAACCATAGATAATATTATTACAGGAAAAAAAAGCACCCATATCAATAGAATACAAATACTTACTTTGGTTGCCATGAAAGAAAACCACAACTCCCAGCCTCTGAGCACATCCCAGTGTGTCTTGTGAAGGGCACTGCTGATTTAAGTTTGCAAATGCAACCACACTGGCAATTTTTCTTATCAACTTTCTGTATATACACATTCTTCTTACTCCAACAATTGTGAGTCACTGAAGCCGCAAGTGTGAACTGATTGAGACTGACGTGCTGCCTGGTTTGACCTTTAGCTGATTAGAGACGAAAGTGCAAACATTTGACTTGACTGCTGCTGTCGTGTTTCCTATGACAGCTCATTGCAACAAACTAGAAATAATAATTTTCAAAAGGGAACTGTGGCAGTCAAAAAGCCACTCTCTTCCTTGAAGTAACTCATATATTAATGCAGATCCCTGACAGCTCTGGGTTTAAAAAAGTAGAATTCTAAAAGACAGAATATAAAATCGATCATTAACAAAATGTATAAATACAACAAGTCAGACATAGAGCATGTACTAGATGATGCATCTTTTCATTGCAGACTGATGACAAAGAGCTAACCACCCTCTGAAGAAACAAAAACAAAATGCACATCCTGTCTCATTCACCTTCCTACTGCTCTGTTTCTTCTCTTCCCAGGTGATCCCCGAAATACCTCACCATGATTTCTACTGAGCTGTATCCTCTCCCCACATGGGATCAGACACTAAACAAAAGTTTATAAAAGTAAATCAAGTTGAGGAAGGCACACACAGAAGGCTTCTATGCTGTACATTCTTCAAAGCAAACTAACTCAACAGAGAGGAAGGATCGAGAAAACATAAAGAATAACGCCTGCCAACCACGATGGAACTCCAAAAGGCAAACAAAGCTAAAATGAGTTATGAAACCCCACAGGACAAGGAGAAAAAGCCTCTCTGCTACTCAGTCAATAAAGAAGAGACAAGCTTTACTCTCTGTGCTTCATCAACAAAGATCAAACCAATTTTTAATCTCATTGAGCTAAAAATAATTTCTGTAAATAATGGCACAAACATGCACTCGTGCCTCGAAGATGTGGGTATGAGGTAGACATCGCTAAGTGGATTAGATGGCACATGAGCATGAAAGGTCGTTTCATCAGTGTGTGTGTGTGTGTTTTCACTTTGAACTTCTGAAACATTGAGAGCACAGTTAGAGGTGCTGGGCACAGCGGGGGTCCCACTGGCGAATCCCTTGTCACTGATAGCTGCAGTGTGTACCACTATCACTGCATCCCCAAGTTCCTCATTAGGTACAAGAATTTTGAATGGAAGCATCTTTATATACCAAGTCATATGTGATTAAAACTAACATTATGAAAAAAATGTAGTCCAGACTCCAGTTGGACAAAGGAACATGTTTTCAATGACAATGGTTAATGTGAAAAAAGAGTTTTGTATTTGAACTAGGGCTGTCAAATGTAACAAGCTAGTAACAAAAATTTTAATGCTATATATTTTTGCCCCCCGCGCCCCTTTATAGCTTGCAAGAACAGAGCTCGCTGCAGCAGTAAGCTAGTATACATTCACAAAGCAGACATGGACAGGGTCTAATGAATGGCAAGTTTTTTTCAAAGCCATGCCAGATGGCTTTCTCGTTATTTGCATTTACTGTCGATGTGAACTGAGTTACCACCGGTGCACGTCCAGTCTGAAATATAACCTGCTGGTTAAACACAGCGCTAATATAGAGCCCCTGGTTCAGCCCTGTCGCCAGAGAAAGCTGGAGAGTTTGCAGCAAAAATGCACGGACAGCTCAACCACAAACAAACCTTTAATAGCTCTAGCTAAATGGATAGTTACAGCACATAGGGCAGTTTTTTTCAGCTATTTTTTTTATCTTTTAGTTTGAAAATTTGACACTACATTGTGTAAGTTGTAATGTCCCTATAATTCATTATGCCCATCTGTTTTGCTGTTTGAGCTTGAGTTTGACATTTAATGCTTTCAGCGTATTTTTATTTAGAATGAAAGTTTTTCTGGATAGTGTTACAAAAATATACTGTTTGAATAAAACAGTACATTTCTTACCTACTGTCTAATAAGGAAAGTAAAAACAGCAAAATATGTTTTTAAAAGTACATTTATAACAAATATAAAAAATCAAGTTAAATATGCAATTAAACTAATCAGATTAATTAATTAGATTAACATACGCACACTGTAACAGAACAGTGGAAAGTAAAGTATTAGTAAAGTAAAGCTACAGAGACTACGAGGCTTCCATGCTCCATGAACTATGTTTACAGCACAAGCCGCATCATCAGTTTGGAGGATCTTTGGAGGATACAGCATGAGTCAAAGGGGCTTTTAGGCCATCTCTCAAAGAAGGTTTGACTGATATCAAAACTATATTATGTCTCTCTACATATTTGTCCTTCTGGTTTTCTGACATGCGGCCGAAATGAGCTTTCTCCGCAGAGTGGCGGGGCGCTCCCTTAGAGATAGGGTGAGGAGCTCGGTCACTCGGGAGGAGCTCAAAGTAGAGCCGCCGCTCCTTCACATCGAGAGGAGCCAGCTGAGGTGGCTCGGGCATCTGTTTCGGATGCCTCCTGGACGCCTCCCTAGGGAGGTGTTCCGGGCATGTCCCACCGGGAGGAGACCTCGGGGAAGACCTAGGACACGCTGGAGGGACTATGTCTCTCGGCTGGCCTGGGAACGCCTCGGTATCCCCCCGGAAGAGCTGGAGGAAGTGTCTGGGGAGAGGGCAGTCTGGGCTTCTCTGCTTAGACTGCTGCCCCCGCGACCCGGCCCCGGATAAGCGGTAGAAGATGGATGGATGGATGGATGGATGGGTTTTCTGACATTTTATTACTGCATTAATATAATCTGTTATATAAGTTTACAGGTTAGAAAAGGCATAACAACTGTAAAACCGTTAAAAATTTGTAAATGCATTTCTTTAGTCTCTCTGGAGTTGTGTTTGACTTCCAGGAGGCGGGACAAATAGACATGCAACCAATCAGAGTTAAGTGGGCAGTACCAACATCCACAGATATCAATCAATGGAAATCATTGGCAGAGGTAAAAGTTGAAAACATACAACCAAACAAAAAAACTTAGCAACGCTAAGCCAGGCCCATTTTAAATAAAAGGTTATGGTTTGATGCTTGTATTGAACTAAATGGAAGCTGTAGATAAATGGGAGAGGTTTCTGAACCACTTCTCGTTGCTAAGAAAGAGCCAAGTGACAGGCCAAGCTGGGAAATTGTACCTACTACTTACTCAAATTTTACAAAAGGGAGCTGTAGGAGCTCAGTCTATCACTGGTTTTATATTTATTTAGCCTTGGCTTGTCCTTAATGAAGTATTTGTCCTGTGTTGTGAGAACTAGCAGACACCAAAGGTGCCACAGACAACATGCATATTAAGAAAGAAACCATGTTTATGCTTCTTTGAAGATTCACAGTCACGTTTTTTATCTGGCTTCCACTAAGACAGAAGTTGTTATTCCCCTCTCTTTCATAATAAGCCAGTGTTATGTGCATCCCCGATCATCAAATATATGACAAACATCAATAAAGTGCCTGTGAATGCAAGTTTCTGCTCCTGTAATTATTTGCTGTGCAGACTGTAAAGGACTTAGCTGTCCACCTGTCGAGGATGTCTATTGTGCACAAACTATTTGATCAGTTGTGATGCAGTCATAAGCGGTATCTATAAAGAAGAAAATGGGATGGAAATATGCCAGAAACCTAACAAACCACAGTGCTCCGCTTTCAGAGTATCAGTATCTCAGTCTTAATGAGATATTCCCTGTGTATCTGAAGGGAATCCTACACAGAAACCAATCCATTCTTCCCTTGTGTCCTCTCTTCTGGCTGTAATCTGACAGCTGAAAGGGAGTCCTTCCTTTGACAGTTGGGATAAATATACACAGCAGGATTACGATTGAAAAAACAAAAAAGAAAACACAGTGGTACAAGATAGACGGCTTCCAAAATAGAGCTACATTTAGTTATGAATTTATGAATCACATCTGTCACCATTTTATCTCTATATAAAATACAATTGCAACATTATAAAACAGATTAAATTAACTATTTTTAATGGAGACAATATTTTTATAGATCATCTTTTCTCTGTTGTTCAGTCAGAGGTATAGATGTGCAGCTCTCAATGTAACGAATGTAATGACAAAGAAGTCAGTGGTGCTGTTCACATATAAAGCATCTTCTCGTTTTACCATGAGGCCGGACACTTTTAGTTAGCTGGAGCTTTTCTGATGATTCTCGCACCCAGCGGTGTTTTGACCTGTTTTTTTCTGGCTCAAACCAAAGCACACAGCTATGTATACTGAGAGTGCAGACACCAGCAGATTAATTCATTCATTTAGCAGTTTGATCAACAGTGGGCCAACACAGGACACTTAGGTTTTCTTAGCTAAATGTTAAACAAATATTCCTTCCTCCCGCATGATCCCAAATGCAAACCACTACTTTATTTTCATTATTGAGGCTCTTGTCTATAGCCTTTGGATTTCATGTACCTGTTATCTAAACCAACCTACTTCTGACTCTGTTGAAAACACTCTCAAATTAACTATTTGACAATTAATTAAACAAATGACATTTAATGTAATATTATTATTCATTTTGGGATGATAATTTTATAATATATGGTGGGGAAATGCTTGGTTGCTGCCATCTTCTGCTGTTTGCTAACTCATGTTATTTCTGACCAATGGCATCACATGTTCCCTACCTAAAGCCCAATGAGGTCATGTGATCTGCAGAAAGGTCAAAGGTCATAGCCTTACAGTAAATCTCCATTTCAGCTTCTAGGCCTTAGGCATTAGGAGCATGCCAGGCTAAAAGAGGAGAAGATTGGTTTACATTCCAACAAAACCTTCCCACACGTCATCACTAAACTTAGGCTTGTGTCATAAACATATTTTTTGCTTATGTCATTGGTGGCTATATGTCACATGCAAGTGGATATGGACAGAAAAACTGAGACAGAGGACAGCTAACAGGCAGTAACCTTTCCCTTTCAGGAGGTCACAGTTCACACTTTACTTACGACGACTCAAATTAGTCATTGTGTTTATCCACTATTGTTAACAAACTTTCTTAACAAAATTATAAGCTATACATTAATACTGTATGTCTCATGTTTCTTATAATGTAAAGCAGTATAAAATTATTTAATGGGCGCAGTGGCTCAGGTGGTAGAGCGGTTGTCTTACACTTAACCCATCTTGCTTCCAGTGCCACAGCTCTGGTGTATGAATGTGTGTGATTGAGGTAAGTTTGGTGGTGGTGGGAGAAGACTGCGAATGCCGTGTGTATGGCAGCCCCCCTCTCTGTCTGCCCCAGGTGTGAATGGGGTGAAAGGAAGAATAATGCAAAGTGCTTTGGTGCCTGAGAAGGGTACAAAAAAGCAGTATATAAATTCCCACCATTTACCATTTAAAGGGCCCCAAGATGTGTTCCAGTAGGCTGGCCAGCCGAAACTAACTCTTTTTTATATTCTATAAAAGAAGTTAGTCTGGTACCCAGTTACTTGCATTAGATTTCAAGGGCGCCGTTTATAAGAGGAATGCAAAAACCACACAGCCGTTTGTTGACAAGGAAGCCAAGTTAGTTCTGCTGGTAACATGGCCAGCAGTAGAGCGGACACCAGAGCGGTTTTATTGTTTTTATACTTTGCTGGTTATCCAAAACCGAGGCAAGAGCAGAAAAAAATGGCCTCTCAGTAGCAGCCTCCACCATGTTTAATGTTTTGGACTAGCCGCACGAGCCGAGTTACTTTTGTATGACGTGGCCAGCAAAACACACCCTGCTGCAGACAAACGGCTGCAAAATCGCAGAGGAAGGGATTTGCTGTAAGAAAGAGACAAGACCAGCTTGTTTTTGAAAAAGAAAAACAGTCTGGTAAACCTGGCTAGGATTCCCAAATGAAACAGTGTAAACTAAGAAAACTCAAGTCCTGTTCAACTGGTAATCAATGTAAAAATGGGCTTCAATGAGGATGTACTGTGTAAAGTACTGTCACTGAGGAGAGGCTTGCACATTATTCAGGTTTATTAACCAATTATCTGAGAGTGACAGCCACGGTTGTACTGTTGTATTCAGGATGAGCCTCATTAGTGATCAGGTTGGAGCTGCTACACAGACAATCTGCTGGTGCTAAAAGATGTACAAAATCACCCCTTTCTTCTCAGTTCAGCTTTAAACTCCATTGCTGTGATCTTTAAACATTGTGCGTGATGCACTGCGATGTGTGAGCTGTAATGTTTTTAGGAATGAGAAGCGTGCTTTCCGGATCAGAGGTTTGGACACATGCCAGTCGTTCGGCAAAGTGAGCGACTTACACGTCATTAAGTCTGCTATGTGTACTACTAATGCACACCAATAAGCCTGCATTTACATGGCTTTTTATAAACATAGCAGGGAAAAGCATTTCATTTTGTTTTTTTTTCCTGGGGCGTAACTAACCCGCATGTGCATGGATTATTACACTATTAGCAACAGCTCAAGTTATACTGACTTCAAAAATAGCACAGAAGAAGAAGACTTAATCAAACTCGACCTGTCGCTGAGGGAAAATCTTTCACAACTATCATTTTGAGTGGCATCTACTTTGACAAGTGAGTGATGAGCCTGAAATTAGACCTGGCCTCCGGAGATTTGTGGCCTTATTACTGCTGCAGATTAACGTGACTCATTAGTGATCTCACACATGTATCCAAACAGCTTTGTCAAGTGCAGAAACCATATTTGGAAGTGTTTATACTGAAAATAGACTCATATTTTTACATGTCTGTGAAGGTATTTCAAGGTCATCTATTGAGGGATAACACTTTTGCAGAAGATGGCATACAACCTTCACATAAACAAGAACCTCTGTCATCGCTGTTCTGATTACGAAGCTCTAGACAGGATATCAAGTGAGTTCATTCCCGGTGTCGTTTCCTTTCTAAAGGCTAATGAGCTCCCAGATAAAAAAAACGGTGGGAAGATCCCAGGGGCCGATAATTGGGAGGTAAATCACGTCGTCTTCCCTGCTCAGCCCGCAGATTGTGATGATAGCCGGCCGGTTTCTGTGAAGCCAAACATTTCCCAAGAGACATCTCACCTGAAAAGTGGCAACACTTATTTTTCACCCTGTAGGCTACAGTTGAGAGTGAATATAAGAGTGAGGTGTGGGTTTTTCCATTCCTTTTGTATCAGCAGAAAGAAAATTAATTCAGTTCTTTGGTTGGTTAAATAGATGTAAGGCAAATGGGGGATCTTAAAGCAGCCTGTGTCTTCTTAATACCACAATGAGTACACATTTGAAAAGGAGATGAAAGGAAATGGAGGGCTGAATGTTGAAATAGAAATAGGGGCTGCATAATGTGATGGACAGTGCATCTGGAGGGCCATGAGGAACATTTAGGACAGTAAAGTGGCATGTAATAGATGGAGCAGTGGGGGAAAAGCAACTTGGGGGGAGGTAAGAAGGGCAGTGTGCCTCAGTCTGTCACTAATGATGGAGGAAGGTCAAAGCTATTCCACTGCTGAGAAAATCTAATGATGCAAATTAGGCTCGACGCTCCGTTAGATGGCACACAAGAGGCCGGAGATTTCTGATGCCGCTTGATAAAACCAGCATAACAGTCTGAGGCTGTACAGGGAAAAAAGGCTTTGTTTAGACTGCAAGCCAAAAACCTAATTTTGGGTGTAAAGTGATGTTGTTGTTGTACAACTAAAACTACGGTCTTAAACATCCAACTCTTTATATGAGGATCATCTTTGTAGGCTCCAGTTTAAGGTTGCCATAATATGCATGGCCACGGTGTATAGCATTATTTAATGTAATGATAATAGTACTACAGGCCTTGGCTTTAAACTTTTACCCATGGGTGAAGCAGCAATTTGTAATGAGCAACAAAACCTTTCAGTTTACTCATAAGCATTTTATAAAGCTGAAGCTCACAGCCAAGATCCACTCCTCAAAAATATACTTCCAAAAACAATTTTGTATATATTATAATACAGTAATAAATGTGATTTTGGTTTATACTAATGCAACCTTTCCCAAGGTTGTTTGGCTGATTTGTGCAGTAAAAAAAAGTGTTTTTGTGAAAATTATGTCAAAGTGGCGTGTTTTCTTTATTTAGACTATTGCACAATAGCAACTTATATTATAGCTTATCTTAAAACATTCTCAGTCCATATTAGCAACTTAGGAATTACTAAAATTTATGTCATGTGTCATCTATGTCAAGTGTCATATAATGAGTTTTTTCTTACTAAAAAGATGTTTGCTTATGGTTTGTAAAACATAGCACGAACAGTACATAAAAACACAATCTGTTTGCATTACGTGTTAAAATGGACTAGCTCAGTTGGTAGAGTGCATGCCAAATATGCGGGAGACAGACCCTGGGTTTGACTCTCGCCTGATTCATTTGCCCAATGTCCTTTCCTTTTCTCTCACCCTGTTTCCTGTCAACCTTTTGTCTACTATCAAAGGGAAAAAAGGACAAAAAAAAGAACAACTAATACTGATGTGTGTTGCAAAGAATCCCACCTGGATCTGGTTTAGTCTGGATCAATTATGAAAGAGATGACTCTTCAGACAATCATCAATAAATGAGAGGTTAGTCTTGTGTGTGCAAAAAAAATCATATTTAGGTTGCAGTCTGAACTAGGAAAAATATAAACATGAAGAGAAAGACGTATACAACTGGATTAACATAAACCTGAAGTATGTACATCATTTGCACATGTGAAGACAGTGGAAAAAATTTGGCAAGTAAACAGTGAAAAAAAAAAATATTGGAAGGGTGAAATCGGGGGGAGGGGTGTGTGGCATGACAGATTTCTTTTCACTGTCTTTGAAGAGCTGCATGGTGTCTGATTCACGTCGAGGAGACTTTATAATGAAAATTACATTGCTTTGACCTGGATGCATAAACTCACTCCAAAATATAATCCCATGCTTCAGTGCTTAAGATTTCCATAGACTGGGTTTCTTTTAAGTTAAACTGCTGTGAATAAAACATGCACAAACGGTATATTTATGTACACTAGAGATATATAGGTACTAGGAAATAGAAAAGCATTGCATATGCAAACAAGGCTGGGAATAGGACGGCAGAGTAAAGGCACTGTTTCACGGATAATGATGACCCTTTTATCCTGGAAGCTTATTGGCTACTCCTTCCTCTGATTATGTCGACAGAACCAATAAGAGACACCATTTAGGGGCAGAATGAAGGGTATAAAGTGCAGCAATACTGTGCAGGTAAAGGGAATAGTTGACATTGTGATGGAGAGAAAAATGAGGAGTGGGGTGTTAGAGTAGAAGAGAAGTGGTGGAAAGAATTAGAAAATGCTGAGTCCTTTGTAGTGAGGAAACAAAAGCGGCAATCCCTGAGCACTGGTAACAATGTTCAGCATGTCGAGTCCCACACCAACGGAGCGCGAATCAGCATGTGTGTTCTGCTGGGCAAGAAGATGGTGCTTCACAGGACAGAAGGAGTATGACGATACTTCCAAGATCCTCTTCTCACTAGAGCTCCCGGGGGACCATATATACCTCATTTACACACATGTACAGTTACACACAAGGCTGTGAAGTCTTAGTAAACACTCTGCAGTAAGAAGCCGGACAGAAACAGATCGTCGTGGGAGGAAGAGGAGGACGTGTCACACAGGACAAGGTTTCTGAAAAGGTCACAATAACGGCAGAGCAAATATTCTGAGGAAATGGGTACATGGTAAAGTGATGAAAAAGATGGATAAGAGTGGATAAGAGAAGAATAAAGCAGGGACAATTCACAGAAGAAGAGAAAAAAGAGCTGTTGGCAATGAAGATGGTGGACAAGATTGTGGACAGCTCAGGGTCGGTTTGGTGATTGACAGCAGACGTGTCCGTAATGTTGTCTACATCTGTGGTTCACAGCGCTCTGGCAGTACGTTTGAATAATAATGAATGTAATGGCGTGTGTGTGAAACATTTTTACCCGTTACTGTTATTTCAGAAAATTATGCTTTAAAAAAAAAAACAGAAAGAAAACCAAACATTCAATGTCAATGTCAGTTTACAAAATATAATAAAGGTGAACATCTGTAAGAAAGGAATAAAGTAATAAAGGAAAAACCCGCAATTTATATATTTTTATAGTTGGTTTATGATGTTTAATGAGATTTTATGAGTAAGACATAGTGGATATGTCAGCAAGTGATTCTGTCCAAACACAAAGGGAACAGTATGTACTCGATGGATGATCTCATTACTGACGACTGTGATATTTGTCATGTGGTACATCCTTGGCTTTGAAAACTTTATGCTTAGCTCCAGGAATGTAATTTTGATCTAAACCAGAGCCAATAAAGCAATAGCTCCTGATTAGTCAAATTATTATTCTCTTTAAAGAAATATCTACTGTGAGTAAGATTCCCCTAGAGGATATGGAGCAATGAGGTGCACTCTGGCTCATACAAATGACGGGACACCTCCCTGCAGAGTAAAAGGTCCAAATTCAAACACTATCTCATCATTACTTTTCATGTTCCTCTTTTTCTCTTTTGTGCTCACAAGGTCACGGCTGAAAAGTTTCAATGATGCCTCGGGAGAATAATCAGTCAAGTGTGTATGACCATTTTGTAAGAATGTATCTGAGCGCATGATTAACCTTATGTTATGTATGTTTGCTTGCCTTTGTGCCTGTGCAGATCGTGTATGTATGTGGACGGATGACTGCTCAGTGCTCACTGTCATATCCTAAGACAGTCAGCAGATAAATTCAATACTGGTTTGTTGCCTCATTGTTTTACATCCCAGTCACGGACATGGGCACCAGTAGACAATGTTGGCTCCACAGGGACTTCCACACTTTAAAGGATCATCAAATGCAAACTGAGAGTCTGGGAAAACTTGATTTAAAGCATTCAATAACTGTCATTTTACATCTAAAATACCAATTTCAAGTCAAACGCTCTGAGACACCATGTGCGCTGTAATAAGGTCGGTGACGGTATTTGAGAGAAAAGGCTGACATGAACTGTCTCTTGCCTCTTCTACAATCAAAGCTGTTCAGTGGAGCAGCAAGACAGCATCTTTAATCACCACTTTAAGTAAATCCTGTGCACTGACTGGCAAACAAGGAGATCAAGAAGGGAACATACACTAAGACAACCAGGAAAACATACAGGTAGCAAAAAGACACAAATGAATGCATGCACTCACAGCTACATGGAGAGACAGTGGGGTATAAAATGCCAGTCCTATCCTGCTTAGCATGCAGTCATATCAAAGGATAGATGAGGCAAAGAGGAATCTGCTCTATCCTTGCGAGATAGCTAGCAAAGAAAAAAATGGGAAGACAAAGAGAATAGGCGCCGCAGGAAAGGTGTCGACAGCGCTCTGTTCCAAAATAGCCTCAATTGTGCAGCGCCATAATAATTCCTTTTTCTGGCTGATCCTAATTTCAACCCTTGTGTCTGAATTATTTATTCTGAACCAATGACACGCAGCAGAAGGGACAAAGAGTCATTGCTCTATTTTGATTTCTATAATAAATTCATGACTCCATGTTCAAATGGGAGGAGGAAACGGGACAGACACTTGAGGGCTAGGACCAAGTTGTGAAAGGCCAAGGAATTGAGATAAGACAGGAAGAAGTAGAGGGAACACAGCAGGAAAATGATGTAAAAAAGAAAGAAAATGTGGATTATTACACAGCTCTTATACATAAGGCAACAGCCGAGACAGCAAATAACTTAGGATAAGTTTACAAGACCAAAATAAGAAACATGAAGTAGTGCAAAGAAAGAAAGAAGTGCAATAAATAACAAAGGCTTGTTTAAAACAAGACGGAAAAGTGCAAATCTTAAGTGAATAATTAACAGCTTCTACCTTGTTCACACTAAGTTGTCTTCCTTTGTTCCCTGCTGAAAACAGTGCCTGTTCAAGGGCAACCGTCTCAAGACTAAAAGCACTACACATTACAGTAGTCATGACAATTTAAACTTACTCTGTAGTCTGTAAACACGTACATAAGAATGGTTAAGGATACCTCACAAGATCAGTAGCAATACAATATCATAGTGAAAAGCAATAGAAAAATATAAAAACAATGTGTCCGGCTTCCTCCCACCGTCCAAAGACATGCATGTATAGGTTAATCGGCAACTCTAAAGTGTCTCTAGTGAATGAATGTGAGAGTGAATGGTTGTCTGTCACTGTCTGTCTCTAAATGTCAGCCCTGCGACTAACTGGCCACTGTCCAGGGTGTACCCCGCCTCAGGCCCAAAGCTGCTGGGATAGGCTCCAGTCACCCGCGACCCCTAACGGGACAAAGCGGTAGAAAATTAATGAATGAATGTAATGATGCACTGAGATTTCTAAACTTTTTCAAGGCAGTCTTTGCCCGTCCACTGTAAGAAACACCCAGAGGAAACCCACAGAGAGTATACCATCTCTATACAAAAAGAACCTGCCTTGGGCTACAGTATAAACTGCCAAGTCAATGTGCCACCATATCTCTAAGTAAAAATACATGCTGCACAGAAATATAAGTCGCTAAACTCACTTTACCACTCTACAAACAATTTAAATGTGAAACTATGTTATTATTAAAGATGCTAACTCAATGATACAGTTATTGGTCTATTATACTGTGACAAACAAAAAGGGCAAAGACAAAGTATGGCCAAGCGTCCCCAAGTGGATTCCATGTGCCTGTACTCAGGCAGGGTGACACACACATGTGTGGCTATGAGAGTGTGCGCGCACCAATGGCAAACAGTCCCCAGGCTTCTGTGGGCTGTTTGTGTAGCAGCGAGGCAGAAGTAATGCCTGAATCTGTGCTTCCTCAAAGCCAAATGCATGTCTGTGTGGAGAATAAGGGTCAGTGCTGAAGGACATTCCACAAAATATGGTCATATACTACCAGACAAACTTAACCTCTTTATTTGACTCTGTTAATGCCAATCAAAGCCACTGTTTCACACGGAAATTAAATGGCCTTTAAGGTGTTTTAGTCTCATTTCCATGAGAATGCCAGCACATTTCTTTCACATTCTTTTTCCGGCTTTCATAAAGGGTATCACTTTTTTAATTTCAACAGGGGCACGGAGCAGTGCTTAAGAAATGATATTTAAATCATTAAAATCAAATTTTACAGGGATCAGCTGAGCCCTTCCTTTCTCCCACAGTACAGCTTGTGGGCTGCAACTTACAAAAGTGTCTGATTAAACTGGATGTGGTAAAGGGCCTGTGAATAAACAACTTTACCTTAAAATGCATTTAAATATATTAAACTGACAAATGAAATATTATGTAAATTGATTAAACAACATGTGAATTCATTTAAGACTGCATGTGGTCTGATAAAGTGAGAGGTAAAGTTTATGTGACATTTGACCTTTATCAATTCCATACATTTTTGTTACTTCAGTTTAATCACAACAATTTTTAAATCATATGCACTTTTATCAATTCACTTTTGTTATTTCCACCCCTCGTACTACAATAGCTGGTAAATCGGATTCACACGGGGCCTAACCAAACACAGATCAGAGGGGAAATCAATAGCAATACAGCATTCATTAATGGAGAGTCTTTACGGATCAGAAAGCCATTGGTGTGACAAAAGGAAAGCGTATCAGATAAGTGAGAATGATTGACCCTGTGTGTGAGACTGTGCACGGACAGGTGCTTGTCCCTAGACGTCATGTGGTTACAGTTAATGAATAACGTCCCCCCTGCCTCACAGGTCTGTTCTGCAGATGGTATTATTTTAATGGCTAGAAGCACTACATTTCACTGGAGGAATTGGTTAATGAGATAACCATGTTATGTTACTATAGCGCCTGGTGCAGCTTTTACTGTAGCTCTGTAAAGCCTGACACATCATAAAATGGCCAGAGAATTCAATTTTTTTTGGAACTGAGAACATTTTAAGAAAATCCCCCAAAAAATTGTAATAATTTTTTTCGGAGATTTTTTTGTATCACATATGATACATTGGGTGATTTGATAAATTAGAGGTCTCAGAAACTCGAGTAGTTTTATAGGGTTAAATCCTGCTTACTGTTAAGTTTTGGTTCTTTTACTCCTGTACTAAGGAGAAATAATACACTATTGGCATTAAACAATATATTATTTCAGAGTTCATCTTTAATCAAAGTCATTTTAGCACCAAAGAACTACTAGCCTCATCAACTTCCAAGTCTGACTTGTGAGCCTGGCTCAAGGGCATACTAGACATTACCCCGGGGGGCTAAGGAGGAGGAGACAGATTATCTTGTGTGTGTGTGTGTGTGTGTGTGTGTGTGTGTGTGTGGGGTACTTCCTTTCCAAGTGTGGCCATTAATTGTTTTGCATTATTAAAGTGTAAGGTGATCCAATTGAACCCACATTAACATTCAATTAGCAACAGCAACTATATAAGCACAGCTGAACAACACTCGCACGTCTGCACTCCAGCGCATAGAAAGGGTAATCCCATTGACCTGCATTAACATTTTCGAAGGGGGCTCGAGGCACAGGTGAGAAGAGGCCAAAAACTTCATGACCCACATAAACATTTAATGAAGTCTGAGAAATACAAGTCCTTAATTCAACCAGGGGGGCCTGTAATGAGAGGTCTGGAACATCCGAGACAGGTGGCAGTCTCGAAGCCTCTGAAAGCAACAGGTGAAGAGGGAAGCACATCAGATTATTAACATTTTTTTAAATTCCATTCTCATTCAGAGTACTGCACTGGCGCTATAAATTGAAATAGTTGTTGCTAAGGTTTATTTTACTTTAAGGTGACAGACGTAACAACTTATTTATTTGCTCCTACATTCAAAACCATCCAACTTTACAGAAAGATTTCAGTAAACAGTAGAATACAGTTTATTTTTTTCTAAATTATGTCCAGATATAATTATTTGAAGATACTAAAATCTCAACTGAGTATGGTGCATTTTAACTGCATAGGCTCATTCCACAGACAGAAATCAAAAATGTGCATGAAATATATTTGGACTGCAACTGTCCACAGAAGACATGACACTAGATATGAGCCAAGTATGTCCTTATCAAACCAGCTGTCGTCAAAAATACTGTTTGTGATTACCACAGTATCAAATGATAGCCATGGCATGTCAGTGTTTATTGTATGAGACAAATTGGTTTGTCTGTGCTGTTTTGTGAATGCAATTTAATATATATATTTAAAAAAGTATGGATAAAAAGATTAGGCATTACAAAACACAAACAAAGAATAGATTTAATTAAAATCCTGATTATGTTTTTGTTTTGGATTATAGGTTTAATTTAAGGAAGAAAGTTTGAATAAATGAGCCATTCAATCCACAAATGCGTCATTAAAGTCATGTGGAGGCTTAAGAGGGAGATACCAGGTGACCCTAAAGCTGTTATCAATTCAAAACAGCTGTGAGAGTGAGGCAATGTGAAGTAGATGGCCCGGGAACGTAACAACAACTGAACAACAGAATCTGAAGGCCTGGGGTTACATCCAGGAAAGTGCAGCGTGGAAAGTAAATTAAAGAAAGTAAAATGGGAAGTGAAAAGGGCAGGAGGAGGGGGAAGAGAGAGCAAATAATTCATCGCAAGGGGAGCGAGTCAGAGAAATGAGGAGGAGGAAGGTCGAAGGTCTCCGTACTGTGATGGAGGAGTCTGGGACTGCAGAGGAGGTGGACTTTAACCTGCTTCTGATTTGGCCTGAGGTAGATTTGTTCATGATTGACCTTTGCGGACACTCACAAGTACTAATACACTCATTCTCATCAGTGGCAGAAGGTCACAATGGGAAACTTTAGTACACACACTACATTTGACACATTTTTATAATATTAATTAATTAATTTATTTATGTAAGCAAATTCTATGTCTTTTTTAATTTCATTATTGCAATAGTGAGCTCAGGTCTATTGAATGATTGAATCTTTCTATGGGTCTTTCGACATTGTAGCCTTTTGTACAACTGCTTTGACTGCTCTGCCTTGGGGTACACCCATGACTGGGGCTCTCTCTTCAACAACACTATGAGGCAGACCATTAGATTCAGTCTGGTCATTGACCATTTATAGTCAGGCTCTGGGCCGTAATTGTACACTTTAATAAAGACTTGTTTCACTGTGTTGGTGTGAGGGCAAAGCTATGAGCAATTTTGTCCCTGTGTGTCCCCCTTGTCTTTGTCTTCATCTCAATCATGCTCTGCAGCAATCTACTCAGCAATCCTTCTCTATACACAGGACGTCCTTAAGAAGCGTAAGAGTATTACTCAAGGCCATCCTAAAACACACACGAGCACACACTGAGATCAAAAGCTCCTTGAACACGTCCACGAAGCCTCGGTCACCTTCACAATCAAGTCCTCTTACTCCAGTGTGGTTCCTGCTCTCACAGTAGAAACATCTCATGCCTGTGAATTACTGTCTGTGAAGACTGGCAGATTACACTGTTATCAGTAGCATTTCTTTAAATCCTCAATTTGTAAGGCTGAATCAAAAAATATAATAAAAATGTGCAGATGACAATCATAGATTTTAATGCCATCCTTTAATGGCAGTGCCAAAATACATGATCATGAACAGACTTCCCTGACCTAAATACTGTATATGTTTCCAATTTATTTATTTTTTTATGTAAAAACTATTTTCAAATTCTGACTAGCACAACCCCACAAAACACAATGCAGTAAATGATTATTTATTGTTTTTCTAAAGTTTATGAATGTATTTTAGCTGTGCTATAGATATATCTTCATATTTGGGACAGATTTTAAACTCTGGCTTTTTATCTATTAAATCAACCCTTCAATTGTAAATGGGAACAGTGCTTGCCAGCAGTGGGTTTCAAAAGTCTTCTTCATGTTACTGTGGAACGACATGTACTGTCTCCAGGTGTAAAGCCTCTTCCTGTTGCTCTCTCTGTGCCTCTGCAGTCTTCCTGAAGGGCTGCCTGCCAACTACCACTTTGATGCTTTATGTCCACTCACTGCACAAAGACATCAGGAGCTGTCAACGCCAGAGTCAAATGCTTACAGCCCTTTTTGGCCATTTATCTATCACTTTGACTCACCTTCTTTTACTTGTCCAAACTTCATTTAATTGTATCTGACTACTCTTCTTTGTTGGCCGGTTTCCAATCAAAACCTCCATCTATGTCTTTTCACACCATTTTGTGGCAGGAAACATCTCACTGTCACACTGCTCCTCTAAAGCAGTCAACTGATTCTCTGTCTTCCACATAATGGGCTGCAATATGTTTAGGTCCACTTTTTGTTTAAGTATAGTATAGATAGTAAAAACAGTACAGTTAGGTCATTTTTGCACTGTTCAATCAACTCTTCTTTACACAGCAAAAGGGTTGGCAGAATGGGCTTCCAAGACTTGAAATTAAGTTTGAGTAAAGTTTTTAGGTGTTTGTTTATCTAAAAAGACAAGACTGCAAATACTGGATAATGTTAGAAACCCAAACAAATTAATGAGATGCAGGAAATAATGAGCTGATTGCATGATTAAAAGCCAAGAATCTGTGTAGGCCCCAGCAGCTATTTATAATCACTATATTTGAGGGTCAGTGAGACATCAGCTTCGAGCATAAAAGAAAAAAAAAAAAACATCACCTCCCCCCATTTATTACTGTGAGCGCCAGACGGGAAACTGGCCTGGCATGCTGACCATCAGGCAGAGTCCGGGAAAGGTAATGGCTTACCAATAATGAAACCACAGATCAGGGTCAAACAGAAAAGAGGGGCGACAGCCTATAATTGGAAACAGAGGGTGAAGAAACATGGGGAGAGATGCTGAAAAGGTACGAGATAGAGGTGGTTTCGTGGACAAGGGATCGCAGACGCATGCAAACCTGCAGTCGCCAGCCATATGCACTCTGCCACAACGTGACATAACACATGGCCAAACATGTCATATTACCACCATAGCATCCTGTAGTGCAGCGTGCCGTGTGGGTAAGCAGAGAAAACATCTCTAAAACATCTCTCTGAAAATCTCAAAAACAACTCCTGGCTTTTGGGCACATCTCATCTTTTCACATTTATTACACAAGAACGATTTATGACTCAACGTTGCGCGCAGAGCAAACAACTCAAGCAAATGTAACTGAAAATGTTACAGACACTTTTTGTACAAGCATCAATTTGACAGCTTAGGAAACACTTACAAAATGGTGCTTTACGACAATTTAGCGAGAATCTGTGAAGCGTGACCCGACAAACAAAAAACACACATTTACAAGCGACGCTTTAAGTATCTAAAGGGAAAGTAAGGAGACTTGTCAGGGTGGGTAGTCGTCAACGCTGCATATCTGCGCTGTTGCTTCTCCATTGTACAACCATGGCTAAAGCGGCAATGTAAACGTACGATAAGTGTTACGTACCCAGAATTGAAGGGTGCACCCGGGTGCCTCCTCATTTGTCCAGATGTGTCAATATGTAAAAACGGGACCCACAAGTTGCTGTCCACACGTGCCTCTCCCCGCACCTCAGTCTGTCTCACTCTGTGGGATCAAACCTGTCACTCATACCTCTTTCTTTCTCTCTATTATGTCTCCCAAATTGAGTCCATCCATTCAGAAAAAAAAGAGGGGCTGCGGTATTGTGGTCCCTTTTCTCCAAACTGCGCTCCTCAGAGGGTCATGGTGCCCTCCATCTCTCCCTGTCGTGAATGTCAGTCTCTGAATTTCCGAGGGGAGGGTAAAGGGAAGAGCGGGCTGTTGCTGCAGCAGTCGCCTCTGCCTCCTTCACTGTGAGCGTCTATCTCTCCCGCGCTTAGCATGCCTTTCATCTCGCACCTCCCTCCTCTCTGACCCCCCCTTCCTCCCCCTCCATCTCCTTTCTCTCAGTTCAGTCTATCTGCTGCTGCTCCGGTTGTTTAAATACACTATTCGCTGCACTCCAAGCAAGCATCAGGGAAAAAGCACAGAGGAGGCAGTGAAAATAAACAAACAACCACAAGGAATCACTTTATATCACCGTTCATCGTCTACTTAGACTTTGTAATGGAAATATCATCTGCAATTAAAACTACAGTAGGTTAAGTACTGAGATCATTTAGGTTCATTCACCTAAATCAATTCTAGTGAAAAATATATATGTGTGTACTATAAGGTTTTTGCCTGAGAATATAAGTGGTAGTGCTTGTCATTTAGTACAAATAACTGGCGAGTGTGTACAGGCTGCTCAAGAACAATTATTAGAGTTTGAATTGAAGATGGAACAATCTATTGAGGACATACATGTATTGATCTACAGCGTTTCATCTGTGAGCTCTTTGTGAAAAGCTCTACCAACCCCAGCCACTTCTATCAAAATAGAAACTTTGCCAAGCACAGCTATATTAATGATGACATGGTGCAGTAACTGCCCCCAGTAACAGACAACTGCCCCCAAGCACATGTGATTATTTACTGCAGGATGTACCAGACACACACCTCATCACTCACTTTAATAAGATGCAAGAACCCTGCTAACATCACTGTTAGACAGTAAGATAAAAAAAATAACCAATAATAGCTTTATAATCAATTGAATGGCACTAAAAAGTGAGAAAACATAGAGGAAAAATGTGTATAAATAATTAGGGCTTCTGAAATATGGGTCCACTTAATAAACGTTTGGAAAACACTGGTCTATCATATTTTCAGGCTTGTGGCCTTGTCACGATAAATCCCTTTAGAATATAGAAATACACTTTGAGGTCAGTTAAAGCTCATCACATGAAAGGAGAAGTCAAGCCTGCGACCCCTGATGCCAGAGGTCAGGCATGTCACGATGCTCGGTAAAGCCTGCATCTTGTAAACACCTAACACACTAAGCAGTAAATCTTTCTCTACAGCATCACATTAGGATTAGGACATCAAATTACAGGTTCTCAGGATTTGCTGACTTACTTTTTCTGCTTTTGAAGCTGTGAAACCTGTCCTCCAGGTGATCTCAGCTATCACACACAATCTTGTCAGGCTTTCAGACAGACAGGCTTGACAGACAGATTCAGTCTTTTCCAAACACTTGTGACCTATTTTTAAGACTATACTGTTTGAAAAAATAGGAAGTTTGAAGTTAACCCATTTATATTTAGTTCAATTCAATCTTCTGTTCCAAATGTTTGAAATGGAAATGAAAAATGAGGATGATTTAGAAAAGCTACTTGACCACATTCAAGACCATTATACTAGTCTCTGATAATATTTTTGTGCTTGTGCCTTTGGGTCAATAGCTGGCTACTAGCTTGGACATGCATGGCTGTGAAATAACTCCACACAACAAGGACTCTTCCATTCTAAATGTTTTCTCAACTTTGCAGGTAAGTATAGAAACATGCACACATTTACATCGGATAAGAGGCACTTTGTTTGTGGACTCTAGCTCCGATAACGTCACTCTATTAACGCATCTGAGCCTAACCCAGTACAAGCAGCAAGTGACAAGGGAGTATGTCTTAGTTCTAAATGACCTGTCCTACCATATAATGTACAAGACTTTATAAATCCCACTTGCAGTAACGGTAATATGTTTATAGTTAGGGTTAACAGTTACACTGCATGGGTTGTAGGCAGAATAGTTATTTCTGATAAGTACAAATAGAGGTTTAAGTTTTGTTGCACAGTGACAAGCGTTATGTCTTGTTTTTGAAAACGTGTTTAGCATTTGTTTGATAAAAGAGCTATTGGGCACAGTTGAGTATACCATTAGTCACTGAAAAAGTCATCTAGAAAGCATTATTAAAGTCAAGAGTGAGGATCCTACCTGGAGTTAAAATTCTAAAATTAATGTGTTGGCAGTGTTTGTGAACTCTCCTAAAATAGACAAATGTTGCAAGCTGCTGGAAAATGTTACCTGAGCTCTTTTTCAGGTTAAGGTTTTTTTACCTATGCTCACATTATTGATAATGTGCCTCTAAACAAAATGCCAAGTGAGCAGTGGCTGGTTTAGCATTCCTCTTGAACATGAACTACTTTTCTTCTGTTCACATGATGAAGCAGCATACATTACTTTGCATACAGTGACTTCTTTTAGAAGTAGAGACTTGTCACAGTGGTGTATAATAACTAAGTGAGTCCTAAGAATTTAATGTCAGTGTCTCTGAGAGTCACTTTGGTGGAGACTTTGAGTTGAAGTGACATTTAGGACAGAATAGGATGGCATTTGGGAAGTGACAGCTTGTGGGATGGTGGTCAGACATAAATGTATCAGAAAGCTTTGATCAAATGAAATGGTACAGGAAAGGTGAATGCACAAATTGCTTATAGCTCAAGTTGGATAAATCTAAAAAGAAATGACAGAACCAAACTTGAGAAAGTTCAAGAAGGACAAGATCATTATCACATGAGCTATAAGCAGAGCTAAATAACTCTCCCAAATCAAAACATTTGAGTTTATTTTATGATTAATTAATTTAATTATTTGTTCCAGACTCAAATGTGCAGGGAAACTAATCACAGCCCTGTTTGTTACTGTTGTGATTGGTAGCTTCTCTGCGTTTGGGCCAATTCAGAAGACTGTCTGAGAGCCAAGTAGAATTACATCTCTGACCACGCTCACATGACGAGAGATATTTCCCATCAAATAACTCATAACACATACATACTGTTAGACACAGAATGAAAAATACATCAAAATCAAGGGCCACTCAGTTTCCATTTGGTTTGTTTGCATAGAGTTTGGCCATTACAAATCCATTCACTTGATTTCAGTGTCAACAAATATGATTTTCTTGGTGACATATGTAATGTGTGTCCTCTTGTTGCTCAATGAAAATTTATGCAATTTCATCTTTTGCAAAAATGATGAAACAAAATGAAAACGTTAGAGAAGGTTAATAGGCTTTTGTTCCGATTAGTTTCCCAGATTTTACTGAGTGAGACTTGAACCTGGTGAAAGAGACTGTAAATAAAGCCTTTAGCTGTGACTAAATTTTGAAGAAAAGCTTGTTGTGGCCATTTTTAAAAATAGTATCCTTTTTGATTAGCTATATAAAGAGACGGCTTGTAATGATATAGGACCAAAATCCTACAGCTGCATGTAAATGTCTACGGTTCAAAAATGTTTATTTCATCCTGCCATCCCAGATAGGGCCGATAATTTCAAACCTTTCTCTACCTGAGCTGACATGACAGGTAATATTTCTGTTTTCAGTGCAGCTGCAAACAAAAAACAGATTTTACAACCAACAAGAAAGAAAACTTTTAATCCCCTCTTTCTTTCTCCATCTTCTCATTGCTGCTGATTGATGGCAGCTTCATTAGCAATTATATTAGAAAAGGAAAGCGGTTAGCTGTGATGCTAACTACGCCATTATCTTTTTTTTTCTGCCTGTGTGTAAGTGAGAGTCTTATCAGTGGAAACAGACCTGGACGTGAGCGGGTTGGTGAGCAGCAGATGGGAGGCATGGGATGACTATGGGGTAGGGGTGGAGGCTGGGGTAAGAAAGGAGCAGTGGAATTGAAGGATAAGGAAAAAAATGTGAGACTGTGACAGCATGGGGAAGGATATCAAAACACTTTGATGCATTGCAAGTGCAGAAAGCAGGAGATAAAAGACCAAAAAATGCAGTTAGTGGGCGGGATGTTGGAAGCAAATGAACGTGATTAGAGTGGAAAGTGGGGGGCACAGAGAACCGAAGTCGTCTGAAAGGTGATGAAGGTGACTGGTTAGGTTAATGGACATAGGTGTCACAGAGAAAGTTATTTTGATTGATCTATAGTGTTCGCAGGTGCCTTTGAGGCCAAACAGCTGCCACCGTTCTTTCACATATGGCTCTGGTCCAGTATTTGCTTCAAGCTGACCATAAGGTTATATTGTATATGATGTCAAGGGCAGCCAATGACCCTGGCCTGCTAAAGCAAAAAGTCTCCCTCTTTGTAATGTGCCATTTAACGCTACAAATGTATTAAACGACACATGCCTCAAATCATGTACAATTTCACTTTTCTTTGATCCAGTCATTTACCAATACAATGTGCTCTTTATTGACTATGACCTACCTTTTCGAACATGTAGCAGTGTTGTACCACTCAACAGGATAACGATTTCATGTACACCTGCCTGAAGCCTGAAACTTGTTTCTGTCTCTGCGAGCGAGTAAACACTTGTTGTGTGCAGACAAGTATTCACAAAGGAAACCACACACTTAAAGTAATTTAAACAAAGCACAGATTTAAACATAAAAAAAGATGTCTTCGGCCACTGTTTGACATCTTTTTTGCATGAATGACTCCAGATCTATGTGTGTATTTTACAAACATTATGTAGTCCCATTCCAGTAAGTGCACACATCCAAGATAAATTTATTTACATACAGACCCAGAGGACATCACATTACAGCTGTTTGCTCTGATGCATTATTTTGTTATTTCATTGCTTTATCATTGCTACATTTACCAAATGTGAAATCTGCTAGTCTTCTACCGCTCAATAAGTACAACATTTTCTCCTCAGACCTTTGCAGCACTTACAACCAGCATTATTTTCGGCAGTCATGACAGCAACCATACATTTAAAGAGTAATATGGTCCATAAGACCCAAAGCACACATTCAATTAGAGCCATTACAATCTCACTTTGTTGTTTTGCACAGACATATAGTGTGTTAGCTTTATTGATTAATTAATTACTGCACAGAGCTTATTTTCAGAATTGTTCAGTCCAACATATATTATTCTCCAGAGCTGTGTGAACTGTGCCTTGAAACACTTAAGCAATAAATAACTAAATGTGCTGTACACTTATAGTAAGTGTCTCCATCTAGGAGTGAAAGTTGAAATCAAAAGGGAATGTTGCATAGCAATTATAAGATACACATGTGCCATACAATAATTCCAAGATACATTTGATATCTTCTCACAGTCTGAATAAGAGATGTTTAAATTTACAATAATATATTAGTTGTAAGATTGACTCATATTATTACAAATTTTAATGTCTTTAACAAACATAAATATATGTTGTTGGTACACTAGTCTAAATGTTTATTTAACTGCTCTTTAAATATTTATGATTCACATGACCTTCAGATTTACTCATGATGGATTTTTTATGCCCATTTACAGATACATTATGTACACCCTTCATCCATTCCCCTTGCAATAATTAGTTTCTCCCTCCTCTTTTACAGCAACAGCTCTGCATAGCCCTAAAGTCATTGGATATCTCACTGCTGTGCTGTGAAGCCTCAGCAGGCGACTTCGGGCAGGCGTGTGTGCAGTTCAGCTCAGAAGTCCCAATAAAAGCTTGGACATGAAAAGACAGGTGAGATGAAAGGGAGTGTCAACTTTGTTTGAAAAAATGAGTGGAACACAGCTGAAGGCGTTTTAGGGCAGCGCATCATTTCACAAGGAGATTAGAAATAATCATATCCAGGAGGGAAAGACTGTCTGCTTAAAAGTCATAGAATAGGAGAAGGGAGAGATGTGGGTATGTGAGGAAATTGAAACAAGCCTGCAAGGTGAAAAATAAAATGGAGTGAGAGTGCAAATTAGGAGATTGAGAGATATGACAGTGGAGGCCAAAAATCAATATGACTGGAGAGATAAAGAGGAAGAAGTGGGCCAAGGGAGGAGAGAAACCAGCGACAATGTGCTCTAAGAAGGGCAAGGGAGGTATAGAGGCATGAGTGGAAGATGTGAGTGGAGCTGTTGTTTGTCTTCAGGCTGCTCTCTTCCAGAAAGGACAAGGATGTGTGGGTGGAAAGCAACATTTACTGACACAAACTCGCTGTGTGTGTATGTGTGTTCATTTTTCACAGCAACCAGCCACCAATAACATTATATAAGGATGATCAAAACAGAAGAAACCATGGCAACTGTAAGCCTACAAGCTTCACAACGCAGGGATACAAAATATCAGGTGCGACAGTGCAGTCACAGATGCAGATGGACACTTTTTACAACCACACAGTCTATGAACTAGAAAATAGATTTTGATAGACCTAGACTATGACTTTATTGAACCAGGGCCATTAAACTAGAAGGAGGTTTCTACTATTCATTTTTTTTTAATGAGAATTTGGGCCCTTGAGCTCCTTGATGCCTCAACATGGCTCATTATGGGCTGTGAAGCTTGTGAAGCTGCCAAAATGACTTTATGGCATCAGAAGTCATTGCTGTGTTCTGAAGAATTTTGTGACCCAAAAGCTTCGAAGTGAAGTTTTAGCCACGTTTGTATGTTTAGCTGGTGATGGTAACAGTCTGTAAAGTTAATGTGAAACTCCTATAGTGTCAGTGTCTGACACTATAGGAGTCTGCCTGAAGAACACAGGCAGTCCTACTGTCTCAGAGAAGGCTGTCATCAACGTAGTCACTGCATTGCAATAATAATGTTAATGAAGAGATAATATGGACCTCCTGAAAAGTGAAGTGTTCAAATAAAGATAGAATAAGTAGTTTGTTCATTATCTACCCTATGGGGGCCACAGGGGTCATGGAGTCTGTCCTAGCTGAGTTGGGAGTGAGATGGATACACCATGGTTAATCGCAAGTCAATTATGCTTTTAAAATGTAAGCTTACTGAGCCTCACACATTGCAAACAATTGTAAAAATATCTTTAAATATTGTATTGCTATTTGGTGCTAAAATAAAGAAGCAGCAAAATGATTCACATAGTGTCCTTGGTCCGACAGGAAATAGAGGTTTTTGTTATTGTGCCCATGCCAACCACAGGGCTCTTAGTCATAAAGATTCCTGACTGGAGTTCAGACAGAGACGGTCATGGCTTTTGGAGATGAGCGTATTTTCGGCCCAACACAGAGATGTGACAGACACAAGTCCATGGAATCTCGGCCAGTGTCCCAAATGACTCCAACAACTCCAAAAAACTCATACATGAGCCTCCACTGTCTGTCTGGATCTGAAGCTTAGGAGGGGATAAGGGGATAAATGAAGTAGCCTCAGTGAATGCCATTTCACTAGCCACAGCTTAAAAGCTCGTTTGCATCTGTTTCTGTGTGGCACGAGGCTAAACCCAGACCTTGGATGGCCCAAATACCACTAAACACACCTGTCATTATTTTTTGACCTGCATACCACAAGACACTGCGCTCTCTGCTATTGCTGAATACTGATTGTTAGGTTTGTTCACAGTGACTACGTACACAATAGGATTTAAAGTGTGTGACTCTGCTAATGGAGATTGGAGTCGGGCTGCCTAGGCTGCATTTTGAACAGAAATAGTCTATGTGTCACTGCTTATGTTGTTGTTAATGCACAGCAGAAGATGTTGAGGTTCTTTTTGGGTGAGTGAAGAAAGGCCAGGTTGAGATTGGTTTGGACATGTTCAGAGGAAGGATAATGAATATATTATATATATATATGAATATAGAGCTGCCAGGCCAGAGACTTAGAGGAAGAGCAACGAAGAGGTTCATGGATTTAGTGAAGAAGACTTATTTACAATAATTAGTAAAGAGAACTGCTCCATGTCAATAGTGCGGAAAAGCAGCTGTAATCCCGAGAAGTAAAAACACAACTGAATGGTGTGCCATACTATTAAAGCGTCACTGCGTAACTTATGGCCAGTAGCACACAAACAGAGGGAGCAGAAACAGGCCAACACAATGGACCCTAGCAGAGTTGTATTTGTAAAAAATGCACTAAAATGACCCTATCTTCGCAAAAACAAACATTGTAACCCTGACACAGACAACTGTAGAGGGCTCTGCGCCCTCTGCTGGCTAAAAGTTACGCAGGCTAGATTTTGTTCAGGGTGTCTTGGTGGTCCACCTGGTAGAGCACACATGACCCAGGTTTGATTCCTGCCTCCCAGGTTACCTCTAGGTCATACCCCTCTCTCTCTTTGATCCTTGTTTCCTGCCTAGCAACTGTCCATGTCCAATAAAGGCAAAAAAGCAAAAACTAACCTGTATTAACTGATATAATAAAATTATAAATGTCAATTTATTAGCAGAATTTGTTTGGACATGATGTAAAAGGTAGTTTTGTCATATGTTGCAGAAGAAAACAGTATTGTTTTAGTGCTTCTTCTTGGTGTAATGTCATTTACAGTGGCCAAGAATTCAGAGAGGTCTCAAGGGTTCCCTCATTGAGATAATGAAGCAGCCGCCTGAAAATGGAGTCAGCTAGCAGACCCAGAGAGACCTTTTATAGCATAATTAAAACTTTACTATCAAATCTCAAAACCACTTCCAGCACAGCGAGTGGAGAGGCAAAGTGCTTCCTGTTGAGGGCTAGGATTTCATCAGTGGATCACGCGTGAAGCCGTCTGTCTCACCTTTTACTCATCACTTCAGCAGCATGATTGGATCGAAGAGACGAGCTGATGGCTCACAGAGTAGTCTGAATCACCGGCTGACATGTCCACATTATCAGACATGTGTGGAGAATACAGGAGGCAGACGTCATCCTCCCAAACAATAGTGTCCTTTAAAAGGGCATCTGTCACATTATTACATCAGATTTTTACTGCAGACCATATTGGTTATAAGCAACTGTCTAGCTAACAGAGCATGTAGTTGTGCTGAGTGTGAATTCACAATAGCAAACAGGGAAAACAAACCTGAATGTTCTGTTTAATAGCCTATTACACAAAGTCTGAATGCTTCTATGGCTGATTAAATTGAAACATCAAGCATGACAACCTGGATAATTTAATATTTTATATATGTTACCATATAATTCAAAATGGCAGCACGGTTTGCACACACACTCATGAAGAAGGTCCCGGGTTCTGTGTGGAGTTTGCATATTCTCCCAGTGCTTGGGTGAATTTTTTCCATGTACTCTCCCACCAACATCAAAAACATGCTGAGCATACCCTGATGGTGGCCTCTGACAATGGATTTTCTTCACATGTTTAGGTTTAATTATTGATAAAGTGCATGTTATAACATAGTTTCTTATGTCAAAGGTGAAGTTAACAGTGTAATAACATCCTACTGATGAGACTAAAATGGTTTGGAAGTAGGGCATGCTGATTAATCTGCAAAAAAAAAAAAGGTTACAACTACAAGTGTGTAACAAAAAATTGTATTATATTACAGTGGTTTGCATAAGCTACTCATTTGACACAGGTCTGAGTGCACAGGGTGGTACTGTGTGGTGGCAGGTGTGTGGCACATCTATTGTGTCTGGTTTCAATTGAAAAATAGCCAAACAGCTGCCTTGTCTTTTATAGTGTAACCCACACATTTCATAACACTCCCAAAGAAATATGCAACAGTAGTATTTACTTTCATTTATGCAATGTAAATAATAAAATGGAACACGGACGACTTATTCTTACAATGTTTTCTTCGCCATCTATGTAATGTTAATTGATGGAGGCCAACGGTAGGACTGAACAAACACTGGCTTGAAAAGAAAGATGAGTCAACTAATGGGAAGGAGCAAGAATAACGCCTAGTGACATGTGGAATGAAGTGTGCGCATCACATACTGTCAGTGCAAATATGAAAACACAATTATGGTACCGCTACATCGAGCCAGTGTGTTAGATGCCCCCCTCAGTTTGAAAATGGTTTGTGACATGTGGAAGGCCAGAGGACACAACACTGAATCACATTAGTTGCTCCACATATTAGATTCTCTTGGTTTCTTCTTTTTCTCTGTCTTGTTTTGGAGTGACATAACACGTCTCATACCCGAGGCTGCTCCTATACTTTTCCTGTTTCTGTGGTGTTCCATTTTCTCCTTGAATCGATCTGGGGAGAGAGGACAGTTGTTGATTTTCTTGGAGTCCAAGCATTATCTGCTTTTTAGTGCTGGCTGTTGTTCAGAGGCAGTCGGCTAGAGAGACCTGCCTGCTGCACCTAATCGGAACTGAGAGCGTGACACCCTGATTAAAAACCCAATAGAAGCACCCACAAACACTCACTGGCATGAACACCTACCTTTACTTTCTTCTGAGAGGAAATACTCCTCTCTCTTGATTTTGAATCCTCTAAAATGGCTTGCTCAACATGCTCAACAAGGATATAAAAACAGCAGTGTAAAATAAAAAATGGTGCAATGTCTACAAATTACTTCATCAGAATTACTTTTATTCATTCCCATGGGGAAATTCTACTTGCAGCCATTGCACAAATTGCTTGTTCATTGCATATGATCAGGTAAACTTGAACATGGTAAAAATGGTCACTGTATAGAAGCAGTTTATATAGAAGGCAACTGTAACACATTCCTATATGTGTACTGTACACTGTCTCTGTCCTCCTTCAAGTTCTTCAGTGCTGAGCTCTGTGGTCCTCATCGCAGAGTGGTTATGTGTGCAGGACATTGAGATTTTAATTAATTCTCATCTCTGTATGTGCCTGCATCTGTAGTCCCAGTCAGTATAATGTAACCTGGAGTCAAGCCTCAGTCCCTGTGACACGTGGACTGCAATTATTTCCTCAACAGCCTTATCTAATCTCCATTCAAGCACCCATCCAAATTTTTTTATCAGGAATGAATGAGTGAGCACAGTTTTCACTTTTCTTATAAACCTCAGAATTTTACATTACATTTACATTTATTCATTCATATATTAGAACTAACGATTATTAATGTAATTAAATATCACCTTCCTTTTTTATAGGTTTGTACTGTCTCTCCTAGCTTGCAAAAAAAATTAGGTTTTGTTGAGTTTTCTATAAAGTGCCTTTTGTTTTTATAAGCATTAGGCAGACAGTTTGTTGGTACTGTTTTAAGTGTGCTGCTGAATGCTTCCTTCTAGGGCCGACCTAATGGCACAACTGTCCTCTGAAATAAATCAAACTCTCTTCTTTCATTAATGGCCTTCCTTTTCCCTGTTGCCCCACTTCTACTGCTTTTTCTCTTTGTGTATATGCGATGTGCATGAGGGGAGCAAATAGAGGCCCATTATTCACTGGATCTCCTCAAAACTCCTTTGGCAGTCTGAGACACTCCCACACACGTGTACCAGTCCTGGTCTATGGTTCTGGTTCTCCCTCTGGTTTAGTCTCTATCTTTACTGAACCAGTAAAACCACTGTTTTACAGCTGTACATTATCAAATTAATCAGCCGGTTCAAAATAGCACAGGGCCTCGTCAGTCTGCAATGGTATCAGTTCAGCTTTTCTAATGAGACAGTGAACAAAGTTTTATACTAATATTTATCTGGCAAGAACACTCCAACATAAAGTCTGGCTTTTAAAGAAACTGACTTATGAGGAGGTTTGAGGAGGTCAGTTACCAACCATTGAAGAGACAGACTGGTTAAAGTGGCAAGGAATGTAGGAAAGGTGGAAGGGACAGAATAACAGTCATGAGGACCTCTGAGAGAAGAATATAGAGCGTGAAGCAGTGGAGGATTGACAAATCAGTGGGTAGAAGTGACGGGAAATGTGCCATTGGCATAAAATTACTATGAAATTGGTTGCAGAATTAGAGTCCATTTTGAAATGTGATGCTAGAAAAAAAACAGATTGAGCCAAGAGAATGTGAAAGGACACACACTTCTGGTCATTACCTACATATATTCTCCTCAACCTGAGAAGTACTGTATATGCTCTGCTCCCGGCAAAACAACACCCACAGGCTGCTCCTATTGCTCCTGCTCCTCACACAGAGAGACTTCTACACTGAGTTCGTGCCTCCTCACTTTATCGGCTTGTCTTTGTCTATCACAGTCTTCACAGGAAATCAGGCCTGAAACACAGAGAGATTATTCCAGCACACTGCAGTTTAGTACACCCGAGCCACGCTCGGTTGCAGATGCATCCTGGGAGGAGCTCATCCAATATCCCTTGCCATTTATGCCACTGCTGTTTGACAATGTTTTTTTCACAAAGAAATCGACAAAAGCAGTAAGCCACCAACAGACCTCCCCATAAAAACAATGACAGGTACTACTAACAGCTGGAACATGGGGCAAATGTCTGAAGTCACTGATGAGATTTAATGTGTGATAATACAGCACAGCAGCTTCTATGCGCTTTAAACACAATGCATAAAGCTGGTATGCTCTAGTATGGTTTATTGAAACAAAACAACATTAATAAGGAGATTTGCGTGACAGTAATAGAACAGACAAACTCAGAACAACACAATTAAATATGACCACAGGTGCAGTCTAAGCATAAACATCCATCGATGGAAACAAAAACTAAACCCTCTGTCAGGCTTACGTAAAATTAAGAGATAAGAAAACTAAGAGATTCATGGCTGACTCTGTGTTATAAAAAGAATGTATTGTTGCAGTCATTGGTTGGGAAAGGATTAAGGCTTTTTGCCACACATTTCATATGCAATTAGTGGATATCAGTTTATGGATCACTGAATAACAGTCTCTATATCAATCTAACGTACAAGTGAATCCCACAAAGATATTATAACTGTCATTGACCAAAAAGTGTTACAATTTTAGAGACTTGTATGTGTCGTCATTGTGTGTCTCAGGCCACCCATAACTGTGTATGTGGATGCCAAGATGTGTCCATTGATGCATAGCCCATTCTTCCTCAGTGCAGGACATCTGATAACAAGCCAATCAGCTGGCCTGATAGAGAGGGCTGAGTGATGAGAGACCATTTTCCCAGCGGAAAACAGGCTGAGAGGATAGATTATGTGTGCTGATGCAGGCCAAGCTGCTTTCGCCTGGCTCCAACCAGCTCACACCTGAGACCAGGGCCACAGCTGATGCAGTCTTCATTGTTATAAAGTACACATACCGAGAGAGTTATGGGCTGCTCTGCTGGTCCTGCCAAAGCCATGGCAGTGGCTTGTTTTTGTGTTATAATGATCCATTCTGCAAGAGGGCTGATAGCTGTGCCAGAAGTTTTATTAAGTCTGAGTTATGTTTGTGTCCACAGTGGCCACCTATTATCTATCATGTGATATATTAACAAATTAACAAGTGCTTGGTCGAGCATCATGGCATTTCATGCATACAGAAAAGCATCCACTGATAAAGGAGGCTTAAGTTTGCATTAATTATCACACCCGGTAACAGCAGTCAGAATATGAATACATGATTAATTTGTTCTGGCACCTTGCATGAGACTCCTACACACAACTAAAATGGAGACACTCCTGGCCTACATACTGTATATACTGTATATTAATGACAAAAAAACATAAAGAAATGTATTATTAATAATCTGTACACAGTAAAACAAATTCACCTTTGAAAGGATGATTTTCTTAAACAATAACATGAGGTATATAAGCCGTTTCAACATTGCCAGAATCCTTTATTCAGAGGCGGCAACTTCAGAGTGGGCTCCTCCCAAGCCAAGGCTGGAGTCCTGGGTAACTGCTCATGAGTCTTTTGGAACAGGCTTCAAAGTGTCTAAGCAGCATCATCAAAAGCCCCATCTGAAAATCTTCAGCTTTAAGCTGCACTTCTTCTATAGACTTTTTTTTTCAAAACATGGTGCATTGTGGGTAGGAAAAGGCCACGGAGGATCCATAGTTGCATCCTTAGTATTTCAACCAAACGGAGGACTAAGTCCTTGGGAGGAGGTGGGGTTTGTAAACAAATGCGACACACCTTCAGCAGCTGGTTTCATCCTAGAGAAGTCCTACCAAGGAAGGATCCTGGCAATTGGGAAACAGCCATAGAGTACCAGCAGACTATAGACACACTCAGACATGTGCAACAGGCTCAAACAAACAGGCAATAAGTAATGTGCTGTCAGGTACCAGCAGACACATTGGGCTTAAGGATCACATATGTGAGGCTGCATGTGGATTCAGAGGGGTTTGTCAGAGTGCCTGCAGTGGTGAGATAACACAAGGCCCGCTCATTTGTCAGTATGCGTCAATCAGCGTGTGTTTGTGTGTGCATTTCAAGACGTATTCCACCCACCAGGACAATACAAGCCCATAAGGATACCAGCGGCACACAAAGCTTCACTTCACTTCAATTATCGTTTACTTACTGCCATCTTTCCCTTTTTTTACCTCTGGCTGCTTCATTTCTCAAACCATAATAACAACCCAGAGCACTGATAACACAGAAAGACAGGAACTACTAAAACAGGGGCTTGGCACAAATCCATCCATGTTTTAATCTCAATGTATTTATTTACACGTTTCAGAATTCTAAATGTCAGCCATAATGGTACATGAGGTAGCAAAAAATCAGTAACCCAAAAATGGTTGCAGGGGCCAGTGCCAGTGCGCTTTCATCAGCTTCTTGATGTATGAACTTGGCCAGTGACTGATCTCTCACTCCAGCCTGTAAGTATCAATACATATTCACCACATCCTTTATTTTATTATTTATTCAATTATGTTAACAATAGATTTAGGAGAGTGTGAGATGTGAATATAATAATAATAATAATAATAATAATAATAATAATAATAATAATAATAATAATAATAATAATAATAATAATAATAATAATAATGATAATAACGATAATAATAATAATAATAATAACAACAACAATGCAACACAGCAATTAGGACATCTGTGCTAAGTCAAAGGTCTGGCCACTTGCTTTAAAAACCCAAAAATATTTTCTCATTCTCTTTCTAGTTCCATTTTTAACAAACCTCCTTATTGTTTCCTTTCAAAACTATGTCAATTTCTAATAACTCAAGCATAATATTTAGTAAATACAAACTACTCCTTTAATATTTGAGTCACTGGTGTTGTGTTATACAGTACATGTAGGGGTCACGGAGAAATAGTGCACTCTTTTGTGTGTTATCTTTACATGCTTTGATCCTCATGCTATTATCCACTTTTGCCTACGGTCAAGTACACAGCTATCATGGCTACCCTGTCAAACAAGCCAATGCTTATAAAAGGGGGTTGTGCTGAGTGAGGCCTGCCCCACTGTCAGCATGCACTCAGTGTACTGTAAGTATTATAAGAGCAATCCAAAAGGAGTAGAGGGAGCAAAGAGAAACACAGCCAACATGGGGAAGGGGAAACAGTGATAGACTAAGAAAGTAGACCGGCAGAGCTGTCACCATAAAAAGTCTGACTCATTCCCCCCTGTTCTGGTTATAGCACCAAGCTCAGAGGCATGTAGCTAATGTACTCCTCAGCTTGAGAACAATTACATTCCTTCAAACAGGGTTTAGGCTCATAATGCAAGACCAGTCGGCAAAAATGAGACTAGGGAAAGAACTGAATATCCTCTGAGACTAGCGTCACATTAGTGCAGAATGATTTTTTTTTTTTACTCCTCATTAACATAACACTGCTAAATGTAATCCTATTCCTAATTTACTCCAGCGCTGACTGCTTTGTAAAATAACATTACAGAAAGCCTACATGTCTATACTAGCACATCAGGGATATATTATTTGTGCTCAGTGTGCTATTCTCTCTGTAGGAGCCAGTTAAGAGCCTGAGCTTGGCATGTTCTGCCCCTGTAAGTGCCTTCAGAAAGAACTGGCTGTGAAAGCTGCAGTCAAATAGCTGTAATTATGTACAATCAGTTGACAACCAGGGGCTGGCTGAAAGGCTGCTCACACACAAACATGACTGAACTGAGGGAGAATAAAAGGCTCCGAGGGCCACGGGGGCAAAAATATGGGAGAAAATAAAAATATGGCTGTGAGTTAGTTTCTAAATAAAGCACCAAGATTATGAGAAAAAATTCATTTGGCAATTGAGATCACAAATGCGACAGATGTGAATACAACCAGGCTTTAGTGCTTTCTCTAAATCTGTTGTCATCCACTAACACACTCCAAGAACACTAACAATAAAGTAATAAGACTAGTTGCTTAACAACCAGTCAAGTGTAATGTTATCATTCTGTCCATTTTTTCTGTAACAGAGAAGCAAGAAATTGTAACAGCTTTAATGGACAGGACTAAACTTTTTGTTAATCTTGTTTCTTTTTAATCAGTGTTTTTTTGTTGCTGTTTTGCTCTTTGATATTCTGCTTGTTTAAATAAGCGGAGGAGAGTCTAAAATAGTGGGACCTGTGTTAGTGGGACCAAGTCATTTGTGCATCCCACGTTCATTTTTCATACATTTCTGTATAATTTAAAGCTTTAATACACATAAAACAGAGAGTGATGGTGAAGTGGAAAAGGAGTGTGCAAATTGCTTCACCAGCAGTGCTTAAAGGTCTACAGATAACAGACTTGCTGCAGCAGTCAGCAACTATAAACGCACACCGCCTGATCTTTTTTCGAATCATCCATCTCTATTTTTCCTCCCCCATCACGTTTTCCTCCGCACAGAAAATGATTTCACCGTTGACTTTGAGAACAGGGATGAGTTATCGATCAGTGGCCTGACCATTTACCCCCCATAAACATCCTCAAAGCCGTCAAGAGGCAATCAGAGAAACAGAATCTGCAGTGGTGTGTTTACTTGTCCAGAAAGCAACGTTGTAGCAATGACGGTGTAGCAATAAATCACTTTGTCTGTGTTTTGCAGAGGACTTGCATTACCGGCGTCCCACAGGCTCACGCCCCTTTGGCTGGAGCATTAGGACCGTGACAGAAGCTGTGAAGCGTTGGCCTGGAACCACTGCACGGGGGCTCGCTGAAAGGGTAACAGCCTCAAATGAAGAGATGGTAATTAATACACAAAGCACGCCAGAGACTGCAGCACCATCTCAGGGCAAATGGTTCCATCAATAAAAGGGCTCACAGATACAATGAATGACAGAGGCAAGAACAAAATGGGAAATTGTGCATACTGAAGACAGAAGATGGTTGCTATCCACTAAACTAAAGGACTAATACTAATACACACATAGAACTGCTATATTTCAATGACTATTTGGTATTCTTAAATTTATTTGTGATGATCTGTTATATTCTGGAAAGATATATGTTCTTGTGAGATGATGGAGGGCCTAATCACAATGGGGTATTTGTCATACTAGAACCTCTTTGACCAGGCCCACTAACTTTAAAAATGACACTTAACAACCAATAATAAATTCACCAGACAATACAAGCAAAGACATCCAGAAATGTTCGAACAGAGTCTTCGTCAGACAACATGTTCTCAGCTATAACCCAGAAAGAAAGTACTTTAACTATGAAAATCTTCCTGAATCAGTCTGGTCTGTTCTGCTCCAGTCGTGTTATTTCTGCTCCATTATGGATGCAACTGTCCCTGCTCTATCTTGTTGAGGTGAAGACATGAGGGACAGATTATCACATTGTTTGGACTCAAGAACACTTATCTGCCCGAGGGCAACAGTCAGGATTACAGCAGAGCTCTCCCATGTGAACCTCCACTTGGGAATGGGTCAGTAACATGTTGCAGTCTCACAAAGATCAAAGAATATGTTGAGCTGCCTGCCGAGATACAGAGAGGAACACACAAGTCCCATGGTGGCTGGCAGAACACAGATTCACAGCGAGCATAAGACATGAATTGTTGTGGATCAGGTGTTGTTCCACTTTAAATAGAAGTTGTGGTCTGTCAGTGCTTTATATTTCAGCAGGCTAAACATGATTTGGCTACTGTCACCATAAATATTCTAAATTCTTTAGCAGTATGGGTAGCCAAGGTTCACATTAGCTCATGGTTATAAAGAATATATGGTTACAAGAATCCATTTTTAAAGTGAAAATAATTGTTTACAATAACGGTTTCTTAAAATTGTAATTGCATGATGGAACTTCATTTAAAATAATATCTACCCTAAATATATTGCTACATAAAGAGATGAAGCTCGATGAAACAAAGAACACATAAACTAGTTCAAATAGAACAACATTATTCTATATGAATAGTTTAGCGTCTGAAAGGAGTTGTTCGGCTTCATGATGGTGGAGCACTTTGACTGTTAAAGACAGTAACAGGCCGGACAAACTGGTCAGGAAGTGTGTCTCTGTGGTGGGTGGGAGGGTGGACTCAGTGGGGGCCATCGTGGAGAGGAGGATGAGGAGTATGATGCATGCCATTCTCCACAACACCAGACATCCTCTCCATGAGTCTTTAGCAGCTCAGAGAAGCTCTCCCTGAGCTGTATAAACACAGAAGTTCAGGAGATTGTTTAATTCCGGCTGGTATAAGACTGTATAACAACTCCTGTTAATGCGTTTGCACTTTATTACTAATCCTAGTAATTTAAACTAACCGTACAGCGTATTTATGTAATTATTTATTGTGTTTTGATGTATGTGTAAGACTTTGCTGTGTATGTGTGTATGCTGCTGGACACTTGAATTTCCACTGTTGGGGATAAATAAAGTATCTATCTACAAAAAAGATCTGGCTCAGGCTGCAGGCTAATCACTCAGTTAGCTTATTAGTGCTCTGAACACAAAACATGTAACCCACATTACGTACACCCCATTATGTTAATCATTTGAATATGAAGTGCTGACACTGCTCCACAGAGGTTTTATTCAGTGAAGCACAACGCTCCAAAAAGAGCTGAATGAAACACTCTGACTCTACAAGAAATAACACAAATTCTGCCAAGCGCTTTGAGGCGAAGCATCTACAGAGAATTCATTATGTCGTACTTCACATAGGCAGCTTGACAGTCTTGTGTCTGTCTTTGCAACAGCAGCACATGTTTATATTTAGCTCAGATAGCGCACTGCACATGCACATTACAGAAGGACAATGTCTCACCCAACCTGGATCACTCCAGTGTCTGAATTGGGAACGTAGATATCCGCCAGCAATGTTTGCTCACTTTAATAGGTACAAAGTGTCCACAGGGGCTTGTGCTGCCCTTCAAATATTCTTTAAGACTTTGACCCAAGCCTAAGAGAGTTGTACTTCTGCACCAACTGAGAAGTTTGGAAGTTAACAAAATCTTCCATTTTCTAATATGATTCTGTGGAGCTTCATGTCATAGAAACAAAATGTGACCGGACATGTAGTAATCAAAATTGCTCTTCACACTGTTTCTGAGGCTGTATTCTTATGATTAATGAGTACTGACAAATTAGCAATGCAAGAGTGTGCATTTAATCAAGTTGGTCTCCAAACAGCCTCGTTAGGAGCATGAATAAAACTAAATCAACACATTATGACACTGTAGTGTTCTGTTTGTAGGCTCAACACAGCCAAATAGATTTATAATGCACGAACAGACAGGCATACTCAAAGGAATCTAAGCAAAGTAACTGTAGAAGTTACTCTTGCAGTGGTTATCATTATTGTCTATTTTTTACAAGTTAATATTGACTCCAAATCGATGAGCAGTGCAGTGATGTCAAGTTCAAGTGAATTCCCTCTAAAAAATATGTCAAAAAGTACGCACTTCAAAAGAGAATATTAAATAGCCCCTTTCCCCAAACACTGCCAAGCAACAATTTATAGTGACAGGTAAAACTATGTGCGATTCAGCTGGAATTTGGCAGCTGAAGCATGAAGCATGAGTCACTGATATGGCCACGAGTCTGTTTACTAACACTTCCTTTGGCCTCCCACGTGAATGTGGCCTGTGGTGGCTCACACAGATGAAAACCGATCACCTTAACATCTGTGAGCAGCATCCTGTTAGTGGCCTCCACATTAAGTGAATACATGGATATATCTCAGTGCCAAAGTGAATGATTCTTCATTTATAAAGAAAATGCACATTTACCTTCATACATGTCGCTTGTTGGTAACCTATAGTTTGTGCAGAACATAAGGCCCCACAACAATGCATCAAGTAAGTCGCCTGTGTCAAGCTGGTAAGCACATTGGTGCCCTCTGCTGGTCGTTGTAAGAAGCACGTTATAGCGTCCACATTTTATAGTCTGTCAATGTTATAACAATCACAGCGGGTAATAATTTAGTCTAAACGTACTCTTATTTATTTATTTTTTCTTCAAATTAAGATGATTGTTTTTAATCTTTCAGCCATTGCGTTTGTGATATGACAGCTGGTTATGTGTTAATGTCAGGCCTGCCTCAGTCAATGCCCCTGACCCACACTCAATGCTTTTTGTTTTTTCATTCTGCAGCACCTGTGCCCAGCTGTCAGACAGACTTCAGAGTGACTGTTCTATCTGTGCACAGGAACAACAGTTCTGTGACAAAGGCTTCCAGAAAACCACGCAGGGGACCTCAATACTCAGGCAGGTAAGCCCTTTTAGCTGGTTTAACAGGGGTCAAAGGTCACATTTCATCAAGAGAGTATGTTAGCCAGGCTCTAAATTGTTGCATGTTACTTTTTTGTGTGTGTGTTTATGTGCTGTGTATATCCATCTGTGTCTCAGCTGGCATTGCTTTATCTATTTATAGTTCTGCTAGAACATTAGCTAAATAGCTGTTTAGAAATGTCATGTAAGACATAAGAGACTGTCTGTTTATCTGTAAATGTGAAGGTCATCAAACTGCCCCTGATAGAGACAAATATTTTATTGAAATTAAATCCAATTTTGACTAAGTACATTTATAATCACATTCATCAAGTGGATGTATCTGATCTTGTTACCTTTGTTATACAGTTAAATAAAAAGTGTATATGTTTAGAATACATAAATCCTATAGAATCTTTATCATAAAACTACATTACTAAATTAGACTGATGGAAATTAGGAAGACACTAAATGAGACTTGTATATGTTGTATAGACTATAAATAATGTAAAAAAGAAAATCCTCATTGTCTGCTCATTGGGGATGCCTGCCATAGATGTTGGTTATAATGAGTTACTGTAATGTGGAGTAATGAGGGCTGGCTTTTTGCTACTAACCTTGCTGAGGTACTTTTCTATGTGGCTGCAATGTCCATTTTCTCTGAAACTGGTGCACTCCCCCGTCTGGTGTGTGTCATTCATCTTGTCATCTCTAAAACAAGCTTATGTTTTTCTTTTTTGGTCAGGGTAAGGATGGAGGAAAGCTATGAGACACTTGAGGAAGAGGCACAAACAGCAGAGCCTCTGCCACAGAAGCCTATTCGTCAGATTCGCAGACCAGGTGGTAGCACACACATGCCTGACCATCAAGTAAAATACTTCACCTTTAATACATGTTTTTTGCCTCTAAATTCTAGTAAGCATGAAGCACACACAGCCACTTAAAAAACATATACTGATATCTACATGTGCTGCATAAAGGGCATGATGATTATGACATGACTACTCACTCTATATACACAAACCAAGAATCAAGAACTTCTTGTGCAAACTCCGTCCCAGAATCCTGTGATCTGTAATAAAAGATTGCTTTCTGCTTGTATATTAAAACCTACATAATTATCAACAAATAGGGCTTTGGAGATCTGCCTGCTCATAAAATATAAACAAATAAATCCCAGATTGGGGCTATTGTCGCTTTGGGTTTGTATTTGCTGTTTATGAGTAAATCTCCCATCTGTCTTTTCCAGAAATGTATGCTACGAGGAAAATCAAGGAGGTTAGTCGTAACCAAAACAACAACACCACAATTATAGTGACAATATAACAAAGATTCCGATCAACTGCACAATTCTATAAAGAAATAACAAACATCATGTTAGAATACACGACACAAAGGCATCCAGCTGTTGATCCAGCTTAAAAGTTACAATTCATGCAAGAAATTAAAGTGCTACCTTTCCCTATCAACAGGACATGGCTTCAGTTCCTCAGCAAATTAAAGCCGAGCCCAAGATCTTAGCCAGAGAGCCTAGCTTCACTAGGTCATGTGAGTCCAAGGTTTTTGCATATTCTTATTTCTATGCCATCATAATTAAAATCAATCCAATGAAAGCATTGTTTATCTCTATTCTAGCATCTGTGCCTAAACCCATCAACCCGAGTATGAGCCAGAATGAAGTCCCATGGGGGAGTGTCACGTTAAACCGCTGTCTTTTCATAGCCATAACCATCCTTGTGCTCACCTCAGGCTTTCAGAGACTTCATGGTACTGTAAACACAAAATTCAAACAGTATCAATGCTTGTTGGCCTTCTGTGACTGTATTATGTATTTTACAAATGTATAAATACAGAAGCTTTGCATGGTCACAAGGCAGCACTTGAGGACGAAGATGAAGTTAGACTGACAATGAGACGATCAGGAGCAATGCGACATAGAACAAAGGTAAAGCAGATAAACTTCTAATAAAATTACTAAGAATTCATTAACCTTTGTTTTTCTCCACATTTAGCATGAGACAACTCTGTGGGAAATGGTGTTCTCATGGCTGCCAGACCTTGATGATGAAGACGATGAAGATGATGCAAGAGTAAGGAGAAAGCCAAAAAGAGGAACAACATCCAAAACATTTCGTGGTCTCAGAAACAAACCATTGCCAGACAAAGAAATGTTGAAGCAAAGAGATGGAAAAATAAAAGGCAGACAGTTCAATAAATTTGTGGAGGAAAAAAACAGCAAAATAAAAGAGAGTGAAAAACAATTGGATTTGGAAGAAGCACCAGATAATGAGCAAAAAGATGGAAGAAACAAGGAGGAAGAGAATGAAAACCGTTTAGTGGAAAAGAAAAGAGGAAAAAATGCAAAAATAATCAAATAACAGATTGGTATAATTTTTCAAAAGCTGCAATTACTGAATTCATATGGTTTTCTGTCCCAGGTCTTAGCCACTGTGTAAAAACAAGCTTAAATCAATTTACACTAAACATGTTGTACACTTATGACAGTGAACGTAATATTTAAATTAGTAAAGACAATTTAATGACATTGACAATGAGTATTTTATGCTGCTTTCCTTTTTAACTTACCTTAGGCTCATGCTAATACAGATTTCAACAATACTAACAATAAGCATAATTTCAATTTGATTTGCTTATTTCTTCAGAACACATTTGTAAGCCATTGGTCTTATGTGTACCTCAGCATGACATCTTATGTCCACAGTAGTGTAGTAGATGTATCCCACTGACCACATCCATATAAAAAGGGTTCACACAAATTCAGATTTTGCAAATGACTATCACAGTACGGAGTATTTCCACAGGTGACAAAAAAGGGTGCTTAATGCTGCAGGCTTACTAACTGGTTTTGAGCCCTTTCCAACCAAGTTTTCCATATGTTCACACCTGAGTCTAGTGGTCAAAGCTCTAACCTTTCATTCAGAGGCAACAAGTTTAGTTCCCACTGTAGGAAATGAGATTTGGTAAGCCATGGGCAAAAAGACCAGTGAAATTCCAGCAAATTTCAAGAACTAGCCTCAGCATCCACACACAATAGCTTTAGCAATCGCCAACATTTCTAGTTGAATTATGCAATCCAGCTTTGTGCTGTATATTTTATATTATAAAGAAAATCATAAAATCAGTATAAAATCAGCATAAAATCTTTATGTTTATGCTAAGAATTGATTACAAAAGATTGCTCAATACTTGAACAATTTTAATCATAGCAATCAAATTTACAGTTGTAGACAGAATGATAATACAAAACAACAACTTGTCATTTAGGTTCACAAAACCAATAATGTATAAAAATTTAATGAAAACGTACACTGAAGATGAAGCAGTGTGTATTTAATAAAAGCATGGCAATCATCAGTTATTACCCATACCCAGACCGTCAGGAGGAGGCGGCCTCATGGGCATTGGAGGCATGGCCATCTGAGGGGGCATTTGCGGAACACCAGGTGTTCCAGGTGGGAGTGGGGGGACAGTCATGCCTCCTGGGGGGGGAGGGGGAAGTGTGTCATTATGTTGGTGAGGTCCACCCATAAGTGGAGGGGGACGTTTAATTCCAGCTGGAGGCACTGGCCCAGTGGAAATGGCTTTCTCCATTTTGAAGTGAAACTGTAGGAAAAACTTTAACAAGAAGAAAAGTATATTAGTTTAATCAATAAGACTCTCCTAATAAAGTCAATCTTAGATCATTTTTTAAGTACCTGCTTAGTTTCCTTGTTCCAGTGTGTCCAAAAGCGATTTTCTGCCTTATCAATTTCTCGGCTAGGGACCTAAATAATGATTAAAATAATTGTTTTGTTTAAAAAACATAAAACTAAGTGTTTTATGAAACTCTTTTCTTATGCAAGAATTAAACAAAAGTAAATGAGGCTACTCTAAAGTTCAAGGCTTTGGTTTTGATGGAAAAATGTACTGACATTTATAAAAAAGAAGCCTGAACAAAGTTTCTGCAGTAGCAGTATTAATATGAATCTCATTACCTTGAAGGCAATAGTCTCATATGGTTCAGCAGCCATCAGTAAGTACTGCCAACGGCGGTCAGGAGGTTCAATTCTCTGTTCATAAGCAGACATGAAACGATGCCTGGGCCCAATGCCTTCTGCAACCTCTGGGTAGTCAATCTGATAGACACAAATAAAAAAATATATGTTTTTGTCTGATACAATACACTAGACTACTAAGAAAACAGCCAGGTAAATTAGTGTTTGAATGTGCATACATAAGTTAAAGTTGCAATGGTTTAGAAACAAAGGTTGATAATTGTTCAATAATAACTAACCTGGAAAAGTAAAGACTGTTGTCCTGTTTCTGGATCCCTTTGTTTGGTTACTAAAAAAATATAATAATAATAATAATAATAATAATAATAATAATAATAATAATAATAATAATAATAAATAAGTAATGGCACCTACTTAATACTGGTTTGGTAAGATCCATTTTAAATAAATAAACTACCAAGTGCCATTGGGCAATTAAAGCATACCTTTGTATCCTGGTCGGCCAATTTTAACAAACTTCTTGACCTCAACTTTAACTTTAGCTGGAGCTGGTTGAGCTGGAGCTTCCTTTGCTTCTTTGGCAGCTCTTCGAGCTCTAAAATAAAATATCTACTTTGAAGCATTGTAACTTACCAAGTGAACATATTAAATATGAATCAACTTTTACTTACAAATTGGTCTGGTGTTTCTTTCCTTGTGTGTGAGCCAAGTAGCTGCCCTGTTGAGGAAAGACAATAACACATGGTAAAAGAAGCTTTAAGATGTGGAAATTGTGGCAATGTAGTCTTTACCTCATTGTTATGAAGGGTCAGACATAGTTTGCACTCATATGACCCTAAATGATTTTTCATAAAATAGGGATCTTTATTGATGTCTATCGTTTCCAGGGCCAGCTGACGTAGCCGCTCTCGTCTATCGCGGTTACTCTCAGAAGCAGAGGCCACTCCTCCGCTCCCTGTTTTACCTCCAGCCCGATGCTGGAAATCCATTTTTACGAGGCGTTAAAAAGATCAACACTGGAAGGATTTTCTCTTGATGATCTACGGATAAAAACACAATACTCTTATAAATGCAAGTTATTTTGTATATCTAACACAAGACAGCAAAGTAACTGGAACTACTATGGATGATAAAGTCTTGTAGGCATATTATTACTTGCGCATATATTAACAGTACAGCTACACAAATGTTTCAAACAGACATGGCAACCTTAAACTCAACCTAATTGGCCACATGTTCAAATTTACTTAAAAAAACAAGAACAGCGAACACTGAGGTTAATTCGAGAAACTATTCTAGACAAGCATAAACAAAATTTTACTGCCAATTTTTTACCTATCTATACTGGTAAATCAAGGAATGTTTTTCAACTAAAATGGGAAAAAAAAATCTAATCAATCCTTACTACTTTTTCCGTAAGACGGTTAGCATGTCTACATTGTGCTAAGCTAATCTCAACTGCATGACTTTTAACCATTTTAACAGCCAATAGAACGTTTGTGTTGATGTGTGTATGCAATTATTTTCTCAGATGAATGGATAATATAGTTTAGACAAATTACACTTTGATCCATAACCCTAAAACATGAAAGTTAACATTCTTCATCAACACTTACCACTCTCAAAACGTTTAGATCACGCCAACAACAAAATGCATAGTACGCATGCGCAAACGGCTTCTTCTTGGGAATTAAAAGATTGCCAAAGGATTTTAGGGACATAGTGCTCCCTGCTGGCCGGTTTTTAAACCCCATACATTTCCTTGTTAAAATTTTGCAAGAATTTACAATTGTAGAGTAGAAAATAGGCGTAGCCTTACCAACACGCACACGGTCTTGCACACCTTTAACATATAAACATGTTTGGTAATAGCAAACTTTCATTAATGAATAATGTCGTCAAATCAAGGACAGCAGTCTAAGGTGCCTTTCGTCTTGGTTGGACCTCGAGGACACCGTACTAATATCAACGGGGAGTGTCCGAGTGTCCCCAGAGTAGTCTGACCGTGTTTTTTGTTGATTGTTTAAATAATGACTTGTGGGTTAAACGTTTCTTTCTAAGAGTGAAGCCATGTTCTTGACTACTTAAAATATTTGACGGGGCGTTGTATTGCTGTTACTTGACTAAAATACGATGTTCTGGGCTTGACTATCGACCACAGTGCAGCAATAGTGGTGCAGTGACTGTCTTAAACTTGTATTGTCTGCGTCCGTGATGCGTTTCAACGAAAAGGAGCTGGTTTTCTTGAGCCGCCAGCCCTCAGAGATGGCAGCGGAACTGGGAATGCGAGGACCAAAGAAAGGCGACGGTAAAATGTGCTCGTACTTTGAGATTTCACTTTTACTTCCGTTTGATGTCTAATGACAACTATTTTGTGGACATGCATTCTATGTTTATATTCATAATGTGTAATTTGAGTTTGAAAATGCATAAAGTGTTGGGACTGATCACATTTTTGTTTTATCTGAAGTCTTAAAAAAGAGGCTGGTGAAAGTCGTCGTTAACTTCCTCTTCTATTTCCGGACTGATGAGGAGGAGGTAAGTGGCCTGAGCTGACCTGAGCATTTATGTTTGACCTAAATTAAAAGTGAAATGCTAAATAAATATAAATAGTTGGATGAATAAAAGTATTTATTTGTTTGTTAGCCAATTGGAGCATTACTCTTGGAACAATGCAGAGTGGAGAGGGAAGACAGCTTGACCTTCTCAATTAGTAAGTATCCTATTTACGGCTTGTCATATTCAAAAGTTAAAACGGGCTGAATGAGATGATACATTTTTTTTACTCTGTAGTTTTCCTTGATGAAGCAGAGCGGAAGTATCAGTTTGAGTGTGACTCTGATGAGCAATGTGGCGAGTGGATAGATGGCATTATTAAAGCCAGGTATGACTGACTTTCCATTAAGGTAAAAACTGTCTAATTTTTGTGACCTGGTTATGATCAGTAGACTGGGATATACACTCACCGGCCACTTTATTCTTAGGTACGCTTTGTTAGTACCGTGTTTTGCCTTCAGAGCTGCCTTAATGCTTTGTGGCATAAATTCAACAAAGTGTTGGAAACATTCTTCAGAGATTTTGGTTCATATAGCATTATGCAGTTGCTGCCGATTCTTCCATGATGCTAATCTTCCGTTCCACCACATCCCAAAGGTGGTCTATTGAATTGAGATCTGGCGACTGTGGAGGTAATTTGAGTAAAGTGAACTCATTGTCATGTTCAAGAAACCCGTCTGAGATTATTTGAGCTTTGTGACATGGTGAATTATCCTGCTAGAAGTAGCCTTCAGAATATGGATATACTGTGGTCATAAAGGATGGACATGGTCAGCAAGAATACTCAGGCAGGTTGTGGCATTTATACAATGCCAAATTGGTACTAAGGGGCCCAAAGTGTGCCAAAAATATATCCCCCACACCATTACACCACCACCAGCAGCCTGAACCGTTGTGACAAGGCAGGATGGATCCATGCTTTCATGTCACAGCAGTAATCGAGACTCGAGTCTCAATTTTCTGCTCAATTTCTGCTTTCCAGTCTTCTATTGTTCAATCTTTGTGAGCCTCTGTTTCCTGTTCTTAGCTGACAGGAGCGGCACGTGGTGTGGTCTTCTGCTGCTGTGGCCCATCTGCTGCAGGGTTCCACGTGTTGTTTGTTCAGAGATGGTGTTCTGCGGACCTTGGTTGTAACGAGTGGTTATTTGAATTACTGTTGCCTTTCTATCATCCCTAACCAGCCTGACCATTCTCCTCTGACCGCTGACCTCAACAAGGCATTTTTTCGTCCACACAACCATTCCACATTCGCATTCACTTAAATCCCCTTCTGATGCTCGGTTTGAACTTCAGCAAGTCGACTTCACCACATCTAGATGCCTAAATGCATTGAGTTGCTGCCATGTGATTGGCTGATTGGAAATTTGTGTTACTTTAAACAGTACCTCATAAAATGTCCGGTGAGTGTATATAAAATGTTATATCAGAAATGAGAAAAATGGTGAGGTCACCTTTACATAATTTTTCAATAAAGAGTGTTTTGTGTTTTGTTTGGATGTTTTCTTACACGTTTTAATTTGTAATCTGCAGTTATGAGTTTATGAGAAGGAACCTTATATTTTATCGGACTGAAATCCACAAGCTTACTGGCAAGGTGAGACAATGCTGTATGCTGCGCAATGTTAACAAAAAGATCTAACGGACACTTTAAATCTATTCTTTGGGTTACTTAAAACTCCTGTGAATTACTGTATTAACACAAGTGAACGTAGTGTGACTATGAATGCCATTTGCACTGTGTACTCTACATCTGTATTCTTTTTTCCAAAGGACCCATTGGAGCAGTATGGTATATCTGATGAAACTCGCTTTCAAGTCAGCAATGGCCTGCAGCTTAAACCTAGAGAAACATCTTCTCTGTAGTCAGTGTCCAAATATATTGTATATTCATTTTTGTTTACTCTACCATTTTAACAATCACTCCTTGCTCAATTATTTTATTACATTTCCATGTCAGTCTTCTGAATGTATACACGTGCCCCATTTTTAAATCAGGCTGAATGGTGTAGTGGAATGTGATTGGTTTAATTGTTATATGACTGTCAACATTTACTGTATAATGTTTTTCATGGTCATTTTATTTTTTAGTAAAAAAAAAAATAGATTTTATATAAACTAATGCTGTTTTATTCAACATTCTATCTCAAAGAATGTGAGGCTATGATAACTGCTTTTAGGTCTGGATTGACACAATCTTCTAGTAGCTACACTGATTTGCTGAGTTGAGCCACATAATCCATTATTGCAAGCACTTTTTGTTCATATTCTAGTGGTCCCTTTTATTTTTTTACTTCAACTTTTAAAGGCTTATTATATGTAAAAATATGTTTTAGTAAAATGTTTTAGGAAAATGTCACAGAATGTGTCTAGTTTGATCTTTTTGCACAGATTTCTTAACACGCTATGTTTAGATTAGGTTTGATTAATTTAAATCTCATTTGATTTATTTTTTTTTACTAATAAAATCTTTTTGAATATATTGTAATCTCATGTATCCTCCTTCTTTGTGTCTATCAGTGTTAACAATAGTATTATCCTAAAATTTGTCATTCTTACATATGTACAGGTGCTTGTCATATAATTAGAATAAGTTGATTTATTTCATTAATTAATTCCATTCAAAAATTGAAACTTGTATATATATTCATTACAAACAGACTTATTTCTAATTTTGTTTTCATTAAATTTTTATTTTAACTGACACTTAAGAAAAATCCCAAATTCAGTATCTCTGGAAATTTGAATATTACGTATGAGCAATACAATGAAATGATTTTGGGTCATCTTGGCCAACTGAAAAGTATGAACATGAATACTATGAGCACTCAATATTTAGTTTGGGCTTCGTTTGTCAGAATTACTGCAGTCGATAAGTCTGTGGCACTGCTCGTGTTATGAGAGCATTTCTGCATTGTTGGGTCTGGCATATCGCATCATCCTCTTTACAGGTCAGGCGAGTTTGCTGGCCAATTAAGAACAAGGATACCATGATCCTTAAACCAGGTACTGGTTGCTTTGGCCCTGTGTGCAGGTGCAAAGTCCTGTTGGAAAATGAAATCTGCATCTCCATAAAGTTGGTCAGCAGCAGAAGCTCTAAAACTTCCTGGTATACGGCTGCATTGACCTTGAACTTCAGAAAACACTGTGGACAACACCACCAGCAGATGACATGGCACCCCAAACCATCACTGACTGAAAACCTTACACTGGACCTATGTGGATTGTGTGTCTCTCCTCTCTTCCTCTAGACTCTGGGACCCTGATTTCCAAAGGAAATGCAAAATTTACTTTCATCAGAGAACATTACAGTCCAGTCCTTTTTGTCTCTAGCCCAGGCGACTGGGCGCTGTCTGTTGTTCAAGAGCGACAGCTGAAACCCATGACTTGCATACGTCTGTGTGTAGTGGTTCTTGAAGCACTGACTCCAGCTGTAGTCCACTTATTCTGAGTCTCCCCCACATTTTTGATTGGGTTTTGTTTCACAATCCTCTCCAAGGTGTGGTTATACCTGTTGCTTGTACATTTTCTCTACCACATCTTTTCCTTCCCTTTGCTTCTCTATTAATTTGCTTGGTCACAAAGCTCTGTGAACAGCCAGCCTCTTTTGCAATGACCTTTTGTGTCTTGCCCTCCTTGTGCAAGGTGTCAGTGGTCGTCTTTTGGACAACTGATATTCTAATTATATGACCAGCCCCTGTATATAGCAACACATACATATTTCTCTGTTCTTTGTTTATATGGTAAAGCTAGTTGTATGTAGACTTTTGACAACATGACAATTTTAACATGTCTATTTCTAATGTTATAAAATAAAAACATTACATTTGTACGTTGTCACAACTGGTCTATGCAGGGAGCCATGAAGGCAGAGCACATTAATATATGTGATGGGTTCAGCCATTGGTAATAAGCCAGTTGGTGGATGATGCAACCATGTTTCTTAAAAACAAGGCACAAATACTATTACAAATACTATCTGAACTTTGTTCAGAAAAATAGAATGATGCTATTAAGTCACTGAAGGAAGGCAGTCTGAACATTATTGACTTCAACCCTGTGAATGGCTCTTTAAAATGAAGGTGGCTAATAAACAGCTTGAGAACTCCTCTAAAATTCTTTTGATTTTTGATTTTGATGTGGCTAAACTAACTGCAACTTATCAAAATTTCTTCCACTGCTGGGCATTACTTTATGTTAGGCCAATTTGGAATAGATATATCTTAATAAAAACAATTTTTTAAAGACTGGCTGGAAAAGGAATATGGTCTATTTTATTGGGCCGCCTCCATATCCACCACAAACAGCCGGCCGTGGTCAGGAATGATTAGGATCGAGCGGACGTGAACTTCCTCTTCAGCCTTACGAAAACACTTTATCTTTTTTTTTTTTTTTTTCACAATATTTTTGATGCTGTGAATTATTTGGTGATTTTATTTGTAGCTATTCCTAAATTCAGTTTTGTCTACAAGACAAACGTTGATAGGATTTTATCGAGGCATTTTTCTTTTCATTAAGTTTCACAAAACAAACCCAGCAGTTGACCGGGGGCCAGTCTGTCCAGAACTCCCGGGCCACTTTTTCTCCCCTGTCCGCCCCTGCTTTCAAGCAGTACAGTGATGTGATTGACACAATTCCATAAGCTCTTATTTGTACAAATAAGGGATCCATATCACACCCTTATTATACACAATGATGGTACCTCGACAATTATGTGCAATAAAAGGTTCATCAGAACTATGTTGTCCAAAGAATTCTTTCACTTACCTCTGAGAAGAAAATAGTGAAAGGTTTTTCTGCCGCACATATGAAAAGAATTTGGAACTATATTAAATTTATGAATACACACAAACTAAAAGACGGTCACTTTAAGATTCTTAACAATATTTATTCCTGCAAAGAATTCATGCACTTGAAATATATTATAGGCCTATATATTGAAGATAATCAATGCGTCTTTTGTAATCTGGCTGTTGAAACAGAAGAACATCTTTTCTTTTCATGCACTAGTTTACACTTATTTTGAATAATATGAATATGCCAACACAAAATTAGGAAGTTGAATTTGGTTTAGTAATGAAGAACAAACAGATTTTTTAATAAGAAAAACTTGCTCAGACTGACATGACTACTCCTGTCATGTCATTCTGAGCAAGTTGGCTTTAAGAACAAGAACCAAAATAGGCCCAGACTCACATAACACAACATAAGTATACTGTAATGTACAGCACAACACATCTATTTAAGAAAAACCCTCTTGGTTTTTCTGTTTTGATTGTGGGACTTTTCAATTTCCTATGACAAAGAAATAGTTAGCATAATGGCTGCTACCTCGGGTTCTACATATTTCAATTAGGTGAAGATTAATGAATAAATGTAAAAGTAAATGTATAGTAACAGTGGGTTATAGTCCTAGTATAGTATAGTATTGTATTGTATAGTACGGTGGATTATTGTCAAAGTACAGTATAGTATAGAATAGTTTCTTGTTGATTTTTCTTTTTCATATTCAACAAGCTGCCCTTGAGTACAAATGTTTTTTATGATTGTGTGTTTAGAACTTGAAAAAAGAAGAACAGCACATTGTGACCATTGATTGTATGATCAATGATTGTGACACGTTTCCTTAGCAACAACAATTGTGATTCAAAAGTGGTGACGTCACATCCTTCCCGTGGTGCTTAGCGAACGTAAATTGAACCCTTAGCAGAAGTAGAAGATAGTAAGTCGTATTTTGTTTTTTGTTCCAGAGAAACACAATTCAGTCATTTCAAAAGGAATACACCCCACCAGGACGATTCAGTTGTCACCGCACTACTGGGAGTGTGTGTCTGGGCGCGGTATGTGTAAACAAAGACGTAGATGTTGAACAAACAATTTTGCGAAAGCATTAGCTAATGCTAATTTTCTTCAGGCAACTAGCGTAAGCATTAGCCCTGCTTTGGCTTTGTGTGATACATTTTTAATGCTTTTTGTTTTATTTTTTATTTTGATCAACATACAGCCCTTACTGGGGATCATGTTTTGCCCTGTTTTATTATAATAGAGCTAAAGATTAAAGTGGTTACTCTAAGGGCCGAACAGAGCTACGGTAACCTAATCGCTTGTAGCTTGCAGCTGATCTGATTGTAACAAATGTCAATGATCTATTGAAACGAAAGCCACTTGTGTCGTGAATTAACACAAAATATTTGAATCGATGTTTTTACTTATGATTTGTTATTGCCACTAAATCGTTAAAGTTCAGTTTGCGAATTAGATCGACTGTCATTGGTGACACCGTACATTCATTTAGATATTCACCTGTCTTTTATTTTTAACTAATGGTATTGACTGTCTACTAAAATTTGACCGAAGTCCGTACCTCAAAGCTGTCTATGGCTATTTCAGTCTGACAAGTTCTAAGTGTTACAGATATTTTCGTGTTTATAGATTGGTTATGAATTTCTTGTGCTAATATGTTGGTTATTAGGTGCCATGGATCAGGACTATGAGTGCAGACTGCTCAGGCAGATCAACATCCAAAATGAGAATGCAAGCCCCATAGTAAGTAAAGTCTTTTACATCATAAGACTGGAGCTGCATACATCTTTTAAGGACAGATGACTATAATCAGACTTTGTGGCATTAGCTATTACAACACTGGTGTTGACCAAAAAACCTTACAAGCCAAATAACTGTGAATTTTGTGTGTTAAGCTCTGCCCAAAGACTGTATCCTTTTGCACTTGCTAAGGTTTAATCTCTTGTGTCATGTGCAGAAAGCAGTGCGAGCTCTGACACCCACTAGCTCGCCCCTGTCCTCTCCCAGCAAGCACGGCGATCGTTTTATTCCCTCTCGGGCAGGAGCCAATTGGAGTGTCAACTTCCACCGCATCAATGTGAGTCTGCCGTAACACATTTAGAAAATTGTTGTCCTTATAACAAAAAGGACATTATCAAGAGAAGTGTAAGCGTTGATTAGGGCACAAGGTAAATGTAGAATCCTTGATATTGTGCTTTTACTTGCTGCAGTTTTTCTTGTATTGTTTTACGTATTTATAGTTTACCTAATGCTACATGGTTTTCTAACTGTTTCTTTGTCATAGGAAATTGAGAAGTCCCACAATCAAAACAGAAAAACCAAAGATGGCACAACTGATAGCAACAAAGGTAATCTATGGATTTCTAAGGTAACATAAGATGTGAATAATTTACTGGTTTTAAATTAGACATGATTTGTATATGTTACTATATTGGCCACATTCACAGTTACATTCACATTTGACCAGCCATGACAAGCTTGTGTAAAATAGAAATGAACTTTAATCAAATGGAAAAACAGAAATGTCAAAATCATAATCGGTTTAGTTGTAAAAAATATATATAATTGGAACATACTTGTATGTAATGTAATTATTTAAACATTGTGTTTACATTTTTTTTGTCTTTTTTCGTGTCTTTAGCAGATGGCCTGGCTTACTCGGCTTTACTGAAAAACGAGCTGCTTGGAGCAGGCATAGAAAAAGTCCAGGACCCCCAGTCAGAAGATCGTCGTCTTCAGCCATCTACTCCGGCCAAGAGGAGTCTTTTTAGTGTAATCAAAATTAAACTCTAACATTGCATGTTAATAATCTAAGGTGTTTGCACTGACCCAGCAATTATTTCTGTGTCTCATCAGTATTCTGTAAGTACAAAAAGAGCTCTGTCAGAGGAAGATGGAAACACTGTGTCTCCATATTCTCTGTCTCCAGTCAGTAGCAACAGGTATTGTTTCTTTTTTCCATTTGAATCATCGTAAACCACTGTACCATCATTGCACTAACCTGAATTGTGTCTTGCAGCCAGAAACTGTTGCGGTCACCAAGAAAACCAACACGCAAAATTTCAAAAATTCCTTTCAAAGTTCTAGATGCTCCTGAACTTCAGGATGATTTCTACCTCAATCTAGTGGACTGGTCCTCTCTAAATGTGCTCAGTGTTGGACTTGGTACCTGCGTTTATCTGTGGAGTGCTTGTACTAGCCAAGTATGTTACTGGATTTTTTTTTGTTTTATTTTTATATAAAGATCTGTTTAACCGACTTGCATGTTGTGTCCCTATTAGTCATTTTTTTCTGTGTTTGATTTCTTTTTTTAGGTAACACGTCTATGTGACCTTTCTGTGGAAGGAGATTCAGTAACATCGGTCGGCTGGTCCGAGAGGGTAAATTTTAAAGTTGCTATGGTGTTAAAGAGCTCGTACTATTTAATTAAACTTAACTTCTCTATAAACTTTGTGTCCCCCTTGTATTTAAGGGTAATCTGGTGGCAGTGGGGACACATAAAGGCTATGTGCAGATTTGGGATGCGGCAGCAGGGAAGAAACTGTCTGTACTAGAAGGACACACAGCAAGAGTGGGTGAGTTTGGAGAGGCTTATAGAGGTGTTGATATCAACAGTAAGAGTAAACTATTACCACTACATTTAATTTACACAGATGTTCAGCATCACATGTTCAGTTTCTGTGAGTGACTAATAGCCCCTTTCTGCTGTCAGGTGCATTAGCATGGAATGCAGACCAGCTGTCGTCTGGCAGTCGTGATCGGGTTATCCTACAACGAGACATTAGAGCCCCACCACTTCAATCTGAGCGACGTCTCCAAGGACATAGACAGGAAGTTTGTGGACTCAAGTGGAGCACTGACCATCAACTTTTAGCTTCTGGTGGAAATGACAACAAGGTGGGCTTACAGAGTCTCATTTAATGCTACTTTTGGTAAGTCAGTGTTGGTAGGGGATTTAAGTTGTTTCCTGTTGGTTTTTAGCTGCTGGTGTGGAACCATTCAAGTGTCCTTCCAGTACAACAGTACACGGAGCACTTGGCTGCTGTGAAGGCCATTGCATGGTCCCCACACCAACACGGTCTGCTAGCCTCTGGAGGTGGCACTGCGGACCGCTGTATCCGCTTCTGGAACACTCTGACTGGTCAGCCTCTGCAGTGCACTGACACCGGCTCTCAGGTCTGCAACCTGGCCTGGTCCAAGCACACAAACGAACTGGTGAGCCTGGCCTGGAAGTCAATTGCTTATTTAATTGGAGATTTATTTTCTTCTAGTTTTGCCTGTTTAATTAGTGTTAATTAGAAGGTTTGTATCTGTTTATCATATCAAGTGTGACTGGTTGAAACATTTTCTTCCTTTTTGCAGGTTAGCACACATGGATATTCTCAAAACCAGATTCTGGTGTGGAAATATCCTTCTCTCACTCAAGTGGCCAAACTAACGGGACATTCGTACAGAGTGCTCTACCTGGTCAGTATGCAAAGCATACAATTTTTACCCTCCAGTAGTTTTCAGTATTATTATTTTTCATCACTAAAGATAATTGATTGTGTTTTCTTTAGGCTTTATTGGCCTGATTAAACAATTACAAGCAATGCTAATGTTTTTTTAATTGTTAAAGTAACTGCTAAAGACTTTAGTTTATAATAATAACTTGTGCACAGGCCATGTCCCCTGATGGTGAGGCAATAGTGACCGGAGCAGGAGATGAAACGCTTCGCTTTTGGAATGTCTTTAGTAAAATGAGATCCACAAAGGTATTTAAAGCCTATTCTCATTTAGGCCCTGGCTACACGCACAAGGGTATTTTTTTTATAAATGCATAATTTTCTTTGCATTAATGCCGTTCATCCACACGTAAACAAGAGTTTTCAGTGTGTTTCAGTTGGCTGAAAATCCTTCAGTAATGTATCCATTCTTCTCTTTTTACTGTAAAGACAAATGTAACACTTCCACCTCGGCGTCTGACACAAACCTATCACATTTTTCGTCAGCGTCGCTGATACTTTCAGAAGAATTTAGCACTGCAAAAACAAAACGGACTTACTGCATTTGCTCTGTTACTCTGTGGTTTCTAGCAGTGTTTTCTGCCATCTTGTGGTGTTTTTATGCATTTACAGTAGAGCAGTGTAGACTGAGATATTTTTCAAAACGCTCTTGTCTGGACAGAGAGATGTTTATAAACGGAGACAAAAACTATGCATTTATAAAAATACCTGTGTGTAGCTAGGGCCTTAGTCTGTCGTTGATCTGCTTATTCTTTAGACTTTTATGCTCAATAAAAGTTTGTCTGTTTTTCTTCTTGCCCAACTCACAGGAGTCAGTGTCTGTGCTGAATCTCTTCACCAGGATTCGGTGAGCAAACCTCTGTGTTAGCAGAAAATAGACTGGAGACAGGAGTATTCTGGTGCATGTTTTCACACCAAGATGAAAATGGGCCCCTCCTTTCTCGTATTCACCTGTATAGTTTACTGGGGGCCTTGGGTATTTTACCAAGTTGAAGCTGGAGGTGACAACAGTGACCCACCTCACTGAACAATGGCCTCGATAAAAGAAGACAAATAATGTTTTGTTTACAGACTGACTTTGTGCATATTTGCCAAATATTACAATTGTCCTTTCATTGTCTATTTATTTGTTTGTTTTATACTCATTTTAACATAATCTAGTGTGTTTAAGTTGGTGTTAGATTTACATTTGAGTGTTATTTCAAGTTTTGGTTTGATCTGTGAAGTATGCTTGGTTTTGATCTACACTTATTGAGGAATGCAAAAAGAATCTGGGTTTTGCATTTGCAATATTTTCTGTAAACAGCTGGACCATAATGTGTGCAACAACATTTGCCACTGTGTAGCAAGGATTTGAAACAGAAACAGGCCTGATCTACTTTTCTCAAAGCTGAAATTGCATTAATTTTATTAAAGTATTAGTTGAAGTATAGGTAAACTTGAAAATCCGACAAGACATTTTTTATGTTAAATATTTTAAGTAAATGCCACAAAGTCCATGGAGAGAGTCCTGTTTTTGTTTTATCACTTGCTTTTTAAGATTTGTCAGCAAAACAAGCATCACTTGGTTTAATCGGTGTATGTGACTTAACTGAAACAGAAACAGAAGATTTAACGGTTTATCTTCTGCTCAATTCTATTCAGTTTTCTATTTTCCAGTTTTTCTGTTTGTTTGTTTTTTTTTATAAATGTTGTTGACAAATGTGCCACGTTTAATGGATAATAATTTGTTTAGTTTTTGTACAGAGAAACTTTTCTGAGGAGAGGCTGGTTTTACTGATTTCTTTTAAACCACTTCTGAAAAGAAAGATAATGCTGCCAACTTGATTAACAGAAGAATGTAAAATATTAATGTAATGAGGCATAATCAACAATTAAATGACCATGTCTTATATGCTTTTGCCTGCACTGATACTGACCTTGGGTGTTGGGGTTACGTTTCCTTTTTGACAGCATGAAGTGTTGAGTACATTACCGGCATAGTTTCAAATCTCTTAAATTGTTAGAATATTGACATGCTCATACTGGTTTAAGAAGATTTTTTTTTGTGTCAAAGTCATCAAGTGATCATTATAATAGATAAAATTTCTGTTGCCATAGACACCTGGATGTGGCCTCTTATGTCCAGGTTATACGGTGTAAACACAGTCTAAGCATATTGTTTAGCTAGGGTTAACAGATAATGAAGATTATGCACAAAGCTTTAGACCCCATCAAATGGTAGGCTTTACTTGTGTTGTATTTCTAAAAATTATAACAAAAATGCATTCATGTCCTTTGGAAATATTTATTGCACACAAGAACAGGCAGCCCACACATGCATAGTTTTGACCCAGAGCAGGGAAAATAATGAGGCTCCCCAAGTGCCTACACTTACGCCTGTGGCCAAGCCAAACTCAATCTTACACATTTAATCAGTAAATGTATCAGTAAAACAACAGCCCTAAGGCCAATGTTTTGTTTATTTTCCCAGTAATTTACCATAAAATTCAGAATGGATTTTTTTATATAATCATTTATGTTTTAAATAATGAACATTTTTCTGCTACCTGGATTTCAGCTCCAAATTTGAGGTGGTTTTTTTTTTTGAGTGAAGACAAGGTACTAAAGACTCAGAGCTTCTCACAGCTCCAGAAACACAGCCTTTTTTCCCCTCAGAGTCCATTATAATGTTGCTTAAATAACATGTGTTGTCCATTAGGGTGATAAGATAAATGATTTGAATGGAAGACATTGAAAAAGTCTGGTACCTCATCTGTGGCTCTCAGTGGGCAGATGTTAACATTAAAAGCAGAGAGGAGAGCAGAGAGGGACGACTAATATGCATAATCCTACCTCCTGATGTTTCTATCAAGAGGCACAGAATGTGATGTTCATTATACACTGAAAGCTTTACAAGTCCGCGGGCAGGATCTTCCCGCAGGTTCCTGCCTAAGCTCAACTCTTGAGATGTATTTGTGAGTGACCTAAAGGAATATAAAAGGAATGGAGGTTTTGTGAACACTACTGACTCAGCCCACCCAGATCCTTTTTTTTGGTTATTAAGTCACAAGTACCACAACACAAAGAGGGACATGTATTGTGTGGACCTTATTTGCAAAAAGACACTAGTCACTCAACCAAACAGTGGCTCTTACAAATGGGGGATGGGCAGGGAGTCTTTTTTCCACATGCTGTAAACTGTAACAAGCTCTCAGATAGCAGGTGTTGCAGGACTCAAACACAATATACAGATGCCTCTAATAGATTTCCAGAAGATTTTCGGTAATGAATTGGGTAACCTGAATTTGTTTTGTTATTCATATGTTTATTGATCTTCTATGAACATTTAAATATTCTGGTAACAATACAACAGGTAAAAAATACAATACTTTTACATCTTTGTAGTTTGCCTAATAAAGTTACAGGGTAGTCTAGTATGTGGACAAAAACTCTGTTGTGCTTCAGGTTAAGCCACATTTGTGAAATTTTCTTCAACACAGTCTATTTCTCAGTCTCAGGAAAGGCAGATTGAATTGACTGAACAGAAGCATGGTGGCCACAAACAAATGTTTGCTTTTTTGGACTTTGAAGTCCAGGGGCACCTGATGCACCTTCTTGCTGATGCTCCTAAATAAAGTTTGCATGTCACATAGTGTGCCTATAGGCTATATTCACAAAACGTTTATATAACACATTTATATCATGACCTGTTTCATAATATTCTTCACATTTGTAATGTAAACTATGGTTTGTGCTGACTTTAATTAAGGTATGACTTGTAGCCTTGTGCAGTGCAATGCAACTTTGTCCTCCTTGTGGCACAAGTGAATGTAGCATTTCGCCTAAACCTTGTCAAACCGATCAGCTAACATGTGTAGATTAATCTGTTATTGTATTAAATTATACCAGCACTGAAGGCTGGCTCTTGATGTTGATTTTACGTGCAGGCTACAGGTTGTAAAAATGACTGATTATTTCAACAGACTGGTGTTTTCTAAACCTACACTGTTTTACTAAATTACCTAACCGAAATCTTGATAAACCTCACAAGGCCGCACCCTGAACAATTCTAGGCAAAAAAAAAATCACGTCAAGTGGCCTCTTCTCCGTGTCGTCACTCGTCGTGGCCCCGCCTCTGCTCGTCTCCTCCGGCAGGCACACGTAGCCTATATAAACACAGTGACCCATCTGTCTCCAGCCTACCCAGTAACATCACCACCAGCGTTACGTGGAAGAGGGATGGGGCGGGCTCTCGGGATCAGATTGTGGCTGATTTCTGAAGGGAAAAAAAACAAACGCTTGTGACAGAGACACAGCCTCGGCTACTCATCCAGCATCCAACATTACCACGGATTCACCTGTTGTTCGTCTTAATAAACGGTGAGTCTATCACTGAGAAGCAATGCTACGCTCTTATTAGCAGCGTATTTGTACAAAGCTATAGCGTGCAATATTAGCTTTTCTCTGTGTGTTTGTCTTTACTTCACTTTCGGATATCTTTTAAATGAACAGTTTTCTCGTTATTACAGAATCAAAAATGTGAAAAGTATGTCAATAGCGTCTAACTGAAATGAAATGACAACCATATCCTCAGCTTCCTGCCTCGCCCGTGGGAAATGTTTATCATGTCGTCACGTTGCTGTGATTAGCGAAGAAGACACTAAGTCTACAGACATAATATAAGTTTGGTTCTTTATGCCACATAGCACAAGCCTAGGTCTTTACAACCTCATGAGACCAAACTTCAGTGCAGCAACAGGTGGCATGTTTTTTCTCCCAGGCCTGAATCGAGGCGAGATTCAGAGGGACGTGGCGAAAAGTAGGGCGTCATTCAGCACCGAGGGACGCTGGACAGCTCCCACGGCCAGGCTTTTCTTTTAGCTCCAGTAATGCCAAAAAGAAAAACCTCATAGTATTTTCTTTTTATATTTACACATAAGCATCCATTTAAACAATGATATATGTTTAAAAGATAAAAAAAAGAATAATTACTAATAGATCAATGCACTCAAAAACCATCTTCTCTGTGGTCCCTTCTTGGTCAACGCATAGCCCCTAACCAGCATCCTGCTTGTCTCTTCCAGGAGACCCTTCCCTCCTTTCCTTGCTCCCTTTGCTTCCTCTCACTAAACTGTCCCCTTATTCCTATCCCATCCCCCCTCTTTCCAGTCTTGTTGCATAGCTACCAGCTCTTACTGGAGACACAGGACAGCCGTCCCTCTCCAGTCCAAATGTGACTTATTGGAAAGACAACGCAAATTACCCAGAGGACTGTTGTGCGTTTAAATGATGTGTTTTCACAGTCAAATTGAGCATAATTACAAATTGTGCAGGGCTTATTGTGACAGCTTTTTGTTCATTGCATATGGTTTATTCTAAGTGCTGTGGCTGTGATCCTCACTCTCTCTCCCCTCCTCCTGCCGTCTCCCGCTTTTGAGAGCAGCTGAAAGGTTGGCATTACAACAACAAAGGAAGGATGGAATGTCAACAGGCTTCAGAGAGAAATACAGAGATGGGAATTGCATGTAGTGTCTCCATTTCTGAAAGTTCACAAGCTATCAACACACTGGCGGGTTTTAGTCCAACACCTGTGTCACATCTGGAGATGCTCACAAGTCCACAATGCAAACGTGTGACACTCCAAACCTTATAGACATGTAGACATGAGAGTCCCATAGGGTTTTTTGTGTTTGTTTTTTATTATAGACTTGATGCACTCATGGCCCAAAAAGAGACATGTTGGTTGAGCTGAGTGGAAGACTAGTGATTTTGTTGTGATGTTAATCAAAGAACAACAAGTCCCAGTCTGCCTCTCAGCACAAGCAGTTTTCTTCTATCTACGTATGTAGACATTATATCCTTTAAAGTCGTTAGGCAGCTTTCAACTAGCCTTAAAGATGCACAATATCCTGTATGTTCAACTATGTTGTTAACTTGCACAGTTTAAACTGACTTAATAAATTGATTGTACAATACTGTCATTTAATACAACCCAATTAAAACACTATTTAAAAAAATATATATGTGCATGGGTGTATTTTTTGCAATTAATTTATTGATTCTAGCACTGCGAAGTAAAATCACATTTAGATGCCCTACTGCCAGAGAACCCAAACTGTACTATGTTCAATGCTCTTCATCAACAGGTATCCAGCTCCCTACATATTATTTGATAAACTACATATTAATGGAAAGTGGTTTAGTCATTTCATCTAGTGCATGTCTCAGCTTTGAATAACCAACATTGTTAAAAGAGTGTATTTTTTCTGGTAATGTGGGTGTGTAAAGAGGACGAAGGTCTCATTCTAAAAGACAAAACTAAACCTCTTTATTAAATGATACATGCCTATAGTTAGTACCTACATTTAGAAGGCATAATATATTCTCTATCTAAAAGTGGAGCCAGTAGCAGAAAGCCACAGTGATGTTTCAGTTTGTACGTTGTTGTGTAGAAATAGCAGCCATTATTATATGTTCTTCTTTCCTTCATGAACGCTGATAGTCTTTGTTCTGCTTATGAGCTGAAGCAGAGTTAAGTTAACCTAATATTTAGTTATTTTTTCCAAATAGACCTGAACAAACAAACTAGAAGTCTACAGTCACTGAGAAGAAGGGTATTGCCAAAAGAGAGGACAAGGCCAGGATTTGAGCAGGCTCTGTGCTCCAACCCTCCAGTGACAGCTGACGCACTTTATGCAAAGCTGAGAAAACAAGTGACAAGGACAAATCAAAGAAAAAGTATACAATTAAATGACAGTTCACACATTATGATGGTTCAGCAAAAATAAATCCAAATACAAAAGAATAATGAAACACATACAAATACAATTATTTAGGTTACTGAAAATATTAATAAAATCCATCAATTGATTTAATTGTTATAAAAATAATGACAAACAACAGTCAACCTTTGAGAAATGTTGCGATTCTTAATCAAACATGCATGATGACTTTCATTCACTGTGAGTCCTCAAGATTGGCAGCATGCAGCTTTCTCATATATAAAACCAGGGACTGGCTTGTGTTGCTAAGCAACACAAAAGAGTCAAGTGCATTTGTTTATTGGCCAACAAGACTGAAGATGGAGTTTTAAAGTTCTTGTGAAAGGTCTGTTTTTATTTTATCTCTGCTGTAGAAATGCTGTATTAGTGTGTCATCTGTTGCTACACAATCCCAGGGTGTTTTTCGTTACCGTTTTTATTTTTATTTTTTAATTTTTCCTTTACATGCAGTAGGCTTATTGATTCTGCTAAGACACTAAAACAAACTGTGAAAGTATTTAGGGCCTAGAGGTTGTGTACTAAGTTTACTATAAAAGATCACCCAAAAACAATTACCACTGACAATTGCCCTTTTCATCACTGTGCTTTGCTTCACTGCATCAAAGCTGCATGTGTTATGACCTTGTAAGCAGAGCTGGAGCTACAGTCACACATTCTTGAGCTTGTAATTATTATGTAAAAAAATAATACAAGCTTTGTCAGGAGGCAGGTGGTTTTAAAAAGACAGAAAACGAATGCACGTGTAAAGAAAATGCACAACAGGGGAGAAACTGTATCAGACAGAGTGCTGGCCTTGTGGGCATCTAGCTTAGTGTTATGCTCTGCCAACTGTTCCTCGATGTCTGAACTGGCAGCAGTTACTATCACCCCAGCCTCTCAGTGTGGCTGCAAGTCTGGTCAAAAAGGGCACGGATTGTGATTGAACATGTCTGTCTCTTTCAAGCAGAACAGACATCTGAGTTACACATTAGTCCTCTTAATATCTGACACAAGCATTATCTATACTGTATGTCAAATTGTTCTTGCCATCAATTAATAACAAACATGGGAGTACTGATTTACAGTAATTTTGTTGGCCAGCATATAAGAAATAAACACGCAATCATTTGGGAATACTGAAATATATAATTTAGTATCTTAAATCATAAAGCATCCATCTAACGTTGTATACAAGTTTGACCGTCCATAGATCTGAGGTCAGAGGGCGCAATCCTTCGTGCTTTTCTTTAGGTTCCCAATAGGTGTCACTGTCTCAACACCCACAGAGACTGCAACCTGACCCAGAGTTTAAACAAGAGATAAAGCCCTTCAAAAAGCAACAGTAATCAAATGTTCAAGCGTATTAATTAACCTTGAGCCTGAACTAAGTCATAATCAAAAGCCTTTCAGCAAATGCAAAACAGATTGAACAGAATTTGCACAAAATTTAAAATGTTCAATTTGTCCTGTCTGACATGGCACAGAAGCTATCTTTATTTTTTATTCCTTAAATATGTGGTCATTTTAATAACAGAAATTAAGTTAAGACTTTTCAGCACATATAGCTTAATGTAACCACAGCTTGTTGTTGTTTGCATTTAGGTGATAGGTAGACTAATAGATTTAAGACAGCTAACATTCTCACACATTCATTCACCAGTGCTGTGTCTTACCCACAGTTCAACAACAGTATGAACTGTGGGGAGAGTGGGAATCGAACCTCCTGCTCTACCACTGAGCCCAATCCATATTGTGGATCCAGCTGAGAGGTTGAGACTGATATTTTGCCTCTGAAGCTCTCACTTGTACTTCTACGTTCCCACTAATTAACTTTCTATTCTCGCTCCTGACATTTTTTTTCTATTTCCTCCCTTTCTGCTCCTATGTGCATTGCCCCAGACATAGAAATTAATCTGCTGAATGCACATTAACTTTATAAGTATTTGTTTATCACTGTCCTGAAAATCTGTTACTAACTCCTTAAAGCCCAGAAAAACACAAGCACATACAATAAACAATCAATAAACATAAATTTAACGAATCAAACAACAACACATATTTTTAAACATCTTTGTTTACAGACATAAAAATGTTTTAGATTATATTTACAGAATGAAACACAAGGGTCACAATTAACCAGATTTGAGGCATCAATATATTACTTTATCACAATCAATTTTTTGGCAAAAAAAAAAAAAGCTAAAAAAGTTTGATGCCATTTTTAACTTTTTAAAATAGCATGTAGCACAAACACAGTGAAACAGCCTGAAAACATATGTATCTGAAATATTAATGCAATGTAGAAAACCTGTCCTCCACATAAATATGAATCTGTGTTTTACATTGGCAATATGGGAAAAAGTCTCTTTGATATCTTTACAAGTCAACTGAAAACTGATGGCAAACTTGGGTCACTGCTCAAACGATTACTTCTATAATCCACCAGAGGCCCTTTAGTTGACATACATAAAGCCACAACTTATCCAACCGCATACAAGATTTCCAAGTGAAATAAATATCACAGGCATATAAAATGGAAATTAAAGAAGAAACACTAGAGGACAGAAAGATTATTTTAGTTTGACATGTTTACAAAAAAAAAAAGATTTTGAAACTGGACAATACAGATGTTGAAGAATCAAAACAAACATCTGGCTCCATTTCACTTGCTAAACTATACAGCTGGTCTCAGACCTGCTTTATTTACATGAAAGCTTGCAAGTTGTGGTAAAATTCAAACAAAAATTCAATAGCCTGGTGTCTCATGATAAGAATAAAAATAACAGGGCTTTTAATCCTTCGGCATGTTGCTCTTCCCACCGGCGGAAAAAAAAAAAAAAAAAGATCTTTTTAACACTATGGCAGGTAACGACTGGTCCGGACCAACATTTACTGTTCAGTTTTAGGTGGTCTTTACCAGGTCGTACACATGGATATGCACATCATCGTCATATTTGATGTAGTATACCGTAGGCTTGGCCGGAACCTGGTAGATAACCAAACCTGTTCTCTTCAGACCATTATCTGTGACATACTCTACCTGTTTACCCACAAGGCTCTCTGGTTCCTCACCAGGCTTTCTGTCTGCTGGGAGCAAATGTTTGTTTTCTGCAAGAGAAAAAACACAGAATTAGACATTAACTAAATACTGCACCTAGATTCATAGTGAATGCCTAGGTCTAAAGCTGAGCTATCCCCAACAGTACAGGTTCAAGCCAAGCAAAATGTATTTTTTTTTTGTAATGTATTTCCAAAAATACGTTGTACTCCATGGTCTCAAAGATATAAAATCCTGCTCCTAACAGAATTTTACCAAGAATCAAGTACAAAATGTTCAGAACATGAAGCAAAGCAGAAAGTGCTCGGTCACCCAAAGCAATCTTCTGCAATAGACCTGAGCAATTAATCTATACTTTTTTTTAAATTACATTGTTTTGTGAAAACAAAATGCAAAAACATTTTAGCGAAAGCAATTTTACCTAAAGTTGCCGCAAATTAAATTGAGCATACCTGACTCCGGTAGAACACGCAGATCACCATCTTTGTAATCATCCCAGAGCTGGTACATGTACAGCACAGGATCCTTCTCGTAGGTGATGTAATACCAATGAGTCATGATGGGTGCCCGGGAGAGCACCATGCCTCTCCACTCATTTTTTTCACCGTCCTCCTTTTCAAACAGATGTTCGACTGCTCTGCCTACCAGCTCCTCCGCCCCAGGGGGCACCTTGATTTTATTGTTCACTATGGGAGAGGCAGGACACTTTGTTTAATCCATTTAAAAGGTTAATTTTTATAGCCTTCTTAAAGATTTACTTGTCAGTCCTGATAAATGTTAATTCCATAAATGCCATAAAATATAATTAAAATCCTAGTAATTCAAAATGTGGAAAAACAGAAAGAACAACTGTAGTACAGTATGTATACACACACACAAATAAAAATTCTATAAACAAATAAAAAGGTTTAATGAAAGATGATCTTACCAACTTTTTCTGCAAGCACCTGCAGGTTTGATACACGACTGTCTTTAAACAACTCGATGCCATAGACACAATCAAAGCCATCGTATTTGACCATGTAGAGAGAAGGGTTTACAGTGAGGCGCTCAAGCACAGTGCCCTTCCACTTGGTCACGTTACCCTTTTCTCTCCAAGTGTGTTGGATCCTGCGACCCAGCAAGTTGTCTGGGTCTGGGCTCAGGGTCGAGGCTGAGCTCTCACTCAGCTCTCCACTGCTACGCTTTCTGTGGGCATCAAAGAATGTTATACAGTTACACTGCACTCTACATTTAGTGGTAGTTTGTTATTAACATTGGGCCCATGGGGCCATCAATTTTTAACAGTGTGGATATCTATAACATCTGTCTTAAGCATATGTCAAAAGACCTACATTGCACTAATCAGATCAAAGTCAAGGTTCAAAGTGTAGTAGCCCACTACTACAAGATAATTTTTTATAAATAAACAGACATTGACTGATATTTGTAATCGTAATGGTTGTTGTTGAATGTAAAAAAATATATACACATAAATTTAAATTAGGTTAAATGTTAGCTACTCTACTACACATAATCTACAGTGTGGATTAACCTACCTGGCCCGTTTCTTTGACATGTTCCCATAAATTCACACAGCCCTGGGAAACACAAGACAAGACAGACTGTTTATGACAGTTAACGCCTACCTACATTGGCCTATACAGTAACGAAAAACATACATATACCTAATATCAACAGAGGTTTATTTGCCACATAAAACTTATGAATGGTCCTTATGATGTCTGTAAGTCATAATGTAAATGAGCCCAAACATGGAAATTAGCGAAACATGCATAACCGGATGTAAACAACATTACCTCAAGCTTCATGCTAATGCTAAGATAGGAAGCTACATGCTAACGCACTACCACAGGTTACATATTTATAGCTTCATCTAACTATGCGGCTAAAATGTATAACTCCAGGCAGGCTAGCTAATTATAGACTGGTGTGTCGAAAACTACTAGGAACACAGAACATTTGTATTCATCAACTAAAAACAGCAGCGTACTTTAAAAGAATAAAGACTATCGGTTTGTGACTATTTTAAAGAAATTATTTTTTTAAGGAACTGGTTGCTGCAATTATAGACATAAGCTAGCCGAACAAAAGAAAACGCATCGCCATGTAAGCGCTGTTTTTGCAGCAGGGTAACTTCTACTTTCACGGAAGACAACAAGATCAAAATAAGCTACATTAAGGTTTGAATGCGCTTGGCATTAGGAGGAAGCAGGGGCCGCCATAATCAGCTGTTTATCCTACCTGATCAATAATTTCACATGTGTTTGTCTTTGCAAAGCAGATTCCACCAGCAAAAGGATGTGGACACGGAAACGACCAACCATGGACTACAACTACCAGCGGTACCCACTTTCTCGCAAAGAACCATGGGACTTGAAGTCAGTCTTATAAATTAACATGTTAAACAATGCAATGCAATAAAAATGCACATTTATTATTAATAATATTTAATTGTTTTACTTCTAACTTACAAGTATTTAAAGGAACATCCAACTGAACTTCAACCAAGAAAATATTCTAACAATTTAGACTAGTAAAAATGTACGTAAGCCTAAATTTACTGTAGGCTACATTTACAAATAAACGTAGTATATAAGACACATTTAAATTACAAACTCTGTGTTATTACATTCTCATAATCTAATCTTCTTGAAATTAAAGGAAAGAAAAAAGTCTTGTCTGTGGATCTCAAATACTATTTTCTGCCACAAGATGTCATACTAAACACAAACAGTCTACTGCTCTGGCTCCATCCAGCCCTCTGATAATGGACAGGTCTGTGTGTTGAATGAGTGATGCAGTAGCTACCCTGGGTGCCTGTCTGACAGCTTTTTCAGGGTGAAAGCTTTTGGTTTAATCTTGTGCCAAATAACCTGCATGTGCATGACTCAACTGTGATAAGGCCAAGACTAAATGTGGTGTGTACTCTATGTATCTCTCTAACCTGGTTATCATTATAAGCTATCAGAAACAATTACAAAGAAATACATTTCTGTGAGTCAGTAGCCTATTCCCTACTTCATATTTTATCTATAGTTAATTTGCACAGTAATTTAATGGTAATTTGCTTTTTTAGTTAAATGTTTTTTTCCTCAGAAGCAGTATGTTCCTATTTACATATTTATATAAGTTTTTATAATTTCTATTTTATTGCTCAGCCAAATCTGTGGGTGAAACAAGTTTGTCCTTGTGACTTAACATACGTCATTATTATGAACTTCTATTGTAAGCTAAGCTCTCAAGGGACTCATCAGCAATCAGCCTCACAGACTCCATCAGTGCTTCTGTAGTTGTAACATAATCACTTAATTTGATTATTTGACCCAAAGAGAGATCCTAACACTCTGCCATTAGCAGCAGTGGTGGGTGGTGTGGCTTAAGCATTTTCTTTTAAGCAATTCATTATAATTGTGGATTAAAACATTCTGACCACAGATTAGTTTAATGCAGATTGGTGTATGCATTGGTGTTTTTTGTTGTAAAGTGTATTTGGGGAAAAAAAGGTGTCAGTGTTGTATACACTCACAACAGACCATCATTCAAGGTTTCCTCCTTTTGTCCTTGTTGTCACAGCAACAGAAACCTGGATGTTCAAGATAATGCAGTAAGAAAAGTTGTGCTATACAGAAGTGCTACTTTACATGATCTTTAAACAGTAGAGATTTGTTAGTTTTCAGTGCTGGATTGGACCTTTTCCTCAGTCCCTGAATTTGTCATTGTTAAATGCTAAAAGGCCCTGGAACATCTGTCTTCATACTTATCTATAAGTATGTCTATAAGAGTTACCCATGCTACATCTGTACTCCTGCAGTTTTATCCTACTCTATTGTCAGAAAAGGGTAGCCCAGAGTGGCCCTTTCTCTTGAGTATAAAAAACACGAGAATACCGCTTCCAAAAATTGAGGTTTCCTTCCAACTTTCTCTTCCAGGTATCTGTTACATTAATTTGCATTACTGGATGGAGAGCAGAGCACATACGCCAATAATTCAGACACAGAGCTAAAAACACAGTTGATGGTTTTTGTGAGGTATTGCAGAGAGATTGCAAAGACTCATGAATAAAGTCAAACCAAGGTTAGTGTGTGTGTGCGTGTGTGTGTGTGTTCATTGATCCAATATCTCTATTATTAGCAACTTTCCTATGCAACCTGAACTATAATAGCAGGTTAGAAGTGAAGGTGTATTATAGTTGTAGCTTTAGGATCTGAAGCTGTATCAAACTTAGTATAGCTTGTGTTGCTAAAAGAGAAGCATGCTTTAATTAACAGTTTTCTGTTTATTTCTGTCTCACAATTGACCTTTCCATTGTAAAATATCGTTCTGAGATCAAACCTAACAAGAACCATGCATGCAGAGAACAAACATGTCTTACAAAGAGTCTCCTGAGAAATGCGGGTCACCAGATGTAAAACAATGTAGAAGCAGTTGTGGTTGCTGCAGGCTATTTCTGAATATCCTTTAGTGTTAGATAAAAACTGCTTGATGATCCTGTTTTTGGACAAGATGTATTAAGATTAATTTATTACTTTTGTTTTTCATATGCTTTATATAATTTCTGTGCACCTGATAATAACAAGTTGACAATTTGGCCACTTTTGGTTTTACTGATACACTACTAACTAATGTGCCAGTTACTTCAAATGAAGTTGTGGGTATTTTCGTACACCCTTTTGATTATTTTATGACTGACCGTAAGTACTGTCTTTGTCAGCAGTTTGCATATCCTGTAGGAAGTCAATAAGTGTAAAGCTTTGAAGTAAGGACAGCGTTCCATTCTGTCTCAAAGTGTTCATAAAAAGGCCCAGAAATAAGACTAATCAGATTTTCTGTCAGTTTAGGTAAGTATAACATCTGCTACACAGCACTTAAGCGTGACAATTACTGTTTCAATGTAATTATATCCAGCCACTGTGATAATAAGTAAATCCCTTCATTAATTGGGTTTTAGGATTGTGGAACTGTTGCAGTCACAGCCAATTGACCTTAAGAATGGAGTAGAGCAGAATTTATGCACATAACTATAATTAACAGTGGGACCCAGTCTTTTTCTTGTAGTCCTATGACTTATGATCTCTTAACCTCAATTAACCAAGTCTGACCACACAGAGAAAACTTTTAGTGGCACACAGGTGAATTTTACAACCTACTTTATACGGTAAATGTAGCATATTATCATTAATCTCACATATCTGGTACCCTATCTCATTATCATGAATGTTTTTGCATCACTGGGTGAAGTTTACAGTGCCCAGTCAGTGCATGCTGAATCCCTTCAGATGTTTTCTTCATCATGTCGCACCTCTGCAAAGACGACAGCTCGCATTGATTTTATTTCAGCGCACAGAAATACACTGTGAAATGTGTCCACATATTTCACAGCCACTGTGTGAATCCACAGTGGTGGTATAGACAGACGAAGTCCATTAAGCATGTTTTTGGTTGCAGTGAATTTTCAAGATTTAGATCCTCCTGTTATTTGGAAATCTCACCAAGATTGTGAATAGAGTAGTAGAGTAATGCTCATTTGTTCAAAATGCTTAATAAATAGTCAGCATCTTTAATTTCAATAATAAAATCCTAAAATTTCAATAATAAAATCCTAAACAAAATATGAACTCACAGATTTTCCAGGTAACAGTCATTATACCCTGTTTTATGCAGTGCATTAAAGAGAGAGAGGCAGGTCCTGTTCTGTCCCACTGTCACGGCCGAAAGGTTTTTTAGGTCTACAACTACATTAAAGGTCATCAGCATATAAATTACTCAACTCAGACAGCTCACACTGCTTTATATGTCCTAATAATAGCTATAATAGTGAAAATATCTTTGACTGTAATGGTCTGTGTTGTTCCTCAACACACCCTGTCAAGGACACTTGGCTCACTGTTATGGATGGACAGAGTGTGGAAGATGCAATCTGACACTGTCTGCTTACCGGACAGCCTCATTCACTATGAAGCTGCCACTGCAGGACGCCACAGTCAAGCAGTGAAGTACTATGTTTCCCCACTGAGATAATACGCTAATGAATATATTGATCACAGCAAAATACCTCAAATCTGGCTTCTAACAGTGATTACAACTTTTTGAGATGGGGAACAAAATCCTGTAGTGACACTGGAGGGAAAAATGTTCTAGATCTTTCTTTCAATTCCATTGACTAAAGAAAAAAAAGCATCACAGTTCTTGAAGAACATAAAAAAAAGTTTACTGCTTTACATTATTATGTTGATTCATCAAATATATGTCTGATTCAGAGTTAATAAAATGGAAGTGAGTTAATCAATGGAAGTGATAGGAGTGACTGGATCCAAATATTTTGGCCTGTTCATACTAAACAAATCAGATTGGGTCCACTCTTGAGGCCAGTGTAAACACAGCCTTAGTGGACTCTGAACGTGTCCGCCTACAATTTCTCTGCCTTGTTCTTCAATCCTTTAATCCCTGCATAAACCCACTCTGACTTCATAGCCCTGAGTCATACTGTATCAGACTCCTCTCCACTGCTCTTCCCCCTGTTTCTCTCCAGTGTGTTCTTCCAGTCACTGCTGCACAGACAGCAGGAAGTACTGAACTGTCCAAATTGCATTTACATAGAAGTACATCTGATATCCCACATATATCAGATGTATCAGGGAGCAATTTTTTCATTTATTCATTCATTCATTCTCTCATTTTCTACTGCTTAATCCCATTAGGGGACACGGGTGACTGAAGCCTATCTCAGCAGCTTTGGGCCTGAGGCGGGGTACACCCTGGACAGTGGCCAGTTAGTCGCAGGGCTAACATTTAGAGACAGACAGTGACAGACAACCATTCGCTCTCACGTTCATTTACTAGGGACACTTTAGAGTTCACAATTATATATGCATGGTGGTGGGAGGAAGCCGGAGAGAGCCCACTTTAACACATGGAGGACAGGCAGACTCATCACAGAAAGACCTAAGTTGGCCAAGGATGTTTGAGTCGGCCGGGTTTTGAATTCGCAACCTTCTTGCTGTAAGGCAGACGTGCTAACCACTCTGCCACGTGCACCCCAAACCATGATATTTTTTCACAAATATGTAAATAATCATAATTGTAAATGATTACACAAAAAAATTTTTTTTTCACATAGTTAGTGGTTGGGTGAAGCCATTTATTGTCAAACAACTGTGTTTACTCTTTTTTAATCATGATGACAACAGAAACTACCCAAATGACCCTGATAAATCATTTACATACCCCATTTCTTAATACTGTGTATTGCCACCTTTAACATCAATGACAGCTTGAAGTCTTTAGTGGTAGTTGTGGATGAGGCTCTTTATTTTCTCAGATGGTAAGGCTATCTATTCTTCTTGGCAAAAAGCCTCCAGTTCCTGTAAATTCTTGGGTTGTCTTGCATGAACTGCACGTTTGAGATCTCCTCAGAGTGGCTCAATGATACTGAGGTCAGGAGACTGAGATGGACAGTCCAGAACATTCACTTTATGCTGCTGTAGCCAATGACAGGTCGACTTGGCCTTGAACTTTGTATTGTTGTAATGTTGGAACATCCAAGTACGTCCCATGCGCAACTTCTGGGCTGAGTGTAAATTTTCCTCCAGTATTTTCTGATAACATGCTGCATTAATCTATTCCTGTGCCTTTGTAGCTCACACATCCCCAAAACATCAGCGATCCACCTCTATGTTTCACAGTAGAAATGGTGTACCTTTTATTATAGGCCTTGTTGACTCCTCTCCAAATTTATTTGGGCCAAAAAGTTAAATTTTGGTCTCATCACTCCAAATGAAGTTTTGAGGCTTGTCTCTGTGTTGTTTGGCGTATTTTAAGTGGGATGCTTTGTGGAATTTACGTAGTAAAGTAGTAGTAATATATATATATATATATATATATATATATATATATATATATATATATATATATATATATATATATATATATACAGTATATATTAAGTTGGCAGAAAGAATTATTATAGAACAGAATTAAAATATATATACTGTACACAAATTTTTATTTTTATTTTGGACAACTCAGTGTCAGGCCAGAGCTGGTCTGTCAGTGTTACTTTTACAGTATTTACTAGGTAGCAACTTCGTCACTGTCATGCTTTGTGTTTCCTAAACTTTCTTTTTCCAAAGGCTAATCACCTGATAATCACCTGATAAACTCTTTTGATGATGATTTGATGATTTTTTTGTCACATAAATTTATTAGTCATCAATTACATACATAAATACATTAAAGATCTGTCTCTTAATAGGCTCTATAACTGGCAGTTGTTCATGAACTTAAGTTATAGCTTCACTGGCAGCCACTGAACATTTTTTGTTGTAACGTACAGTTGCTCTGTAAACATAATTTATTGCTTTGTGCTCACTGAGCAGTGTTAATGATTTAATTATCAAGCTCTGCCAGTCATTAATTTGTATCCACTAAAAGGAAGTCGAGCAAACCATTCAGCATCATATAATAAAGGCAAATATAGCATAATGCAGACACACAAAATAGGAAATTGTCTTGACCTGCAAAATTCCATCTGTGACTTGAGGCAGAAACTGTAAAATTACATTAAAATATAAATGTGACATACTTGTCTTAGTATCAACCTCTGGGATACAGAATGTAATAGTGTCTGGGATGGGCCCAAAAACAAAGCACAGACGTCACAAAATGCCAGACTTTTGATCTAGTTGTAAATAAGTGGCTGTTTTTTTTCTATATGCTGCAACCTCTTTATTTTAATGAGCTGGGATGACGATAGCACCGCACTGCTTCAATTCCACAGGGTCACAAAGAGTAACATACTCCCTCCTTCTTTCTACTGTGACGGTGATGACGGCATTGGGCTGTGGACAAGCTGTGTGTCTCGGCATGTGGGGGGTGGCTTGTGTTTGTGGGATGAGACAGAAGGAGCTGAAAAGTGGTGGTGTGCAGCTTTGGAAGCTCATCCAGTGACTCAGCAATTTCAGAGATGAGTTTTGTAAATAATCCCCTCTTTACTTCTTATCCCCCTTTGGCCTTTTTTATTTTTTATTTATTTTTGCATTTCATTGCTAACTCTTCCGCTCTCTCTGTAGATAATCATTCATGTCTCATTAGTTAATTGCTTTTAAAAATGGCATCTCATTATTTATAATGGCTCTCAATTAAACAGAAATGGGGCAAATTTGCAAACGCATCAACTCCAAATGATTGTCTTCTTGCTGCTACAATAATCTGGTGCTGAGTGTCAAAGCATTATTTTTTTGCATGGGGGGGACTCATCACTGGCAGCATTCATCGGTTTAGTGCAGAGAGACGTCAGAGGCACTTTGGTGAAAGCATAGAAAGACTAAGGACAGAAATAGACCATGCTGCGATATCTGAGGAAAAGAAGAGAGAGGTTCTGGGTATTCTGTCATAAAAGATAATACAGACTGTCCAGCCGATTGGGGTGGGGAATTAACACTGAAGACAATGAAGCAAGTCCAAAGAGGAATGTGTGCGCTCACTATGTCATGCTATAAACCTTCTGCTCATGCTTCTGTGTGTTTCAGGGCCCAAACCAGGCAAAGACAGAATAAGTTGGGAAAAGAATCCTCCAGTCAAGTCCCTATTAAATTAGGAATAGAGCAACCAAGATACATACACGGAGAACTAGAACAAAGGAAAAGTGTGAAACTATCCAGACTTTCTTTGAACCTTACAGTACAATACTTTGTTGACTGGATTTTTTTTATTTTATTCAAACTTTCACCACCACCTTTCTTGTGGACCCACCATTGCAACAAGCAAACAAGCTTAGAACAACATTTTAAACAAGACTTCCTTTACGAATGAGGTCCTCACAATCACGGCTGAAATGTGATGGCTGTGAACTACTCCCGATTCATTTAAATATTTGACCTAAATTTAATTTTAAGTCAAAGATAGACAAAACAAAAGCATGTGTCGGGATAAACATTCAAAAATCCTAAGCTACTGCCATTTTGAATGTAGGCTACATTACTACTCCATTCAGTTTGGCAATTCGGGTTTTAATAGAGGTCATTAGGCCCTCAAAAGCTGTGCCTGTATGAAGGTATGGTGTATGATGGTATGATGGATGCTATGGGGGTTTACCAATCCCCTTGACAATTATTCCATTGGCCTCTTCACACCCTCTTCTTTTGTAAGGCCACTTAAAAATTAATAAAACTTAAAAACACTTTAAAAAAAAGGTCACTTTTGGGAGATCATGTTCTAGCACACACTGCTGCAATCCACTTGAAAATACAAATACCCCCCAAGTTTAATGATTTTGGTCACAGCAGTAAACACAATAATGGAGCACAACACACTGGCCCGTGGACTAAGGTCATGCCTTAGTCGGGCCAGTATGTTGTGGCCAGTGTGGAAAGCTCTGTCAGAATTTAACATCTGTGTTTAAGGGTCACAGTTTATTTTGATTGTGTTTTTGTTTGCCTTTTCTCTTTCAGAAACGTCCATTGTCATATTAATATTATTAATTCATTTATTTGATTGGGACAGTGCATGTTAATAAACATACATGTGACACATCCACATTGAATGTAAACATGCCAGATTGTAGCCTTAGGCTAATTTCCATCTGTTGTCCCAACATTCTCACACATTCATACACCAGAGCATTACTAACACACGTTTATACACCAGAGCATTATTCTCACACGTTCATACACCAGAGCATTATTCACACACGTTCATACACCAGAGCATTATTCTCACACGTTCATACACCAGAGCATTATTCTCACACGTTTATACACCAGAGCATTATTCACACACGTTCATACACCAGAGCATTATTCACACACGTTCATACACCAGAGCATTATTCACACACATTCATACACCAGAGCATTATTCTCACACATTCATACACCAGAGCATTATTCACACACGTTCATACACCAGAGCATTATTAACACACGTTCATACACCAGAGCATTATTCTCACACGTTCATACACCAGAGCATTATTCTCACACGTTCATACACCAGAGCATTATTAACACACGTTCATACACCAGAGCATTATTCTCACACGTTCATACACCAGAGCATTATTCTCACACGTTCATACACCAGAGCATTATTCTCACACGTTTATACACCAGAGCATTATTCACACACGTTCATACACCAGAGCATTATTCTCACACGTTCATACACCAGAGCATTATTCACACACGTTTATACACCAGAGCATTATTCTCACACGTTTATACACCAGAGCATTATTCACACACGTTCATACACCAGAGCATTATTCTCACACGTTCATACACCAGAGCATTATTCTCACACGTTCATACACCAGAGCATTATTAACACACATTCATACACCAGAGCATTATTCTCACACGTTTATACACCAGAGCATTATTAACACACATTCATTCACCAGTGCTGTGGCACTGGAGGCAAGGAGGGTTAAGTGTCTTGCCCAAGGACACAACAACAGTATACCGCCAACCTTCCAGTGTTACCAGTGAGTTACTGCGCCCTATATGATGACATAACATGATGTGAACATTTCCATAGTAAACTGGGTTCAGTTGTGTCTGTATAATCAAGAGAGTGGTACACTTATCGAAATGTGGAACAACAGAAGAGAATTTCTCTAACATTCCTCTAACAAGGCTTGTGTTATTCTTGTAAGGATTTGTCAGTTGCCAAGAAGAAACAACCACTTCCTGATTTTAGATATATAATCTAGTAGTTTTTATTTCTAATAAAAATAAATAAATAAATAAATAAATTTTAAAAAGTATTAAAAGAAAAGAAAAGGCCTGAATATTAAGACATTTATTTTATTTTATGATTAAATATCACTACATTACAGCATTACATAGAGCTAAGAGTTAAAGATTTAACCTCAGTTTGACGGAGAATACATTGGTCTGGCTGTGTGTCTGCTCTGATGAATAGCCATGATGTCTCTGAGTGCAGACCTTGACAGGGCGGAACAGATGAGATGATTCAGAAGCTGAAGCATTGTCCTTGCGCTCATTACTGCTGCTGGCAGCCCAGTCCAAATATTATCAGTGGAAGTGGATGATGGACTGAAATTATTGAGCAGGGGCTTTGCGTCCTGTTACAAAACAAAGAGGTCCAAAAAAGCCTCAAGACCCAAGGAGATTAAGTGTTTGCTAACACAACAGAGGTTTAATACTTGCCCTCTGCCTTTTGGCCAGGGGTTCATGACCATTTCTGGGGAATGTTTAGCAGAGTGGATGCAGTGCACATGCCAGGTTCTCATGAAAATGCAGCCGCTACCTTTTCTGATTCCTGTATTATTTTTGTTTTTTAAATCCTCATTTAACAAGTTGTGAAAGGTTTATATAGAGTATATAGTTAATGTGCTGTTTTCAGTAAAGCAGTCTCTTAAGTTGCCGAATTAATTCATTTTTTGAAATGTATCTGGAGGCAACATTTAAAACAGTTGGTGATTTACATAAACATTGCATGCATCAGCTGCAGGCAATGCCCTTGCCCTCTTCTTCTTTCTCTTCCTCCTCCTCCTTTTACCCAAGAGGATGCTGTTCATTACATAATTTGTTGTTATAAGCAGATAAAAACATGGCTACTGTTCTGTAAAACAGATTGGATAGCTTTCTTAAACACAACTAAATGAAATGGTTTTATAACAATCCTTTCAACAAAATGGGATAAACTCAGTAATGACCTCAACATAATTAATTTATTCTGAATTGTGTTTGATTGGATTTATAGGTGCTGTATGGTGTTACTGGTTATGGTTGAAACATATTTTCCTTGTGTGCAGTGAGTCTTTCATTTAATGGTGGATTGAATTACACTTTGGTCAGTGTCACATGACTTGTAACCGCTGAGTGTCCTTGGATGAAAGCTGCATTGATCTGGCAGAGACAGATATCTGTTATAGTCCTCAGCAAAGAAAAAAAAACACAAATTAATAAAATAATTGACATATAATACTATCAAGAGTCTCCTGCCTATGTCTTACTCTTTGTGGGATATAACTGAGGCCGCCTGTGGCTTTAAGATGATTTACTGTAGCCCTCTCTTGTTTCTTTCTGACTCATTCACAAAGCTTGCCTTGGACCAAATGCTAATCCTGGCATTTAGATTTGTGTCTAGATGCTCCCTCACTGGAGAGGGACAAGGCTTTAGCAGACTTAAAATGCAATAGGCAGGCAGGAAGGTTTCTCACAGACTTTTTTTTCCATATAGGGACACCTACAAACAATAACAACCTGGACCTGAATTGCAAATGCTGAAAACGCAGATTTGACCTACTGGAAACACCTGGGGGACACTAGTGCATCCTAAAGCTGTGCTATGGGTGGAGATAGAAGGGAACGGATGAGGATTCCTGTAAGTGGCTAAATAAGCAAATTGCCCTCTGGAGGTAAACAGGAAGGGGGTAGTGCGGGAGATGCTGATATGATTAATTGAAGTAGGACAGCCAGGGACATAGCAGAGGACCAGCACTGCAGAGGAAACAAGGAGAGGACAATCCTTGCCATATACAAAATGAAATTAAACACAGAGATGACACACAGCTCCACGAGTCGGTGTAGTATTTCCCTCCAGTCATACTCAGTACATTGTTTTCTCATTGAATTACAGCGGAGTAGATAGACAGTTCGTGTGTATCAGTAGAGTCCGAGATAGAGAGGGAGGGGGGAGGACACTATGTCACGTCAAGGTAAGACTGTGCACGCGCACTGCGGATGGCCTCACCCACATTTGTACCAGAAATAGGGAGGCTATACAGGAACGCTGTGGCGCTCACCTCAAATCCTCACCTTGCATGTAATTTTAATCTCTCTATCTGGCACTATGCATAATCACCAAGGATCCAGACAGCTGTGTGAGAGCCATTTATTGCTTATTTATGTGGATATGCACCCACAGGCACAAATACTGTTACAATTAATTGTTGAGGTCCATTTTATGTTGTTTTTTTTCAATATTTCAATATTTTACACACAAAATGAATATCACCAAATGTTCTTATTAGGTTGGGTTCTTAAGGGGACATGGATCTAAACATGGATACACAGGGACTTGCTATTGATTGTTGAGAACATCATGTATGGCCAAGAAAGAGCATGAATTAATGAGCATGTTTTCTAAAATCTATGGTTGGATATTGTCCAAATCATAGGTCCATATCGTAAAAAAAAAATAGAAGTGCAGTTGAAGTGTTATTTGGATTTGCAAGAAACAGTGTCCATCAAATGTAAAAGAGGATAAAAAAAAGGATTAAAAATGAATATGGGGTTAAAGAACAAAGTTTGTCCTTATTGATTAAAAGGTTAGAATTAGTTACCAGAACATGAATGGATGTCAATACAACCTCCCCTGAAGTAATGAAAAAAGCTCTGAGAGTGTATGTGTGCAAAGGAAATAGACAGAGGGGGCTGAGACTGACGGAGGAGTGTGTCCTTGGACTGCCCTCCACTATGATGCCAGCACGCACCCACCCAGTCGTTCATGCACAAACACACACGCACGGCTGCTACTGCTTCAGTTATTCTCTCAGTTTCAGACAATAGCAACAAAAGTACTGCTTACATGTGCACACACATCTGTAGGCACAGAAATAAATACGATATGCAGTGTGGATTTACATGCACACCCTCCACCAAAGCTCCTAGACTGAGACATCTCATAAGGGATGCAGCAGATCCTCTGTCTGCTGGAAGAGAGAAAAGAGATGGCATCTAATGTGGAATAGAAGGATGGAGCTGGCACATGTACAAGGTTTAGACTACATTGGGTCTAGTTTGAGGTGTGGTAAATGCTGTCATTTAAATTATTATATATATGTTTGTTTTAAAATTACAAATTACAAAGATAAATAAAAGATTATAAACCACGTCACCCATTGTATTGAGCAAATACCCTTTGAAGCTCATCTTATGTTACATCTTAAGGAATATCTTGGAACGCATGACAGTCAAAGATTGGACTGTGTGCTTGGCCAGGGTTTATCAGCCTTATGGCAGGGTGGTAATGAAGTGTTCAGAAGACTATCCTTTGAGTGGGAGTAACGTGCACAAAAAAATATCATATTGGATGGGTACAATAAAAACAGGGACGGGTATATTATACCTTCATATTGGCTGAAACATTAGCTCTTAAACTCTAAAAAAGAGGATTCTATTAAACACAAGGACCCTAGAACTCTGATTTTATTTGGTGGAATTTTGCAAATGGGAGTCAGAAGACTAAACATCACTTTCATATGTACCTCTAGGCTAACCACTGCTTGCTTTGTCCACTCCTCTTTACTGTCCAACAATGTACTCCAACCATAAGGTGCACAGGTAAATTTGAAACTGTTCGCATGTCTGTGCTTAACATTTTATTATTATCTAGGTTTTCTCAGGCCTTAGAATGTTGTGTGATTTGTGCAACTGTGTAAGCAATAATAACCCAATAAAGTAAACTCCACACAAGATTAGTATGCCAATACGCTCGTCTTTTTATTGCACAACAATGTATTGTCTTTTTATGCTTAAACAACATTGCCATTGACTGATAGATCAGCTTATTGAGAGAGACCAGGGTGTGGCTTCATGTTTTCAGCTAGCAGAGGGGGTGGACAAGACAGCATTTGGGAAGAGGTTCAAATCAGCTCTGTGCCCTCAGCATCAGTCTGAATGGGCTGATCAGTAAACTATCAGGTGTATCTCCCTTTACCTATAGTCAAAGTGTCACTTTATGCCTTTCAAAACCTTTTGGAAGAGCTTTGCCTCAGGCGGAGGGCTGATTTGTACCTTAATCATAGACATCAACGAGGTCGGAAATACTTGAACTTTGAAAGCAGAAGTCAAGCACAGCCTGAGATGGTTGCAGACTGGCCTCCAGAGAAAGAGAGCACACATGCTGTGTCATTTATCTGTGCTGTAGTCCACATGGTGCTGGTAAATTCTGTCTGGCTACCCACACCGTGCTGCTGGTGCAGGCCGTGGAATGCTACTAAGTATGGAAATGTGCTAGTCATTCTATTGGAGCAGTACAGTGTATTTATTTAGAAGTGATGAAGTTGTGACTGTGTAACATTTTGCAGCTTGTGCCAATGTCTCTCTTAGCTTTATGTGGGTTTCAAACCCCTAATGGCATTATATTCTCCAGTGGGACCAACATTATAGAAGGAAAGGCACAGGAACACACACGCACACACAAACTCAAGCACACAATAGACAGAGTCCTGAAGCAGAGAGAAGGCTTAGGTAAGCTAAGCAGGCTACAGTAGCTACGACACAAAGGTATAACTGTTAGACTAAATAAAATCATTGTACACAACAAAGTCTAGATTTGAAGGTCCCACTAAGAAATATACACAGAACTCTGCTTAAATAAGAAAATACAAGCATGCACTCTGCTGTTATTCGTCAATGTAACTCAACCAGGAGTCAAACATCTGCAGTGAGGCATATTCAGCCTCAAATTTTTTTCTAATGGCAAAAACCAGACCAGTGTGCAACGAGCATCAGAGTTAAAAGACATGTGCAACATCTGGCATTATAAAAGCCCATTATGTGCACACCTTAATTTTGTTTTTATATGTGCATCCCCAAAGGTTATTGTTTTCTGTTTTGGCTTGTTGCAGCAAGCAGGTAAATTCAATCTAACGTCTAAACTGCTGATATCCACCAGAAGCCTCTCAGAGCTCACCTTCTCCTGGTAGAAAATGTTTCTTATACAGCAGTTTGTGGTAAAAACACAACAATGTGCCCCACATGTCTGTGTATACCATCTGTACAGGACATGGACATACAGAGTACAGCGCCAAAGGTGTTTGAAGGCTCAAACCAACAAAAATGTGCAATTTTTCCCAAAGCAGGGAAAATTATATTTACTGACATTGTCAATTTAATTCGATACTAGTCATCATTATCTAATGTTTTTTACATATATTGCAAGTTAATAAATAAAAACACTTATCTGCATTTTTACAGGCACATACATACCACAAAAATAGACTATGTGAAAACTAGATATACTAGGCACAAGGTATATACAGTCTATGTGCAATGGGCACATTGTATAAACAATAATCAAACTAAATAAAAGGATAAAACAAAGACACATTTACAAACAAAAAATATACCCTGATTTGCTAACATATCAACACCAAGGCAATTAGTACCATTAATATCTGGTACAGCGAGAATGAGAGGTTTGAAACATACATACTCAAATGTTAGTCAGTATCAAACATGTATGCAAGATTTCAATCCCATTTCAAAGAAAGGTCCTGGAACAGAACCATTACAACAATCACACTTTGAACACCCAGCCATCAGGCAAATGCAGTTAATGGTGGCTGCGACACTGACACAAAACAGAAGACAGAGGTTGTGTGCTTGGCCAGGGTGAATCAGCCTTATGGCAAGGTGGTACCGAAGTGTTCAGAAGACTATCCTTTGAGTGGGAGTGACGTACACAAAAAAAAAATAATTGGATGGGTACAATGAAACAGAGACGTGCCTGGTATTGCCGGAAACATTAGCTCTTAAACTCTCTCTCCATCTTGCTCTCACTGACTGTGGACTCATTTAAATAATATCAGCACAGCCCTGATAGCAGCTTAATAGGGCAAACTCTGGTATTAGCACAAAGGAATAGGGAAGAGAGGACCAATTGATTGCACTGAAACAGTATCAACACATACAACAGCTATTGATTTAAATAGACTTGGTTCATTCACAATCATATTGGCATTTGGCATGTACCTTTCCCATAGGAAAAATAAAAGCATTACAGAGTTCCTGTGTTGCTGATGAATCAGGTTGCAGCACTGTGACACACATATGACAAAGAACATGTTTAGTGCATGTCATCCATGAAAAATGAGACAAAAGTGGTTAATATGTCATAACACTGAGCCAGGGTTTACAAGCCATACACTTAAGCCCTTGGATAAAACACCATCTTCACTCTGTTGCAAAAGTATTACAGCTTTCAGGAGAAGTGATCAAAACAAATCGGCAGCATCAAGAATGTTCCCCTATTAATAACCAACATACCCTACTAGATCCTCCTTGCTTCTCGAGGCCAATCAAATTCAAGGAGAATCTTGCAGCATATTATATCAACAAGTGATTATGGAAGGATAGACAGCTTCGTTAAAAATCAATAAAAAAAAAGAAAATGCTGCAGCAGTCAGTAAATCTCTCTGAAAAGTTATCAAACCTGAGTGAAGTATCCATCGCATTGATTTTACATTTTGTCTCTGGATCGAACAAAAAGTTGGTAACAAAGAGTGAATAAGCTGTTGACTTCATTCTCAATTGGATTCATGTTTGTCCTCAAGGTTTAACCAAATAATGCGTGGAGAAAAAAAACACGGCAATCATTTAAAGAAAACAGAGCATTGATTTTCGTTTTGATTACAAGGTTGTAGTGCAACACAAGGTGCTTAACTGGTTGTCCTCAGTGCTCGCTTTGGTCTGAGGAATTCATTACAGTTACAACTCACTCATGTTCTACTTTTACTATCTTTAATACTAAAAATCATGTATCCCCACAGGATGGGGTTTAATGCCTGCAACCCAGATAAGCATCATCTCACCTAAAAAGATCAGACACTCAGCAAAATATACAGTGACACCCACAATCTCTTGCATCATGAAAGCTTTAGAGATCTCTGTCCTTTTATTTACATGGCAGTTTAACTCTGATTAGCTTTCTTGCTTCACTTTCAGCATACATTCAGTAAGAGAAGGTGTGCAGCTTAAACCCAGGCGTCAACCCAACCCCCCCAAAATCACGGTTATTTTCTATCTAAACGTTGAGACATTCATAAGTATTTTAGGTGTTATGAGGCAAGAAGAGATTTGTATAAGTAATATATAGAGACTTTGTACTAGTGAGGCATTATTGTCCCATGTTGCCCAATTTAATTCCAAACCCACACACCTAAGTCCCACGCTGATCCCTTTTGTCCCCTGACGTGACTTCTTAAGGACTCCGAATTAGTTTCGACTCTACACATCTTGTCATTTCCCCAGATGGTTTTGGTTAACAACATGTTCACTGGATTACAAAACCTCAGGTGAAGCCACAACAGCTGCTGGATTCTTGAATATTTCACAAGGAAAAGAAACAGAAAAAGAAAGAAGTTCACTTTCCTGTACAGCATATGTATAGATTTTTTTTTATCATATATATATTTATATATAGGCAGGGTAGAGTATTGCAGAATTATATTGCATGTGTTAATCAATAAACCTAGACAAAAACAAGCAAGTATACAGTATGGGTTGTTCACAAATGTATCTCTTCGATAAAGCTGTGATTACCAACTGCCACCAGATAGTTCACCCTTGTCTTTAGGGTTACAATCAGTGCGCTGAGCAAACAGCAGACCGTTTGCTGGATGTTTCATGATTACTGTGTCAGACCAGTCGTGCTCAACAAAGCAGTGTAGAGAGTGTGACTATTCTCTGAAAATTGTAACTGAACCTCACACCCACAAACATACACTCACAGATATACATACACACAAATCAAATATGGCTTCTAACTTTGAATAAAGGCAGTTAAATAAATGGCATTTTCTTCTATGTTTCTTTTTTAGTTGATACAGACACGACCAGACTTTGTGTTCGAGCTCAACTTTGGTTTGGATAGATACAATGAATATAATATCCTTCCATTCTTTTCTCAGCAAATATTTACACTCCAATGTAAGATCGACCAGCGGTCTAAAACTCTACGTTCACTTTTTGAAACAATATGAAGAGCAATATATTCCTTTGCTATGACAGCTTGTATGGAAAAAATACACTCAAAAACACTTTTTGAACACTTGAAATGTCATTGTCATTTGACCTCATGTCCCTGATTTTCATTTAAGTCCAGCTCCTGCTAGATTGCATTGCATGGATTCTACACAGTATGCAATAGTTACATTAACTGTATGCTTCTTCTTATCTTTACAGTAAAGACAGCGATATACAGTAGGTGTTTGGAAGCAGTGTAAGAGTGATACTAAGACTAAGGGTGCTGGCACAGTTCCCTGGACCAGTTAAACCTTAGGTCATGCTAGTTTTCTTGCAGAGTTTTCTCCTAGCCAAAATGTCATGGGACTTTGAATTCGGTTTGCTTGTGATGACACCAACACCAGTTCATCCCATTGGTGTCAAGCAACTGGTGGTGTGACCAAGACCTGTTTGGTCACTTAGCAGGCTGACAGATCAGCTTGACAGACCTAAAACGAACAAGAATCTCTTGCAAAAAGGCCTCTTTCTGAACTTTACCAAGGTCACAAGTTGGAAGACAGCCGGGATCTAGCAGAGTCTAGCTCCGGGAGGCTGACAACAGAGTCTTTTTTGGGAACTCCAGAGTCTGGATGTGCTACTGCCCCCATTACAGCAGGTCCACCAGGGGGAGGCGTAGAGGAAAAGGCCACCCTTTGCTGGGCTCCCCCTGACCGCCCCACACCTGAGGGCCCAGGCACACTGGGGTGAGGGGGCTGTGGGGGTCCAATGGAGGTGTTGGAGGTGCGAGTGGAGGGTGGTGGGCTGGGAGCCGCTGAGGCAGCCTGTGGTGTTCCTTCCTGGGGGAGTGAAAGCTGAGAGGCAGACAGAGCTCTGGTGTCTTGGCTCAGGCTGCTTGTGTGGAGGGAGTGAGTGCTCTTGTGAGAGGGTGGCCGCTGCTGGGTCTGTGTGGGGCTGGGGACATGGTGCTGTACTAAGGACAACTGAGAGCCAGAGGGTCCAGCACTGGCCATGTACTGGAAAGTCCGGCCTGTGGCAGCAAGGGGGCTTTGGACAGGTGGGCTGGAGATGGCAGAGCCAAACATCCCGCCAAGTGTCTGTGGGGGTTGGGCTTGGAGTGGAGACATGGACACCGGGCTGGCTAGGTTTTGCATCACCTGGAAACGGCGCACCATGCGAGGAGACTGCAAGGTCCCAGGGCCCACCAAAGGATTAGCCATCTGGGGACAGAAACTCATGGCCACAGCCTGCTGCAGGGTAGCAATAGCAGAGCCTGCATGGGCCTGACCAGGAGGAGCAAAGATCCCACCGATGGATGGGGTCATAGACATGGCCCGTGGCCGCTGCAAGTCCACAAGCTTGACCATTTCGCGGTCATACTTCACAATCTCCTGGATCATCTCATTTTCTTGGTTGTTGAAGACACCAGAGTTAAGGTCATGCTGAACTTTGTGCATCAGAATGGAGTTCTTTTTACCTGTAAAAAAAACAAGCTATGATTATTGCAAATAAATAAGGTAAACAAAAAGTATTAATCAGTGAAAACCAATGAAATTATTGGAAAAAATATATATTAAAATGTGTTAGATCTAGCATTTGATGTCCTTCAGAAAATGTTCCCCCTACACAGAATGAGCCCCAAGCAAAATGATTGTGTAACCCTGTACTCTCATCTATTGTTACAGTGTACCATGTCAGCGTGCGGAACCATACAGCTCATTTTACTGCCTATTTTAACATTAATTTCATCAACGTCTTTATACACATATTTTGTTGACTGGATAGGGTTCAATGAAGACAATTTTTTCTATATATTTCTCTTTAAGAAACTAAAGTACACTTGTAAATATATTTAGTACACTGTATAGAACTGTTTCTTACCTATACGGTCTAGGCGATCTATGGCAACGGTTTCAAAAGCTCGTCTCATCATGGGATATTCTTCTAGCACCTCATTGAAGTGATCAACAGACAGTGAGTAGAGTCTGCAGTAGGTCTCTGCTCGGACGCTGGCAGTACGACGGCCCCTGGTTAATAAACATATCTCTACAAAAAAGTAGGAGACAACTTTGAAAAGATAATAATTTAACAAGCATTAAACTGAGCATACAAAACAATATTGCACCTCCAAAATATGAGCCGTCAGAAAGTTTCATTGCCAGAGTTCCCTTGGTGATGACGCTGCAGACTCCATGCTGGATAAAGTACATTTTCTTCCCAATGGTGCCTTCTCTTATGATGTAGTCGTGAGGTTGGAAAACTTCAAACCGCAGCTTGGTTAACATTGCTGTCACAAAGTTTGGCTCTGCATTAGCGAACAGTGGCATAGAGGCCACCAGTTTGCGACAGTTGAAATTGACAATTTCCTGAAACAAATGACATTTCGGTTAACAAAAATAAATTATAAATGATTAGGATGGATATCACTAATGTCTGTGAGTGCCTTTACCTCTCGAAGTGGCTCACTGAGTTCATCAAGGATGCTTTCCTCGTCAAACATCTTGCCCTGATATCTATGCTCATAATAGTCATGAATTTTTTGTCGGAAGTCAGCAGGCAGCTTGTGGAAGGACATATACTGCTCCACTTGTTTGTACTGAGAGAGGGAGAGAGAAGTTAGAGTGTTACATATATTAACTTCCTAAAAAGCAGGTTAGAAAACCTATTGCCCTTTTGGGAATACTAAGATTAGTTGTTGATATAGGCTAGAAGAAAAAACTCCAAGTTGGCCACCGAGAAATCCTGTGGTACCCACCTGCCTACACTGCTTTTCACCACAAGCATTAACAATTACTGCCACCGAGCCAAGAGAGTGGCCTGACTTCAGTCTGAAACACACCTGCTTTCCACTGCTATAACATAAACAGGAACATGCATCACTTAAAATCTTCAGCATCTGCATAAGGACAAGACAGCGGCATGGATCTGATGGACTTATGCAACACATTCCCAACAACTCACCTGCATGAGTAACTCTGCTTCCTGACATGTGCAGATGGCAGTTGACCTCAAAGAGTGACCCTGTGTCACAAGTCTTTATCTGACGTGTCAGAGCTAACACCACAGCTAGTGTGCTTTTTAAAGACGAGAAATAGTGCTGATTGCCTGCAAGCTAGTATTTCACTAACATATACCTAACAAACATCTGTAAACTGTAGACGAAATGCTGCTAGTTTGCATTTGTTTTGCCCTTTTTTTAAACAATGTCAATGTGCAGGCCGTTTTATTGTTTGATTGGTGGCTTGAGATGGTTTAAGAAGATGAATGGTCGAAAAGCAGATGGGCTGACTCGTGATAGTTGTTTTAATGCAGAAATTTTGTCTTGTGCATTTCAGACCTGGGGGACCAGCAAAAAAACAAAAGAAAGTGAAAATATCATCTCTTCTGTGTTACTGATGTATGCAGCAGCAAAATGCTCTAGTGACTTTTTGTCATCTAAACTCTTTACATGGTGCAATGTAGACAGTTTTGTCTTTGACTTTGAGTGAGTTTTTAGCTCATTAACTACTGACCAAGCATAACAATCACCCAGAGTTAAAGCATTCCTCTTCCTCTGCTTCTCGGTGATCCAACAACCCCTATCTCTCTTCATTGGAAATTCTAATTCGGGTTCATCCCAAAGGGCTATGTGGATATATAATTCATTAATTTTATTCCCTGTTAAATCGCCTCATTATATTAAGAAGCACATTCACCAAAGAGAAGAAAATCATATAGCTGTAAGTCAGAGCTTGTCTTCCCTGTCTTTAGTTCGATGCTGTGTACAGACAGAGGAGCAGCACACTGTGGGGCCTCATATATTACAACATGTAATGTAAAATGTGGCTTCAGTAGAGTCAAAGGGAGCAATAGGGGTTTGTACATCAGACATGATTTTTTTCTGCATAAATATCTGGGTAAATATTACTAAAAATAACATATATAGTTATATGTTATAGTCTTTGGAAAGTCCACTTTTGGGTAACTGATTATAGTCTTAAACCACATTAGTAAAACCTGCTGAGATTGTTTTGCACAACAAGATGCCAGTTCATGGCAGAGGTCCTGCCAAGTGGTTAATAATGTAAAAGACCTGTCTACAAACACATGGTCTGTATAATATGACATGTTATTGTTGACTTTTAACTTCTAATAAATAAGGCTTACCATGTAATCACCACATCTGTGGTATATATGTATTTACAATTTAACAGAGAATCATTCAAATGTTCTTTACATTCAAATACCGTGCAGTGTATGTTTATAGTTGTCCTCTGAGTGTGTATTTGCACATTACACTCTATGTAGGTCCTGTGTTCTATTTTTACTGAACATATAGTTAAAGGTGATACATTTCTTTATGTTTATTTGTATAGTTGGTTTACTGGGACAATGTGCAATATAATATAGCACTTTATTAGATTATGTGCACTACACTATGACATTTTAGAACTATGTGCAATTCACATAGTTGTATTAAAATGTATTATTATTATTATTGTTGTTTTGTAAATTGATTTTAATGACAGTGAACAATTCTCTAAAACATTTCTGTGTCTTCCTTTTGATTGAATTTGAATTACAGTCTGTGTAATAAACTCTGCCTGACCTGATCGTTTGTCTATAATTATAGTAATTATCTGTATGTGATCTTGTTAAATGTTGGTTTGTGATTCTTTCAAATGTTAAATCTTGTTTTATGTCAACTATTTCAATCAACCTGTCTAGGGACTGTGGATGGAAATTAGTCCAAAGCTATTTACATATACTGTCCCTATACTTTAAATAAATAAATATGAACTCCACTAATGCTGTAAATGCATGTTTTTAACCTGTGTAATTTGTGCGCACCAAACCTTAGCACAATGCTCACTCTTGAGACACAGCATGCCTCATACAGACAGTGCCAGCAGACTAACAGGCAAATTTAGTTCCCAGCATTTGCATACGGCCTCCAAATGGTCACTAATACTAATCTTCTCTGAGAAGCAGTGATAAAAGTAACAATAAAAGAAATATGACAACTGATCAGAAAAAGAGTGTGGGAAAATATCTTTTAGCAGGAATACATTTAGTCTGGGAGAAGCCAGAGAATGTACTAGAGAGGAACATTCTCAAATATAAGCAATAAACTAGATGTTTTGTGGAAGCAGAGGTTTTCAGACATCTTAAATGGCTGCAGAGTGGTTGACACTTCTGCCTCACAGCAAAGGCCTTCCTTGGTGGAGTTTGTACGTCCTGTGCTACCATGGGTTCTCTCTGGAATGTTGTAGAAGAAAAGCATGTAGATGTAAACTGGTGTCTAGTTATTCCCCGGAAATTAATAACAAAATTAATGGTTGTCTTTTTCAGTCATTTTATTCACACATTTATTTATAGAGTAGGTTCTGGTTAATATGGTGTTGTTGGTTTTTCCTCATTAATCATATTTTTATCCATAGCCCCCACTACGTCATCATCACATTTTGGGCACTGTTGATGAAAAAATTCTCGCCACACTTAGAGTTAAAAAACTACAAAACAACGTTGCTTCACCTTTTTATAAAACCATATCTACCCAAATAAATCTACAGGTGCTCTCTCAATGCCAAACAAAAAGCAGATTCAAAATGGTCTAAACAAATGCACCAGGACTTCAACAAGGGCTTTTAGTCTCTGGCAGGTTTCCCCTCCCCCTTGCTCTGCTCCTTTAGAGCCCTCACAATGTGGCAGCCAGTTAGCATAGCAATATAGCATTGCACCTCTCAAGGACACCACCAGCACAGGATAAAGACAAGGGAAGGGGAAGAACAAAATGAAATAGATCTGAAATGCAGGACAAAGTCAAATGAGAAAAATGGTATGGGAATACGGAATAGATGACAGGACAGGAAGTAAGGAAAAATAGGAAAAAGATGCATGTGAGGTGCTACAGAGTGAGGCAGTAATGGAGGCAGCCATGGGTGCTTACGTCACCTTCAGGATGACATTGTCAGGACACACAGGTCTGCTGCCTCATCAATTCTACTGCTGCCCAAGGGGACATCACAGCACACAGAGCCTCTGTCTCGTTCTCTGTTTCCCACATCAGCCCCTCCTTGCACGCCCCGGCCTCTGGCGACATGGCTCTACCTGGCCGAACACACAAGCAGGCTCTGATTGGCCAATGAATGCCAGCAACACTCCTCGGGCTTCCCAGCCAGGGAGACTCTGCTTGGATACAGAGCGGCTACACTGATACCACCACAGACTACTGCTGCAACACTCCTCACCACTAGTCAGATTTCTATCCAATTTCCATTTCAGGACGAGTCTAATATTTATATTATATTTCTACTTAAACTGGATTTGATTGCGGATAACCCAATAACAAAGATGTCAGTATCTCACAGAAACTATTGCAAACAAAAAAGCATTATATAACTTAACAATTATGATGCTATAAATTGGTAAACCTTGGCGCAACTGATATGTCTGAACAACCTTGAAACCCATTAAAATTTTTGTGCAGTATTTACTCACTGGGAGACAACCCCATTAACCAAAGTATCTAGCCCTCACAGTGTGACCCCAGTGGAGTCACTCAATTTCAAGTCCACTTGGTCCCAATACATTCCACTTATTGACAAGTGCAATAATAATGAAATAAAAAAGTTTTATACTCCATTCATTAGCGGTCATAATGTTATGGCTGACTGGTGTTTATTAAACTGTTATTTTTATTACAGTCATGTCTCACCTTTTCTTGATACTGCCGTCTGGAGGAATCCAAGGACTGGATAAGAGCTGTTGCATGACCAATAAAAACAGCGTAGCAAGTGGCTCCAACAATCATACTCAGCATGGTAAGCCAGATGTCTGATAGAGACTCTGGGGCCTGTCGACCATAACCAATGCAAAGCATGTGACTCATGGCCTTAAATACGGCAAAGGAGTACAGCTCTGACCAGGTATCGTTCTGCAAAGACAAAAAAAGTGAGAAAGACAGACAAAGAGTTAAAGAAAGCAGATGTGACGTGAGCAGATTTGTTAAAGGACAGAATAGACAACCTGAACCTAGTCATGTTTTGGGGATGGCAGTGTCATAAATAGCACTTATACAAATGAGAACTCCAGGGACAGACTTGAAAATAAAAAGTAGGAAGAGGAACAGACATCAGGGGAATCCTTTGAGGCCTAATCAGAAAAAAGCAGAGGTTTGAAAATGACTTCCTCAGAGAAATATGATAATGAGAGGTCATAAAGTATGCTCTTTTAGGATTCTGTGAATGGGGCTCTTCTTCAGGCTGTGACAGCAGGCAATGGCCACCAGGCTGCTCACATTAAAAATTATTAATGGGACATTGAACTCTTGTTAACTTGTAAAAAAAACATCATCAATAATTCTGAACCAGTCCTCAGTTACTTTGTGCAACAGAAAATCTTTTTTTTCCCCTTTTTTATAAACTTTGACTACCCTGTGCCTGGAAAGAAATGCGAACAAAAGGATATAATTATTAAGGTTGTTGGGCAACACTTTTGATAACAAACAACATGAGTCATACTGCCTGGCAAAAACATCTCATACTCATAACATTTGTAATTCCTTTGCCATGGCATTTTTTTTAGTAAAAATAAATTATATTAAAAATAATAATACATTATAGACATTATAGAATTAATAATAATTCTGGAATGTCTGTATAATTCTTCACCAAAATATTTATTTAAAGCTGCTACCTAAAAACTCCTCTAATGATCACGCTTTCCTTTATTTAAAAAAGTAAAATAAAACTATTTGCCACCACAGAAAACATATGGTTGTGCCAAACTAGAGTAGAACTTACCTTAAACTTCTGGCTCACAGTTTCCACAATTATTTGTGTGAATGAATTGCCAATATTGATCCGTTTCACTTTGCTCCCCTTTGCTCTATTTATGTTTTTTTTTTTTTTTATTGCACTGTTTCTAGCCAGTGCTGGATTTACCATAAGATGTTACCAGCCATTAGTGGTGTCCTTTACTCTACATCCTTTGTATGCAAGCCTGTGATTGGCTAAAGCTTGGCACGGGCTGAACTGTAGTAACAGTACAACACAATGATCCTATTTTGCCTAACATCCCTGTGATGAATTTGTTGGCCGGACAGTCTGTTTAGTCACCTCTGAAGACATTCAATTTCTGCCGACCTGTTTCTGTATTTGACTTGACATATTGCAAAAAGAAAAATAAATGTTTTAACTATGTTTTGAGTCTGTTTTTTTTCAAGTAGAGTGAAGGGTCCCTAAACCAGTGCAAATGAGAAAGCTTTATATTATGGATAAATAAAAAATACACTAAGATGATAAAAAAAAAAGTCACATAAAGGCCTCTAGTTCAGGAGAACTTCTCATGAGCACAGGAAAATGAAGACTCCAAAAATAAGCACAGCTCCACCAAGTGGGCTAAGGCTAAATGGTGTACGTGAAAACAGAAAGAAAAACAGTAGAGTGAAACAGATTAAATAATAGATGACTGATGAGCACTTTGATTCTGTAATAGCACTGGCAAACACATAGAGAGAGAATCCTCTGTCTTTTAAGTCTCAACAGCTCCCCCAAGAGATTCTAGTTTGGGATCTATCCATTGCTTTGTTAGTAATCACTGTCTCCATTAGCTCTGCATAGTCCATTCAGTGTTTAGGGTTTTAAATGTATCAATAGTGTCCTATTTTCTTTGCTGCTGGGACATACATATAAAAATGAATTGTACAAGAAGACCCAAGACCAAATGTACAGGCCATTAGCTTTGGAAGATTGATAGTTCAAGGAAAGACATTCCAAAACTGACCTTTTGACCTATTGCCTGTGGCACCATATTACACTCCACTGCGTTAAGGGGACCAAGGCTCTATGACGTGATGCTGTGTTTGCCCAATGAGACACACAAGATTGAGATAATAGAAAATGGAGGTATATCACCTCATATTAGTTGGCTGAACCAGTGTATCCAAGGGCAAACACAAAACAGAACACATATGTCACACAGCGTCACCCTTGATCTAGTCAAGCATCCACATGTTCTCTTTTACCTTTCATTATACAGAATGTCAAGTGTTAGGCGATCACATCTGAGCCACTATGACACAAGTTTAGATTCTTCTGAACAAATACATTATACATTCATACATTATCTTGCCTGCTCACAAGCTATAGTATGTTATGTTTCATTTATTAACATTAACAGTTTTTTATTTGATAGAGACTATGATAAAACTGTACTATAAAAAACTCATACTCAAACTTGACAAAGAGAGGGGAATGGAGGAGGAGAGGACATGGACCAAATGGACCAGAGCCTAAATTAAAACCCAACATTAACAATAATGTGATGAGGATTAATTAAGTAGAGCTGCAGTAAGAATGGTCCTTGTTTGAGGATGTTATTGCAGTGCTTTTAACTCAATGCAAGAAAAGCACCTGAGTTCCTGTGGGACCTGTGTAATTGCATCCTCCTCTCTGGGAAACCAACACCACCTAAAACTAGTCCAGTCAGGACAGTAGCTTTCCCTTTTCATGTTTATACAATATTACAGACTTGTGAGCAGTTCAAGTCCATTCAACATTTGACAGAGGATCTATAATACTGTTTGGTCAAAGAGGTAGGCTACATTGAGTAAATAAAAAGATTTAACACTGTACACAGTGATGACTGGCTTATCTTCTCCCACAGCAGCACACAGCCCTCTCCCGCTGGTGTCAGTGGGGATAATAGGGAAGGGACGCTGTGTGTACAGTGAGCCATTATTGCACACACACTTGTAATTACACAGAGGAAACTATATATTGTCTGTCAGTTAGCACTGCGGTAACTATTATTATCTCTGTTTTACAGTGACTTGGGAAAGCTCTGTCACCAAACTGCATCAGCATGAAAATTATAGCGCATGACAAAGTTAATACTTAGTGTAAACTGAAAGAAAAGAATGACCAGAAGCTGTAGAGCACTGAAAAAACATCCTGTGTTCCCTGAGGTATTACAATGTCTGCACAGTCAAATTACTGTTAGGTGGATGTCATTGGGAGTTATTTGGGAGAGTTCTCAATGCCCTTCCTTGCTCCTGCCTTTAGGCTCCGCACCGGGGCATTGTAAGGGTACGAGGCTTGATTGATGGCCTGGCTGCAGCAGAATGGCTAATGTTACAAGTTGTCAGCTACTCAATGATGGGGTGGTCTCAGGTGGCTCAAAGCAGGCTGTCCTGTGCATGCCAGAACAACAGCCTCTTACTTTGAGACTGACAGCTCTTTAGGGAATGGCTGTCTTTGATTATACACTGGGACAGTGCAATAACTGTCAGCCCTGAACTTTCTTATTTAAGACATCAAACTCTTCAAGGATGTCTTCCTATGTTGATTATGTATAGTTCCTGTTCAAATGTACCTAGGTCAGCATTCTTAAGGATTGATAAAAGCTTATCACACTCCAGATTTCTGAGGAGCATAAGTTGGGTAAGGAGCTTTTAACATCAAAGGTTAGGATATGAGGAATCTTCAGGGATATTGTAAACAACTGTTCTGATTTAGGGCTTCACACCGATTGTCAAAGTGCCTTGATATGCAACTTATACCAACCCAGATGTCAAGAGCAGTTCTATAATGCACTTCCCCAAATCATATGCACATTTTTTAATTCATAAGTTCAGGTGCAGTATGCATTAACTAGAAAGTGTGTGTTTTTTGGCATAGAGAATCATTATGTTGCACACAATAACAGTTTGCCTCTTATTATGCAATGTCATGTATCTTTGGGGTTGTTCTCACATTACTTCCATTGACCAAAATTAGCTTCCTGTGTTAAAGCCTTATTATTGTGTCAAGAAAGCAAGTACATTGTAAAATGTAAAAATATAAATAAATAAATAAATAAATAAATAAATAAACAAGTTTATGCATTTAGATTCCTTGTGTTAAAAATATATATTACTTATTAGCAATAAAAAGACTTCTAAAATGTATATATTATAGACTGGCCCTGACATTCTTAAAGAGTAATCTGTTTCAAACCTGTTTAGACCTCTTGTCTGTGTAAAAGGCTACACTGACAGACAGGCCTATAAACAAGCAGCTTTTATCTCTGTGAGAAAGACATGGCAACAAAGAGCCCAGCTGCCACACCATATTCCCCCTCCCGTTCCTCTGTTTTCTCCCCTTTTATCTTTTTCTGTCATCGGCCCACCATGCATCAAGAAGGGTACTTCAATCTCTTTGGTTCATAGCCCCTTCCACCCGAAAACTGAGCAGAAGTGAATACTTAATACTTAAAGTGAATATCTGGTCAAGAATTCGAAGAACCACAATTGTATTCAATTTGAGCAAGGCCATGTAACAAAGGAATGTATAATGGTCACTTCATCTAGATTTTAGGTGGTCACAAATTCAGGCGCTGCGTAAGGTAACATGGAGAAAATAAGTATTACATTCTTTCAAAAATTTAACTGTCAAAAAGTGTATTATTGTGCAAAGCATTCCACCTTTGATACTTTACCTCTTTTACAAGACCTGACCTGTGTGTATACAGAAACAGTTTCTTCATTGTCACATGAACAGAAACACATGATACATACCTCCATCTTGTTGAGGGAAACCCAGCAGTCCGAGGGGAAGTCCTGTAACATCGGGACCAGGAACTGTAAGCAGCCATCCCAATGACACAGCAGCAGCATCATAGCAATAAGGTTACAAATCCGCATCACTGCACTGGCCAGGTCATAGGTCATGTGGAAGATCTAACAGAAGAAAAGACCATTTGGAGGACAGTTAAAAGAGGGGTGATGGATGAGAAGAAAATGAAAAGTCACAGTTGTAATTTCAAACAGTTTTGTGTTGTAATGTTATGTTCTAACTCGTGACATGTTCAGAGTCATAGTCTCCACGTTTGATTAATGAATAACAGAGAAAGGTCGTTGTCATCCCAACATTAAACGCCACAGGAAGAGGTGAGACATTTGTTACAGAAAAAAATCATGACATGAATCACAGCTCAAACACGCACCCAGTGAGTCCAGCCGCACAGAGGATATTCACGCAAGCCTGGGGCCAACCCCACAACACAACAACAACTTTAAGAGAAGTACATGCAGAGTGATAGACGGGTACCATCATGGTGTACAACAACAGTCTGCGTCGTCTCACACATCAATCACACTCAACCACTGGACAGTCTCACTAGTCAGGTCCCAATCACATGACTGGTTTCATGCTGCTTCGTGACGCTGGGATGTCTGATAAAACAAGCAGGTCACAGTGCATTATGTCACATGAAAAAGACTACTATAAAAGAATGACAGATGGACATTTCACACCAATCAACGTACAAGCTTTAAAAAGTTGATTCCAGTCGCCATTAAAAACGGAGTTCCTGGATCCATGACCATGCTGGTATAAATTATGTTACAAATAATTTACTAACTATTGGCTTACTAATTGGGTGTTGACTACTTCTGATGTAGGTTTTAGTTACATGAGTAATGATAATCTGTTATTGCATGTTACATAGAAATGCACTCATATGCGCTACTTTGCTCAACTGTTGCTGTCAATAGCTTTAAAATAATGATTACAGATTATTTTGTCAAAGTTATATTTCCATTTATGGCAACAGCTGTGGGACTGGTTCTGCTGAACACAGGCAGATTCAACAGAAACATGGTTTGCTAAAATGTGGTTTGTTTCTGTCTAACGACTTATCAGTTGGGTTGAGAAGATATACATATAGTTTTCGGTATCTGGGTCAAACTGAGGTTGTTTACAGCAGATAAAGAATATGATCGTTGTTGCCCGTGTCTTATTCTGCTCTGATTCTCTGTGTATGCCAAGTATCACTTCCCATCATGCACCACAGTGAGTCTGTATGTGTGCATATCACATCATATCTTCAGAAATCCAATTATCAAAAGGTCAAGTGAGCAACGGAGGCCCTCTGCACTGCTCACCACTACAAAATGCCAACAGCGAGCTTCTAATACTGGCATAAACCGAAAGTCGAGTGATCTCATGAGACCCCTGGACCTCTCGTCACACAGACTACTCCCCTCGAGTCTAAGGTGAGGTAGGAACATGGCCGCAACAATCTACATTCCACAAAGGAGTGAATACAGTTAAACAAAAAATAAAAATACTTAGTGTTTAAAAAATTTATCTAGAAAGGAACAGCATCAATATTCATGCATTGCTGGAAAATGTTTTAGAGGAAACCCCCTAAAACAGCAAATAATGACATACAAATTCACATTCAATTGCGCCCCTGTCCTCAACCTCTGGCGCCTTAGTTGATTAATTGTGTTTACTCTGGTAATAAGCTGCTTATTAGACCACCCAAAGTTGTCTGTGGGACTGCCAGGTCAGACATAGTGACTGGGAGGTGAGCCAGGGTGGAGGTGGGGGGGAGTCTTACAACAATAAGAGTAATTGGAATGCAAAGTTTGTTAAGGCTCAAATGTCCTGCTGCCTGTGCAAATCTCAGCAGGCGGCAGCAAGTCAGGACATTGATATCAAGCTGGCAGCTGGAGGAGATGCTACAGAGGCAGCCTGTTGGTTCAGAGCCAACATCAGCAGATTGTACGCAAACTAGTGAGCGTTTATCTCTGTCTCTTGTTTCTTGTCTTGTTACTTCTTTTGTGGCTGAAGTGCTGAAAAACATGTAACCATGTAACCATGTTGTTTCCCCAAGAACTCTGTTAGGATCCGGGAATAAAAGAAGAGTTGAACGTATGAGCAGTTGTGCAGCCTTACTTACTTATGTTAGATTTGTGCTGTTGTCAGTTGTTGAGTTAGTAAAAAAACTAAAACCGTTTTAGTGTTTTAAATTTAGACGTTATAAATTAGTAACAGTATACATACAGTATACAGTCACCTATAGCTCTTTTTATTGACTGCAGTGTGGTTAGTCCAATAAGCAACAGTAACTTGATGCAGACTATCGCCTACACAATGTAATACTCTTACCTCTTCCCATTGATGAATGTAGCGTATTAATCTGGAGAGCCGCAGCAGCCTCAGAAGACTTAGAATCTTAGTAAATCGGACAATCCTCAAGGCCCGGGCCGTCTTGTACACCTCTGAGTCAATTCCTTTCTCCACAATGAGGAAAATGTAATCCACTGGGATAGAGGAGATAAAGTCAACAATGAACCAAGTCTTTAAATATTTCTTTTTAATAGTATTGGGGTCCAAAATAATGTCTGAGTTGTCCTCAATAATGATCCCAGTACGAAAGTTGAGCACTAGGTCCATGAGAAAGAAAGTGTCAGAGATCACGTTGAAGATGATCCAGGGCGCCGTGGTCTCCTCCTTGAAAAAGGTGATGCCTACTGGGATGATGATCAGGTTGCCCACCATGAACAGCAGCATTGTGAAATCCCAGTAGAACCTGACAGGAGTAAGTGTGTGGTACAGGAAGGGGAAATGGGGGAAGGGTAAAAAGACAAAAATAGAGTCAAACAAGAGTAGCTCTGGAACAAAGTGAGTCACAAGAGACTTCCTACAATTAAATTGAAAATTGCCAAAAAAGCAACACTTTACACATTTATGAAATTTAATCTAAGAAAATCGGTCTCCTCAGTTACAATTGAGTTGTGGAAGGTATCTTGTAAGCTCAGTCGGACTTAATTTGACCCTGCAGCAGACAGGCAAAGAGTACATCTGTGTGTAAGGAGATCCATTGGATGCCAGAGTTTTAGAGAGGTTATGGGCATAAACTAATAATAATAATAATAATGACAATAATAATAATTATTATTTATTTTATTTATTTATCAAGCACTTTTCATTCCAATGAATCTACTACAAAGTAAAAATGAGGAAGGAGCTAAAACTTGGAAGTTGTAGCTCCTTCATGGAAGTAAGGGCCAATCTAGCTTCACATGGGCTTCTCTTTTAACTGAACCACATTCCACAAATCTTATATCCCGGCTTAAATCTTGGAAATCTGTAGGAAGTGAACTTTGTAAGTATGCATTGTCTAATTTAAAGTAAGATTACCATTTAACTATAACTATATATTTCCATCATATAACTATATTTTGGAAGATTGTAATAACCTCACCCTCGCTGTTACAAATGTAGAGGTTAAACAAACCTCATAGGCTCAAGACCACAAAAGAAGAATACAATTTTCTCACCAAATAATGCTTTGCCATCAAAACACAGGAAGTAAGAAGCAAGGGGAAAATCTCATGGAGCATGCTCAGTTTCTCTGCTCTAACTTGTTTCTGGTTGGAGAAATTGATATTCAAATCAATGCCCCCTGTCCAGTATGCTGTTGGGCTCCCTACAGTTGGTATATCCCGTCTCGTGGCTTGTGTCTGACACTGGTGATGCTATGATGATGTGTGGGATTGGGGGCAGATATAGTCATAAAGGATTGATTTGAACCCATAGATCTCTGCAGGACAGGTGCAGCGCTGAGTCATTACCGCTATTGCGACTTACGCAACACGCTCTGACTCCTCCACAGTGAGAAAGGTGTTACAGGCGAGTTGGCTGCTTGAACATCTGTCAGAGATTTTGACAACTTTACAGAACTTTATCACCTTTTTCCACATTAAATTCTAATGCTTTTGACAGAAGTTGTTGCTCTTCCAGAGAAGTTTAACTTCAAAGGAATGGAGCAATAACAGATTTGAAATAATTAAATAGAGACCACTACTGCTTGGCGCATAGACTTGTAGGTATCACATAGAGCCCTTAACAATCTTATCAAGACTATGAAAACAATTTTCCATGAAAGAAAAATACAAGACTCAAAAAGAGTTGTGATTGATTAAATGTTGAGGTAAGCATACTTTTATGTAGGCTATGTCTGTACAGCAGACATGCTTTTACTTGTAACACAAGGAGATATATTTTGCCCACTTCTGCTTAAGAAGCACGGTGTTAAGGATAGTCACTTAGTGGACTTATCTGTGATAAAACGAGTTCTCGGAAGTGGTCACAGTATATACCCACTGTTAAATGCGGCTCACGTTTACCTTTTATGGTCTACTGACTCGGCAGTTTGTGATCCAAGTGGGCCAAACACGACCAGTTTTGAGCAACGTTTTGTGGATGAGACTGGAGCTGTCCGCGGTGCTGACACCACGCAGCCGAAAGCCACTGATCGAACGTATTGTGCCTGATCATCAAAGTAAAATCTGTCAATGGGAATTCATTACATGTAAGACACATGTAAACTCCTAGCGACAATACCTTCATAATGTGACTAATGTGTGCTCAATTTACAGTAGGTTTATCGGCGTTTAAACCGCTCCAAACACAGCTCATCTATCACTGACAAAGAAGGATGCGGGGAGCCGTCTGCGGGTGGAGATGTCTCCAATGAGCATGCTTGAGGTTTTCGCACACTTGGCTCAAGGTGACATTCCATTACTGCCGCTCACACGTTTAGCCTACATCCTGAGAGCAGGGCTCGTGGCAAATAAAGCGTGTAGCCAATATGGGGGAAACGCGCTTTCAAAAGACCGGCCTGAATGCTGTCTTTGTTAAACAGCACTCGATTTAACGGGCAGGTTGTGTTAGCAGGCCGGGCTTGTTGAGAATCCGAAACATGCTTCTGTACACTGGAGCAGCATTTGTTTACAACCTTGAAAGGGCACGTCTATTCTCTTGACAACAGGTTGTTTCCGGGATTAAATTCAGTAATGTGCAATTTAACCTTCCTATCATCTAAAATTAGTGGCGGTAATATGAAATAGTATGTTGACATGAAGCCCTAAGAGTGGCCACTTACAATAACCTACAAAGTAATTGTAGATGACAATGAGGCTCGTGACAGCCAGTTGTCCTGCTCTTACCTGAAGTCACTGTAAGGGTGGATAATCCAGTTCCCCGCTGATTTGACCCTCTCCTGTTCCCGCTCCACCGCTTTCTGACTGCCATACATGCGCAAGGAGAATTTATTGACCCCAGGCTGCAGCATGCTGCTGAACTGGCGCTGCATGAAGCTGGCTTGACTACCCGGGGGTTCCACATCCTCGGCAGGCACAATCTGCGGGCCGTCCTCCGTTTTCTGGAAAGTGACAGAGTTCCTGGGCTGCGTCTGGGTCTGTGCCGGGCCGTGCAGCGAGGACGAGGCTTTCCGGCTTGGCGCGTTGGAGAAGGACACCTTGGAGTCCTTCTTCTCGGGGACGCCTCCGTCAGCTCCGTGGCCCCCGGTCAGGGAGCCACCTGGCGTGATGGAACCGTCCATGCTGGCGGTGGTCGAGTGACAGGCGCCTCGTCTAGCGCTGCCCGTGTCCTCGGCCCTCGACTTCTCCTGTTTGGAGATGATCGAACGCAGGCTGCCGGTGCCGGAGTCCCTCCTGCATTCTCCGTTTTTGGTGCATTTCATGTTGGAAATGGGAGCCAGAACATCCCCCGCTGTCGCGTTCAGAGGCTCGGCCGTGGCGGCGGACTGCGATGCCTCCGGCCCAGGTTTGGTATTGAGCGCGCGCTCGGCAGCATCGCCCGGACAGGGTGTGTGGCTCTCCGTAGCTCTAGAAGCAGAAGTGGGCCGTTGGGCGGCGGGAGCGTCCTCTGCGTGCGTAAGGCTGGGTTCCTTGTAGGAGTTCCTCCTGGAAGCAGAGGACGCGGCTCCCCCTCCTGGTCCTGGCGTAAAGTTCTTCATCCTGATGCTGCCACTGGCCGCAACTCGGCGCGACCGCGGGTGCTGAAACTTGGACTCTTCGTCTCCGTCGTCCGTTTCGTCCATTACGACGTCGCTGGCCACACCGGGCTGCTTAGGGCGCGCTGCCCCCGCAGACGCCAAGTCCACACAGTTGAGGCTGCTGTTGCTTCTCGTGCATTTGGACGCGCTGATGTGGCCGCCCACCGCCTTCTTTTTCATAGCAACAGCAGCAACAGCAGACGCCGGTGAAGCCTCATTCTTGTCCATGACATTGAGTAGGCTACCTATATCAAAATTGCCTCCAATTATCTTTGGGGAAAACCAATCAGAGGAAGAGGGGAGACGGGAAGAAAAAACAGGGGATAGAAGCGAAGGGGAGAGGGAGGGGTGGACGTGACTTCTTTGTTAAACTAATGCTTTTTACTTTGACACTCATTGTGTCAGAGATGCTCAAAACTCGGACGAACATCGCACTCCTGTTATTAGCCTGCGTCAAATGTCATTAAACTATTAACCAGTCCAGCTGCTACTCATTTGCGCTGAGATGAACCGGGTGAAAGGCCAAGTAGCCTATTATTATCAGGGACAAAGCCTCCAACATAATATAACGTCAAGAGTAATACCACAAGTTAATTTCCACGTGTTAATGAACACTCACATGATGTCATGTTTTAGAAGGTGTTTTCAATGACATTCAGCTTGACCTCGGTTGGTCTTTGGCGACACCTAACGGCCTTTTAAAGAAACACGCTCTTGTGTAGGGACTTGTGTAGCCTACAAGTAGGCCAATTATTGCAATAGGTCTACATATTATTTTGTTCTTTAATGTCCCTTTGTAACTTGTTTTTAAATACGAATGGCTTGTTCCTTTATGCCACAGTAAGAACTAAAACGCTGCTGCCAAAATGTTAATGACCTCACTCAGTTAATATTATCACCTGCTGCACCCCTGTAAGAGAAAAGAGAAGTAGGCTACCTCAGAGTTATTCACGCACCTGTTTCCGGACAAGGCTAACAAAGTTCACTCCAATATTTCTTTTGAAACATTATATAGGCATAGTCTAGACTGTACTCGACTCTCCGCTCATTTTTCATCTCTGAACCAACAAAGGAAATGGGCCACTTTAATGAAGTGCCCTGTCATCAGAAAAAAATAAACATTTTAGCCTATTTTCTTTGAACTACTTGTGGTTGAGTCTACATGCATTAGACCTAAGTCATGCACACACCAAAGCCTATTTGTAATAGGCCTACTAAAATTTACATACTACTCTAACAGTAGGCCTAGAATTACCATTGAGAGGTTTACCTTTTTATCATTTGTGCTAAAAGTCATAACTCTTAGTTATCAGATCAGCTGAACTGTATGAACGACCTGGAAATGTGTTGCAGAAGCTATGTTTATAGGTTTACCAATAAATCACAATGAAAAACTGGGTAATCCTAAATGAAAGGTGACTATCTGTATAGAAAGTGCACTACTATCTTTTTGATAAATTTGGGTAACGAATTTCTCCTGACATAACATGCTCTTTGGTGGAGATGAGACAGTCAGAGGCGTGTACAAAATAACTAAGATAAGACGTCACATCTGTTTTGTACCATTTTCTTTTAATCAAACATCCAGCACCTTTGTATTTGCAACTATGGAAACATTACTTGACTTTACTTCCTGCTAATCAAATGTTGCTGGTCCTTTCTTGACTTCCTGTAAAAAACTGATACAATTTTGCTGTACAGTGATTTTTACTTGAAAGGGTATCACATAGCTTCTAGTCAGGGTAAAATAATATGTAGTAATATGTAGGATTTCTAAACATTTGCATTGTCAAAAAAAGTATGTCAGCAATGTCTAACAGTACAACATACACATCGCAAGTAGTAGTAGCATCCATTTTGTTTTAGTTATTTATTCTTACTGTACAAAATTTGAAATTAAAATCTTTTTGGGTAATGTTTTTGGCCAGTTCAACAGAGGTAAGATGATTTTACAAGTTATGTCTTGGCAAGGATTTATTAAAGTAAGTTCATAAAGTGTAAAAGGCATTCACTATTAAGTCTTACATCAAAGTCTAACAAAACTATTTGATCTAATAGAACATTTCTAAGTCTTGGTTTGAAAGTTTGAAAAAATACTTTTGTACAGCAGTACAGTTTATTTCTTTTTCAAACCCACATACTGATCAGACAATATTCTGTGCAAAGTAAAAAACAAAGGTGCAAATAAATAAGATGCATTCACTAATTTCTGCAAAATTTTATCCATTAACTGTAAAGTGGACATCACTTCACAGTATAAAAAGTATCTATCTACACATCAATGGACCTATCTTGAAGTCTGCACCACCACAGGCAATGTTTTAAAAAGAGAATTTTGTCATTGACATATAAAAATTATCATTGTGGAAAAGGCATCTCCCTCAGAAGCAGTCCACTTCATGTCAAAAGTCCACTTATAAGTTCTGCATTTTTGCGTCCTCCATCTTTGACCAGTCCCACCTCCTCAAATACTTTAATGAAGCAGCAGCAAAGGCTTAACCATGAACAGGTTCAGCACAAGGAATGGTAACTACAAGTCCATCTTGACTTAAGTCATCTCCTTAAATAAACCAGCCGTCTTTGTTTTAATGGCAGAGTTTCAGTTTATAATTATGAGGCAGTCCTAAGAATTGGCGGCACTTTCGTTGCTTGGTGAACTGGGAGAGGAGGAGGAGGAGGAAGAGGGAGAGAAGTTCATTCCTGATAATCCAGGTGGATCAGTGGCTGTGTTTTGTCCGCTAAGGCTCTTCCTGCACACAGGACAGGTATCGTGCTGCAAGAAGGCACCATCAAAATTATAAGGTATGTGGTAATGAGATTTTTTGACAGAAATGGTTTCTATAGGTATTACTGGCACCAACTAGGTTTTCTAACTAGTTGTATTCCAGTATTGTCTGTTTAGGAGACAACATTCTTAGGAGCAATTTCCTTTTTGCTCATTAACTGACCGCTACATCATGCTGTTGTACCAGGTTCACCGTTCTGTACTAACTTCATAGAATATCAGTTACAGATGACGCAACTTAAATTGGATTGTGTGTTCATTTGAAAGCAAATCTTTACCTGTTCCAGCCATGGTACTATACAATCATTGTGAAATAAATGATTGCATGGTAGTTGTCTGACAATTTCAGCAACACTGTAGTCTTCTTTACAAACAGGACACTCTAAACCCGCATCTGCACAAAAATCACATTAAAAATATATGACAACATAATTTGATAAACAATAAAATAGTTATAGGTTTATTGTTTTGTATTTGTTATATTGCTCCTTGGTTATGCCCCGTCTTTCATATTGTACAGGGAAATGCAGAAAAACAAGCATATATTCTTTTTTTATGTCACAAAAATGTTTATTAGTATAATTTATAAAGTGGGGTACTAATTATCTGCTTAAACAATGTAAAGCAGTAAAATGCACTAAATGACAAACAGTGTACTTCTTCAGCAAAGTTCAAAAAAATTCTTAAACATAAAATTAGGTTACGCAAAACAATGTACATTTTTTACACACACACACACACACACACACACACACACACACACACACACACACACACACACACACACACACACACACACACACACACACACACACACACACACACACACACACACACACACACACACACACACACACACACACACACACACACACACACACACACACACACACGCGCGACTGTTAACTATAGCAATGTTGTATTGTTGAACAAGCCGATTATGTTTACAGTGGTATGAAAAAGTATCTTAACCCATTTCTCACATTTCTGCCTAAAATCACCATCAAATGTGATCTGATCTTTGTCAAAATGACACAAAACAGTGTCTGCTTTAACTAAAACCACCCAAACATTTATAGGTTTTTATATTTTGAATGAGGATAACATGCAAACAATGACAGAAGGGAGAGGAATAAGTAACTTAACCATCACATTTAATAACTGGTTTCCCTCCTTTTGGCAGCAATAACTTCAACCAGACGTTTCCTGTAGTTGCAGATTAGCCTGGCACATCAATCAGGATCAATCTTGGACCATTCCTCTTTACAAAACTGCTGCCGTTCAGTCAGATTCCTGGGATGTCTGGCATGAATCGCTGTCTTGAGGTCATGCAACAGCATCTCAATGGAGTTAAATTCAGGACTTAGACTTGGCCACTCCAGAACGTGTATTTTGTTCTTCTGAAACCATTCTGACGTTAATTTACTTCTGTGTTTTGGGTCATTGTCCTGTTGCAACATCCATCCTCTTTTTAACTTCAGCTGTCTGACAGACGGCCTCAGCTTTTTCTGCAAAACATTCTGATAAACTCTTGAATAATTTTTTTTAATGTGCAGCAATGTTTTTTTAGACAGCAGTGGCTTCCTCCGTGGAGTCCTCCCATGAACACCATTCCTGGCCAGTGTTTAACAGATAGTCGATGTATGCGCAGAGATATTGGACTGTGCCAGTGATTTTTGTAAGTCTTTAGCAGACACTCTAGGGTTCTTTTATACCTCTCTGAGAATTCTGCGCTGAACTCTTTTTGTCCATTTTGGTGGACGGCCACTCCTTGGGAGAGAAGCAACAGTGCCAAACTCTCTCCATTTGAAGACAACTGTCAAACTGTGGATTGATGAACATCCAGACTTTTAGAGAGGGTTTTGTAACCTTTTCCGGCTTTATACAAATCAACAATTCTTGATCAAAGGTCTTCAGAGCGCTCTTTTGAGCGAGCCATGGTGCACATCAGACAATGCTTCTCATGAAGACACAATTCTTACCAGATGTGTGTTTTATAGTGACCAGGGCAGCTTTAAGCCACTCCTCAGTGATTGGACACATCTCTGACTTAAATTGTTTGGTAAAAAATGTTATTAATTGCTCTCAAAGTCTCCTTAGGCAGAAGGTTCATTTACTTATTCCTCTCCCTCCTGTCATTGTTTGCATGTTATCCAAATTTAAATATGAAAACCTATAAATGTTTGGTTTTAGTTAAAGCAGACACTGTTTTTTTCATTTGTGTCAGTTTGACAAAGATCAGATCACATTTAAAAAGGTAATTTTAGGCAGAAATGTGAGAAATTCCCAAGGGTTCAGATATTTTTTCATGCCACTGTTATTTCAAAGAGTGGGATAGGCCAAAATAAGCTTATGTGTCAGCCTATAATTTTTTTGGTTATATATACACATTTGTATTTGTAAATTATACAAATTTAGTTATATATTTATGACCAAAATAATCCATTTATATAAAACATAAAACAACGTAATCCAAGCGTTTTGTGCATTTCTAAACCTAACCAATTTCATTTTTTTCCTGTTTACTTCCTCCATTCTCTCTTATTCTCATTCTCCACTTAATTGGCTGTGACTACCTGCCCCGAGACCAGCTCTTTTTGCCGGACCAAAGCACAGCTGTTTTGTCCATGGTCCGAGGGAGCTTTCAAATCTGAAGATTTAGTTCAAACCAAACGGGAAAGTCTGAAAGTCTGGCCCAAACAGTGCAGGTGTGAAAGAGCCTTAAGTCACTTATGTTGATTTTTGTGTAAATCTAGCACAAGCCGCAGTCAGCAGCAACAAAGCCAACTCCATGAAATGTACATACCAACATGGTCTTCTGTTATGGAAATGGTGGGTAAACTTTTAATTCTTTCTCTGTCAGCAGGAGGAGGACCTGTGTTTTCAAACTGGTTCAATAACTAAAAGAAAGAGGAGGCAGAAAATCAACAACTGAATACTACATGCAAACAATTATCTTTAAAGATTTTAAATGTGTGAATATACAATTGTTTTTAATGGTGCTCCGCTGGAAAAAGTAAAAAAATAAATAAAAATTTAAAAAGCAACCTGAGTAATTATAGCATCAAGTCCATTGGCACCCCAAGCGTAGTCCATCGGGTTTGAATGTAACATACCCCTACAGAGCAATATAATCAATTCAACAGAAAATTACTTACATGATCAAATTAAACTTAAAACAATGTTGAGCATATTAATTGTTACTCACCATGGTCCCATCCCAATATTTGGCATAGCTGTAGGTGCTATAATTCCATTAACTAGCTGCTGGATAATGCTACAATTAAAAAAGGTAAAACAAATGTTTGTTTTTTTTCCCAAACATTTCTTAAGAAACAAACCTTCAATCAAGCGTTATGTCTAAAAAGCAGTTTAACTTCTGTCATAAACACACTGCCAGTAAAAAACTCTCACCCCTCTAACGTGGGCACTCCTTCATGGCGTGGACCTTGTCGCCGAGGCCCATGTCGTCCTCGTGGTTGCCGCGCACTGTAGCGCTGACGTGATGCCATCTCCCGTTCTCTCCGGTTTTCAGTCTCTCTGTTGTCCTCTGTTGGGAGTCGCGTTCGGAGATCAAAGTTTTCATCAAAAATCCCAAGGGCAAATGGACCATAACCAGAAGGAAAGGTGAAAAGGTGTTGGTGATCCATATGCTAATGTAAAAAGAGACATTTTCAGCAATCAAACACTATTTTCTTTTTATTGTATGAAGATTTGAGTACTGCTAACCTCAAAGACAGGACGGTTTTGGTTACTAGAAGAAGAGGATGGTGAAGATATGGACGCATTATCAGTACTGCAGAACAATAGTAAAAACGTAATTAGCTACTATAATGTAAACTTTATATCAACATCAAGACAGTCAACATACATACCTCCTTTCCTCTGGTAATTCTTCGATGAATCCAGACTCACAGAGTGGACATGTGTAGTCCTATCAGAATGTACAATTTATATTTAGCATTATTTAAATGCACCTACTATAATACGTTATTTTAAATTAAGTTAAACATTTGTCTAGTAGTCACTATTCAGGAAGCTAAACTGTAACTCCTCAATCCTGAGCTATAATGCGTGTGAAATCTAAAACAGGGCAATAACGCAATTACTATACACTATTTATAAATAATCATTAAGACGTCACTGGCCATGCCTCTAAACTACAACTGTGGTGCTGTGGTGTTCTTTGACAGTAGCTTGTAACAAATAAACTGTCCATGAAGTAAAAGCTAATGTATTATTCAAGAAGCTTCCAGTGAATGGGAACAAGCTTCTTTGAGGCAAGTTGTTGTCACAACAGAAGCTTAAAACAACATTGAATATGAATTGATACTGTGTTTCTCTTTCTCTAGCTAACCTTCTTATAGTATAGCTAAGTTGCACTCACATCATTAAACACATATGAAATGTACATATATTGTCATAAAGTAAGCAGTAAAACGGGATATCTCTAGTCTCTCTACATCTAAACGGACGTTCTCCACAGAGTAGGCTAATTAGCGTAGCTCTACACAGCAATGTGTCGATGTGATTGGCAATCTTCTACTGAATGAGGTAAGCTGCTATTAAAATATACCAGCACAGTTGTATTAATATTCTTTAAACGCTTAGCAGTAGGTACTCTTTTTACCGGTAAACGCGGACTAATTTCTGCTGAACATCGGTGACAGAAAAACCGGCTGGGTCGTGGTGGAGCTTCTGCCATTTTTAGCAGGGAGTCCTTTTTTGTACGGACGGGTAGCAAGAAGGGACAACAAACCCAGCGCAAGCTGCGAAGATACCAATATCGGAAATGCGGTTGCGTACATCTTCAATATAAACTCATAGCAATAGAAATTACGATACAATTTGGTTACTTGGCCATCAAAAGCATATAACAAAGACCAAAACGTATATAATAAATAATATATTAAAACCTTGGCAACGCATGGCCTTCCCTATTTAGGATTGATATTATATTGTATGATGACTGGGAGCTGTGTCAGAGACATGCTAAAGCTCTTTGGACTTATTGAAAGGGCTTAAAGAACAGAGGGGAAGGACAATGGGAGACAATGGTAATTTGCTGTGGGGACTTTAATGCCCACAGCACAGTCTGGTTACACACAGACACCAATGGAAGGGTTATTTGAGGGATTCATGGAGGAGCAAAACTTGGTGTGCCTGAATGATGGGAGTGGCACCAGGTTTAATGCTGTAAATTGCAGAGAATCAGTCTTGGACTTAACTTTGGTGTCTAATGCTTTTGCCGGAGTCAGCCAGTGGTCCACAAAATTTGGGTGGCAACCATTATCCAGTCCTGTGCTCAGTTGGGGAGAAACTATAGACTGTCCAGGGAAAATGGGTCTTCCATATGGCAGACTGATGAAAAGTTCCAGACACTATATGAGGAGACAGTTGCTCATGTGGATGCTTCAGACAGCATAGACAACATGAACAATCAGTTAATGCAGTCAAACATTACGGCTGCTCAAAGCTCCATTCCAATAAGCAAATCCAAACAATGTAGAGTACTAGTACCCTGGTGGACAGAGGAGTGCAAACAAGCTGTGAAATAAAGAAACAAAGATTTTAGGTTACTTAAAGAACTCACAACATGTAACATCTTACTGAGTATAAGAAAGCCCAGGCAGTTGTCAGGAGAACCGATGGCAAAAAAGGAAAGCTAGAGAGCATTTTGTTTTAGAATAAGAAGAACCACTCCTGTGGGAGAAGTCTGGTAAATAACTAAGAGGATGGGAAGAGACTGGCGGGAATGGGACTACCCTGTATTAATTTCAGAGAAAGGGACAGCAGTCCCGGACAGTGAGAAGGCAGAGAGGTTAAAAGCTTTGCCATGGTTCATATCTCTGATAATTCATCAGAGATGACTAAAGTGAGGAAAGCGCAAACAAGGGCTCAGTACCCCGAGCCACATTGTAAGCAACATAGCCATTAACCTTTATTTGGATGTGGCATTCACCAAGGAAGAGATAAATAGAGCATACCAAAAGGCTAAATCAACTTTGCCTGGCAAAGAGCAGATCTGTTTAAGTGTTGCTAAAAACATGGGTAAGAAAACACTGAAAAAGCTGCTCATAACCGTTTATTAGTTGAGGGTAAACTTCCATGTGTTTGGAAGGTGGTGATAATTGTGCCAGAAAGCAAGAAAAGGTCCCTAATAGACCAAATAGCTTTTGGCCAATTGGCTTCACGTCAAACCTGTGCAAAATAATGGAGGGAATAATGACAGAGTGTCATATGAGCTGGTAAAAAGAGGTGTTTGGGCGGTTCTGTAGTAGTTTATCCAGATATGCCCCCTTGGTTGATGGTGTGTTTTTATTTTGACTGGTACCTGTTAGACATAAAGAAGAATGGAAAAGAAAAATTAGACCTTGTTGCAGCCTGTAACTACCATGTTCAGCAAAAATATTCTGACAGTATCCACATCTTCACAGATGTTCCCAAGAATCCAGAAACAGCTTTGACAGGATTCGCAGTAGCAGTTCCTGCTAAGAGCATTGGCAGGCGGACATCGAATGGGCTGGGAGTGTATACGCTGCAGATGATGACAGTATTAGTGGTGTTACGGTGGGCAGAGCTAACAAAATTAAAAAGGGTGTTAGTGTGTTCAGACTCCACATTTGTGCTTTCTAGTATCCGGTCTTTCCATTTAAAAACTCAGCAAGATATTCTTTATGATATTCTTATTTACTATAACCAGAATTGATTCGTTTGGTGGCCAGATTCAGTTTTTGTGGTTACCAGAATATGTTGGGTTCAGTGGAAATGAAAGAGTGGACAAATTAGCCAAAGGTGCTCAAGAACAGCGTGTGGAAGTGTGTGTCAAGCGCAGTAAGCCTGAGGTCAAGAGTTTGGTGTGGCGGCATAACCCAGGAGTGGTAAAGCCACCGTACGGTGAAGGGTAGACCCTTGTATTGCGCAAAGAAGGAGGTAACAGGGTGCAGGGAGCATAAAAGGGAAAAAAACGGTTATCACAAGACTTAGATTAGGAAATTGTTTACCTAATAGTATATTACACGTAATAAGGAAACACGGGACAGGTGTGATGTATGTCAGGTGGAGAAGTCGGTTGAGCATGTCTTTTTGCGGTGTAGGGATTATGGAGTAGGCTACATCGAAATATCTTGAAAGGCAATCTAAAGAAATTACGTTTTAGGGTTTTAGGGTTTTCACTTTTAATTTTGAGTTGTTGTGGTAGAGCAGATTTAGGGGTACTGATATCATATTTATAGAATACAGGGCTTTATGGAAAGAAATATAATGCGTCGATTAGATTGTAAACTTACTATCTGACCCATATAGCAATAGGTGGCGGTAATGCTCCTTAAAATGGTTGATTATCGCCGTTAAACAAAAATAAAAATTATCGATGGGGGCAGCATTGCGCATTTTTATGCGCACGGCCTGCCGGAAAATATTAGAAGAAGAACAACAATAGCAACAAGAAGAAAACCTAAAGGTGGCAGTAATGCAAATTAGTGGATGACAGCGGCCGATAAACCCCAAAGAAGAAGAAGAAGAAGACGAAGAAGAAGAAAAAAAACAATCAGAAGAAAGGCCCTAAAGCTAGTGTTGTTTAGTATACCCTACTACCAGCATGGACTCGAATGATGCAGGTAAATTATTGTATTATTTGTTGGCGCTACTTATTCAAAAGTGCACTTATTTGGACAATTTTCGTTTTATTTGAAAAGTTTAAATCAACTAGCTCAACGCTGCGTTAGCTACCAGTTTCGCTTAGCTTCTGTTTAATTAACCCATCGGCATTAAAAACATCCAATAAAGAAATATAAACTAATCTAACCGTTTCCGTTTTTGTTGGTGTTGGATGTTGTTGTTCTATGAAGTACAAACATGTTCTTTTAAATGTACAATTTCAAAAATATTACAATGAGTTACCAAAGTCTGCACAGAGCTGTATGTGGCATAAATACCATGTCTAACGCTTGTGTTTTTAGGACGTGGAGGATGGAAATCTAAGTCTCTTCAACCACAGAAAAATAAACAGAACATGAATATCCTCCGCCAAGAGAAGCTTATAGCCCAGAAGAAAAAGGAAATTGAAGAAAAATTGGCACAACAGGCAAAAATTAATGCACAGACATCTAACAGGGCCATACAAAGGTAACTACATATGTTATATGATTTAAAATGTTTAATTTACTCCTGTAATAGTGTTAAGCATATTTTTGGGTAAAGTAAGTTTTAAAGTAAATTTTCTTGATGTAGTTGTCCCAGTCCTGAAGTAGCCTCTTCAAACAAGTTTGCAAATGATGGAAGCTTTTTGCAGCAGTTCATGAAGATGCAGAAATCCAACAACATTTCTGGTTTGTAATTTTCAAAATTAAAATCAGTTATAAGTTTCCTAATACAGTGTCATTGTCCTTTTTATACAGCATGTTATATAACGGAACAGCAATAAGACAGAACGTGGCTTTTTTTCAGACAAAGGAAAGAGCTGCCAAAAGAAAAAGAAACATTATAACATCTTAATTATTTATGATTATTTTATTTTCAGGTGCTCCCATTGACATCAAAAGTTCCTCAACCTCATCATCAGTAGGAAATGTACAACAAAAAAAGAGTATTCTTGTTGGAAAGCGGCCAGGTCTCGGAGTCAGTAGCATGATTAATCAGTTCAAGAACTACTCCCAGTCTAAGAAGAATCCAGTCCTCAGCCAAAGACCAAGTGTCTTTTGTTTATCAGAGGGTGAAGATGAGGATGAGGAAGCTGATTACTCCCGATTTTTAGAGATGAAAGGTAATTTAGGACCTGTGCTTTTCACAGTGTTTTGGGACCACTCCATGACTTGGACATTTTTCTGCATCTTCTCAATACTGCAGTGGCACTTTGCCTTATATCTGGCATTGTACAGGTGCTCTTAGAACAAATATACTTATAGCCTGCTTAAAGTTTCTCCCCCAGAGGATTCAGATACCCGACTCATTATTGACAAGATGGCATCATTTGTGGCAGAAGGGGGACCTGAGCTTGAAAGAAAAGCTAAAGAAGACTACAAGGACAATCCAGTTTTCTCGTAAGTCTTAAGCAGAGCATAGAATCCCATTTTCCACAACTAAACAATCTTTTACAATAAAATGTATGATAATTACTGTTTTTTTTTTTTGTTTTGTTTTTTTATAAAGATTTTTATATGATAAGAGCAGCAGTGAGCATCTCTACTTCAAAAGAAAAGTTGCAGAATTGAGAAGAGACGTGCTAAAACCTGACATTATATCTGATAATGGTAAGAGGGAAATATTATTTGGTGTCACAGTTTTTTTTTTCCAATTTCTTTTTATGTGGGTAACTGACAATAAATAATGTAAAATTCCAATATTCCAAGTACATTCCAAGTACACCTCACTAACCTTTTAACTGACATTTTCTTTATTCTAATCAGTAAAAAGCTTCAGGGAAGTTTTAATATGCTGTTTGTTATAAAGCTTTATTGGAACAGTTGCCCATTCATCAGCGTCCTTATTCCCCCTTCCTTTTCTTATACCCTATTGGCTCTAGAGTGGTGGTGTGTGAGGGCCAGTTGAGTACGGTACAGTATTAGTGTGAATTGAGTCCCAGTACTGATAGGATGCTTAAAGTCTCCCCCCCAGTGGACGCGGAAACCCAGCAGGTGGCTGAGAAGCTGGCCAGGTTTGTGGCGGAGGGTGGACCAGAGGTGGAGGCCATCGCTGTCGAACGCAACCGAGACAACCCTGCCTTCAGGTCAGTCAGGGCTTGACAGAGTTATATTGATTTGAGACGGTATTTCCTAATCATATTTTTTCCTCAATTACATGTAGTTTAAAGCCTATAAGAGAAGCAGGAAAAATTATGGTCTTTTATTGTTCTGCTGTTGATCATAATTAACAAAATGCCATATTTTCTTTAGTTTTTTGTATGATCAACAAAGTCCAGCCTATCATTTCTACAAGAAGAAAGTTCAAGAATACAGTGCTACAACCTCCAATACAACCTCAACAGCAACAACAGAGCTTCACTTTCCAACTCCCCCATCTCCCAATCAGGCTGCAGAAACACCACCTGTCAAACGGAAAAAAAAGAGCCGTTGGGGATCTGAAGACGACAAAGTCCAGTTGCCCATTCTTCCAATTGTTATCCCACAGGAAATAAGTCTTCCTGACCCTAACATACCTTCACTCTCTGGTATAAAGAAATAATGAATTTGTATTAAGAATTTATATTTTATTGTATCATAGGGTTAAATATAAACATTATCAATGTATATAATTAGCATTTCTTTGCAGTTAAAGTTTTTATATAGTTCAGTTTTATGTTGATGTTGTAATAGTATGACTAGTAAATACAAGTTAAATATATGGTGTTAACTTTTTTTTTTTAGCCCAAGACCTGAAAGGCCTTGGTTATAACAAGGGAAAACCTCTCGGCTTGGTTGGTGTGACTGAATTATCTGAAGACCAGAAGAGACAGATTAAAGAACAGCAAGAGGTACAAAATGCACAAAATTTAAGATCTTTTAGATTTAAAATAAAAATCAAGTCTGTAACTCCACTTTATATCCCCTTAATATAGATGCAAGAAATGTATGACATGATCATGAAACACAAACGTGCAATGGCTGAAATGCAGGTGATGTGGGAAAAAGCTGTAAGGGAGCATCATAATGAATATGATAGTGATGAAGAAGTAGACCATACTGAAGGAACCTGGGAGCATCGTCTCAGAAAAATGGAAATGGAGAAGACACGCGGTAAGGCTAATCAAAATAGTTTCCTGCATTACCATCTTAAAATTAGTTTTTGTATTGGGAAGTAAACATTAAAACCATTTTCTGTCCTTTTCAGAGTGGGCAGAGTCACTCACTGAAATGGGTAAAGGAAAACATTTTATTGGTGACTTTCTGCCTCCTGAAGAGCTGGAGAAATTTATGGAGACCTTTAAAGCACTGAAGGTCACTGTTCTTTTTTTAATTTGATTAATACATTAAATTAAACTATTTGTACTGTTCTAGGTAATTACTTGGACGTGGCACTTTTTGTCTGAATCAGAAATGGAATATTTAAATAACATTACATTTATTATCCCAAGCAGTGATGCCCATACATACTGAAATTTTTTCTTTACATATTTACAGGAGGGTCGTGACCCTGACTACTCTGAATATAAAGAGTTTAAGTTGACAGTGGAAAATCTTGGTTTTCGAATGCTTATGAAGATGGGCTGGAAGGAAGGGGAAGGTCTTGGAAGTGAAGGACAGGGAATCAAAGCTCCAGTCAACAAGTGAGCTTTCATTAAATTAATTTATTGAAATAAATCAACAATGTAAATTATTCTCTATTTACTCTCAAATAGAGGGACACAGAAACATTGCTAACAGTGGCATTACTGTAGATATTATTGCAGCTTTATATAAACATTGATGACCTTTGTGTTTTGCATCAGAGGAAGTGTGGCTGTTGATGGAGCCGGTTTAGGAATTGATCGTCCAGCTGAGCTTACCAAAAATGATGATGAATATGATGCTTTCAGAAAGAGGATGATGCTTGCATACCGCTTCAGGCCTAATCCACTGGTAACTTATCTAATGTTTTTAGTTTTTGCCTATTTATGCAATCAATATATTGTATTTTATATTGGAAACAAAAATGTAAATGAATGTAATTTAATCTAGTGTTTACATCCTTTTACAGAATAATCCACGGAGACCGTATTACTGATTATAAAGATATTATTGTAATCATAACTTACACCTACCACACTTCTGGACAGTTTTGTAGTGCCACAAATGAAATGTTAAAATGTGTTCTTCTGTAAGAGAATAATGTAGTTGGATAATGGTTAAATGTGTCTAATTAATTGAGAAATAATCAAAATCTAAAAGCTACTGTATTATTTAAGATCAATTTTGTGTTTTGTTACTTCATTTTATGCTCCATAATGGCATGTGTTATTCAACACAACACATTAGATTTGTCGGGATGATTTTACAGCAAGCTTTAACATTTTCTTTTAAAACTTTGTTGAAACAAAGAAAAATATACACCTGTTTTTTCTGTGTAATCCCTCTTTTATTATATGCTTTACTATTCACAATAAAAGTCACAGGTGTCTTCAACCTACGGCCCTAATACTTGTCTCTATCATCTAAGGTTATGCTTGTTCGGATGAGTTATTTAACAATAATAATAATAATATGCATTGTATTATTTTCCTTAACTTGAAAAGTATAGACTTGGTTTAAGTAGCTTGTTATCAGGAGGGTGACAGTTCAGTGAAATTAGACCTTCGGTTTGCCATTCTAAGGGGGGTTTTCACAGGACAAATATAACTCTGAAGGTTCACAGCATCATCAGAAGCAACTTAAGCTATTGCAAGTTAAGAAGGGCTGATAAGTAGAGGCATATTTTCATGGATGCTACGCAATTTTTTGGATCAATCATTTTACAATTATTATTTTTTTTTTGTAATTTTACAGCCTTTAACAGATTAGCCAAGGTAGTGATGCCTTGTGTAAATATGCACTCTTGAGAATATTATAAAGGGTAAACTGGATACTGTCAATTCAATCATAAAGCAATTACTTTATATAAAAAGCTTTCCTGTGCTCCTTGTTGACATTTTTCCACCCATGACTCAGTAGGAATAAAAACTTGGGTTTGACGCAGTAACGTAGGGGCTGTCAGTGTGAGTTGAAGGGGAGGTAAACAAGATGGCGACAACCTGAGTGGACGAGTTAAGCGAAGATTCAGATTCACATTTGACAGCAGTCTAAACCTACTTGTAAAATATTTTCCTTGTGGACCGGAGTCAAAACGACGCAGTTAAACCTGAATGCGACAGAAGGTACACATAGGTTTAGATTACAACTAATACATTGAGTTAGTTTAGCCGCAGTTGAACATGGGTCTGAGCGGCTGCTAGCCCAACGTAGCCCGGTTAGCCTGTCTTAGCTGGATGCATTTGGATGGTGTCTATTCATTTTTGAACCGTGTGAATCTTCGGGCCGATGTTTTATTTTTTTATTGTGGTAAAATGATTGAATGCAGTCGCAAAGTACCATTCACTATTATCCTTCCTTGCATCTAGTCAAGAGGCGGTTTACCCGGTGAAGTTGTTTAAGGCTAGCTTTAATGGTAACGTCAAAGGCAAAGTTGACTAGCTTCAGCTGCATATCATCGTGCGGCAAACTTCGTTGTTGCTACGCTTTATTTTGATTGTTCACTTTTTGATAGATCAATCTAAATCTGGAATATATAATGGTTAATTTGTACATAGTAAAACTAATGCAAGCTATAAGCTACAAGCTATTCAAGGAGATTGAGTGCTTTTTCGTTTTACATCAAAAGCATAGTAACACATTGGAACTATTCATAACTGCTAAATTACCAAGTGTTATTTTAAATACAGTGTTGATTCTAAACGTTATTTATCAGACTTTATTTTTAGACATATGCCTACTAAATTAACTGGTGTTAACAATTGTGTGAACAGATTGTTTTTTTGTTTTTTTGCTGAAGAAAGCTTCACTTGGTGCTTAAATCAATTTATGTTTTGCCAGGTACACTAACGGGAAGAACCAATATGGCCTGAATGACGGTGTGAAACGTTGGATGGATTAGTGACATCCAGGAGCTGACCTGATCCCAAAGACTGGGCCAATAGTGCTGCATGGTTTGGCTGTAGATCTTTGTGTGGATTCAGGCCACTATAACACCTATGTACCCTGAGGAAAACTCTGCATGGACCCTTGACAGAAAAACTATGCTGCATGTCCTAAAGCAGTACTGGCTGTCATAACCAAAAGCTTTCTGGTATTAGTCACTAAGACACTAAGCTAATCGGAGACAAACTTTATTGTAATCTTTTTTTCTCCTCTAATCTTAAACATCTAAGTACAACTTGCACAGAGCACTAACTCAGCACTGAGCCTAGATAAAACCTCACCCTTGTCTCTTAACTTCTCAAAGGATCCCTGATGTTTACAAACCAGGACTGATTTTCACATTTCCCCTTAGACTCAGGCTTGTTAACTTTGCTCCCAATGTGAAGTATTTTGTACCTGTAGTCCATTTTGTGGATAATTCACCCATAAAGCGGAAAGATCTTCAGTGGATTATTTTTTAGGTGCAATCAAAGCTATTTGCTAATTTTTTGCAAAGAGGGCATAAGCTGAGGCTATTAGCCATGAGCACTGGTGAGCTTCATCACCTTGACTATCTTAATGAAAATGAGCTGATGGAAATGGATACTTTCATTCACCGCATTGACTCTACAGAGGTGATCTATCAGCCACGACGAAAGAGGGCAAAGCTAATAGGAAAATACCTTATGGGTGATCTGCTGGGTGAGGGATCCTATGGCAAAGTGAAAGAGATGCTGGACTCGGAGACACTCTGCCGCAGAGCTGTTAAAATACTGAAGAAGAAAAAGCTGAGGAGAATTCCCAACGGAGAAGCCAATGTGAAAAAGTAAGTAAGAAGTGTTCTTACCTAAATTATATGCTTTTAAATTGACTACTTGAACTTTGATTCAAACATCTGTTTTATAATCTTTTATAATCACCCATTAGGTACCCCACAGTAATGAGAACAAGACGTCATTGTGTTCATTTATATAATCTCATTAGTCTTGACCAAATGACTAATGATGGATTACTGCCGTCAAGTTGTTTTTTTTAAAAAAGAAATCAACCATTTTTATCTTTTGCAATTACCCGCCTACTCTGCAAAAGAGTAGCTTATTCCTTTAAAATGTCAAGTAAATCTAACTTTTAATGCAATTTTTTTTTTCAATATTGGTTATTCCAGCATTAGCCTGAATGTGCTACATTCCATCTGCCCAAACCCAACCTAGACACACAATCTCAACATTTTGCAGACTTAATTTGTTTTATATATAATATGCATGCATTATTTTTCATTAATCTGAATGACCCAGACAGTACTTTGATCTGTATCTAGTAGGATCTATTATATCAATAATACGTTTATACTTCTATATTAGTTTCATCTCTGTCGTCTGTTTTTCTCACGAGTAACTGTTGCAGCGTCGGCCCTTTTGTAGCTTTCATAATGGACCACATGAATGAATCAGTATCATAAGTTTTAATCACACAGTAGATTGTTAAATATTGCTTCAGTCATTCACTGGAGGCCTGTACTGATTAGAGGAAGCATACAATCTATTCATTCTATGAGAATTGAAAAGCTCTAAAGGACAGTTTGACTATTAAAGTTAAATTAAAACAAAATTAAAGAGAGCTCATGTCTGACAAATTTCTGGTTCTTTTTCAAAGTCACTATACAACCATTTTCATTCACAGTATATGATATTTTGGGTGTTTACATTTTCATACTGAAGGAAAGCTGAATGCTCTAAATGCTTTACATATGCTACAATAATCTATGGCCTTTTATAGGCTCTCTTTACCATTACTGTCCACGGAACACTTATTGTGCATTCATGTGGTCCTCTGGAACTTGGGGAAAATGCACAGGAACGCCTGCTTAAGTCAGAACAACCGCTCGGAAACGCGGCTGCGAAAGCGTTATTTGCATTTACATTTACATTTATTCATTTGGCAGACGCTTTTATCCAAAGCGACTTGCATTGTCCTACAGTAATTACCAGTGTTACAGTCACTGGAGGGTTAAGTGTCTTGCCCAAGGACACAACGACAGTATGAACTGTGGGGAGAGTGGGAATCGAACAAACTACCTTCGGGTTGAAAGACGACTGCTCTACCTACTGAGATACTGCCGCCCATATTTGCATCATCAACATGGCAGAGGAAAGCAAACTTTTATGAAATTTTAGTAATAGTTATTTAAAAACCTTTCATATTAATTAATTTCCACATTAATAACGTGTATATAATTTTCTAATCCATATTCAGTAGGTTATTTACATCCGGTATAGCGACTTCAACAAGTTCTCTGTTAACCAATTTATTATAGATTAATATTTGCTACTTTGGCTGCGTTAACTCATTTAAAAATAACTTTAGCACATTTTTGTCTCTGCAATCATCTTCCTTGTTGTTATGGTTTTGAATGATCCAACTTTCCAAGCTGTAATCACGTTAACACATCAGTCGAAAGAACAGCTTTCTAACTTAGATACTCAGAGTTTCCAAGGACCACATGAATCTAACATTACTGCTTACCAGGGTTGCTATAGGAATGAGCATGCTCACATTGGCACTGATTGAGCAATACTACTCTTGTTTGTAGGAGAACATCCAAAGAATGTTGAGCCCCCAATTTGAGAGACAGTAGCGCATATGAGCACATTCACAAATGGACTCATTTCGGCACCAATTTAAAACCAGCACATTGTTGATACTGTGTTTTTTTTTATCAGAGAATTCAGCTCTTAATCACGTCCATTTTTACATAATAATAATAATAATTAATAATAAATAATGATGATGCATTTAGTGTCAAAGTCTACAGATGGACTACAACAATGTTTTTATATATATATATATATATATAAACTCAGAATAGCATTCTCTCAATGCGGACAAATTATATGTATATATTGTAAATTGACTAATGTCTGGATGCAGTACTTTTTTGTTATTGTCTCACAGTAACTCTAAAATTGTACTTAAACAGTGTGTGTGGACCATGAGCATTTTCTTGTACGACTTAATGTAGTAATGTATATAAGCGTACCAGAAACTTGGAAATACTTTTTTTCCTGTCACATTAAGTTCAAGGAAAGTCTTGACCTTTTTTAAACCTTAATTCTAATGTGAGGACTCCCACCTGATATTGTAAGGCACAATTTCCCCTGTGGCTATGTGTAATTTGTCATGGGAACTATGTGGTTTGTACCAAGCAGGCTTCTTACTCTGATCTAAATTCATTAGTGTCCCCACTCACTGCTCTCTGATGAGTGTCTCCTGAGTGTTGCCATGCTCGAGATTTAAAACATCCATTGTTTGAGCTGAGGAGCCAACTGTCAGGATCTTCATAATGAGACTAGTGTAATTGACCTACTGTACAAATGATTTTGTTAATGTGGTTGCTTACTACATATTGAACACATACTATACAGATGACTGCACATATTCCCTAAAAACACAATTACCTACTTTTCTCAAAGTATACAAAATGCACTGAGACAGCTGTATTTTATCTCTTCAATCTGCCTTTAATGCCCTTATCTGTTTTTGTCACCGTTTGCATTTGTAGGGAAATTCAGCTGCTACGAAGACTTCAACACAAGAATGTGATTCAGTTAGTAGATGTGCTCTACAATGAAGAGAAGCAGAAAATATATCCTAGTCAATATTTAAACTCTGTTTTTGTTGACTTGTATACGCAGATAATATATTCTGTCTTTTGGTTGGTTTTGTAAATTACCTTGACTCTGAACTTACGTATATGGTGATGGAGTATTGTGTATGTGGAATGCAGGAAATGCTGGACAGTGTCTCAGAGAAAAGGTTTCCAGTATTTCAAGCACACGGGTAAGTCTCTCCCTTTTCTCCCTGGCCCCACTCTTTCTCTGTCTATAGCTATATTTAGTCTAACTCTCCCTGCCATCATTCCTACAGGCCTAAGTTTAGATTTAAGTCACCAAGGCCCTTACTGTTGAAATAAGTATGTGTGGTTACTGCTGCAGGACCGCTCAAGGATTAAATGATTATGTATCATTATACCCTTGTGGCTGAGTGGTTCATATGTTTTACAGTGTAGTGTATTAACACACACTAATGTTTTTCGTTTTCTGTTTTTTTTGCAGGTACTTTTGCCAACTCATAGATGGCCTTGAATATTTGCACAGCCAGGGAATAGTTCATAAAGACATTAAACCAGGGAATTTGCTGCTGACTACCGATGGGACACTGAAAATCTCAGACCTTGGCGTAGCAGAGGTGGGCTGATGCTGAGAAACTTGATGTCTATTCTATTTCCTTTTTAAAAAAACATACAGTAACAGTGATTTGAAATATAATTTATTACTTTTACCTTTTTATTACTTTACTTTTCTAGGCCCTTCACCCATTTGCCGAGGATGACACGTGTCGTACCAGCCAGGGCTCTCCGGCTTTTCAGCCTCCAGAGATTGCGAATGGACTGGATACCTTTTCAGGGTTTAAAGTGGACATTTGGTCTGCGGGAGTAACACTGTCAGTAGTCTTGTGAAACATCACATATAACTTTGATATTCGTTATAAGGTTGTGATTGACCATAATTAAGAAAAAAAGGTTTAAGTAAAAGCATCTGGACTCAGTTTTCAAGGTGAAGACGTTTCGTCTTTAATTCCAAGAGACTTTATCAATTCTGAGATCAACTGGTAAGAGAGCTGAGCTTATATCTCTAGAGGGAGGAGTTTCCCCTGAAACCAACCTGATGGACCAGGTTGTTCTGGTCTCACAGTCGTTGGCCATGAAAGGGAAGTGTGACCCTCTAGAGATATAAGCTCAGCTCTCTTACCAGTTGATCTCAGAATTGATAAAGTCTCTTGGAATTAAAGACGAAATGTCTTCACCTTGAAAACTGAGTCCAGATGCTTTTACGTGAACCTTTTTTTTTTTTTCCCAAGACGTCCTGGATGACTGAGAACCTTCACAGACATAACCATCCTAATGAATACTTTTTCCTTTTTATTTAGATACAACATTACAACAAGTCTATATCCATTTGAAGGGGACAATATTTATAAGCTATTTGAAAACATTGGAAAAGGAGATTACACTATTCCTGAGGATTGTGGACCTCTACTGTCGGACCTGCTGAGAGGTTTGTTTACTATATTTATGCAACATTCAACATTTTAGTGTATCCAGTAGGTGGCATCATACCGCCAAAGATCATAGGTGTCTTCAGAGCATAAAAGGCTTTCACCAAACTGTAGAAATCCCTCTGAAACCCCTCCGATTTATTTGAAGCCCTCAACAGAATACTGAACACTTCTCATGCAGACATAGCGCTGTCACGGTGGGAGGCTTTAACAACATTTAATCTGCCGCTTGGCACACCAAACTACTCAAATCCAAAAGGAATTTTGGGAGATTATGTTTGCACTGCCAAGAAATCATTTATTAATGCTGGAAAATGTTGTTGTAGCAAAATGTTAACAAAAAGATTGCATTCTGTACAGAACGCTTTAAATCAATTACATTGCACCATTTAAAAACTTCATGTAAGCATTTGTGTATCACATTCTTTTGTTGCAACCCATGTGGCACCCATCCCCCATTTTGTGTGTGTGACGTCTGTGTGTGATGACGCAGCATTGGAGACACAGTGACTCCATACTTGCATTTATAAAATAAGCCCAGTGCCACTAAAGATTGTCCTTCAGTAAGAGCTACTGTTAGCGCTCTGCCCACCTACTGTCCTCAGGGAAGTGCGTGTGTGTGTGTGTGTGTTGAATTTGCAGTCGGTTAGTCTCTTGTTTAAGCCTACATTCCACACTCTACATAAACGCTTCAAGTAATAAAAAAAAAAGAATAATTTGATTCTGAGTAATTTGACTTACTGTGTTTCTCAGGAATGCTGGAGTACGACCCTGTCAAGAGGTTTTCCATACAGAACATAAGGCAACACAAGTGAGTCCTGTTTCTTGTTATATGTAGCATTATCCAAATCGACCTACCTCATGTCACCTCTCTGCAGCTAATACAAACACCCCAAAATGCATTTTTATAAAAATTTTACCAATTTGCAATATAATTTTTTGAATATTTTTTTATATTTATTTTTTCAAAATTACCATTTTTAGCTGGGTACGCAAGAAACACCCCCCATCTGAGCGTCCAGTGCCCATCCCAGCCAGCGCGGAGAGCAGGGACCCTTGGCGCAGCATGACCGTGGTGCCCTATCTGGAGGATCTGCACGGCTACACGGAAGAGGATGACGATGAGCTCTATGATGGAGAGGATGAAATCATATACACTCAGGACTTCACCGTGCCAGGTGAATAATAACAAGATGATCTGCCTCATCAGTAACAGTGCATTTTAAAATGTCCTGAATTTATATTTTTTGTTTAAGAAATACTATGTGAAAATGCCCCTGCTGGTATTTAGACTTTTTAAAGGTTAATCAATACCAGCAAATTACAGAAATCTGACGTCTATGACCATCAGTGATCATTGCTTGCCTTATATCTTTATTTTTATTTTTTTTACATTTGTATTTAGCAGAGTGAACTTAACACGGCAACATCAGAAACTAGTTGTAAACTCTTGAAAATCCTGAAATCCATAATAAAGCTGAAGGCATTTTAGCCACAAGAATTTGGAAATGCAAAGTGAAATGTTATCTAGAAGTAATGAAGGAGTCTCACAATCTGCCTCTTACATTTGACAATAAAAGCCACAAATTGTTGACTCATAGCATGGACACTGTGTGTTAGACGTGGTGCTCAACACAGTCAAATGGATGTTGGTGGGTTATTTCTTAAATTCTGTCCCAATTCTGGCCTTTTTCCCCTGAATTCAGAATTTTATCTGTTGCCAGGCAACAACCTGCTATAATGCAGTAGTCTAGGCTGTAGAAACAGTGCGCCACATAAAAATAAATTGTGCTGCAGAATGTGAATGAAGTTTTAAAAATAGACCACTAGACATGAATGGTTATCCCAGGGGTTGACTCCCACACAGCCTGTTTGTTTGAATTAACTAATGATGTGTTTTAAAAAATTACATTGTTCGAAGGAATTAATGTGAGGTATTTTAGTACATGCATTTTACCCACTTTGTTTACCCACTTTACTCTCAATGTCAGCTTTCCCAGCAATTCATAAAGTGTCAAGGGCCCTTGCTACCCAAAATCGTCTGTTTTCAAAAGACATTATTAGCATTAACGTCGGGGTTCCAGTTATTGTGCTTTATATTTCTTAAGTATTTTATGACAAATTACTTTTTGAAGGCCCCTACTGCTGTAAAAGTTTTGTTTGTAAATGGTCCTAACAGTTTTAATATGTCTGTTTTTTTGTTTTGTTTTGTTTTTTTTGTTTTTTAGGCCAAGTGGCTGATGAAGATTTTAATCAAGCAGATCACAGTCCTGCTGTGGCTAAGCCAGTTTGTGTTAATGGAACAGAAGGGGTTTCTTTGAACAGTAAGGCCAAAGCCGAGCGACGATCCTCCTCATCATCCAACCCCTCACGGAAAGGAGTTTCCACAGCCAGCAAGATTCGCAAGCTCTCTACCTGCAAACAACAATGACCCCCTAAGCTATTGGTTAGTGTTTGAGCAGATAAATATTATGTGGTACAGTTCTCATTTCATAGTCTAGAATTAGTAAAAGGTTAACACCAACTTCCGTTCACCAAGCGGCCTGAACACCAGTGGAACTTCTGATCAACAACAGCACAATCAGTCCATTCAACACTGGACACTCACAACAACACCAATATTTCATTGAAAATTGTTTTGGGCTAGCCAATTGTAAAATTGGATTTTAATTTTTTTTATCCTTTTTTATAGATTTCAGAAAGTCTGTTTTAATAAAGGAAATTTGAGGAGAAAGGGACTGTTGATATTCAATAAGCTTAGATGACTCAGTGCCAGTACTCATTACCTTCATGCATCAGTTTAAATTAGTTTAAATAGATGATGACTTGCCCTTGATGGAACGGGTCAGTGTGGTGTGTGTTTCTGTGTACTTGGTTTAGGTCATTGTATCCAAATACTATAGAATGGTCACTTTAAAATTTTTGTTTGTTTTTTTTTTCCCCAGGTTTATCTGTTCCCATCCTGTACATGTCCGGAGAGAAACCTGCTGATAGTGATGTTCCCTAAACCTTCGTGGGCCACTAGTCTACAGAGTCTTGCAGTCTGCTAGAGAGCGAGTGAGAGAAAGGACAGCATCAAATTTTTTAAATGCTCTAAGACTGAAACCCTGGCTTTCCAGATGTTTTTTTCCGTTTGCCATAATTTCACTCCTTCAGCTCTTAATCTATTCACCCTCTCCATCCTGTCATCCTCTTTGAAGTCAAAGTTTTGCACCGGACATCATCACCTCTGATTCCTTTGAGTCAAACCTTCTTGTTTCTTTGACTACATTTGTTTTTACAAAACGCTGATGGCAGTTTTTAAAACACATTGGCCCCCATTTATCAAATGTGCTTAAGGCATAAAACCGGGTGTGTGCCCATTTTTCAATTTGAAAATTAGCGCACAGTACGCTCAAATCCCACGCCAGGTCTGGAGCTGGTGTAAATTTACACAAGTTTCAAGTCGGCACCAAACTGAACAGCAAAACAATTTTTTTATAGGAGCTATGACAATACAGCCTACATTACAGCAATTGGTTTATTAGAAAAAAGGCTCGAAAGTCTCTGTGGTCTGGGTTTTTACCTCCAGTGCTCCGTTTTCTTTTAACATGTTTAACGTGTTACCATTATTTTAGGTTGGATCCTTTAAATAAGAGTTGTTCTATTGTAGCATTTATGCTCTAGTAACACATTAAATATGTACTTTTGTTTTTATATTTATGCTTCAGATGTGGTTCGGTTGTCAACTGAAAACATTTGTCATTTTCATACAACAAACAACATAATCTTTCTCGTTAAAGTATTTTTCATTTCCTGCTCAGAGAAGGGTCCTTTTTTTTGTCATAGTTTGTGCCCCCATGCGAGCCCAGCTGAACAATTTTATTAAAATCACAGGCTTTCAGCCGCCGGACTTATCAACAGCCCAGCACAGTTTCATTATTCCCACGCGTGCCCTGGTGTACAGCCACCGATCTGCACACGTTTTCTAAACAATGTTAATAAATGAGGGCCAATGTGATGTGTAAAAACTATTAAAGAGAAAAAGCTAAAAGTTATGAATAATTCAATATTAAAATATTTCAGAATAAATGTGACATTACTCTTAACTAATGTCAACATACAACCTGCATGCTGTACAGAGCTGAAGAAAGGGAAAGCTCTTGCTTTGTGGAGAGACTGATAGACTGAAACCTTGAGATCCGCTGCTGGCCTGTTCAGGATTTCTTATTTCTAGTTAGGGATTTTCTTTTTCTAAAAATATTTTTTAATTATTATTTATATAAAGTATCTCCCAAACAGGCTGCTTTGTTGAATGATACTTTACGTTTAAGTTAAGCCTATTTTTGTTATGCAATACAATGCAGTTGTTTATGTCCTGTTTTTTTTTTTGTTCATTCTTGGTTTCCACATTTCCAACACTGAATACTGTACTATATTTAGTGAATTCTCGCAAAGCAGATTTGTAATCGGCTTAAAACATATATAAAGAGCTGGTGTTGTTCAGCTGCAGGTGGTGTGGCATCCCAATCAAACAGTTGCCTGTTTTCCAGCGTGTGCTCTTTGTTGCGCCGATCACATCAGTGGGAGGTGCCCCCCCCCTCCTGTTACACAGCCTGGCTCATCATCAGCCCCTCGCTGGTAATAAAACAGAGAGCAGGTGAGTCACAGCCCCGTATAAGGGAGGGAGAAGCGCTTCCTACGTCAGCAAGGTCGACTGTAAGGTTCTCCATTTGACAATAAGGCAACGGCACTTTATTCAGCATTATAATTACAATGTAGGATCACATTGTGTTGTAGTTATTTTGTGGTTTGATATATTTATTTTATCTGCTTACATTAATCACAATAACACACACATGCATTCAGTCATTTTCTTCCTTTTATTTAGAAAAATAGTCAAAAATGAGAGGGGTGCCAGAAGATTTTGCTTTTTGTGAAGACCACAAGACAAATGTATTTGTAACACTAGTCATTTACTTTGAAAGCAAGAGGACGTGGACTTATCTGTGCCTAAATGAGGATGATTCCTGTGCTGTGCTGTAATGTGTGCCTCTGAGTCTAGTTTCCCAAATCCCAGCCATTGTCACACTTTATAACATGCAGCAAAGCATTCAATTCTGAAGACATTTAGTGAACAAAGAATAATTATAATGAGAGAGATTCAACTAAAGGTTTAAAAACTCTTCCTGACTTACATATGAACAGATACATTATAATTTGCCTCAATGTTCTTCTAGAGAATCAGAAATAAAAGTAGTTAGGATTTAGGTTTAAATTAGTCAATTAAAATCCTGCGCCTTAATACACTACAGATGAAGAGACTTTCAATCTTTCTGCAGGAATCTGAATCTTTTTGCTTTATATTGTGTTGCTAAAACATCTGTTAAAACAAGAGAAATTCTGTCTGAATCTATCCTATTAATAACCACGAACTGGGCTGTGGAAGCTTCTGGATACTACCCCTTTAATTTTAAAGAGACAGGTGGCTAACAAACACACGGACATGATAAAAAATAGATCAAATATGAGTATAAAAATATTGATGCAAACATTTTTTTAACTGTGTTGGCTCTGTAGTTAGGATTCAAGTTGTTGTAAAACTGTGCGTCTCCTACACATTTTTTATAAGGTTGCCTTGTCGCCAAACACAGACTTTTTCCTGATGGTGATCAAAGAAAGAAGGACACTTAAGGATGATAATGGGTTTTAAATGAGATGGACAGGTGTCATAAACTCTGAAACTATTGTTTTGTTTCTTCCCATCAAAGTGCTTTTTGTTTTAAAGTTAAAACTGTACATTATTCACATACACAGTAGTTAACATACAGTTGCATGCTGAAAATTCACAGTAAAGTTAGTTGCTTTTTAGAGTTTTTTTATGTTTGGTGGTAAAGTATGGATTTAACCACAGTATTTATATAAATGAATAATAACCAGATTAAAAGAGGCCATCACATGTCACAGCACTAGGTCTGAAACATTACAGACAAGGGAGTAGGATTAGGTAGTTCAGAGACCATGTTGGTTGATTTCATATTGTCTAAACATAAGCACACACATGTTGGTATCATTAGTCTCCACACCAACTGTGATTTACATATGGTGGATGGCACCGATAACTTATTACATGGGTTTAAAACCAGGTAAGGCAGTGTGCGATGTCAGAACTGCACCTTCTGTTCCTCCCTGGTTGAGTTTCTTTGTGCTTCGCAAGCTGCTGTAGAGTCTCTCTTCTACTGACACCACTAGTTTGTCTGTTATGCTGCTCTCTGATAGCAGAGCTTGACTGCTGTTGTTGTTCCTGTTGTTGACTCTTACATTGATATGACTTGTCTGCCCAGCCACAGTGGCCAAAGTTTGGCTGGTTGTGCTTTCTGTGTCTTTGTTTGTAGAAACATGGCAGGCATCATCCTCACATGTGCTGCTGTTACTGCTCTTTGTTACCTCAGCGCCTCCTGAGGATGAGTTGACTTCACCTGGAGCTCTCTCAGCGGCCGGATCTTTGTTCTCATTGCGCTCTTTGGCTGCCTCCTCACAAGCTGCAACCTCACTGGCTTCTTCATCGGCGGCGCTTGCTATTCGTGAGAGTGTGCTGTGATATCTAGTGTCAAGAGGGTAGCCTGCACTGTCACCTCGCCTCAGAGGAGTAAACCGCTGCCTGTCCAAAGATGGAGAGTACCTACCCCCAGCACTCGACCCTGGGTCACTGTATTGTTTGTGTCTTTGCCACTGTTTTCGCAGGTGAACTCTGGACCGTCGCCTGGAGCGCAGGGGAGAGTCATGTTGATCAAACCGTGGGTCATGGCGGAGGAACTCGTTGAAAAGGGCATCGGTTTTCTCATCAATGCTGTAGTCTCGATGGCGGAGGCAAGGCCTGTGGGGACTTGAGGGCTGTGGTATTGGTTTCATCATGGTGGACATTAGATGGGACTGAGACTCTGGAGACTGAGGATGAACTGATTTCATCAGTGGATATGGGTCTTGTAGACTGACAGACTGACTGGCAGTTTGACTGTCCTGTAGCTTTTCAGTGCTGCCTGTTACTTCATCCTCCAGCTCTTCTTGAAACAGCCTGGCCTCCACACTATCGCACACTGAACCTTTTCGTCCAGAGTTAGTAAAGAATAACCTCCTCTCCGATGCTGTCTTTCCCCGTGGGGCCCCCGATGGCCCAAAAAGCCGCATGTCCTCTTGGGCTCTTGAAGGTGCTTCAATGGATGCATATCCACTGTCCATCTGCAGCAACTTTCTGTTTCCTGAGTCTCCATCACCCGCAGCCCCACTTCCTGTTTCACTGTTACCACTGACACCTCTGAAATTGCCATCCAACACCTCCCCTTCCCCTTCCCCCTCAGGCTCATCGTCTAGGTCTTGGGACAAGCAGCTGTCCAGGCCAGAACGAGGCCCTGCACCTCCGAAAGATGATACACTGTCTGCATCGCTGCGAATGGACTCCCGGTCTGTACTGCTCTGGTCTGAAGAGGCATATTGCTCCAAAGAGGCTCGTAAGCTCCAGATATCTCTGTAGAGTGAGGGTGGAACCTCTGTGTTCTTCTGCAGCGACGAGCCTGAGTCGGCCCGTTGTCTTTCCATGTCTCCCATCACTACATCATCGCCATCCCCCACCTCAATTACTGTCTCTTTTCTCATCTCCTGTTCCTCCGCATTATTTGTTTTATTCAACATGTCATCACATCTTTCCTGGACAGCTCTTTCTGGTTGTGACTCAAACAAGGCATTTTCCTCTTCTACAGATTCACTGATATCTGTTGCTCCTGTTCTTATAGCTTTCAGTTGCTTTGTTTCCTGTTCTTTCACTGTTGCCTTCTCTTGTCGGGACATCAGAGGATCTTGGCTTAGCAAACAGGCTCTTTCTCTACTAGTGTTGTCACTGACACCTACCTCTATCATTGCCTCCAACTTTAGCCTGCACAGACGGAGAAACAATCAGTCAATTCATAGTGATTACCAGTGTTAATAGTCATGAGAGTTTGCAGTGTGGAAGGGGACATACCTGCTAAAGAAGACTGATGATGTAGGTGCAGTGCCTGGATGAGACAGACACTCAGCAGACAAGGACTGGAGCCCGCTGGTCTCAATGGGAGATTGTGGAATAGACTCAATGGCATCATCTCGAAGAGAAGAGTCATCCTCAGTGTAATCTGTGGTTTCACTTGCTGCTCTTTGTCTCTGGAAGGGTCGTCTTTTGGGAGATCCTGGTAAAAATAAAAATATATTTGTGACAAACAATCAGATTACTGTGTATTTAAAACATGTATTTAAAAATAGGTGGCCAGACCTTTATCATCAAGACTAGCAGCCCGATGGCTTGTGTCAAACTTCCACCTTCTAAAGTATGGCCCAGCCCCTTCCAGACTGGCATGGCGTCGCAGTTTAGAAAGAAAATTCAAAACTGAAGTCTGGCCCAAAGCTTGATTTGAGTCTCCTCTCAGGCCTTTTTTGGATTCTGCATTAACTCTGTCCCCAAAGGTCTCCATCTGAAAGAATGAATGCACATGCATCAAGGTTGTTTATGATAGTATATTTAGGATTGACTGAGGCAGAGAAAGCAAAGAATTCTGACAGACAGCCGCAAAGCCCTCAGGGGACAGCAGTTTATCATATTGTCAATCAGTGATGATTGATGTCACAGTGCACAAAGTGAGTCTGTAGCAGCTGTAAGAAAATGGTATGTGGTGGAAAACAAAATCTTGATGTCTTTGGATATGCTATTATAGGTCTATGTCTTAAGTGACTACATATAGTCCTTAAGTGCTATACTTGTGAACACTTCTGTCAGGCAAGAGAGTGCAAAACACTTACTGTCTGGGAGCGTGTATGGTGAGGTCTCCTGACTAAGGGAAACTGTCTGTTGCCCTGGTCCATAATGATGGAGTGATGAGGATCTCCTGGCAGACCCCCAACCCAGTCTGGAGGATCAGCAAAGACTCTCCTCTCAGTTAGCTAAAGAGATAAATAAAAGTACTTCAGAGATGTGTTTTTTTTTTAGTTTGCTGGATATTCATTTCCCATATAAAGTGTGAACCTGATAGATGCTGAGGGGCAGTTTGGCTGCCGAAGTCTCGTTAATGTTCACAGTGCTGCTTTCATTTGACTCACACTCCATTATGGTCAGTATCTTCAGGTCACATGGGGCTGGAGGCAAGTGCAGATGAGTCAGACGGGCTTTTTCAAGTGATGGAAGTCACCTTCAGTGAGAGTATATCTGAGGAACATCATCACTAATAAACAGCTTGCTTAAATAATACAATAATAATGGGCATATGATTATTTCAGGTTTAACAGTACCTCCGTCCTTTGTCCTGAGCTGTCTTCTGTTCATAAAGAGCAGATTCATTAAAGGAGACTCTGCGGCCAGTGGACCCTGTGGAGACAAATCGTTCTGAATCTCCATCATGACAGCTCGAAGCTGAAAGACCATCTGATTCATCCAAACGAATGGTGATTTCTTTGTGACAAAGAAGACGAGTCAGTGTCAACAGCAGAGCAGAATATATAGACATAAAACAGCACATATCTCTCACCTTGGGTGGGCTGAGAATCTTCTGCATAAGTGGTGTTTGTCTTTTCAGGGTCATCACTCGCTCTATAAAGCGATGAAATTAGTTTGTAAGTAGTATTTTTTTTTTTTTATGAAATAATGCCTTGTCACATAACAACTTTCAGGTTTATGGCCCTTAGCAGTTAAAGCTTTAATCCATTCCTGCAGGACTCCTGATGTCCCTACGAGCCACAGATTGTAACACTCAGGGGGGTGCACCCACCTAGAGTAGCGCCGTCCCCCCATGCAGCATCGATGACAGAAGAGTAGCAGCAGGGAGACCAGGACCAGCGTCCCCCCGGCAAAGATACTCAGCAGCACCAACAGCAGCACATAGTTGTCCACTTGGCCTGTTGACACTGGCACATCCTAATGGAGACAACCAAAAGTCACTGTGTATTTCCTTTGTATTACATGATGTGTAAATTAAATACTGCGTACTACTTTCTGCAATGTGGAATAACAAAAATGGACCAGATTTGACACCGTTTCTAATGTGACATTGCATTTAATACTTGTACTGTTAACATCTTTATACCACTGATTAAATTCAGGTGCTGTCTATAATGATCATATTGTCACCTGCAAACTATGACTACAACAAAATCTGTTATCAGCAGCAACCATAAGCTGTGGTGGTATATGATAAATGGCTGCATAAACTGTACATAAACAGCACTCTTCAACCAACTAGAACCTATAAAGTGCTTAAAGGTTCAGTGTTTTGCTTAAGACAAATCCTGTGATGTTCTGTAACACTGGTAAATAGCTTAATGTATGTAAAGCGCTTTGAGTGCCTACTACAGTAGGTGGAAAAGTGCAATATAAAAATGAAGATTATTATTATTATCATTGGCTCTGTTTCACAAAGGAGGTTGTATCAGAGTTTAAATCCTCAGAGTTGTCCTCCTACGATCAGCCCAACTCAGTTTCTGGTTTTAGAAAACAGGTTTAGCTGCGGAAAAAAAGTTATTATCAATGGAGCCAAGAAAAGAGGATTCAGCATGGGAACAGTAAACATATCTGATGAGACTTAAATTCAGGTTTAAAATATTTAAATAATAATAAAATGTATAAAAGTACATAATTGTAGCTGAAGATGAAAGAATATTTCTATTTCTTTAAATGTACTAGCCTACATTTATATGAATGTGACTAGCATGCTGCCTTCATTTTTGGGTAAATCTCATTAAATTTAATACTTAAGTAACCAAATTTGAAAGAAGCATAATCTTTGATAACCTGACATTAACCAGCGTTAAAGTAGGCCTACTGCTTTAAAAGAACAGAATCATGTTTTATACTGATTGATTGTCATCTACTACTATACAAGGACTTGAATTTAAAGTTTATAATAAAGTGGAATCACTGACTGTTGAACTCTTGTCAATGCGTATATTCTCAGTTTTGCTGTGAAAGAGGAAATGGATCATCGAATAAGAAAGTTCCTACAGCCGCAGCAAAGTTAACTGATTCATAGTTTAGATTAACTATTATGAAACTGCTATCCCAGAGTTACCTTCTATCCAGGGATAACACACTCTTGCTTGTTTATGCTCATTACTTACTTCTTTAACAGTACTTAAATAGTAGAGTCTTACATGTCTGTGTTGTCATGTTTGGGGAGGGGTGTATTGCTAGGACTGTCATGTTGGGGATAATTGGTTTTTGTCCCTTTGAGATTCACAGCTATGAGCCATATGTATGTAACATCATACTACGTACCAAAATATTTAATAGTAAAGTAAAAGTGTCTGCTCTCCTCCCTAGGCTTTCTGATTAATACTCTTTGACTGAGTGAGCCTGAAGATGCTAATCGAAATGTCAGAAAGACCCTTAATTCAATTTCCCAGCCCTTCTCAATGAGAGGGAAATGAGGCCTCCGCAGGCTAAAAAAAGAAATGGGAGGAGGAGGTTGCAGATGCACATGAGCAATCCCCATACCAGACTTTCACAGCTCTCCTCCAATGACTACTCTTCAAAAAAGACTGGAAATAATTGAAGGAGCTATTGTCACTGGTAGAAAATTCATCATATATTGTGATATAATCAGTGTTAATTTGGAAGCTTTTGCACAGCATTGATGAAACCAGAGTAATTAAATAAGAAGAAGCTCCTCACAGACCACATCATGACCTTTAAAGGGACAAGCCAGTAGCACGATCAATAGAAGCATAAGTACATTTTTATATGAACTCTATCTCAGAAAAATAGCAAGAGTAATTTGAACCTTTGATATAATTTAAGTGCAAGCGTTGTTGGGCTATACGTCCGTCCTCAGGGAAGCAAGACATGACAGGCTCAGACTTTGTCATCATTGAAAATAGCAAGGTTCTGTGAGAGGAAGCATACGTCACTGTGTGTTAACCTTAATCACTCGCTCATCAACAGCAGACTACCTGAGAAGAGGGATTGTCTGATTATTTTGTAAAAACAAACCCCACAATTTATATAGACTATACTAATGCGCCTTTTCTCTCTTTTCCACTCAATTCAGAGCTTGCATCAGGCTGTCTGCGAGTGGCTCGTCAGAGATGTACATACATGCAGCATTTTTATATGATACTGATCCTTTTGTAAACATGTAAGACTACCCAATTCATCCCAACACTGCAGCTAAATGCACACCTTGACACACACAGTTTGGCAGTTGCTTAATGAAATCTGCTGTTTGTACAAGCTCAGCCAAATGGCAAGAACAACACTATCAATCAGCTCAAGCAGTGATGCCGCACTGTATCGGCTTCACTACATGTTTCTCACACACACACACACGCACGCGCACACACACGTGCACAAGCGTACACACACACACACACACACACACACACACGCACACACGCACACACACGCACACACCCACACACCCACACACACACACACACACACACACACACACACACACACACACACACACACACACACACACACACACACACACACACACACACACACACACACACACACACACACACACACACACACACACACACACACACGCACACACACACACACACACACACACACACACACACACACACACACACACACACACACACACACACGGACACACTTATAAAGAAATCTAGACACGTGTCTCTTCTGGGACAGCTTTAACAGTCCCATCATCACAGGCTCTGGCTTAGTGTCCCTTCTGCCCTTCAAAGATTGCACCAACAGCCAGTTACACACACTGTCCAGCTTTTTAGTAAAATCCTCTTTAAAAAATTACCAGGCTGCCATCCACTCCCATACTAGGACAAACTGTACTATTTATTAGTGGAAAACAACAGTGTTTTTACATGCTGGATGAGCCTCAGTTTAATCAGTTAAGTGTTTAACACACACAGTACAGTGCCGTTACCATTTCTCTAGACACTGGCACATGAAGTGATGAGCACTGAAAGTGTGGATGGATAAAGAGCAAAATGCTGTAATGTACTCACAGTGGTGTTTTCAGTTAGACTTTTCAGAACAGGCAAATCATTGCTCATTGTCCAGGTTGATGTGTTTGAACCCTGCAAAGAACAAGAAGAGAAAATAAGAGTGCCATTTCATGTGTTTTATGTAGAAGTGTGGGCCTTCCTTGAGAGATGCAGAATAATTAATACTTATACGTTACAGGTGAAAAGTGTGGTAGAGCCAATGGTGTGCATTTATATAGTGATATAGTTTTCTGCACACTGCTAACTGTGCCGCATGTGAGAGTCAAATTATATGTAATATCTCATCAGCTCCAGGTGACACACACAATATTAAAAGACTGCTTTAACAATAGCAACAGTCATATACATTTAAAACTACTCAACAAAACAAAAGGTTATGGTGTGCTAGAGTTTAAGTGTGTGAATGACACTACCTAAGCAGAGCTCTAGCCAGAATTTTACTGTCAAATAAAAATTTGACAATGAAGTCAATTTTAGATTTAAATGGTTCATAGCTACATCAGCTTCATTGTCACAGTCAAAACATACTAAATAATAAATAATTACATAGTTTATAATGAAATTATTGCATTGTAAGTATGGGTGGATGCTTAATCACACACTGATGTGACTGTACTTTTTTTATTCTATGAATCATAAATGCTGGATGATGATGATGACTGGTCCTACTGGAAAAGGGCAATGTTAATGCAGGTTATAATATTCATATGTTCATGGAAGAGCCAGCTAAGGGAACCTCTCCTAATAATCTACTGTGAACTAGCCTAACAAAAATGTTTCTGGCTCTAGTTGTTGAACAGAGACAAAGAGAGAATTCACTGACCCTTCTGGCTTAGGAAAATAATCCCATGTTTGCGTGTGCGTGTGAGCGTTTATGGTTTGGACTTTTTGCACGTATAATCTTGGTGTAATGTGACACAGCTGGGTGCTTTCCTCTCGCAGATATAGAGAGAATGACGTTTTCATTTAGGCCTATTGCCTATAGCCTTTATTCTTTTGGCTAAACGCTCATCCCGTCCAGATGTGCGTGTCTTACGGTCTGTAGCGCGGTGTAGAGGCAGTTTCCCTTCCTCTGCTTTGCTCCACGCACACTGACTAGTGCAGCGACGCGCGGCAGGTGGCGGCACTCAGCGGCAGCAGCATCTTTCACTCTCCTCCAAAAAGTCACTGATGATCAGGGCTGTCCCGCATCGCTGTTTTCTCAACCTGCGGGGTATAAAAACAGCGTCAGTCCTGCCTAACACGAGGCTCTCCTGCGCACGCCATGTCTCACTAAATCGGATGTTAATGTGGAGCCAGCTGTGTCAGCTTTCACATCTTACATAATGAAATAGTATCACATCACAGAGAACAGGCTGGAGGACCTACCTGCTACTGTAAGGAAGGAATGATGGATAAATGAGGACTCATCCGGCGGTAGACTCCGTTTGACACTACACGCAGGCAACCGTCTGCACACTTTAATTGAGCTTCAAATAAAGACTGTAGTTATGAATGAAACCAAACGCGTTAAGACACTCCCACCGCCCCGCTCCCGACGCACCACGTGACCCGCACGCACCGTGGTGATTATGGTGGTGGTGATGATGTGAGATGTGTGGGAGACAGCCCTTCTTCATTCACAGTCTCATGAATGGGACTCGCTTGAATCTGATTGGTGGGTCGAAACATGTTAGAGGGAATGCAATGGTCCCGGTTCTGGAATACGTGTTACCATGGAAGCTGCTGTGAGGCTTCGTTAGAGCTAGGTGCACGGATGGATAGTGCTCTGTATGTAATATTATTATTGACCACAGAGTGTCAGCGTTGCACCGCCTCATAGAATGTGTTTTCGATGTATTTTGTTCAAATGCAGATGCAGTTCAGTCATTAAAGGTTCAGGCCAGACATATCCCAAGAAGTATCAGTAGAATATGACCATGAATGAATATTATACGTCAGAAATCAGAGACCTTACATAACTAGATGCATTTTTTTATTAAATGTGAGGTAATTTTTTATTTGTTGACCTAATATAAGTTGAAATTTGGTTTACATCTGAACAGAATGCAGAATGCATCTTTTTGAAATAAGCTCCTTAACCATGTATAGTAAAGATAAATTTAAGGATTTGCATGGCATGGCTGCTGCTTTCTCTCTTCTGTCATAATAGAAAAAAAAGGAGGACGATGCTTGTGAAAAGGCAAAGCCAAACATTTAAGCGTTCACTTCACGTTCCATTACTGTTCTACAAAGTTTATCCAGATTTTAACTAGGCTATCTTTAACCATAACCTGAACATGTACGTTGATTGAGTCAAGTTCTTTGGCTTGTAAATAAGGTACAACTGACTATCAATATTATGGGATGTTATGGGTTTACGAGATGTTCAAAACCTCTTCAACCAATGACCATCAATGTATGAATTATACAAAGATCTAAAACAGCCTCCTCTTGGTGAAGCCCAATCCCCCCAATGTTTATTCCTGATATTATTGAAAATCCAGCATGGTGGGGACATTACAATTCACCACAAAAATCACTCCCAATTAAAACAATGTACAATTTAGGCCTAATGCTGCAACATTACTCACTAATCACTGTTGTTTCTACGTGTATGCAATAGCCTAATATTGAGTGAACACAGTATGTGGCTAAAGAGTTGGTTGAGTGGAAAACCGAAACAGAAAAACTGACAACAACAGTATCCTAATGGTCTCATATCTGAGCTATCCGGTGAATGCTTTAGTATATTGTGTGTTAAGTGTTGTTAATACTGAGGACACTTTGTACCCATATTTTATCTGTGAGATCCCAGTGACTGAGGTGAGACATACCAGAGTACTGAAGCATCTGGGAGGCAGTGCCAGGAGGGGCCATGCTGGGGTAGGAAAAATGTGGACGAGAGGGTGGATGTATGTGTGCTGAGAGATGGCTGACGTCAGAAGTGCGTCTGTGCGCGCTCTGAAGAGCAGGACATCCTGTGGAATTGTTCTCGGCGACCCGCTAAGAATGTAAAACAGCAACCCCTCCTGTCTTGGTTCAATACTGAAACAGACAAGCATTCAGATGTTATTAGGGGGATGAAGCAAGTCGGCAGACAGGATTTTTATAACTGCATTCACAAAGAAGATCAGTGTGAGAAATGATTAGCCTATGTAGGCTATAGCAAAAAAGCTAGGCTTTATTCACATTAGGTTTTGTGTTAGAAAAGAAAATGCATTCGAAATGAGACATGGTGATTGATTGAGACAGGTGATTTTAGTGAAAAAACACATTTAGGTGAGGGTAGGCTAAGTGTGAGGAAGAAGCAATAAGGTAATATAGGCTACATGAGTGGAGTGACGTAGGCTCCATGAAGCAGGGCTGTTGTGGGTGTTGCTATTTTTAACTGCAGTGAGGAGACACAAATTAGCTGCATTTCTATGCCTACCCAGCTCCTTATGTCACCTTACTCCACTGGCCCTTGTGGTGTGACAGGTGCAGCCACAGACCGTGAACTGGAGAATGGCCAGTTACAAACAAGGATGTGTCTCCTTCCAGGTTTAGACTACATAGATGTCCAAGATAATGTTCATCTGAGGAGCTGTTCTCGTTCAGGGAGATATTCAGCTTGAAATAACAAACCTATCTACCACAAACAGTATTTGAACAAGTAAACTGTGTCGCCTAAATTATGCTGTGCAGTTACAAAACCCAAATTTACTATTCAGCATATGCTTCATGCTCATTTATATCAAGCTATAGGCAGTGTATAGCCTACATAACTATGCTGGCTCAGACTATGCCACAAAATAACTTAAATGCCTATTTCAGATCACCATAAGTGATTTTACAAACTGCAAGGCACTCTAAACTCCTCTTATGTTTTTGGATTAGGCCTATACTATAATAAAGTCAATCAAATAAGAATACCGACAGATTGATTTTGACGGTGGTAAGGAGGATGTAAAATGATACAACGAAAGCAACCTAAAATGTGGGCTGCCCTGCTCATTGCGTCATATTACTTTATCAATGGTTGAGTGATAAATAGAACAGGGCGGGGCCATGTTCGAAGAAGGGCTTTCTGGTTGGACACCTCCCTCAGACTTCTCCAACGGCCGTGTCTGATTGGCTGTGGAGCTGTGTAGGAAGAGCTTACTCAGTCGGAGTTGCTCCAACATTTAGTGGAGTAGTCCTTCATTCGTGCTGTGCGTCCGAGACTTACAACAGGAACAGGTTCTTTGTGCTCCTATTTTGTTGCTAAAAACCGATAGATTCCACCGTGAGATGAGGGTCAAAAAGACTAAAACACTTTGATTATACACTCGACCTTTTTACCCGTTGCGACGGCGGGTAAGTGTCAATCCACTGTATGGACCAGAAGCTGCCGGGCTCCCGTAGCTTTACCCCTGGTTTGTCTGTGAGTTGCGGGACAGGGGGTTTCATGCGTTTAACCGTCACCTCCACCACTGGCAGCCCTCTGGAGCTCACTGTGCCCCAAGGAGAGACCGTAGAGGGGTTAAAGGCCCGGGTCTCACAGCAACTCCGAGTGCACACAGACAGGATAGTGCTTCTGCATAAAGACAGGTGAGTGGGTTTTTACTCTTAGCATACAAAGATAAGGCCTATAAATGTACAAAGCGGAGTGAAAATCTTCACCATTTTTCTTATTGTGACCAGCTACTCAAGAGAAACTAAAATGGTGATTTTTATTTTTATTTATTTATTTATTTTTTACTGATAATCTAGGCATCTGACTTCAGGGAAACTGTTGGCCTTGGGTGTAGCAAATGGCAGCACATTGACTCTTGTTCCTGTCGTTGAAGCAGGGCTGGTAAGTAAACTGAGGTTTACACACAAAAGGGAACACACAAAGGGAACACAATTTGAATGCATTTTTACCACAGCTTACTTTGTCTGCCACAGCCCACCATCAGATGTGACAGAAACATGATGGATGCTCTGAACAGCTTGAAAGACAATCAGGTGCACATTAATGTTAAACAAAAATGGCATCCCTTAACCTGATTATTGATTGTTTTACTAATACACCCACATTGTTAAGGGGTATGTTTTTCTCTTGATTATCTTGTAGATCAATGATTTCCTGTCTGGGCGCTCCCCTCTCAACATTATCATGGGAATTGGTGCCCATGTAATGTATGTGCAGCTCCAGCTGTCAGAGCAGGATGTCGCAGAGCTGGTGCAGACGCAAGAAGCCATGCCTCAGAGCAATGGGGAGCTTCAAGCTGAACCGTCTACACTGCTTCAAAGGAATTGCTCTGGCTCAGCATCATCTTGTTCTAATACAAACAAAAGTATGGGTACTGCACAGGACTCTTGTATTTCTCTGATCAAATGTAATGCACAAAAACCTGGAATGTCTTTAAACATGAAAACGTCCACTTCCCATCTCAAGGCCAGCGATGTAAACAGCCTGCACCACTCCTATCCTCCTAAAACCAAACATGCACCTCCCTCTCACAGTTTAGCATTTCTTTTGCCCTCTGAGTCTCCACATCCCTGTTCTCCACTGCCAGCAACCACCCCAATCTGTACAAACAGTCATACTGGCTCTAGTAATGGACCCCCAAGTCCAGTACCTGCCTCAACCTTCACTGAGGTATGGAAAACTATTAACACATGTCAAAATGAAGATTACTTGCACTGTATTGTGGATAGTAAACACTAATTATATATTTTTTTCACAGGGTAATGTGCAGGCCTCTTCTTCTTCGAAGTTGCACAAACAGTCAGGTGCTGTCATAGACAGTTTTGTGAGCCACACTTCAGGGGTGTTTTCTGGGACTTTCTCTGGTATGAATTCAAATGGTCATTCAATAATCCTTGAATACTTTTGAACAAAATGTCATTTAAAATTCTCCCTTTTAATCTTTCTGTACATCATCAGGTACACTAGCCCCTCACAATCAGAGTCAGATCACTCATCCTCGGCCTGGTGTTGCTATCATAGTCCAAATCCTCACTGATCTCCTGAGAGCTGCCAGTGTCCACAAGGGGGCTCTAGCCAACCTTTCCAAGCACCACTGTCCTGATAAAAATCTCCCTGCTAATCCACAGCACACAGCAGAAGATGACTGCAAACCAAGAACCAAATCAAACACCACCCAAGGCACACTACAATTCAGAGACACTTCAGGTAAGCTACAGCAATTCAAACAGTACATTATTTACAGAAGTAGTCTTTTTAGATTATTAACTAGAAATATATTGTGTTTTTTTTTAAGTAACGTTTTATATGGTGTTCTCTCTTAACATCATATAAATATGTATTTTCCATTATGGTGTAACCGTGTTTTTGATAAGTTGAGTTTAATAGTATTAGTTTCTCAAAGGTGACATTTGTTGATACCCTCAGCAAATTACAAGTGATACTCCCTTTATTCTTGTGCAACATAATGTTTAATATTACTATTGTGATATTAGTGTGAAGCTACTTGGTGGAGTTCTTCACATTCATAATTAGCCTCTGTATAGTTATTATTGTATGTTAACTTTTGCTTGCTCTTACTGCAATATGTCTTTAGTCTTTACTCTTATTATCCTGCTGTGCTTTGTTTGTTCTTACTATTTCCATTTTGCTTATAGCATATTTAATTGTTGCCATTGCTTCTGTCTCATTAGGTGACAACAGTTACTCCCGTTGCATGGCCACAGCTGAAAATCAAATGCTGCACTACAAGCTGGAACACCTACAGTTTTTGATGAATCAGAAACGTCTTCATAGGCAAACGCGTAGAAGCTCACATCCTTCAAGGATATCTCACCCATACCGGCGCCATCACCATTGTTCTTCCCTGACCCCGGGACAGAAAAGATCTTCTTTTTCTCATAGTAGTAGCACTTTATGAATAAATAAATAATTTGAAAACGGAAGTAGCTACTGTGTAATCATTGTAAAAAAAAAAAAAAGAAAATATAATTGTCATCTTGATGTAGAAGTACCACAACTTATACCTTCTTGTTGTTCTACAATGCCTTAAGTGTACATGTTCTGAATGTATTCAAACACATGTTTTCTTGGACTCATACCGCAAGAAACAATTAAGAATAAAGATACAAATGGAAAGATGTGTATTGGCATTAAACTCCAGTGAATATGCGTGGGCGTACCTCGCCACTACTAATTGCTACAACTTCAAACTATAGATCTGTGAAAGACATGCAATATGTACAGTCAAAAAGAGAGGAGTACAGATTCACACAAAAGAGTGAACAAAAGTTTGTGTTAAATCTTAAAATCAGACATTGACTTCTTTTGCTACTACCCAGGTTTAATCACAATTTACAGTAGCTGTTTGCAAAGATTAACAACAGTTTTAAAACAAAGGAGCCATTTGTTTCTAATTTTCTCTCAATTTTACAGTAATTTACCATTTTTGTTGTTCACATGTTTTCATTTCCTGTTAATTTAGTTGCAATAATAGAGCAAAGAAAATCAGGATTTTCAGAGCCTTTGCCATCTCTCCATTTTTTAAACTGAATACAATGAGCTTATAGTTTTATTCACATACTTTTCTGATGATTGAAGTGGTACAAAATAAACTGATAAAAGACTGAATGATTTAAGTAAGAGACAACGTTTTAAAACGATAATGTGGTTTTCTGAGTGGGTTGTACTCTCCCTGATCAGTGCGTGGCGCTCTAGGCTTACTGTGATGGACAAAGGCGAAGAAGAGTGAATCCCATTGAAAAACTGCTCCGCCTCTGCGTCAGCCTCAGTTTCTCACTTGACGCGCTCCTTCACACTTCTCTGGGCCGACAATTGAAAAGGTATGTCTCTTAAAAAAAAGAATGTTTATTTATTTATTATTTTTTTATAGGAAGCTGTGTGAAAAATTGCATGATGCAGAAAAATTACGCTCTTTTAAGATGTTAAATCAATGCAATTGAAGAAGAAAATGTGGACTATCTTGAAAGAGAATGTTTTGTTTTAATGTGATTTAAATACTGTAAACGTAAATAGCGTGCTGACTTAATTTTTTCAGTGAAAGGCAAAAATAAAGTGTGTTCAAAACATTATTGGCACGTTTTTTCCTGGCTGAGCTAACCGCGTGAGAAGTAGATGTTGAAAGTAAAATGGCGCTGAAGATAAAGAGCTAACCTGCTAACTAGCATTTTGGTGCCACGCTTTGAAGGCCTTAAGCCTGAGGCCTACTACTTCGACGAGCCAATGCAATCCAAATGTATACGCATTTAAACAACGTAAAACTATATTAAGATGCGTGCGTTGCTTTGCAATAGTCAGTGGATATTATTAGGGGTTTATAACCCTTTTAGGTAAAAGACCCACTGACCTACATTTCAGCTGCGTAGTCTCCGTTGTTTGACGGTGTCGCGCCTAACATCCACCTCAAAATATTTAATATTTGCACTTACGAAATTTTAATTGTGTTTTCATAGACTTCTAAATATGTCGGACGAAGGTAAACTTTTTGTCGGAGGCCTGAGCTTCGATACAAACGAAGAGTCTTTGACTGCGGCCTTTGAAAAATATGGAACCATTGAAAAGGGTACGGCCTCCATTTTGGACTAGTGTTGTTGGAATAATCGACTCAAATGTATTAATTATTTCCACTAACTTGTGTCTTAGTGGATGTGATAAGAGACAGAGAAACCGGCAGGTCCCGTGGCTTTGGCTTCGTCAAATACGACAATGCAGAAGATGCAAAAGATGCTTTGGACGCTATGAACGGGAAGGTAAATGGCACAAATGTAACAAGCTTTTTTTTTTTTTTAATTTTTTTAATTAAAAGAATTTGGATTTTCTCCCTGTTTAACTTTATTTTCTCTTGGACTCAATATTGTATTTTTGTTTCTAGACTTTAGATGGGCGCGCAATCCGTGTGGATGAAGCAGGAAAAGGTGGACGCTCAAGAGGAGGTGGAGGATACAGCTCAGCACCTCGTGGAGGCCGATTCAACGGTGGCTCACGAGGAAGAGGAGGTCGTGGTTTCTCGAGGGGTTAGGGATAAAACTGTGCAGTATCTCATTGTAGGTTTGCTGGACAGTCCTTGCTCACACTTTTTTTTTTTTTTTTTTTTTTTGTCTTCCCAGGTGGGGGATATAGTGGGGATCGGGGATATGGTGACAGGAGTTATGGCGACAGAAGCTTTAGTGGGGAGAGAAGCTTTGGCAGCGGTGGATACAGGAGTGGTGGTGGAGGAGGCTACTCTTCTGGTGGCGGTGGCGGCGGATATAGGGACAATAGGTAAGAATACTTAACGTTGTATAGTTTCATATCTTGTCTCCTGTATTGCTGATCATGGTTGTTTATCAAATGTTTAGGGGGCAGGGGGGATATGGAGATCGCTCTGGATCCTACAGAGATGGCTATGACAGTTATGGTAAGTATTGACACAAATTTGTACACATATTCTTATGTTGGGGCTGTAAATCAAATTGCAACCCTACATTTGTCCCCTTTATTAAAAAAAAAAAAAAGGAACCGAAAGTCAAACTGAAGACAGGATAAATGTACACATTTTAATAAGGGTGTCCTTTTCTAATCGGTAATGCAAGGAAAAACATTACCTGAATTGAACATATTGCTGCCCCAACATATGAAACTTATCAGCTTTCCCACAGTGGGGTTCAGTCAAAATGCTGCTCTTTGCTCGCACTTTACCTCGGATAAAGAGTCTGGGAAACGCTTGGAAGCACTAGCTTTTGATTGATGCTATGAAAAATAGATGGCTCTATCAGAACCAATCTCCAGAAATGGGGGGGGTTTTGGACTTTGAGGGTAGAGTGGGATGTTGTGAACTCCAGTATTGGAAACTTTCAGTGTCTTTACCTGTGTGCCCACTTCTTATCCTCAGCTTCACACGAGTAAACCTCCCTGATTCAAGATCATCACATGGCTGGCTGTATTTCAAAGATGCGCTCCTCAAGAAAAATGTCCACGTGTTATTGCTGACCTTAGTTTGTAGTTTTGTTGTAACTGTTCGAGCATCTTAAAATTGAAATCATAAATATTGGTCATTCCTTAACAAACCATGTTTTAATGATTTACTATTAATACATGGCAATCTGTCTTGCTTGATTGGGCACCGTTCTCTTAAATGATAGATCTTAAAACCTCCATCTCTGTGATCTAATAATGCAGTTGAATCCCAGCTTGTGGATCATAAAGTTCTTCTACATGACTTTGGTTCAATAGCTTCTGCTGTTGACTACTTGTCCAGCAGGGTTTTTTTTTTTTCCTTTTCTCCATATATTTGATTAACAGGGGCTCGTTTTCCTTTCATTGATACCCCTCTAAAGTCTAACATGTCCTGCCAGTTTTTAAACAATTTGAGGAAAAAACATTGCCTCCAAAAATAGGCTTTAGGGATTTTATTCTAGTATCTTGATTTCTATTAATACGCAAGCTTAGTTGAGGCTCCTGTCTGTTCAATTTCCCAAAAGAGTGAATTCCTTTCAGACTGGTGAACTACTCATCCGAAGTGGCCGGCTGTTCATGAAGTTGCAAATTGCAGCATGCTACAGTCTGCCCAAGGTATCTTCTGTGCTCTGCTCAACATTTGAATTTTTAAATGTGCTGTTACTTGATGAATCTTGTTTAAGTGATCGAAAATGTAACTTCGTTTCCCCAAAGTCGTCTCAACTCGGGAACAGTTTTGTACTTTATGTTCTTTGTATGATCAATTTATTTGTCAGTTTGGCTTCATGGAGCCTATTAAACAGACTGTGGAAAATGATCTTGATTCTCTTGACTGTCGACACTACCACATGGGAGTTTAGAAAAGTGATGGTGCTTTAAAAAAAGAAACACATTTCTGGCAGGCAGTAATTGGAGTTCTATGTAGATGAAATTAAATAAGCAGTACTTGAGTTTCCTAAAACGTGTGACTCAAAAGCTTTTTGGACAATCTGCTCAACCTTTTTACCTCAAAACATTGTTTTTTTTTTTTTTTTTAAATGCATATGCCTTGCGTGGCACATTGATATACTGGAATTATCAGCTGGTGTTCATATTAATGCTTCATTACATCCAAGAGGTCAGCTACTTCAAAAACCTACAAGTCCTTGGAGAGAACTGTTGCGCCCACCAACATGTGCTGCTCAGAGATGAAAGCTGCTCTCTTGCCTAGGTCATATGTGAAGAGAGTAGGCCTTGTGAGGTAAAAATCTACTTTTGCTTTGCTCACATCCTTCAAACTCAGTTCTCATTGTTTCCATGAATATCTTCAAGTTACTTGCTGTCTAGCCCTTCAGATGTTTCCTACAAACATGCCATGGCCTCGCCCAGTTTTTTTGCTTAAGTCTCTATGGAACACTGGATTAATTTTTCACCCACTCGAGTCCACCAAAAAGGCATTGCTGTCATGGGTAGCATTTCCCACCACTATTCACTTCATTAGTATGGAAAGATTATCCCAGTAAAACCTGAGTCCTAACTGACACAAGGGGTCTAGACTTTATTCAGATGTATAACTTTTGTACTCTTAATATCAGGGGTGAGTTACAGACTTGTGTAGTGTTGCATGCTTTTGTTTGTCAAGTATTGAACAGGCTTGATGATTTCCTTTTTTATTCTTTCCTTATAGGGTGAACTGGGTGAACTAAGACTTCACTGGATCTAACAAACGGCAAAAGTCCAGCCCTAGATGTTGATGCATGCTGCAGCTGCAGGTAATCCACTTTCTTTGCAACTTAGATTGCAGTTGCTGTAGTTTTCCAACCATTTTGTGTGCTCTTAGGTTTTTCACTGCTGTAATAGCCCTCAACGGTGGATACCCTGGCAAGCCCAAGGAGATGTCCAAGATAAATGCACCTCCAGCAGTGAAGTTGAATCCTATGTATCAAATAGGTCCACAAAAAGACCTTGTAAGGCACCACCATAAGCAAATGACTCGTTTGGAAATTTCCTCTGTAATGATGCTGTTAAAGATGTGCTAAATCTGTGAATAAAGTTGAGTGCTATCTAACATCTTGATTTAACTAATAACTTATATGCAACTCAGGTGGGCCATGATTAGTTTAGGCCAAATGATTTAAACACCCAGTTTAAAAGGTGGCTCAGACTGATATAAGATGAAGCAATTTAAAAACAATTCTGTTAAATAACACCTGTACAGTTGAGTCAGTCTGACCCTGATCTGTGCAAGGTTTTCATGACTCACCTGTTGCCTGAACGATCTGGAAAGGATTACTTAAGGCTCAGGCTTAAGTGAAATGGGCCTCAAGTTTTCCTTTTGCCTAGTTAAAACTTTGTCAATGGTTTGTCATTTAATCAAATGTAGAAAGTTTAAAACTGTGCTTTTAGATAAATGCATCAGCCAAATTAATGTACTGCTTTACATTAATTACAAATTTTTGAAAGCAGTCCTGAGTCCAAAAGACATAACTGAGTTCTTGGACATTAGATGGGATCTGTCAGATGGGTCTGATTCAGGCTTCAATTAGAAACATTTTATTGAAAGGGTCATTCCTTAAAAGACTCAATTGGCAACCAAAAGAATCTAAATGGGATACCTTGTAGAACAATGTTACTTTTATCTACACCTGTTTTGACTGGAACTGTAAATAAGTAATTACTTGCATACATACAGTGCCTTTAACCCCAAATGATGGTGACCGATTAGGTACAGAAAATTTAATACTTTATTTAACATTTACAAGATTAATCAAACAAGCAAGGTCCACAAGGACAGAGAAAACAAGAGCTTTTGGTGGTACTACACATACCACAAGAACCCAAAACGTTTGTGCAAAAGCTCTTCACGAGGTCGCAGGTTGAATAGCTCCTCTGGCAGAGGGGTGACCCAGCGGTCTGTGTGGTAAACACTCTCACCAACCTGTGCAAGTTGTAAGTTTTTATTACACAAAACAATAGTAACAGGTTATGAGCGCTTTACAGTTAAAAGATGTTATTGGTTTACCTTCCAACCTGGAATATCCTTCATGAGAATTGCCTCCTCTTCTAAGTTTTCCCGTAGTTTTCGTAATGTTCTAGCCAAAAGATAAATATAAAAGTGAAATGGAAAATGGATTTGATAAGAAAACTCATAATTGTATTTTATTTTACTTGCGGTCTTGTTCAGCCTGTAGGAGTGGCATTAAGGCTATTCTTGCCTCCATGTCCTCTATCTGTAAACGCCTGTGAAACACAAACACGCAGTGAAGATTGAAACAATGTTTAAATCTGAATTGAATACACTTAAGTGGACAAACCTTCTTTCTCGGTTCCACTTAAAAAGCCTCCAGTAGCCAAACACCATGATGCCAATCCCAATGCCAAACATACTATACCCTGGGAAGTGAGAGTTCAAAATGTTACACAAGGATAAATTATTCAGTACTATCAGTAGTAACACTGATCATAAGTTTTTTTTTTAACGGTTAAATAAAAATTTCAATTCTAAAAATTGTTAGTTTCATGTTATAAAAAAAGTTTATTAGGAATCAGAAGGAAATGCATATACTTTTATATTGCACATATGCCTATTGTTTACCAAGATCCAGCGTTAGCAGTTAAGCTAATCTAGATCAGGCAATGAACACAACGTCTAGCTTAAGCCTCAGCTATATATAAAAATATACTTTAATAAAGCATTTCGTTGATAAACCCAAAACAATGTAAAACGAAATATCAAAAATTTAAATCGTAAATATTCTTCACTTAAGGTATACAAAGACTAGATGACAAGATTGACCTTTTCTGCCAGCATTAATTTATCTAAATCGTGCACATATTCAAGACTGAGACATAGATACCGTTGATTTTAGTGTGCGACTGACGTTATTTGTTAGCATTAGACACGTAGCATTTCTAGTACTATTACAGTGTAATTAAGTGCTTTGACCCAAACGTAACAAAAACTGTGAGTGTAGCGTAATGTACCCGAAAGTCCTCGTTTCGGTAAATTTCTCTTGTAATCAAACGGGGCATAGCCTCCCGGTGGAGGCATGTCCTGCTTCACCTTGGACCCCGCCATCTTCTTCCACCCTTCTCCCTCAATGTTTTTCTTCTTCGTTTATTCCAAGACCTACTACCTACTAGCGCCCCAATCGTCTGTAAATCATAATACATTCCGATTATCAACACCAATCACAATTGCTTATTTAAAAAAGGGTGGGCTTTGAGCGTGTGTCTTGTTTTTTTATTATTATTATAATGATAATCTTTTATTTATTGTCATTAGGTAGAGGTAGGTAGTAACGAGTTACATTTACTTGAATAACTTAAAAAAATAATAATAATACTTCACCTAGTTTAACTTCGCCATACTTCTTACTTTTACTTGAGCAGATTTGTGAAGACGTAAAGCTACTCTTACTAAGTTACATTGGGCAACACTCGACCAGTTTACTTTAAATCACACAAACATAAAAACATTTATTCTAGACATTCTATGCTTTATTTCACATGACCACACACAAACTGTGGAGGCATAGCAGCTCAAACTTCACATGTAGGGGACACAATAAAAACAATGGCTGAGGCTACTGTCTCCAGTGTTGAAAGTAAAGAGGATAATCAGCCCTGGGCTCACTTTGCGCACACACAGGCATGCGCCTATTGTTTTTAAAAGTTTTATGTTGTAGGTCTTTTTTTACTCTTACTTGAGTGATGTTTTGGATAACAACTTTTTACTTGAGTAAACTCATTTAATGCTACTCGAGTACAATTTTAGGCTACTTTGCCCACCTCTGCCTATAAGCTTTAATTGCGTGCTTTCCGCTTTGTTTGACGAGACTGGCATATTAAGCAGTACAGGACCTTTCACTTGTTTACTTTTATTTCGCTTTATTTAAATGTGTGCTCACGAGAAACTGAGTGCTCATGCCAATATAGAGCATCATGATGTCGGCTACATTTCAGCACATTTCACTAGGCTATCTTATTATAGAATGTGTCATCTCTGTGTGGCAGCCTGTGTGTCCAAGACAAATCTCCTTCAGGACAAATTAAATAAAATCTATTGTGGCTAGTTAAAACGCTTGGTGGCTATTAACTAGTAACTGGCTAAAACCCTGCTACTAACTGGGCACTGTCCAGGGTGTACCCCGCCTAAGGCCCAAAGCTGCTGGAATAGTCTCCAGTCACCCGCGACCCCTAACAAAGCGGTAGAAAATGAATGAATGAATGAATGAATAGCTAAAACCCCTAGCTACATCGCCGGTGGGCAAAAAACAATGTCCAGCCATTTTGTCACAAAATAAAGATAACGGCCACAAGGTTCCCAGTATTTTGATAGCGGCAAAGATATTTTATTTATGGATTAAATGCTATGTTTGTCATATACTCTGGATCAATGATGCTTGAATAAAATGGAAGCAACAACTCAAGCTTGTGTCAAAGTCACTGTTTCAAATTGAATTTTCTCAGCAATAAAATAACACTCAAAATGGTTTCACAAAGTCAACATTATTATAAAATCAGCAAATTATGGATAGTAATTACAGACAAAAGTATGCTTTTTTTTTTTTATCTGCCGTGTAAAATTAAAGGGGTTAGGGGCATGCATGCTGTTAAAAATAGGGGAAAAAAGTATACATTTTAAATTTTTGGAAACCACAATACATAAAGTGATTATTAACTTTTCTCAAATATAAAATAACTTACTGTAAATACAAAATAAATTCAAACCTTAAACTACAGGGATGATACTGATAAATGTACAATATAGTTATTTTGTTTTATTAAAATAAATGTAGACTGATGGATTAACTATGTGGGTGTAACCGTTCAAGCATTAAGAATCTGGATCATTTAGACCCAAATTATGGTAGAAAGAGCAGTACTTAGTACTGAGTACTTAATTTCAAAAGAGTACACATTTTATACACTGATTACAAGACAATCTTAAAACCCCAGTCCGTAGAATAAAAAGAATCCAGGGAAGCCCTTCAAGTATTTGGGTTTTCTTTGCCACTGTCAAATAAACTGGTTTCTGTGCATTAATCAAATAACAGTGAACTTAACACAATAAAACATTACAACTAAATGCCACAAAGAAAGGAGACAAAGGAACATCACTTTGAAAGATTGTATTTGCTTATTAGTCCTCCAGAGGGTGCTGCTGACATATTGTTGATGCTGACGTTCAAAATTCACTGACAGTACAGTGTTGTTCCATTATTTCCATGAATTTGCAGTCTGGGAGATGGACGAACGAGAGGGGATCATGTCCAGCAGGTACTCCCTCTGTCGAGCATCTACAGAGGCTGATGTCTTATGACCTGTCAGGCTGGGGTTTACATAGGCCATGGTTACTCCTGCAAACACGCCAGAGAGTTGTGTGTCAAAACATAAAGTAAATTGGGCTCCTACTGTATGTAAATTTAACAAATTTGCCACACAAACTGCATGTTTCCAAAGCAGTGACAGGAAACTAGAAAAACACAATAGAAGTGAGGGGCATTAGATATACTCACCCAGGAAAAAATCACTACACCAAAAAACTACACTGCACTAAGTGCAACGATAGTTAATAGATAGATTGACACTGAAAAATAGGATTTTCTTATCTGTATGATCTGTACATTTACAGATTTGTAACACCAAAACAATACTGGATGTTTAAGGATTGCTTTTGGACCAGACAAAAATTTGAAAGATAGAAGATGTCAGGCACTGGACTGCTGTTATTATGAGTCTACCTGTGTGACTGTTGCTTTGCTTCTTCCATGCAGTGGATGAGGAACTACCTCCGCTGAAATTCTTGCTGCCGCTGAGTCCACTGCTGCTCACCTTTGAACTCTGGACAGAGTGGCGAGAAACCTGGGAATGCTTACCTGGCCGGCTGACCAAAGCTGCGGCCGCCACTGCACTCTGCAACTGGGATGAAGAAGAGAAGGAGTGGGGAACACCTCTAACACCCACTGTTGACATGCCATGGGACAGCTGTCCATGTGAGCTCTGCAAAAAGATGGAGCCAGATATGTGCTTTTTGCCTTTACTGGACAGAGACAGTAGCTACACGGAAACACAGAGCGAGGTAATGACACTGAGGAAACAAACCCAAGCTGGAAATCAATACCTTGTGGTATAATAATAATACTGGATAGTGTATATAGATATTTTCAAGATACCCAAAGACGCTTTACATACAGTTGTGCTCATAAGTTTACATACCCTGGCAGATTTTGTGATTTTCATTTTTTGGGACATTTTTCAGAGCATATGAATAACACAAAAACCTTTCTTTCACTCATACTTAGCGGTTGGGTGAACCCATTTACATTTACATTTAGTCATTTAGCAGACGCTTTTACCCAAAGCGACTTACAAGTGAGGAAAACAATTGAAGCAATTTCAACAACAAAAACAACAAACAACAAAAAGCATAAGTGCACAAAAAACTAGTCAGTTAAAACCTAGCACAGTATACAAAGCTAAGGATAAGGATAAGGATTTTTTTTTTTTTTAGGAAAAGGAATTGATAGAAAGGAAGTAGAATTCAGTGTTTGTCGGTCAGGTGTTGACGGAAGAGATGTGTTTTCAAGCGTTTTTTAAAGATGGCTACAGAATCTGCTGATCTTGTAGCAGCACGTAGATCATTCCACCAATGTGTAACAGATCCAGAAAAAGTACATGAGAGTGATTGTTTCCTTTTTGGGATGGTACCACCAGACGTTGTTCATTAGCAGAGCGCAGGGATCTGGTAGGAACATAGGTCTCTATCAGTGAGTGAAGATATGAGGGGGCGGAGCCAGTGGTGGTCTTGTAGGCCAAGAGCATAGCTTTGAACTTAATGCGTTCATCAACCAGGAGCCAGTGTAACCTAATAAAGAGAGGAGTTACGTGTGCTCTCTTTGGTTCTTTAAAGACCACTCGTGCCGCTGCATTCTGAATCAGCTGCAGAGGTTTGGTTGTGCACGCAGTCCAGCCAGTAGAGCGTTGCAATAATCCAGTTTGGACAAGACAAAAGCCTGGACTAGTATTTGCGTAGAGTGCTATGATTAGCAAACAATTGTGACAAAATAAACTACCCAAGTAACCCTGATGGTTAAGCTGGCCATTCTTCTTGGCAAAAGAGCCTCCAGTTCCTGTAAATTCTTGGTCTGTCTTGCATGAACTGTATGTTAAAGATCTTCCCTGATCTCCCCGTGCTTCTGTAGCTCAGCCATCCCAATGCATCCACCTCCATGTTTCACAGTAGAATGTACCTTTCATCATAGGCCTTGTTCATTCCTCTCCAATGTAACATTTATCGTTGTGGCCAAAAAGTTCAATTTTGGTCTCATCACTCCATATTAAGTTTTGAGGCTTTTCTCTGTGCTGTTTTGGTATATTGTTAGCAAGATGCTTTGTGGCATTTGCATAGTAATGGATTCCTTCAGGCGACTCAACCATGCAGTTCTGTTTTCAGCTGAAGTTATTTGTGGGTTTTTCTTTGCATCCCGAACGAACAAGTTTCCTGGCAGTTGTGGCAGAAATCTTTGTTGATCAGTTGAACAGAATCCTTCATTTCCACTTCTTTATTACAGTTTGAACACTGCCAATGGGCATTCTCAATTCTCTGGATATCTTTTTATACATCTTTTCCTATTTTCCTTTTCAATTACCTTTTACTGCAGATTCTTTGACAGTTCTTTTGCTTTCCCATGACTCAGAATACAGAAACAGGAACTCATTCAGCAGCACTGAATGAGAGATGCAAGGTTCTGGCAGGTGCCCTGAAACTCACTGACCTGTTATACACACACACACTGATTATAAGCAAAATGATCACAGGTGAAGATGGTTACCTTTAGTAGCCATGCAAACCTGTTTGTGTCAATTTGTGTCCCAGCCATCCCTAGACACTTTCTCCAGCTCTTCCGGGGGAATACCTAGGTGTTCCCAGGCCAGCCGAAAGACATAGTCCCTCCAGCGTGTCCTAGGGGTAGATCTCGAAACACATTTTGGCCGCCTATATCCAGGATCTTGACCTTTCGGTCATGACCCACAGCTCATGACTATAGGTGTGAGTAGGAGATCGACCAACTAACCTAGATCGACCAGTGACAAAGGACAGCCCTGTCCAACATGCACCGGAAACAGGTCTGACTTACTGCCGGCAATGCAACCCAAGCTCCTGCTCAGGTCATACAGGGACCAGACAGCTAGTGGCAATGGGCCCCAAACCCCATACTCCCGGAGCAACCCCCACAAGATGCCACAAGGGACATAGTTGACTGTCTTCCCCAAATCCATAAAGCACATGTGGACTGGTTGGGCAAACTCCCATGCCCCCTCCAACACCCGGGAGAGGTTATAGAGCTGGTCCAGTGTTCTATGACCGGGATAAAAACTGCATTGTTCCTTCTGAATCCAAGGTTCGACTATCCGCTTCTCCAGGCGTAGACTTTCCCAGGGAGGCTGAGGAGTGTGATCCCCTGTAGTTAGAACACACCCTCCGGTCCCCCTTCTTGAAAAAAGGTACCACCATCCCAGTCTCCCAGTCCAGAGGTACTGTTCCCAACTGCAAAGCAGTGTTGGAGAGGCGTGTCAGCCAAGACAGCCCCACAACATCCAGAGACTTGAGGTACTCAGGCCGGATCTCAATCACCCCCCGGTGCCTTTCCACCAAGAAGCTTCTTAACTACCAATGTGTCATTAGCTTGGGAGATGGACGAGTCCACCTCTAAGCCACTCCACCACCACTCCGAGTGGCCGAGTGGCCAATGGGGGCAGAGACCGTGGTCCACTCGGACTCAATGTCCCCAGCCTCCCCCGGGATGTGGTCAAAGCTCTGCTGGAGATGGGAGTTGAAGATCTCTCTGATAGGGGACTCGGCCAAACAGACCCTTACAATACACAAGCCTGCCACCTCTCACCGTGGGCAACTTCAGAGTAGTGGAGATTCCAGCCTCTCTTGAGGAGTAAGGTTCCAGAGCCCAAGCTGTGCATCAAGGAGAGCCCGACTATCTCTAGTCGGTACCTCTCAACCTCCCGCACAAGCTCAGGCTCCTTTCCCGCCAGCGAGGTGACGTTCAACGTCACTAAGGCCAGTTTCCATGTTCAGAGATCGGGCCTTGAGGCCCCTGCCTTTGACTGCTGCCCGATCCATTGAGCACCAGCCCCTTACATGCATGTTGTCTGGCCAAAATCATGGGTATGTAAACTATTGATCAGGGTAATTTGGGTAATTTCTGTTGTCATTATTTACATTTTAGTCAATTAGCAGATGCTTATATTCAAAGCGACTAACATTAAGCATCCATTCACCATTGTTACAACTGGAATACCACTGGAGGCAAGGTGGGTTAAGTGTCTTACCCAAGGACACAACAACAGTATGAACTGCGGGAATAAAACCGCCAACCTTCCAGTTGTAGGACTGCTTAACCACTGAACCACTAAGAATTAAAAATAGTAAACAGAGTTGTTTGACAATAAACGGCTTCACCCAACCACTAACTATGAGTGGAAAAAATATTTTAGCTTTATCACAAATCACAAATTCAGCCAGGGTATGGAAACACAACTTTAGTCCATTATTTATTCACTCCACAGGCACACACCAATGACAGTATATACTATGAACGACTTCCACCCATTGGTCCCCTATTCCCCGATATTGTCATTATGACAGGGCATTAAAATGGCGGTTACATCCGGGCTTTTCCGCTTTTACTGCATGGTAGAACAATAGTTTTCAACAAACATTTTATTCATCTTTTGTACCAGACAGTAAAAATGATTTTTACACTTGTAAAGTAGCGGCAGTAGCTCAGTGGGTTGAGCAGTCGTCTTTCAACCGGAAGGTAGGTGGTTCGATTCCTGCTCTCCCCACAGTTCATACTGTCGTTGTGTCCTTGGGCAAGACACTTAACCCAACTTGCCTCCAGTGGCTGTAACACTGGTAATTACTGTAGAACAATGTAAGTCGCTTTGGATAAAAGCGTCAGCTAAATGAATAAATGTAAATGTATAGTCGCCATTGAATTTTTCCTTATATTTCCGCTTTTGAAACCTGCCCTCTGGTGGACGACAGTATATAGCCGGATATTGCTGTATATTGCTATATGGCGGCGCCCTTACTTGAGGATCTTTTAAGGGGTTCAATGAGAGAGGCTTGGCACACACTGATGGTGGTAAACTTTTTTTGGATGCCCTGCTCTACCACTGAGCCACTGCACATGCAATCTTGCAAAAACAAGTTTTTACCTGCTTGATGGTGTGATGATGAATAAGGTTGGCTACACGGCTTGACTGGTGATGGTGGTGTAGAGTCGACACTCTGGCCTGAGCTTGTTTTAGCTGCTGAGACACCAGGTGCTCTGCCTTCAGCGACAAAGCAGATGAGGCTGAAGAACTACTATGGGATGAGGCCTGAGTAATACACTGGTCTATTTCCTGCTCCTGTTGCAGTGCTTTGACAAATGCTGCTTTCAGCCTATTAGTATGTTCAGCTTTTAAAGCTTTTTTTTGATTGGATGACATGCAGTCTTCACAGAGGACCATTCCGCCTTTAGCTTTATCCTGCCTCCAGCGGCAGGTGAAGTCAGTGTTGCACTGGGTGCAAATGAAAGGGTCCCGGATAATGTCTTTAGATGTTACTATGCCCGTTTTTCCTGTTTGTAGAGAAAAGACTGGTTGTGACTGACTGATTTTATTTTTTACAATCAACTTTCAGGCACTTTTAATTTAATGTTGAAATTTTTTTACGTAAATTGCTATTATGTAACAATCATGCAGTAGGATATATAAGCATCTGAAAAGAGAGGATAAATTGAACAAATATACCTTTGTGGATTGTCTCCAACAGATTCTGTACCACCTCTTCAAGTCCCACAAGATAGATAAATTCATTATTGGCTGCTGAGGGCATAAAGTTAAACACTGGTGCTGGGGGCTTGGGAGGGGGAATCTCCAGGAGGGTCTTTTCTAGTTGTTTCCTCAGGGCAAGTTTTGCTGCGGCTTGGCGACTGGCAGGAGAGTCATTTACACTGACCACTGACAATCCAGAAGCAGAGCCTTTCAAAGCAGATGTTGAAGCCTTTGAACACAAAAACAAGATAGATATGTTTTCCTAAAAAATACCGGCTTGCAAACATAATCTCAGCATATGATTATTAACAAATGATACATTTTCATTGATCAGCCATGAGCTAAAAGCTATTGTTTTAAGTTGTGATCTGCTATACAAATCTAGCAAGGAAAAGCATATTGTGAGATAGCATTACTTGATATATGATAATATGATAAAGTATATTCTCTCATCTCCATCAAAAATACTGCTTGTGAATAAACTGACCAATGTAGTGGCACTACTGCCAACTTTGATGAGGCCTGGCTGGACCAAGCCCCTCTGACCCTGAGAACCTGGAGCTGAGGTCCGGGGTCCAAGAAGCAGTGGAGGGGGCCCTGAGCCTGAACTAGCAGCAGCCAACTGCTGCTGCTGTTGCTGCCGAAGAGCCTGGATCTGCTGTGGAGACACAGACATGTGCTAACCAGGACAATGAGAGCAATAGCACAGATTAAAAAGACAAGGACAGAACAGTAAAAGCACCACAGCAAACAGGACAGACAAAAAAGCAAACAAAAATAAGCCCTGGACATTAGTCTTAGGTTGTTAATTTTTTTAAACAGATAATAAAAAAAGGTAAAATATATTTCCCTGATAAGTAAAGATTTTTTGTGCTAGATTAGTCAAATCTAATAAGACTCACCTGTGCTCCTCTGACTAGAGGTGGCATGATAATCTGCGAACTGTGTTTTGATGACACCTGCTGCCCCCCTCGCACCAGCGGTGGTGGGATAACAGTGCTTGAACTCCGGCCTACCAAAATCTGTTCAAGACATCAACAGAAGCAATATGACACAGACAACCTGTTAATAATATTATGCAGTACTTCAGTACTTACCTGCTGTGAACCTTTATTGCCTGGTATTGTTCCCCGAATCAGAGGAGGAGGAGCCGAGGATCCAGACAGACCTAAGGGCACCTAAAGGTGACAGAGAAATATATTCACAAGAAAGCTCAAAAGGCAAATTTGACATATGCAAAATGTAGAACTTTACAGTTCTGCGATGATCTAGGAGACAGTACCTTTTGAATATTGTCTCTCTGTATTTGGCTCTGTCTGAGTTTCTTCAGAAGAACCAGCTTGGCCTCCTCCAGCCTCAGCTCCTCCTTCAGCTGCTTAATGACGCGCTCCCTCTCTGCCGGACTGCTCTTCTAAACTCATAATGTCACAACATCACTCTCACAATTATAATTTTAAAGACAATTTCCAAAAAGACGAATTTCATACAGGAGAGTTGCACATTTTGTCTCACCATTAGTAGGTCTGTGTCAAGCTCTTTAAAGTGGCTCAGGCCATTCATTGGTGGACTTGGGGAGTCATTATCTGACAGAATGATGACATCATCATCTTCAGGTGATGCAGGCCGTTTCTCCATTTTAATACTACATAAAGAACAACAGTGACATTGTAACGTTGAGTTTTGCATTTTTAATTAAGCACAATTTGTAATGGCAAATAAATAAAAAAGTATGTTTACATGATTCCACCGAGTTTGGCAGATTATAGGTATGTACAGACCATGGTAGATGTTGAAAGTCCCAGTTAGTCAGAAACAAACAGCTGCCATGCAACCAGCCGAAATAGAACCTCTCTTCCTTTGGGTAGAGAAGGAAGACTTTCTACAAACCATTGTCACATAATTTAATTATTTTTCTCACATTCTTTTATATATATATACACTCACCTAAAGGATTATCAGGAACACCTGTTCAATTTCTCATTAAGTCAAGAATCTAATCACATGGCAGTTGCTTCAGTGCATTTAGGGGTGTGGTCCTGGTCAAGACAATCTCCTGAACTTTAAACTGAATGTCAGAATGGGGAAGAAAGGTGATTTAAGCAATTTTGAGCGTGGCATGGTTGTTGGTGCCAGACGGGCCTGTCTGAGTATTTCACAATCTGCTCAGTTACTAGGATTTTCACACACAACCATTTCTAGGGATTACAAAGAAGAGTGTGAAAAGGGAAAAACCTACAGTATGCGGCAGTCCTGTGGGCGAAAATGTCAGATGAGAATGATCCGACTGATTCAAGCTGATCAAGCTGAGCAACTTTGACTGAAATAACCACTTGTTACAACCGATGTATGCAGCAAAACATTTGTGAATCCACAACACGCACAACCTTGAGGCGGATGGGCTACAACAGCAGAAGACCCCACCGGGTACCACTCATCTTCACTACAAATAGGAAAAAGAGGCTACAATTTGCACGAGCTCATCAAAATTGGACAGTTGAAGACTGGAAAAATGTTGCCTGGTCTGATGAGTCTCAATTTCTGTTGAGACATTCAGATGGTAGAGTCAGAATTTGGCGTAAACAGAATGAGAACATGGCTCCATCATGCCATGTTACCACTGTGCAGGCTGGTGGTGGTGGTGTAATTGTGTGGGTGATGTTTTCTGGGCACACTTTAGGCCCCTTTGTGCCAATTGGGCATCATTTAAATGCCACAGTCCTACCTGAGCATTGTTTCTGACCATGTCCATCCCTTTATGACCACCATTTACCAATCCTCTGATGGCTAATTCCAGCAGGATAATGCACCATGTCACAAAGCTCGAATCATTGCAAATTGGTTTCTTGAACGATGAGTTCATTGTACTAAAAATGGCCCTCACAGTCAGCAGATCTCAACCCAATAGAGCATCTTTGGGATGTGGTGGAACGGGAGCTTTGTGCCTTGGATGTGCATCCCACAAATCTCCATCAACTGCAAGATGCTATCCTATCAACATGGGCCAACATTTCTAAAGAATGCTTTCAGCACCTTGTTGAATCAATGCCACGTAGAATTAAGGCAGTTCTGAAGGCGGTAAAGGGTCAAACACAGTATTAGTATGATGTTCCTAATAATCCTTTAGGTGAGTGTGTATATATATATATGTATAAATACATTTTATTTTATATATTTTTATATATTTTTTGTTTTCTTTTTGTTTTTCTTTGTCTGCCATCACAATATATAAGCAACAATCATAAATACTTTGTATATCTTTTCCTTCATTTCATCCTCCCATCATTAACACCATAATACCTCTAATGCTTAGTGTTATTCCCTAAATAAATTTACAACAGGCAGGCAGAAAAGTAAATACAAAACTAATGGTATACACATTATTATAATTCTATATATTGTAAATGGCTGAGGAGTAAAGGGAATGGCTGCAATAGCAACAATTATTAATATTAGGCAATATATTCACAGTCATCCTTTGAAACACATTTACGCACACGCATACGCACACACACACACACACACACACACACACACACACACACACATTTTCTGTTGAAACAGGATATTGTGGGAGGAAATTTTAGGCATCAAAGAAGATTTGTATAGAGCTATATACATCATAACAGTAATTTCTATTGACATTATAGCACACATTAACATACCATCAATCTGCAACCACCTTTACAAAACAGCATCTGATATACTTATCTATTGATGAGCAATAGATAAGTTGTATTGTTTGATTTTTGAATCTGATCAATTAAGGAGCATGTAGGCTGTTCATGTAAATAACACGGACTGCCACATGCTTTCAGATGATGATTGTTAATGAGGCATAAAACGTTGTTAAAATATAACATAGCTGTCCTTCTTCTGTAGGTTTTGTGTGTGAAACAGTGTGTGTTTGTCTCTCCTCGGGGCTTAGGGCCATCATTATTTCCTGTGGATTAATCACTACTCGTCCAAAGAAGTCACATGACCTCGAAGTCATCACGTGACACACTCAATTTTACCCCCCCCCCCTGCTCCTTCAACTGTAGAAACCTCGACAACAACCGGCTGGAACCAGTTTGTGACACACAGCTTCATTTTGTGTGAGGGAAGTTTTAGGGTTCAGGTGGAGAGTGGGGGAAAATGGAGGTAGGGATAAAGTTTACCTCTGCACTTCTCCCCAACACCAATCCCCCAGCTATTACAACATAAATTTAGTATCAAAAACTTTTGAATCTGAGGTTTTCATCTAACAATTTTTTACAAAAGGGATTAAATCCTGCACACAATGAAAGGAAGTGTGTTATGGGTCTCAACATTGAAAGATGAGTGAGTGGATCAATGGGTAAGGGGTGTCAAGTTGTCAACACATACATTTTGAACTTCATTGAAGCATTTCACATTTAAAGGAATCACAATTACTGTAAAAGTTTTGTTGACTTAGACATAAAAGCTAGCTCCATTTCTTAGAGTAATATAAAGTACACAAGAAGAAAATGATAGGTAAAGTGTTGTCTTAGCCAATCCAAAGGATGTTAAGTTTTGCATACTGAGCTGGTAAGTGTGACAAGTGTGCACACACTCGTCTGTCACTTACAAGGAAACACGTTTTTATCAAAAACCTCACTGTAAACTGTTTCTCACCCTTTACAAGTGGTCATATCCACGGGATGATCTGCCGTCTGTAATTCCACTTTAATGGTGGCCTTTACCTCGCCTGCAGTCAACATCCCACCAGTGGTCTTTGCCTCCGTTTGCTGCACCCGAGACCGGCCAGTCCGATTGTCCGAGCTGGCTTTATCTGTCTGTTGCTGGTCATTCTTTACTGGTTGAGAGGCTAAAGGTAGAGCTGAAGATAATAAGCTCTGCTTGTCCTCCTGCTCCTTGTCTTGCTCTGAGCTGCTTCCAGACCAGCTCTGTCTGTCTCGTGTCTCAGAGTCAGCTTTATGTATTGTTTGGGTCTGTGCTGTGGGTTCAGAGGGGTCCAGTTTTGGCTTTTTGCTTTCATTGTCAGCATTAGAGGGCTCTACAGATGTGACCTCTTTCTCAAGCGCCCTCTTTTGGCTGCGAGTCTGGCGGACAGCCTCCTCAGACATCCCCTGCACAGAAAGAGAAACAATTTTATTCATCCATTCCGTCATTAAGCACAAAGTTATATAGACCAATGCCTTGCAATTTCTATTCTTCTTAATTTTATATTGAAAAATTTGAAAATAAGTTTGTTTTATTTTTACTATGTGCTCTTTCTATATTTTCTGAAACTATTTTTGCACTTAACCTATGTGTGCACTGCCGATAAAATGTCAATTTCCCCATTGTGGGATTAATGAAGTCTAATCTAATCTAAATAAACTGGCATAATATGCTTTAAATCTATCTTAATTTTATGTATGTATACAGAAACGGGTACATGTATGAATAGGAGCTTGGATTTATATAAAGATAATTTGCTATAAATTGATGATAAACTTTTTTTTATTTGGATTTGGCTTTAGAACTTACAGTGTATTGTGTAATCATTTATCAACTAAGAAATGCTAAAATACAGACATTGAAAAATTACTTGTAGTTTGTACATATAGATATGGTTGTATCATATAGCATGGTTGTTATCTTGTTTGTTGTATCATTGACTTTAAAACTGAATGGATTGCCATTATTTGTAAAACTGAGGTGAGGATGGAAATCTGTTTCAAGATTAAATTAATTTGTTTGGACATCACGAGAGACTATAACTATATAGTGGATGTATTTATTGGCTGAGTGTTATAACGATAAAAAGGGTTTAGACCAGGGGTTCTGGTGCAAAGTGGGGCCTGAGGGGTTTGATTTGGCCTGGCAAAGGCCTACTGCCCTCACTCATGGTGCTCACAGTGGCCCTCATTTATCAAAGTTGTGTAGAAACGGGTGCAGATCTGTGTGTAAAAGTGGCTTGACAGAGCGTCCGTGGGATTTATGAAACTAGGTGTACTATGCTAATCCTGGTGTACGCCCAACCAGCTGTTTTATAAATAAAAAAAGACTGAAACTGGTATGAAACACTCCTAAATATTCACTGCATTGAGGCACAAAACACAGCAAAAGGAGACCCTTCCTAGAGCTGAACATGACAAATAAATACTCTAGGATGAAAGATTATATTGTTTTTTGTGAAAAACGTGACAAATAAACATTTTGGTTGACAACCAAACCCCATGTGAGGCTTAAATATTTAAAGAAAGTACATATTTGATGTGTAACCTTTAAGCATACATGTTGATATAACAAATGATGGAAAACATAAATTGTTTATATAAAATCAGAAATAGTTTTGATTATAGGATTGTTTCTTCATATGTTCTGGGAGTGCTAACATTTATAACAGTTTTTGGAATTAAGTGCCTGAATTTACTATGAGAATAGTTAAAAGGTCCTTGTGTGTTACGAACTAGAAGCCTCTTTGAAGTAAAATTGGACGTAATACTACAAAAAAACCATTAGGTATTAGATCATATATGGCTAGAAAATATTTTATTAAATTGGAATCATAACATTCATTCATTCATTTTCTACCGCTTTGTCCCGTTAGGGGTTGCGGGTGACTGGAGCCTATCCCAGCAGCTTTGGGCCTGAGGCAGGGTACACCCTGGACAGTGGCCAGTTAGTCGCAGGGCTGACATATAGAGACAAACATTGAGAGACAACCATTGACTCTCACATTCATTCACTAGGGACATTTTAGAGTTGCCAATTAACCTGTACATGCATGTCTTTGGACGGTGGGAGGAAGCCAGAGTACCCGGAGAGAACCCACAGTAACACGTGGAGGACATGCAGACTCCTCACAGAAAGACCGGAGTCAGCCGAGAATGTTTGAGTCGGCCGGGTTTTGAACTCACGACCTTCTTGCTGTAAGGCCACTCTGCCACTCTGCCACGTGCACCCGGAATCATGATAGCCCACCAATATTTAATATGTTCAAACAAATCTTGCAAGACACCTTACACCTAAAATACCAAACATACACTTTAAGAGATAGGATGGACCTTTTTGCTAGTCTGTGGGGACACTTTATTGGGCTCTGAAGATGAATAACAAGTGCTAAATGCTCCAGATTACTCGGCCTTCTCCTTGATATGCATTATTTTAAAAACTTGACTGGTAAAATTGAAGAATTATTAATACAAAACAATGTTTAATATTATTTAATATTAAATAATAGTAATATAATTATCTATTATTCCTAAAAACGTATTGACTATCTGGCTTGTAACAAAAATATTTTCAAAGTGCCAATGCGGTGTTAGTTCTAAATAAGGGTTTTGGTGCCCAGCTCGGTGCTGACTTCAAACTTGCGTTTAATAACACCTGACCTGGGATTTGAGCGTACCGTACACCCACTTTCATATTGATAAATGCAGAAGATTGCATAGAAATAGCTGTAGACTCAAATTTTACTGTACTCATGTTGATAAATGAGGGACAGTAACTACAAAAATGAATGGGTCTAAAAAGAGAATGCCGGTAACTACTGTATAAGAAAGTTCAGGTAGGTTTGTTCACACTTATGTCCACATCAAGTCGTATCCTGCTGGATTTTTGAAAGCTTAAGTTTGTGGGCTTACAATTGGGACTGAAGCGGTTCAAAAAATAAATTGAGTAATTCGATTACAAAAAATGCCTTGATTATTTTTATTTTAGCTCGATGAGTCAAGTCTGTCCATGTCTGTGGCAGCTAAAGCCACTTTCACACATCCACTAAGTTCTGCACCGTGTGCCAATTGTATCCGCGTGCCCTGGTTGTATAAATAACCCCCTCCCCAAATTTTACACCTGAACTTGATCCTCCAGGGACCCTAGTTTTAAGTCTGAAGTGCCCCATTGTGTGAACGTGTTGTCTCCACAGTGAGCTGATGAGCTGAACGCTGTGCATGTGGAGCTGAACCCTCGTACTCTTTCCAGTTGTTTGAACTTTACTTTAAAGTGTTTGGTTATGGTCCTCACATGTTTGAATAAATGTTGTTTCTAAGTTATTATAATAAAATAAAGTTTTTATTTTATTTACAAGTAAAAACATTTGTGAAACAAAAAAGTTTTGGCACCCCTGGTTTAGACTATGTCAGACCTGAGGATGATGGCCAGTGAGTTCAACTGAGGCCTGTTACAATATATTACACATGCTTTAAGCTCCTACTTACAGAGGTAACCTCAGGTGAAGAATTCTGAGAATAAACCCTATACACATGTACAGATGTTCTAATGGTAAACTCATGTTGACTGATATGGCATGCTACACAATATGACCTTTGCTTAAAGTTCACCAGCGGCACAATACATTCAGACCATCTGTACTGCATCAACCACCAATCAAAAAAAAAACGGCTTTTGAGGCTCTCTGTCTACACAGTGACATTCTACACGATAATTTAAGCTAAAACGAACCACTATTAACCATTGCAACCTGGGCTACTTGTCAGTGACACACTTTTGTCCTTCCCCTTCCTGTTCACGGGATAGTTATGAGGGCAAACATAAAGAATGCTTAGTGTATTCATAATGTACCAATACAATATGCATACACAGTCACAATGCAGCTTGCCGGCCAATCATCTGATAACAGTGAGCTGACGATGTTGTTGTTTTTTTAATACTCTGACATCACTGAGACACACATGACATGACCCTTCCCAGGATTCAGTGGGCCACACAAAGCACTTTGCTTGAAAACTGGTTCAAACCGGATAGCTTGTGTGTGTGTGTGTTTGTGTGTGTGTGTGTGTGTGTGTGTGTGTGTGTGTGTGTGTGTGTTCGTGTATGACTGAGTGAAGCTAGTTTTAACCCTTCTTGTACTGGAGGAGAGGCTGGACTTACACAGAGGCCACCATTATACAGTGGTTGTGTATACACAGCCTTCTGTATGTAACAAAAACCATACAAATTGAATCTATGCTGAACAATACTGGTCTCCATACTATCCAATATTACAAAGTACATAACAGGGGCAGTTCACATTCAAAAGGGCTGTTTTCCGGACTGTGATGCAAAACGTTAGTCAGGAGTCTGGTATGTGTGTGTTGGAGGCCGTGTTGTTACAAATGTGAAGTCTTATAACTTTAAAGTGATGTTGGTGGGTGAGGTTTCACACAGACAACGTGCCCCTCACACCCCTAAACCTTACACAGACAGTAACAAAACACAACTGAGCCAACATGCCACATACACAAAGTTAACAGACAAGTTAAATGTCTGTTGACTGACACAACCATAAGAACAAATAGCTATAATACGTTACTTCTCCAAACTTTTGTCCAAGCACCTGGTTTTGTATAATGTTGCAAAAATGTTAGCTGCCATTTTATGTTATGTACACCTCATCTCATAAAGCAGGCGTTTACCAAAGATCTTTAGTTCTATTGTAGAAGGTACCTTATCTATAGTTTTATTGAAAATGGAACTTATCTAGTACTTAACGTTAACTTATGTATTGCAGGTCTTACCCATCTTAATAGGTTATCAATTGGGTTTATTGATATTTATTCTGTTTTAAATTATTTTTATTTATTTTTTCTTTTTAACTTATCCTGGTGTATATGTGAGTGGATGTGTGCTTTTGTGATTGCACAGTCCACATTAAAAATATCCTTAACAATTTAGTTGTCTGGCAATAAAGAATTAAATTGAATTGAAGATGACACTGAATGCTGCTGGACAATTACAAACAGGCTTCTTAATCTTTCAGATGGTAGAATTGCCTCTTTCTGTAGTCATTTATAAGATAAATGTACATAATCCAACATGTTTCAATGCTATGACGAAAGATATATCTCTATAACATGTTAAAACATCTCACTAAAACATATGAGAGCCCTGCAAAAAGGGCATGGCAATCATCCGTGAGCACATGAACTTTGCAGGACATTTATACATATAGTCATTCCATCCTCAGCTTCAGTCCATGTGAAACTTGGACCTGTACATCTGTATCTGAATGCATTAACTATAAACAAACTACAAATTATCTGAAACTGAAACACACATTATCTAATGAAGCATTAGATTAATTGCTGGACCTTTACTGTAACCAACAACTTGACTATTCTGTTATCACTATGTAATTTGAACTTGAATTAAATCACAATAATCACACTACACTATGCATGTACCTGACTCTTGGTGAGTGAGCCTTTTATTGCTGCAGAATACTTAATCTGGTATCAAGTTCCCACTGTTATCACTTCAGTGCTTGTCAGACTTTACTCTTCATCTACACCTGTCCTTTTTTTCTGCAAAAATATATATTTTAGAAGCCGATGGTGGTTATACATTTGGCAGCTCATGGCATGTCAATCATCACTCACTCAATCATCCCTCATTCAAGCTGACTCACTCACTCAGAACCATTATGACGTCTTGCCGCGCATAAAGTGTCCAGCGCTTTATTTACTTACTGACAAACCTTTATACCTTGTGAAAACATATCTCGGCACTGCATTTTTCTGCACCACACTACTACAAAGTTGTAAGCCTAATAGTGCTATCAATCATCTGGCTGCATCTGTATTAATGAATATTACCATGAACATAGATTTGGACACTAAAAGTGTTTGTCATTTATATTGAATCACTTCCCATGTTAAAGCAACAACAAATACCAAACAGACTGAAAACACTAATTAGATAACAAATTGCTACCACTGTATTTGATAAAGTCATGAAGGCTTGACCAAACAGCTGCCCTATGACCCTTTTAGTCATGCGCAGCACCTTAAAACGTGGCCAGCAAACAACCTTTTGCAGAACAGTGGCTGATTACACAACTACTCTGAGTTGGTTTCATGCATTATCACTAGCACTAAAAACACCTAAACTACTAACTCTTGTCACGTTTTGTAAGAAAAGCTTAATAAATGGCTGAGCAAGTGAAGTTCTGTTAGTCAACACCTATCCAAAGGACAACCAAGACACAGGTCAGACACAATGCAGCCATGCAACAAATTGTTAGGAAGCAAGGAATACTTGAGAATGTTGTCTATTCAAGCTTTTCAACAACAAACAATAATGTTATTGAAGGCATAAAAACTTTCTTATTACACCGTAGTGACTAACTTTACACCTATTGTGATTCTACAAATATGGCCCTTTAGAACAATAAATATAGACAACAAAACTTGCTCAAAACCCAGAAAACCCTCAACTAAGAGAATGTAAAACAAATAGAGGAACCAAGTTTAGTTTACCAACATTCCTCTTAAAAACTCCAAACCTAAAGAACAGAATGAACATAGGCCTACAGTCATAGGCCTACAGCCTAAACTTTTTGATGTTCATTGACAAAAGAAAAACTGAAGTAGCATGTTTTTATTAACATGCATTCTGTAATTTTCAGGCTCAAAATTCCATTTAAAAGGAAGACAATTGTCTACTTTGATGAAGATATATTGTGTATTTTAATGTGTCAGAGTTTATTCCTGTAGCGCTGTAAACTGCCTGTAGTAGCGGTGAATGGCTGAGTGTGTATGTGGGTGCCTGCCTGGGCCAGAGGAGTGTGCGCTGTGCGCGTCAGTGTGTTCAGCTTTAAGAGGAGGAAGACTACGGTTGTCACAGAGCGAAGTAGGAAGATTAGCTCCCAGATAGCACCAGTACTGGTGCCACGGGGCTTAAGGCAGGCAGCTGCGTCCACCATTACGGATACACTTCCCAGCCAACATCCAAACCCCAGTCAGCCCTTTAAAAACTAAGCCAGCCCACAATACATGTGCAACTAGCCGGCTTTTTTATTATTGACACCACCTCAAAAGAGCTGAGCGTGTTATTAGTTAGCGAGCTAACATTAGCTACATCGCACAACCAAAACACAAATCTAGCTCAGACATAAACTGGTTCTACCTCACTAATAAATGCTCCCAAATACTTAAAGCCCCAGTAGTAGAAGTGCTCCGGAACTGCTCTCATAGCTGACCCACACAGCCAGAACCGAGCCCGAATCCGTGACCTGGCAGCACCCCGATGCGGGACATTTTCCTGCTCGAAAAGGAGATACAAACTTTCACCCCAAAGCTATAAAAGTGCGACTGTGAGAAACTAACTTCACTGTATACCTGGGTTTCCCCTTCAAAAGGTGAAACATTCGCGACGGAACTCATAAATTTCGGGCCACGAACTGAGCCCTCCGCCGACGAGCCGCTGGCGCTGGCGGTACGTCCTAATCCTTACCTAATTTAACGACTGTACAACCAAGTCCAAACATCAAAGTTAGAAGGTGGTACTAAATGTAAAATACACTAAATTTTGGTAGAGCAAGCACCCCTCCCCTTCCAAGTGCTCAACCTTTGGCTCTGCGGAGAAGTGTTACTTTTCAACAGCCCATCAGCTTTTATCGTCACAGATAGGTGGAGGAAAACCTGGCTCCTCTCGACGAGTCCGAATAAAAGCCTCCCCTCGATTTACTTACAAAAAAACTTCAGCTTTACCTCAGTCAACTTACTTGCTCGCTGTGTTACCCCTTCTTCACAGATGTTCGACCAAGGACTGGTTAATCTGCAGCTAACCTCGATAAATCGTTGCTTTTTTGAAATCCAGGGGATATCCTCTTTTTTTTCGGCCCTCCCCACCGCCGCGTCTGTTGCCAAATAATGCGCCTCAACACACATGGAGCCGCTGCGTCCTCTTAGTGGGCATGCGCACCTCAGCATACCAGGGCGACCGGATCACATCATGTAGACCACTGACCACAAGGGCCAAGACAGGATGCCAGTGTCAGGGGCCATGGGCTCCCCTCGCAGACCAATGCCTGCTTCAGAGGGTCATGAACCTCAGTGACATGCACAAACACACTGAGGTTAGAAAGACAGCATCATCACTGCCAACAACAGCATCACATTTGTGTCCCAGAGATGCAAAGACACACTGGCGGAAGTTCCCACAATGAAATTAAAGTTTATGCTAAAAGAAAAATATTTTTATAATTTTTTTTCTTTGTGCTTTTATGAATCATTACATTATTTTAGTTGGCTTATAGGTTTCCATTAAGTGCTGTTTCATCCATTTTGACTCATTTCTTGGCTGTTTAGTTGATTTCCTGCGAATGCACTCCCCACAATACCTAGCTTACTAATGGTTCGGATTTCCAGCAAATGCACTGCAAAAGGACGAAAACTATGACCTGAAACATTCACTATTAAGTAAAAGTGAGTGTAAATGAGTCTCAGGGTTACAGGGGTGCAAAGGACGTGTGTGTTTGCAGCTGCCGGTAACTCCAGTCATTATCACCAGGAATGAGACAGACCGCAATCCAAAAGCTCTCAAGAAGGAATACGTTTTCAAATATTAAAATGTGAAGCTTTTTATTCACTGTTTTGTTCACCATTTGTGCAAAAAATATATTGGCCTACAACAAAGTCTGCAAACTGCAAGCAGCCAACTACGAACCCCGACAGGACATCTATGTTGTTATACTGTATGTCAGTGTAATGTCACTGTTAGCTTCACCCTGTTGTCGTCATTAAAAAAAATGTAGGTTCCATAATTAGAATTTTTTTTTAACGAAACAGCAAACGGGTTCCCAGCTCAGAATAAGAGCAGACCATTTACAGTCTACAGTATGTATCTCACTGTGCAGTCCGGTTAACAAGAACATCCTCTGAGCTGGACTTACAGTTACAGTTAGATATAATAATTCATATGGCAACAGCACACACACAGCAGGGTTACTATGTCAGGAGTTGGCGCTCCATAAAGCTCCAACTGGCTCTTTCATGACATGACTTGCATCACTTTAAAGCATCCATGCACTGTACTAATGCAATGTAACACATTTTAGGCAATATGCCAATATTTCTGTTCACCCTAACTGCCAGTTTCCATCCACATTATATTGTCTCATAAGCTTTACATGGAGCCATCAAAATATTTGTGGATAACATTGTGTTATACAGTAAATTTCGAAAGAAATAATCCAGGTCACAGAGTTTTGGTCATGGAGTTTTTTTAGACTCCAAAAGAGGAGGAAAAACAATAAAAGAGGGTTTAGAACTTATAGGGCATTTGTGGTGTCTTATTATCAAAGTCTTATCATCAAGCCAACAGTTAGAGGTTACAGATTTACTGCTTTAATTTTATGTTATAATTAGATTTGCCTTAATTTCAAAAAAAGAAAACAGACCCTATAGATTTGGTTTATAGTGGTAAACAAGCACCATAACCATGATGCAGAGTAATGGCACATTACACGTTTATATACTGAATATGATGCATTTAATAAAAAATACTCACAAGGCTTCTGTTTCCGGCCAAGCATGGAGTAAGATGTATGTTGTTTGAGCTTCAGTAAAATCTCAACTTTTTCAACATTCAGATGGTTTGTTTGGTTACTTTACTCCTTTCTCTTAATCACAAACATGTTTTACTGTCACTGTTACTCTCACAGCTAATCTTCTTTTTTCTTCTTCTTTTCTATTCAACTGTTCCATTTAGGGTTCGCCACAGAATATCATCTGCAGCTTTCTAGCCCTATCCTCTTCACTCAAACAGACTACCTTTATGTCCTCTTTCACTACATCCATAAACCTCCTCTTTGGTCTTCCTCTCAGCCTGGCAGCTCTAACCTCAGCATCCTTTGACCAATATATTTACTATCCCTCCTCTGAACATGTCCAAACCATCTCAACCTGGCCTCTCTAACTTTGTCTCCAAAACATCTCACATTAGCTGTCCCACAACTCTGTACAAAGCATTTTTTTTTCTTTAACAGTAATATTACCAAATTAAACAGTGATTGAGCTGGTAAGAAGATAAAAGTTCATTCAAAACTTTTCAATGTGAAGTCTTATTTAAGTGCCAGGTAAGATCATTGGAAAAGGTCACTCCCTATAATTTACAACTTTTCACAATCTTTACCTCAGTTCCATTGACGATGACAGGCAAATGAGTAGTATTCTGTTGATTGATGACTAAAATGAATAACCAGCTTTTTAGTTTTGGAAGTATTCAATGCTAAGTTGTCATACTCGCTCCAGTGTTACATTTAGAACCTCAGATAGGTGCATCTATCTTAACCTCACATCATATTCCTGTCTACTTTCCTCTCACTTCTTTCTAGCCAACTTCATTTTAGCTTCTTCCTCTGGAAACTTTCCTGAACTTCCTCATTCCACCACCATGTCTCCTTTTCTACTTTCCCACTTCCCGATGACACACCTAGCACCTTACTACCTGTCTTTCTGATCACCTTGGCTGTAGTAGTCCAGTCATTTGGAAGCACCTCCTGACCTCCTTAAGCGTGCTTCAACTCCTCCTAAAAACCACACAGCACTTACCCCTTTCCAACTTCCACCACTTTGTTTACTGCTCTGCCTTTGAGAGTTATCTTACACACCACAATCCTGTGTTGTCGAGCTATACTCACTCCTACCACTTTGCAATTGCTAATCTCCATCAGGTTAAAGCATCTACATAGATATAGTCCACCGGTGTGCTCCTGCCACCACTCTTATATGTCACCCTATGTTCCTGCCTCTTCTGAAAGTATGTGTTCACCACAGTCATCGCCATACTTTTAGCTAAGGATATATCAACATCTGTCTTTTTGGTTTCCTTTACTGAAGACCAAACCTGCACATCACTTCCCCATTCACTCCAGAATCTGTCTTTCTCCTCTTGCTCACCACCAACTTGTGGAGCATCACCACCAACAACATTCAAAATCACAACCTTCGATTTCCAGCTTCAGACTCATCCAAATATCTGACACCTCCACCTCCAGAACCTTCTTCACAAACTCCTCCTTCAGGATCACTCCTATTCCATTTCTCTTCCTGTCCACATCATGATTAAGTTTAAACCCTGCTCCAATGCTTCTAGCCTTGCTACCTTTACAACTGGTCTGCATCATATCTATCAGCTCTTTACCTTTACCATCGTGCCAACATTCAAAGCCCCTGCTTTTAGTCTTAAACTCTCACCACTAATGATGCTCCAAATTAACTAAATATGCTGGCTCTGCTTAAACAAAAATTGTTAGTCTCACACAGTCTTACCTTTTCATCAACTGACAGCCAAAAGGTGGTAATGGACTTGAATGGTCTAGTATCATTTGTTTTGTCAAAACAAGTCTAATTCTACTGTAGTGCATTTAAATTTAGTGTCATTAAATTAGGCTACTTTCTATGATTTTTAAATTTAAAAAAGCCAAGAGCCAGGTTAAACTTTTCCATGTGCTGTCCCTATTTATTATTAATTAGTTATTATTATAGATTGAACATTGCCAAAGCCAATAGCTTAAATACTGTACTCCAGGTAAGGAGTAGCCTAATTAAATCTACAGTACCCTAAACAATAATTCTTAAATTCTGACGCACTGAGGAGGCACTGGACAGGTGAATAAATCAGTTTTGAAAGGTCACACACTCCAGCCCAGGCCCCTCTCTCGCTGTACAGCCAGCCCCTAAAGGCCGCTGCTAAGACATGACAGCTTCAACTTAATCCTCATTAAGGTAACAATACAGGAAGTAGCTGCTGCAGCCACGATTACGAGGGCGCACTATTTGGCAGGAAAGAGCTCTTTTCAGTCGCGTCCAGAGACAGCGTCCGAGAACCTTTCACTTGTCAATGATCTTTATCGGGTTTGGGGACAAAAGAAAGACAGGGGACATAGGGTAACGAAAGCAGTGGAGTAGTAGGCCTATATATGAACGCACGAAAGTTAATATTTTAAGATATTTGAATAATAGCCCTATATGAATGCATTTACTTCAACATTTAGCCTACAAACTAAATAGGCCTACTGAGCTCTCTCGCAGGGGTCCCTAAAAAAAGTTGTGAGCTGGGTTACGTCTTACTGGCAACTTCTCTTGGCCAATGACTTAAATACACAAAGTATCCCAATCAGAGCAGGCTAACACTTTCTGAAAACAGGCAACACTAGAAAAGTCTGTTTATGATAAACTGTTGAAAGCCACAATAACATGCTTAGCCTAATCCACGAATGGCGGGCTTTTCTGTCAACAGTGTGACTCTTTATCTTGATAGAAATCTTTGCTACCTATAGCCTACGCCAGTAAACACCTGAAGACATTTTTATCGTACACCTTGCTAAGGTTCGCCTCATTTCTACAAGATGTTGGTTCTATAGTTTATAATGTAGTGAGATAAGACGAATAGGTCTTGTGCTCCTCTGTGTATTAGTGACCATTTATTGCACACTTCTGCTTAAAATGGGGGCAATGTCTCCCTCTCTGGTAGTTTTTAATGGGTGGCCTATAGGCGAGAAAAATATATATTTTATTTTAGCTTAATTTAAGCAAGATCATGCGACTCAAAAGACGAGGTCTATGAGGCATTCAGGAAAACACTCGAGCCTTTACAGTTAGCTCCGTTAAAACATGTTGAGTAGCCGAAGTAGGCCTAGGCTAAATTACACATTTAGTGATCTAGCTCCTTGATAACCAAAGATGGTTAAATTAAAGTATCCTTCTAGCAAATACAAACTTCTTAAATAACTAAATTTACCTTTCATAACTAAATGCAGCAATACAACATAGGGATACAGGATTTCACTAATGTCTTAAAAATAATAAACAATTATATATTAAAACAAAAGATTTAAAAAAAATGTAAATGATGTTTAGACTGCCATCAAGTGGATATAGGCTAAACTGATTCAAGAAAAATAGAATTTCCAAAATGTTACATCTTTACAGTTTATTTTACTAAGCAGAAATAATATCATGACTTTGTACAAGTAAAAACCTTTTCAAGATACCTTTCCAATGCCAAGTGGCATTACTTTTAACATATTTTAAAAGTACACCTTACAAATTTGCTGTAGTTGCACATAAAATCACTGAATATGCTTTGGGAATACCAATATACTATATTAAAAAAATAAGAATTACAAATATGATATGTATAATGTGTAATGTATTTATAAAAAACATTCTACCTAATGCAGTGTCAAGTAGTGCAAGCGGTCACTTCTTCAAAGCAAACTATCTGGACTAGTTGTGGGTCCATTTTGAGTCTGAAACTGCACAGGAAGAAGTCCATCTGTTCACTAAAATAGAGCACAGAGACACTTATTTCTAATCTGAAGCACAACATTGTACATTTTGATATTTGTTTGTGACTTATTGTGATTATGTTCAATTAGGCTGCATGCTGCAATGTGTTCCTGAAGGAGCTGCTGAAAAAGATTCTGGTGCAGCTGAGCTGCCTCACGGACATCCACAGTGTTTCCACATGCCTTGTTCAGATCTGAAAAAAGGCAGACCATTGTGTGAAAACAGCAGAAACTATGTAAAATGGTTTGTGACATCATAGTGAGGGTCAGTCAGAGGGACCCAGCATGCTTTGTTACATCAAGGAACTATAATGACAATGAAGTGTCTCTTGTTGTTGCACCCTTTTAAAGCCTAACCCACTACTTTTGGCCATATATCAGTCAGACCTGGTTATATTAGCTTCCATTACTTTCACAACAATAATAATCTTAGCAATATTTACACTAAAATTATTATTCAGCTTCCTTCTTACTTACACCCCCAGCAGGTTAAGTTGTAATTCTGAAGTACCTTGGTTTGATAGCAATGGTCATTAGTGTTTATAAATATTAAAATATATAAATTGTTGAGTTAATCAGGTTTTTTTTTCTAAACCTTAAGAAGAGCTGAAGACTGAAGCTGCACAGACATGTCTGGTATCTTGCTTTGCCAGCTGCATAGCAGGAACAATGAGACACCATAGTGATCTCAATTTATGCAGGGAATTGTTGCGGTGCTGTTGTTGCTGGACTAAGAAAAGGTCTGACAGATATGCGTTGGTTTGTTGAGTTACTCTGTGACTGCCAAGTACAAAGAAGATATGGCCCAGGAGCACTAGTGACCAGGCCGTCAGTCTATTAAGATCATTGACATTTGACATTTTTAGGGTTTCTCTTAAAAAACATCTGCTGAAGCAAATTTAAGTTTAAAAACTTACTGCAGTATCTAATATAACATTATGCAAAATCTGAGATACTTACTTTGCCTCATTGTAACATATCTGGAACAACTGATGTAAAAAGCTGCTGCTTGTAAACAGTGTGAGCTAAAAAAATATAATTCAATTTGTCAAATGTAAACATCTTAAAAACACAAGATAAAAATAAATAATACACAGTTGTTTATTTATTTATATTTACCTGACAGGAAAGTTGTGATTAGGGTTAATCATCTCTAAAAGACTGTAAAGCTATTATTCCAGAATAAATTAGTACCAAAATACAAACATTAGAAACATGTCTTACCTCTTGATGTCGGTTGCCTTCCCGAATGTAAACACTAGCCAGATTGTTGACAATAAATGTCCACCAGTCTTGATGTGCTGTCATCTATAAAATAACATTAGCGGTTATAACATTTAGAATAATGAGAAAATATAATTTGTGAAACACAGGGCAATAACTAAAAGGACAGAGTGTTCACAAATCCTAATAACTGTGACATATAAAGTTGTCAAAAAAAGTCTCACATATGACATTTTCATGGTATAAAGACGTTCACCTGTAAAGCAGCAGTGAACTGAGCCTCAGCATTATCCATGCAGTTAACAGAGATACAGTAGAGACCCTGACATGGAGAGATAAAAGAAAACAGATAAGAATGGCTCATATCTAATTGTAGCTTATAAACATGAAACATTTTAACATATTTTGACCACAACAGAAAAAGTTACTTGCAAACCTTTTTTTTTATTTTCATATATTTATTTGACGTTTGTATTTTTGTCTTATTTTTGTCTGCATAGTTTCAAAACAATCTGGGAGACTGCTAGCAAACCTGACAAACTTGAGAAATCTAAATGTATAGAGACACATAATAGTCTTAACTGTTGAAGACATACCTCCTTGTACTCCTTGTGCTGTCAAGCACTTTGGACATACAAATATTAATAAGTTAATAAGTACAGACAAATTAGTACAAACAATCCTGTACATAATATATATCAAGCATTACTTTACATTTAGTTTTCTAGTTGCATGAGGGATTTGTCAGTGTATTCCTGTGCTTTCTCCAGGTAGCCTGCTTGCATTCAGTGCTTCACTGTCACCTTTTGATAAAAAGACAAAATATGAAACCACAGACTCAACACCAGAAATTGAAGGTTGTATGTCAAAGTGACAAATCCCAGTTACACAAAAACACACGTTTTCTTTTGGCAACCAGTGGAAGAGAGCTGCCGAATTTGCGGAAAGAATTTCATCATTGTGCAGAGTGGAGAAGGTTTGGATATACTGTTGCAACTGCTTCAAACATTACTTAAACACATTAGGCTATTGCCTTTTTCATAAGTTTAAAAACTGTACCGGCCCAGCATCCAGTGTGTTACTACTACCACCAAAAAAGAACACTCGAAGAAACTTCCCTAGCTGCCAGCTTCTGCTCCATCAACAGCAGTTGTCAGAATATTTAGTTGATAAATAAAAGCAGGACTTGTGAAGCACATTTTAAATACACAAACGTAAAAAATGTGACAACATGCACTGGTCTCCCCTAAATAAATTCTCCTGACATTTACAATGGAACATAATAATTACAGCAAGCTGAAAAAGCAGCCTGCAGTGCCTGTAGGGAGCTGCTCATTGAGATCTGAATCGCAGAGGTTTCGCGATTTGCAGTCTATCATTTAAATTTAGTCATGTTTATCCAACGTGACTTACATTAAGTTTCTATTCACCAGTGTTACAGCTGGAACACCACTGGACAGTAGAAACTGTGAAGAGCGGGAATCGAACCACCAACCTTCCTGTTATAGGACGAACGCTCAATAATTTGCACATCTACTAAATTCTGAAAAAGAATAATTATAATTAAGAGGTAAAACTAGCCTACCTGTTGACATACAACTCTGACAGGATACTTACTTGCTGCTTCAAACTTCACATTTTCAAACTGAAGAATCTAACAATCAACATTAAGAAAAAAAAAAAAAGAAAAAGGATGCTTTCTGAACTGCTGTAAGAAAATCTTAGGCCTACATCAGTCATTATAACAAAATTTTATAATAGTCCTAAAGCAATGAAGACAGAGACTGCGTGTTACCCGAGAGCTTACACTGAAAGACTGCATGCAGACAGTACAGACAAACGGGTCTTCGGCGGACTCAAAGTTTGGAAATGTTTTGTAAATTCCAAAAGAGAGCTACTAGGACTTCGGGTCCTCGGTGTTCACTGTCATTTAGCGCCAATAATTACAAAACAGAAACAAACATAGGATAAGCTTTTTATTGATTGAGCAGGGTCCACAATGCTACAGTTCAACTCCAATAATAATTTGAATTGATCTAATCATAGACATACATAAGAAAGGCTAGATGTCTCGTCCGCGCTGTCGGCCAATGGAGGTCGACGTCCGCAACTGGCGGCCATCTTGTGACAGGCAGCTTGCTCACTCGTAACATTGTGTTTTAATGGTGCATGTACTTTTTAAATAACCATAACTTGCTAAATTTTCTACCGATTTTTAAACAGTCTAGTTTGTTATAAACGTCAGAGATATACTTATGACACTGCATACTTATGAATAATTATAACCATGGACTTCCATATGAAAATAACATTGAACAGAACATAGAGATGCAATGAATATACACACGCCCAAGGAATGAATGAATGAATGAATATATATATATATATATATATATATATATATATATATATATATATATACACACACACACACACTTTTATAATGTTAATATTATAATAAAATAATTTGAATTATTATGTTTATTTTAACTTCTTGAGGATTGGGCCATTTACTAGGCTTTTCCTTGACATTGCACTGCGCCTACTTCAGAGATCACTGTTCCCAGCTATTTTTGCCTACCATCAAATGCCTGACCTCTTTAGAAAACTGAGACCCTGTAGTTTCTTAGGAAACAATCAGAATAATTATGTGAAGTACTTGCACAGAGTTATAGAGGCTAGAATATTGTTTTTCTTTCTGTTGGATAACAAGCATCTCATCTGACCACATTTCAGCTTCTAGGTCTCTTGATATGACTTTAGAAACACAACTGAGTCCAAGCACCAGGTCTTGTAAAGCTGTGTACAAAAGCAGATCCATATAGAATGAAATATGAGTACTTTAGACCATTGATTTGCCAAGGTATGCTCATGCGTTTTGTAAAATGCCCTATAGAAACTCCCCATAGGACTTTTGGTTACCCAAAACATAGACATAGGCTACATAATAAAGGCTTACTGTGTGGTAACCTCTTGGTAACACTCTGAAGTTTCTTGTAGACTATTTGGATTGTATATCAGGGGTTCTGATATAGAATTACTACACAAAATATGGAATAATTACACAAAAGTCTATTTATTCATTTGTTGCAGAGGACATATCTACAGCTGACAGGCTTGTAGAGGTGACAATGACAGCTGGGAGGGACTCTGTGTCATCCTGTGCTGTCACATTGCCTCTGCATGGTTTAACAACCCCACACCGGGCCATCAGCTTCCTGAAGATGTACTTGAACTGGCTGGCATTAGGGTTGTTATTCCAGCCACCTTAAAAAAAAAAAAAAAAAAGATATATGGAGTATAGTACACAGATATTAAATACATGCTTTAAAAATGTTTTATGCTTAAAAAAAAACTAGAACTGAACTAGCCACCCCTGAATGATCTTTCCATATAAATTAAGTTGCATCTCATTATCATACAGTTCAGACTGTATCAGTGGTGATAAATTCGGCAAACAGATACAAATACAGGCATTTTTCTATATACTCAAAATGGTTTGTGACACTTCCAGGTACTGTGTATGTCTTAGGGTTAGGGTTAATGTGCATGTCTTCAGAAAACACATTTTACAAAAATAAAAATAATAAGATGTTTTTAACAAACCAAACCGATTGGAAATCATGTGCAACTTAAGTTATATTGAAAAGAAAGAGCAATTCTGCCTCTCCCACTGATGTAAAATTGCTGGGTAGCAGCTAACCTGTAACTACTAACGTTAGGTCTCACTCAAAGCCAGCTAATAACTACAACCACATTCACAATGACTGTAATATAGATAAAAAAAATTGGTTGTCATAAAATCGTTATTGGTGTCAGTAAAACTATAACTGAACAGCTCGATGGTGGTCTCAGCCTTGATAACTTGCACAAGTAACGTTAGCCGTGATACACAACTATGCTGCACGATTAAGTCGTCTTTCAAAAGAAAAGCTGCAATTTCAACATGTTCACGCATCCAGAATTATAGCCACATTATTAACGTTTGTAAGAAATCAAACATTTTGTAAATCCGTCAAGATTTCAGCGAGATAAAAGTATTTATGTTCGTGCAGATCACTCACCTTACATCAGGTACCATGGAGTCCGATAGGAAGCTTGCCTGCTTCAAGATGGCCGCCGGTGATGCCGTCGGAGACTGCGCCGTGAGACATCTAGCCTTTCTTATGTATGTCTATGGATCTAATACCAAACATGCAAGACAATTCTTCTTTAGCAAACTGTATTTTGGTGCATTATCGCCACCGTTTGACAAGGAGTGTCATGAAAGCAAAGTAGCTTATCTCATCCCCAACACGATTTTAAATGTTAGCAATTTTGTTTTTTTTACACTCATTTTAAAACGTTTTATAAAGTCTTAAAAATTCAAAATCCAATTAAACTTTAAATGTAAAAAGTTTTCAAACTAAAAAAAAGACAATAAAATAAATAAATAAACCGTAGTATATTAGGCTATTCAAGGAACAATATATATTATTTGTCTATATTGGTATAATTTTGTAGTGTCTCATGGATCACGGTCTACAACAATAAGGTGCAATCATTTTGATGATAGCCAATAGCCTACGGTCGGACCCATTAACATGCAGGACATTTTAACGTTTCTTGATATTCACAGAGCACAGAGCTGCGCCCTTTGCGCCCCGCCCTCTGTGGGAACAGCCGTAAAGTAAACTGCGTAAACAAAAGACTGCTGGTTCTTTCATTCAAAAATAATAAAGCAGTCTTTCACAGCCGCAGAGACACACGGCGCTGATTATAGTTAAGTATTTTTATCCTTTCTTTAGTTGAAACGTTTTACTTATATTTAGTGTTTCGCCTATTACAGATTAGCATTATAGGCTATACAAACGAAAACTTAGCTAACTGTTAGCTTACATGACCAATTCCCAGCTACTACCATGACTCAACGTGAATACCGTTTCTTGTCATGTTATTTTATTGTAGAGTGGAAGACACAATGTCACGGAAAAGAATCACACAGGAGACCTTTGATGATGCTGTGAAGGAAAACATGGAGGAGTTTGAGATGGATCCTGCTGAGGCTCTGAGGGACGCTGTGGAGCAGTTTGAGTCTCAAGGTATTGTGGTTGTTAGCTGTTCTTACACGATATGTAATTCTGGAGGCCATTCGTTTACATCTTTTAATGGATGCAGGTGTAGACCTTACTTGTATAGTAAAAGCCTTACCAGTTCGATCATCCGATGACAAACTAGAAGAGCATGAGGTTTTACAGGTCAGTGTTTTCAAGGTTTGCTTAATACACAAGAGGATTGCAGAATTTCACACAGTTTTCTTCTTTTCCACCCACAGGCTTTGGATTCCATTCGGATTGGAAAAGACATTGGGAAATCAGACATAAAACGATTCACTGAACAGTGTTCACTTGGGTTTGCTCAGAGATACTTGGCTGCCCAAAAAGGCGCATACTCTGTGATCCTTTCTTTTTGTAAAAATAATGTGGAGGAGCAGCATGCAATACTTGGTGGCCTTTTAGCCTTAGCTGCACTAACTGATGGCCAGCCAGACCTGCTGGATGTGGATGGACAGCAGTTTCTGTTGGAGGTCCTCAAAAAGTATCAAGAAAGTTCCTCTGTAATGTGTGCTGGTATTTCTATAGTACGTCACTGCTGTTTGAAACATGAACAGAACAGGCAGGACTTGATCAAAGGCGGTGTTTTGCCTGTACTTACTGGAGCAATTACACAACACACTAAATGTACTGAACTAGTCAAGGAAGCATCTTCAGCCCTAAGGTTCATGACTTTTGATGATGATATCAGAGTTCCCTTTGGAAATGCTCATGAACATGCTAAGATGATTGTCCTAGAACATAATGGGCTAAAAGTGTTAATTGAGGCAGCAAAAGGTAAAACTCAATATTTTGGGGGTTTTCTCATGCTTTCTAGTTCACTCACTATGTTTATATTAATCTTTCTTAACAGCACACCCTAATAATACATCTGTACTGAGTGAACTTTGTGCAACTTTGTCTCATCTTGCTGTAAGAAATGAGTTCTGTCAAGACATATGTGACCTGGGAGGGTTGAAATTCATAATGACATTGCTTGCAGACAGCTACGAGTCAGCGGTGAGAGAAAACAAAGTTGATTAATCATGTTCACAACTTTTAAATTTTGTTCTCACTATGTTTTATTTTACCTTGCAGGAATTGGTTCGACAGGTCCTCAGTGCTATACGGGCAGTTGCAGGAAATGATGATGTGAAAGATGTAGTAGTTTCTTCTGGTGGTGTAGAACTTATTGTTATTGCCATGAACAGACATATGGGCAATGCTGCTGTGAGTAAAATAGCATTACAATGATATTACCCTGCATTTCTCTGTTTACAAAAAACATTATTACAGTTGTTTAAATTTATGTTCAACAATCTGCTGTAGGTGTGTGACCAGGGCTGTGCATGCCTCTCAGTGCTTGCTCTACGAAAACCCAACAACTGCAAAGTCATTATGGAAGAAGGTGGTGCCATGGCTGCTTTACAGGCTATGAAGACTCATCCTGGCGTGGTCAATGTGCAGGTAATTTCTGAATAGGTTTTGATCGAAACGAGCATACAGGCAACATGCCTAATCTACCCCTTTTCTCTGTTTTCTCCAGAAACAGGCATGTATGCTGTTGAGAAATCTTGTGTCACGAATGAGTAACTACAGCCAGCTAATTCTGGAGATGGGAGCCGAAACCCTCATAGCCCAAGCCCTACAGACCCATGAGGACTGTAGTGATGTTGGTAAAGCAGCTCTGAGAGATTTGGGTTGCCAAGTGGAGCTACGGGAGCTGTGGACTGGCAAACGTGGTGCCCTTACCAACTGAGACTATAGCGATCACAGCTGTTTACACAAATATAAAAAAGCAATTAGTGACACTGTTAATGTGACCAGAAGTTTCATATGTTTTGAAAATACATGCAACTGACCTGCCAAAAGGCTGGTCACATTGTAATATCTGAAACATTGATGCAATTTGGTTGTCACAGCATTTTATTGTCATTTTTAAAGTAGCTTAAAACATTATTTAAAAACAATTATGATAAATTACTACTTCTGTAACATCATCTACGTCTAAGCATTTTTTTGTACTTGTTAATACATGCATGTACTCATTTAGGTGAATCAACTTAGAACAAGAACAAATTAAGTTGATTAGAATGAGTGAGGAAAAGGAGAAAATGCACAATAGTAATACAATACAATTTGGACTTTGTAATATTGAATGCAATTGCATTCATTGCAGCATATCAGAAGTCACTTGGCATTTTGAATTAAAAGACTTAAGTAAAACCCCCACTAACTTCGGTGTGTTCCCGCCCTGTTTACGCCTCTCCTGTGGACCTATCAAAGCGTGTTCTTAGATTTTTACTTCATTTCCCACAATCCCTTGCGCCTGTCCTTACCAAACCTGAGCGCAGACTGACTCCAGTTTTTAGGGTCTGACAGCAGGGAACGATACAAGCGTGCTTTATGACAGTCACTCGAAAACACAACGGCTTGTCAAAGTGAGGAAAATGTGGAAGACAGTGCTTTCAGAGTTAGGAGACATTTTTCGCAAGACTTCACGTTTCTGGCCTCGGGAAGCAAAATAATTGTTATTGAATGTTTATAACCCAACAGTAGCTAACCGCTAGCAAACGTTATCTAACCCTCTATCTAACCCTAAAAGCGCCAATGGAAAATACAATTTAATTTTTAAATATTGAACCGGGGGAGGAAAAGTTTGAAATCTTCGTGTTTACTCCTAAACTGTAAGGTAAGGAACTCAAGTGTTAAAAAGGTAAACACTTGACAGCTAGCTGGCTGCAAAGGGTAGTTGTGTTGTTCAGAGAAGTTTATCTACGAACAACCAGAGACACACACTGACCCATTTTGGAATATTAGAAATTAATAATAATAAAGACCAAACGATCTTTCTTGGTTAAAGATGTGTGTTACTATGTTGTGTTTTTGTGTATCGGCGTATTTTCATTATTAATTTTGACATACTCTCTGAGACGCCACTGTTAAAGATAATGATCTGCAGTTTTATGTCAAAACCCAGCACTTTTTTCAGCGCCTATAATTTTTCTAACTTTCTACTGTGAAGTTACAGTTTAGTTGAATGTGAGGGGTATTTGGTGACATTCCCTAACAGAGGTGCCTTACAATGACCCATTTGACAAGTTATTGGGCCTCAGTTCAGACACTAGTTCCCGGAGAGACAGAGTTTTAAATGTCCCCCTGTAGATCTGGTTTTAAGCCCCGTTGTCTTTTGGCCCCATTCTTGTTACCCGTGACTATGTTCTTATACAGAGACAATATTTACTCTCTCCTCACAGCTTCATTAAATTGTTCTCTTTTGTATGAGGTTGTTAATCAATTTAAATGGGAAAGCTGTCTGAAAAGGCCATTGTCCTATGGAATGATTATCAAGAAATAACACATTTCTGTTTAATCATAGATCTAGTTAGTCTACTCATGTTTATGTTGTGTAATCCTGAGCAGACTATATTCTGTAGACATGGAAATGTATAGTGTGTGAACTTAAATGTTAAATGTTGTATCTGTATTTTAAGCTTTACTGAGGCAGGGACCTTTCACCTGCAAGTCATCAACTTAGCCCTTGTGTGTCCTCTGTTGTTGTAATGCCTTTTAAAGGTGTTAAATGGCATGCAGCAGTTTCTTGTTTAAAGATAAACATGCATAACCCATTGTGATAACATAATGATAATGTAAAATTCTTCTTAAATTTGTCAAGAAAAGGTTCCAACAAAGTTAAAGGAATCCTTTTCTTAAATATGTCCTATGTGACTGAGAACTTCTACAAACATTCTTATCTGTCAAAATAAACAAGCTTAAAGGCATGTTTGGGGTTGAGAATTATTATTCAAATTATTTTTTTCTGTTTGCATCAGGACAGCTACCTGAATGTTGTGTTGCTGCTGAAGCCTTATATTTAACATGTACCTAACAACAACTTTTCTGACTCCTCTTATTAGTGTTGAGAAGATTTAGAGCTCCTGTCTGTGAATTAATGAGCACACTGTAACAGCTCTGTATAGTATCTTGGGATGGGGAGTGGAGTTCAGGAACAACGGGCATCACTGACTCAGGGAGAAGTGCTGCCACTGGCTTCCCCCACTACATCTGAGGCAAGTTATTTAATAAATTATGGTTAGTAAAATAATATCTATATTCATGTTTACAGCTTGAAATGTATATATATATATATATGTATAAAATAAGGCATCACATTTTGTCTATGCTCTATGAACCCTGGTTTAATGATCCATTGCAATTCAAACACAACTTTTGGTAAATTAGTTATAAATTTGTAGCACTCTCAGTTGGTGATGTGCACTTCATCTATGTCTAGGGATTGAAGCAGACTCGCACTGTGCTCAATTCACTCTTCTCAGGGGCCTTGGCAGGAGCTGTGGCAAAGACTGCTGTTGCACCCTTGGACCGAACAAAAATCATCTTCCAAGGCAAGTTGTGTCCTCATCTGACATACATCAGCAATCTTTTTAGATTAGAATTAAAGGGCCTACAAAATACATTAACAGATAAGAATTATGCCAGCAACACTGGTCATTTTATACTTTACATGCTCTGTTTTTCAGTTTCTTCATCAAGATTCTCAGCCAAGGTAAGTCTTTAATGATTAGCTATTTTATGTCTAGGCCTTGATAAAACTGTCCCAGTTCAGTCATTTTCATTTTGTGCATAGTCACATTTAAATGCATTTAAATATGCACTTCAAAATTTATTAGTAGGTTAGCACTCCTCCCTCACTTGTAAAGACTGTTTTTTTTCTGTGAGGAGTCTGCATGAATTAATGGATTTTAGTAATAAATGACCCGTTTGAAACATTTTGGCAATGATTAATGATTATTTTCTGCTTGTAGCCATTTCGGGTTTACAATGTGCTGGAGAAAATTCTGGCAGCTTGTCGGAGCACAAAAAACATCTTCATGACTTAATGTTATAGTATATTTTGAGACATTCATTGTATCGTTTTATGTACAATTTAATTATTATTTTTTGCCATTACTTAACTTCAAAGTGTCATCATTTTATTTCGAGGAAACTTTAATTAAAACATTTTTCGAATGGATACAGTACAGATAGATAACTCGGCAAACAAAAATCTGTTTTGCAGGAGGCCTACAGGTTGATTTACCGCACATATCTGAAGGATGGCTTCTTTAGTTTGTGGAGGGGGAACTCTGCCACAATGGTGCGAGTTATTCCATATGCTGCCATTCAGTTCTGTGCACACGAACAGTACAAGAGACTGCTGGGAGAATACTATGAATTTCAGGGAAAGTAAGTGCTTTAAATGGTATTTGGCAGTAGTAGCTAAAGTCTGTAAAACTGACTTTATCTGCTAACTAAGTTTAAGGTGTGGGAGAAAAATACATATTAACTAGTACATGACATTGGTAAGGGTACATACCTAGTAAGGACGTTTTTTTTCTATTCCAGAGTTCTACCTCCAGTTCAAAGGTTACTGGCCGGGTCGATGGCTGGAACAACTGCGACCATGCTGACGTATCCCCTGGACATGGTGCGCGCCAGGATGGCAGTCACACCAAAGGAGATGTAAGGGCCAACAAATTTAAACAATCAGTCATGATTGGGCATACGATTAATATTAGTGGTACCAAACACTTAATTGTCTCTTTAATTCAGTTGTTTTCAGTATCCAGTCAAATCTGTTTTTGAATAATTTTCCTCCCTTCTTTTTTCTGATTAGGTACAGTAACATCTTGCATGTGTTTGTACGTATTTCTCAAGAGGAGGGCATGAAAACATTGTACCGGGGCTTTACCCCCACATTGCTGGGGGTTATACCCTATGCTGGACTGAGCTTCTTCACCTATGAGACACTGAAAAAGTTACATGCAGGTACAGTCCTGATTCTGCTACAGTCATCCTATCCGCCTTTGTTTTGTAACACTACAACCTCTTATTCCTCCCAGAGCACAGTGGTCGGGCCCAACCCTACTCCTATGAACGGCTGGCCTTCGGTGCTTGTGCTGGGCTGATCGGGCAGTCAGCATCTTATCCTCTGGATGTTGTACGAAGGCGCATGCAGACGGCGGGGGTCACTGGGCACACCTATGGCACCATCCTTAGCACAATGAAGGAGATAGTTGCAGAGGAGGGGATCATCCGTGGCCTCTACAAAGGTCTCAGTATGAATTGGGTCAAGGGACCCATAGCAGTGGGAATCAGCTTTACTACATTTGATCTAACTCAGATTCTTCTGAGGAAGCTGCATCAGATGGGCCACACATCTCGATAATGACTGGTAAAATAAAGAAGGACGTAGAGGAATGAGTGTCAAGAGACGTGGGTACTATTGTATTCTCTCGCTTTATCAGTGTGCACAAAGGGGATGCTGGGAACTGTGACTGTACTGTGACAGTAAAGAGTATCTGTACAAGTGCAATATGCCAAAGTTATATTAGTACACATAATAGTGTACCAAGCCTGTACGTTTTTCACATTTTAATTAATGTCTGCCAACTGCCTTGTAATTCAAACTAAGTGGCCACTACTACTTTGGAATTGAGAGGATTTTATTTGATCAATAGCAATTTATGGTGTTTAAAAAAACAAATAAATTAAAACATAAAATAATTTGATTAATTAAACGTAACTATAATGTTCCTGCTTTACGTATATTTAGACACAAAAATATTTTATTAGAATACAAATTCTCAATTTGAAATCCATAGTATCTGTAGTATTTCTTTATCACCAACCAGACAGAACAACTGTATTTGATGCCAACAGATGTGTCCAACATTGGTGTTTCTGCTTTCAATGTAATTATGGCTTTGTGAATGTTTATGCCTAGGCAATGTTTAACATAGATAATTTTACTGCAGTGATAAGCCTTTGTCAAATTTATAGTGTTTCTTTTAGTGATAGTGCTTTTAGTTGCAGTATACTGAAATGTAAACCAACACTTCTGTGATGTACTTCACTTGAGGTGGACATAGTGCATAACAATCCTGTCTTCCATTTGCTGTTATTGGTGAGGCTGCATTATGATGATACTTTAATTTACCTGCTTTGTCAAAGGTTTGTGAGATATACATTTAATTTGACAGTGAGGTCAGACACTCTCTCAGAGCACATTGTAGTTACTAATGGACTAACAGATAGTATGCACAAAGAAAAATGTTTTTTTATTTTTTTATCTCGTACCTCATTTTATCTGTAACCAAGCAGGTTTTACTGATATTTGTGGAGCACAACTTTGTCAGTATTGATAGAAGCTTTTGTTCAGTTCATAGTGTCAATAGTATCTATAATTAGACAACACACATTTGAGACTGAGCTGAGTGAGCAGCTGGAGCAGGGGGGAGTAAAGAATGTCTGACAACACAACAAAGCAGCCAGGAACCTAATTATGCATTTCAATTTATATCAGTTTTTTTCAGAGTTTTAAAGTGCTCACATTATTCATTTACCCCACAGTCAAACACTGGTGGTGGTAAGCTACATCTGTACTCACAGCTGCCCTGGGGCAGACCGACATAAACATGCAAGCCATTTTGCTTCTACAGCGTCTCTGACCACCACTGAACATACTCACACAGTCATACACCAGTGCCACAGACACTGAAGGCGGGTTAAGTGTCTTGCCCTAGGCTCTACCACTGAGCCACTGCGCCTCTTTAAACCAACGTAATGCTTTTCCATCCCCCAGCAGCTGTACAAACAATACATGGGCATGTTAAATTGTTAATTATTGCTGCGTCACTTATTGCTAGCAAACCTATCTCCAAAATTTCATACATTCATTTTTTTCAGTCCCTCACATTGTCTAATATGCACTGACAAAAAGAGTGACTAACATTACATTTATCAAAAAGTGGAGAAAAAAGGTCCCTCTTGCATTACAGCAGAACAACTTGCATCTTTTATTACTGCTGATAAGTTACTTCTCAGCTCTGATGCCTTCTACCAGTTACAAATGTAGACATTTTTAAAATCTTCAAAGACTGCTAGAGGAAAATGTGTCTAAATGGAGTAGATCATAAACAACCTACAGTGTTTCAGCAGGAGCTCAAAACTCACTGAATGAATTTAATCTTAAGTGCCTTTGTGGGAAATAGCGACATATTTTACTAAGACAGATCCTTTGGAGATTGCTTCCTTTTTACATTTGAATGTAGTACATGGTTTCAAAGTGTGGTGTCTGAATGTATGAATTCAGGATCATGTGAATTTAATAAGCGTTTTAACTGCCTTTCAGGATACTGCTGTGCATAAGAAAGTCTTTGGCACCAATGTGGACTTGGTGTGGAGAACACTAAAGTCATTCATTTTTAAACCTTGAAAAATCTTGACAATCATAAAATGCCAAAAAGCTCTTCTTTGTAAAATCTAACAGTGGACAAAAAGTCATATGAAAGTAATATTCAAACACTACAAGAAGAAAGTCTGGAAAAGGAGTTTTCATTTGCACTCCTAAAGACAAGTTGTGTTGTTCCCCGTTTGTGGGTAATCCTTCTTCAATGAGCACAAATAGGATACCTACATATGATTGCATTACAATGTTTTAACAAATCATTTTGTTTTGTTGCAGTAATATACCAACTTTTTGTTTAGTTTTTTTAATACTGGTGATTTTTACCTATTGAAACTTCTAATCCACACCTGTGTCCACTCACTAGTAACTCTGTCAATGGGCTGTTTAATCAAAAAATAAAAATTATTGACAGATGTTGTTATTACTATTATTATTAGTAGTAGTTGTAGTTTTAGTAGATAGTAGTAGTACTATTTATATAGGTATTAGTGTTAGTGTTAGGTCTATTGTATTCTATCTAAAACATTGTCTGTGCAGCGATTAGCTTATAATAAAATGACAAACATTTTATATTGCACAGTGTTATCAATCAGCTACAGTAAAATAACTATTAAAAAGATTAGTTATTTCACCTAATTAGGTAAATCTACCTAGCTACTTTTAACTGGACGTGGTTAATTTGGTCACAACCATTTCAGTTTGTAATACAAAAAGATAACGAAAGCCACAACTTTTTTATAGGTTTTCGCAAGATTTCACTCCAGCGTTCTTGCTTCTTTTGGAGTTCATTGACATGTAATAATCACACGAGGGCGCTCCATGTCTATAAATGAGAACGAAGGCGTTTTTGTAGCAGTCCATCAAGTAGACAGAAGGGGGTGACGAAGGACAAAGTTGAAACCCGAGTGAGGGCCAGCTGGGTCAGAGAGTGTCTTGAGGCCGCGACGCATTGAACCTGACCGTGAACGCTACACGGCAACAAATGCAATGAGCTCCAGCAAATGAATAATAATGTAGGCTAATCAATGAATGTGAACGGTTGAGCTTTTTTCAACATTTAAAATAAATTAAAGTAGAAATTGTTTTTTTATTTTAATTGTGATTTATGAATGTATTGTTTTATTTATTTAAAAAAAAGCATTTATAAGTATAAGATGTCTGTTTATATGCTTTAGGCTGCATGTGCAGGGGTCTAACACCAGAAGGGCGTCTTTGTGTAATGAATTCTGGGAACGTGGCAGAAAAGAGGACAAGAAAGAGCAGAGAAGAAAAGAGCTATAGGAAGATAGAGGTCTAATTAGAGAGTGAAGGAGGGAGGGATGGAGGCTGTTAGGAGAAGATGTGGTTGCTATAGATACTTGGCACAATGCCAGGTGGATGCACAGCCAATTTACATGTATTCAGATGGTGGCTCCTCTCTGCATATCCCGCTCTTTTTCATTCCAAACACCAAAAACAAAGGGTCTGCATGGCACCCATTAAAACATATTTCTACTAATTCAGTTTTCTGTTAAAATACTATGAGATTAAAAATAACCCCTGGACCATTAATTGACTGTGGTTAAAGAGAAAATGTCTTTTTCTTTCTTCAATTTTATTACACATAGACAAAGGGCCAGAAACTGGAGTTTTAATATATTAATATATTATAATTATTTGTGTGTTTGTAGCTGTAAAAAAAACAACAACACAATTTATTTATTTGTCAACAAATTCATTTAGGCCATAAATAAAATAAGACTAATTAGTTTCAAAAGGGTGCTTTGTTTTATCACATTAAATATAAAACTATAAGTAACTCCATAAAATGTTTTGCCCCACAAGTTATTCTTAATCCAAACTGGGTTAGAGGTAAATAAATTGGTAGAGCAGCCATTCAGAGGACCACTGGTTTTTTGAAGAGACTTAACTGTATTCAGAAATTGCCCCCATTCAGCATTCTTCAATATTTTTATTTATTTATTATTATTTGTCATTTTATAGCTAATGTAATGTATTTTGAAACCTTTTTTTTATAACACCACTGCTAAAAAGTCTAAATTGAAACATGCAGCATGTATCAGACTTTTAGTCTGAACCCCACTGTAGACAGGCCCAGTTATAAAATATTGGCATGTCATGGGAATTAATATAGTGCTTGATTTTTTTTTGAAAGAGGAAATAGTAAATAGTAGAAAAAAATAGAATACAAAAAAAATTGACTTAACAAAAACATGAAAGCCATTTTTTTATTGAGACCACACAATCAAACATGTCAAATTTAGTATTTTTGAAAAAACACATTTTCTTTACATTTTCTGTCTACAAAATCAAAAAAAAGCACATATTAGTGTAAATATAATACATTATAACTTTCCGAAAACAGAAAATTAAAACATTTCAACACCTTCAATGAGATGTTACAATTATAAAACTATTATATAAATTAAAACCAGAACATTTTGTTTAATTTTAACAGCAGGGTTATAAAGATTTTCTAAACATTTAGATTTCAGTATTGGTAATAGCAACACTGTGAAAACAAGAAAAACAAAAAATCATTCCAAAAGCAAATCTGGGCCAAGTCCTATTGATTTTTCAGCTCTCCATCTGCAAAAAGACAATTATTGACATTAAATACAGGAAAATTATTCATTTTTCAACAAAGCACTGTTAAAACCTCTTCTTATAATAGTAATATGCCACATGCAGAACTGACACAGCAGTTTTCCATTGGAACCTCCGACCTCCATAGACTCAACATAAGGACACTTAGTCAGAAGGAAACCCCACAATCATGCCTTAGGGCTGTCTCTCTCACACACTGCTGTCACGACTGAACTGGTTGTGTTTGTGAGAACATGAGGGTTGATGGGTGAGTTCTGGTTATGATCGAGGTCATAAAGCCAGACTAGACTATCCCTGAATAGTTGTTGCTGTTTCAGACACTGGAATATCTGCCCATGTTGTCCCAATATCAGCTTCATGTTTGAGACAGGAGCCTGAACTGCTTTCTGAATTTCACAAAGCAGCAATAATAACAGCTCTGATAATTAGTGCTATATAGCTTTATGTTTCAATTCTAAAATGTTGACTGCGAAAGAAAATACTAAAATCCAGAGTTTAAAATAACAGATCAAAGTAACAAGCATTATTGTTCTGTTTATATTAAATAAGCACACCACTGATGATCAACTGCTTTGGTAATACTTTAGAAGCACTTCAGAAATAGCTTAAAGCTGGCTTTTAAAAGGATTTCTGAGTTATAATTTTTTTGTTGAGCATAATTTTTCAAACAATACACTACACAGATGCTTTCCCAAAGTCAGCCTTTAGAGATTTTATTGGAGACTAGGAGAATCTGACGCATAATAAAGTGTTGAGTAGTGTGAAAAGGGTGCTTTTCGGTATCTAACCCCCCTCACAATTCTCACACTCCCGTACACTGACATTGTGTCTGTCCAACAAAGACGTCCCCACAGCCCCCTCATTATAAATACATGTCATTGGATCACAGCTCGTCTGAATCCTCGAGTCTGCTGCGGTCTAAGTGGCCGTGACTGAGCCCTGAATGGGTGGCCGAGCGACAACTACACCAATAGACCGCTGTGAGACGGCCACAGCTCCCAGCTTATGGGAATGAAAGCTTCACAGTTGTATGGGGTCATGGGTCCTGTTGTCTTTTACATGTGTACGCCAGTGCACAGTGTAGATATATGCTGTAGTGAAGAAATGAAACAGGGACAAAAGGATGATTTTTTTTTCTAGGGAATTCAGTTCAACTGTGTTAACAGTTTGTGAACAAGGTTTGCCTTAAATCTGGGGCAATACTTTTCCTGCTGCCTCAACAACAAAACCACATGAAACTAGTCCTTGCTCCACAGATGAGAGAACAAGGTGTATGTCTCTGAATGTGTATGTGCATTAAAAAAGCTCTCATTTTGCCAGAAAAATGGCAAAGTGTGTCTGTCCCCCCGGAACCACAAACCAGGCCACAGTGTTGTACTTTCATTCCTCTGTCAGCCCTGCTCTTTTTCATTTCAGCTCTATGTCTCTCAGTTTCTATTTCTGAGACACAGCTTGCATTTTTACCCGGGTGTAGCAGAGTTTCCCCCACTCACACTTTATTTTAGTTGTCAAATCACCAAGAGATTTGACCCAGAGTCACCTCAATATCAGTAACTCTCTACTGTGGACACTCAACTCACCTATTGTGCTCCCATGTAATGCTTACATCCTTATTGTTTGTTTTATACCATTAAAGCTACTATACAACTCTGTTTTATGTAATGTGTTACTGAATATGTTTAATTGGAAGTAACGGCAGCTCAAGGACCATACATAGCTGTCTGCTCACAATGCCTGATGGGAAACAACGGCATACTGAGATTGAGAGTAGAATCAGGACAAGTTTGAATAGATATATTTTATAGTATAAAGTAAAGAGTTTCAAGTAGCAGCAAATATATCAGTGATGTATCTTTTAAATTCTAACAATACACTCATTATACTGATGCACTTTACAGTTAATGTGGTCTTAAGACCTTTTAATAGCTAGATAGATGGCAAAATCTGAACTGAGCCAGAGCTTGTGCCAGTGAGACAGGTCTATGGGTCTATTGAAGCACTGGGAGGAAGTTGTCCCTTTCTGCAGAGCTGATGAAGCCTGCGCCCACATAAAGGCATAAAGGAGTAGTGAGAGTTAGCCCTCTGTCACCCATTCACCCACTTCCTTCCTTCACACTGCTGCTGATGAGGTAATGCTTTCTGTCTTAAATGGACACCAAAGGTTACACAGCTTTACATGTAAAGGCCTTTAAACACTGGACTGAGGCTGGCTGGTGTTTAGTTTAACATATTTATTATAATAATCTTAAATTTCCTTTTTTCTTTTTCTTGCTGTATTTCATAATATTTGTTTGTGCTCAAAACATTCTCCTTTAATGTGAGAAGCCTAGATATAATAATTATTTTTCCTTAATAACAAAACATGGCAGCCTGAAATCTGCAAGTAACTACTGTCTTTGTCCCAAGGTAAGAATTTTTTTCAGTTCTCTGTGGATTCAGCTTCAAAATGAACAAGAATGTTTTATTGTGTTGTAATGTAATTGTATTGTATACATTCTGCTGCCTTTTGCCTAGGTTTCTATTGTAGAACACATTTAATCTCAAGTTTAGATAAGGACTTTAAGGAAAACTACTAATATAATATTAGCCATTTAGGATTACCATATATATAGTAAAAATCAATTTTCTGCTTTAATTAAGACTAATTGTGTGATTGCCATTGTTAAGGAAATGTGATGCATCACTCTAGAAAGAAACAAAGACAGGCAGTGCACTGCAGATTCTGAGACCAACGTGTCAGTCTGAGAAGAAATGTCACAGAAAGCATAGATGTGGGGAAGAAAGTCTTCTTGACAACACAATCACACTTTCAGCAGGGGAGGTCTGACTTTAGGCTGTCTATCTGCCTGTCTGCTACACCGCGCTGACTGCAGATGATGAAGGAGCTCTTGTCCAAGTCTCCAGCCTGGTCGAGTCTTCTTTGAGCATCTAGACTTAGCTAACAAAAGACAGTAGTGCTTATCAAACAGCTTGGCAACTTCATTAGCATCCTTCAAGGCCCAGACGACAACCCAAAGGGCTCCGCTCACACACCCACACACATGTGCCAGACAGCCCCTCCACTGGCCTTGACCCTTGAACTCTAGGGTCCTCTTTCACCTGCTACAACAGCATTCACGCTAGCTGCTCCGTCTCGCCAGTGGCTGACTGTTCTACATATGTTTTTTTCACATTCCCACGCTCCAAGCCCAGACCTCCAGCATAGGAGACTACACTTTAAACAAAACAGTATTGATGCAGGACCTTATGCAAAAGTGCATTGTGTTTCTGTCTGGATGTCTGACTTTTGAGAGCTGTCCACTCAGCTCTCCTGTGGGAAGCAGGGGAGAAATAGAGCCCTTTTAGCCTCTAATGTCAGGGTCCCGTGTAGTGAAGGAACATACATACACAAAAATTCTTAACAGATTTTTTACCAACTGAATTTTACTATGCAATTTGTAAATGTACTATATTTGTTAGGCCACTGTTTTGCATCACCATTCGCTCTCAGACTTATGCTGCTGAGGCTGTGCAGTTGTTTTCACTTTACTCGGCATATCAAGGGTAAACACATCACTCCCCTGTCCTTCCTCTTCCTGAATCTTTTACCTATTGCCATTGGCTCAGATCAGCTTCACACCTTCTCATTGGCTGGTCTAATGTAGAGAAACAGTGATGTAGCTAACATGAGGCTTCAGTAAAGTAGGAGTGTTAAATGTTATTGTGAGAAAAGGTGTGCAGCAGATAACGTGGGCGCGTGCTGCAGACTGTCAGAGTCGGGCCAGAGACCATGGAGCTCTACTCGCTGGCTACACAGCATATGGACGCCCTAATCGCTCTATGCAAATGGCCGACGCACAGACACATGTTCACAAATGCGAATGCAGACAAACTCCCCAAGACCCTCATTAATGGTTCCTTCTAAAACCAGACACACACCCCCTTCTCAAATAATAACCTCTCCACTATCCCCCCTCAAACAAACGACATCACAGTCTAGACCCTGCAACCCACTCAAACCAGACGCCCTAAAAGCCCCCTCCCTCCCTCCCCCTTCTCCCTGCCTCCTATCTCTGCTTTCCCCAGCTCCCACGACCAGCAGACAGACCTATGATTTGCGTGACCGCCATTTTGCTGCCCACTGTAGACCTCACTGTATGGCACAGCAGCTGCGTTGATAGCAAATGCAAATGCATACGCGCCATTGTTACTCTGCAGCTCAAACAACTCTCATCACATCAATTAAGATCCCGAAGCAATAAAAAAAATTGCCGGGCACTGCAGGGACCCATGAAAGAAATACATATGCAACTACGAGTACTCACCTAGTGTCTTGAAAGTGGTTATTTTTAATAAACCCTGCAATTTGCTGGAAAGCCAGTCTTATATGGACTGAACTGTTCCCTTTCAGGTTATTATGATGGTTTATTCAGTGAATGTTCATTTTTAGAAATCCACTTTTTTTTTATACAATACAGTATATGCCACCTGGCAATTAGTGTTGGTTGGCTAACAACTGGTATCCAGATACCCATGTGCATGAAAATTAGACTATTATGGCCTGTCTGTCTGGACTTTGTTGGGCCAATGAATGCATTTTTAATTAGAGTCTGTGCATGTCAGATCTTTTGTTTGCTTGGTGCTTCATCTGTGCATAATGTATGTCTGTGAAACAGTGTGCATGCGTGACAAATAACTGATTTAAAGGTGCCTCAACTTAATCTTATGTACAGTGTCACATTTGCATGTGAGGATGTACAAGCAAATGTGCCATATGGCACAGTATTGGACCAGATTCTTGATCATATAAAATGCCGATCAAATACGTTAGACAAATATAGAACCAAAAAAAGAAAAGAAATTAAAACCCCACTATTCTCTTTCTCGCCGTTTTTGCTGCACAAACTTCATGTAATTATCATCACATGCTGACGACACTTATGTGGAGGTTATGCAAATGCAATTAGCATTGATTTGCATTCAACGACCACTAACGGATGCACACATGACAACACCAGAAACACGCACGATATGTTTGACAGAAAGAGAGACTGGCGGCCATTTTGTCTGAGGCTGTGCCCATCTGGAAACAAGTGCACTGCATTACCGTGACGACAGCAGCAGTTTGGGAGTGGGTCTCTATAGTGCACTCTCCTGTAACTGAAAAGCGGCATTCAAGGCCAAGTCCGTCTAAAACGCATTCAAATGGACACAAATCTTTGTTTAAATAATGTATAGAAAGGAAATGTCTGGCTCAAATTCTTTCTCTAAATGTAACAGGATTTACACCGTGTAGACACAGACATATGACACATGACAGCATATTCAGTGATGTTGAAAAGGGTTAAGTGCTAAAAAGATACTTGCCATGTAACCATCTCCACCTAGAGGATCTTGTGTCCACGACTGTTGGTTCAGTTGTAACAGTCTTAAACGATTAAATGAAGCAAATCTACTTCATGAACCAGTGATGTGTGTTTAAACAGAAGGATGTCTACGGCCGACCACAAGCAGAAAATAAAGATTGTTCTGTCTCTTTGTCAAGTGTTAAAACTGGTTGGGGAATAAACAACGGTTGTGCTTCTCATGGAAAGGGAGTCTAAAGCAGAACTTCCAGTGTAGTGTTCAAACAGCCAGAGGCAGAAGGTGGGGGGTATGTCAATCTTATGAAGGAAAAAAATCAACAGAAGAGAGCAATATCCCTCTTGGCAGTCTTAACATTCGAAGTATTATTTAGGGAGAGAACCACACACAGCTATTGGGGTTTGGGACTGAGGTCCAGAGTGCGGGCTGGGGATGCAGCTAAGAGGTGCACACAGAGCCTGTCCTTTGGAGATCTGCAGGCCCCTAGGCCACAGACGTACACCAAAAACCCCAGCCAGAGCAGTACATGTTTTGTGCCTCGTATTGATTTCTCCTGAAAGCTGGTAGCTCTAGAGGTGGTTCTTGCCTTCAGGGACCTTCTCCGTGCTTCCCAGCCCACTCACTGGCTGCCAGCTCGAGCTTCACTGGCTCCACAAGACCCCTGGATGGAGGTATGGGCCATGGGAGAAGAGACAGATCATGAGAGCCCATGGCGATGATGATGAGCTGCACCAGGTCTCGAGTTCAGTCATCTAGCAGCCTTTATCCACCATTCCAACCACCCACCCTTGTTTCCATCTGAAAAAGGGAAAATACAGTGTTTTTCAAAATCTCACCTTTGGCATTCAGCATCCCTCTGCTCCATGCAAATGCAAATGTAAACACTAACACTTTGATTAAAAATATGTGGGAAGAAAACACCAACTTGCTCTTTTGTAACCTGCCCTAAGGCACTCGCTGCTATACAAAAACAAATAAAAATGCTCACCATATGGTACTAAGCACAAACACATTCATCTGGGTTTATATTGTAAGATTTGTATGATTAAGTAATTACATAAATCTGTGACACTTTAATAACAATTTTTTTTGGTACATATGTTAAACATGCATTTTTGATTTTTAGTGCTCACCTGTTTAAAAAAACTAAAGGGGCGCTTTTAAACCCACTTTAAACCCACTAGTACATAAAATCTCAGACTGTGAATTTTGTTGAGTGTGCTGTTGTGGAAAATGAATAAATCAGAGTGAGTAAGGAGTCAAAAAGTCCTGGGTCACTCAAAGCAGAGCTTGTTTGTGAATCTGTGTTTGCTGTTCTGTGCATGTTTTCCACTGATAATGGGGCGCACCCTGAGGAGCCTATGGCTTGGCCTATTCCAAAGAGTGACGTTGGGTGAGTGGGTGAGTTGGAAGAAGATTCAGACACAATGCCCCTTTGAGAGGGTTCAGACATGGGTGTTAACTCCCCATTCCTTCACACACAATAGGGCCCCCCACTAGAGTCGGCGTAGGGGACAATGTTGGTTCAGGGCAGCCCTCCATCCAACGAAAAAGAATAGAGCTGCATTATCAAGATGGGAGGAGAGGCATAGATGGGGGTGCACAAGAAGAGACGAATGGGAGATAAAAAAAATATGTTATAAGGAGGGAGCCTGTGAGGGGGGAGCCCTGTGACCCATGGCTTTGGACTTGAGGAACAAAACAGACACAAACCCACCACAATGTGGTAGCAGCCATCCGAAAGGCTTAAATTATGAGCTTAGTGCTAAGGAATGCTCACAGGGATTTATTACTATTCAAGTGACTAGAAATGAACCTATTCGTAAAATGTTATATTAAAAATAAATTAAGAAATAATAGCTGCATCTTGTCTCACTCTTTTTCTTCTCATACGTTGTTGTACCCCTCAATATAAAAAGATACAGCCAGTTATATTTAATTTTAGACTGGAACAAACAAGTATTGGAATTACTCTCCTTTGACATTTTTATAGATTTTTAGAATCTTACTTGAATTAAGATTTCTAAAATTTAGAGACAGGGTGTGCCTTTAAAGTAAATTTAAGGAGTTTTTGACATCTCACCGGCATAATGTTTGAATCAAAGTGCACATATCCCAATCACTTCACAAAAAAATTATACACCATTATATTTTTTTCTAAAAAACGATATAACAAGCGTTTGTTGTTTCACCTGCTTGTTTTATACTCTTTTAAAGGAACACTTTTTGGGAGTCAAGCTGACCATGTTACCAAGCCATTGACAATAGACGGTAAAACCAGCACAATCTCCTTTTGCAAACAGAAAAGATTGTGATTTAAAATGTATAAGGGAAACTAGCAGTTCAGTGTGTAGCAGATGAGGCGGCGCAGCAGTAGAGAAGACGAGGGAAAACAGATGTAGGAGGGAAATGTTTATGGAGATCCTGTGTCTCTCTGGGAGCCTAATAGAATCCTGTAGCTGGAGTAAGAGCTCATTGGGCCAGTGTAAAGGATTACACTGGTAAACTGGTAAAACAGGGGAACGAGCCCAAACACTCTCTGCCTCCTGTGGAGAACCAACGAAGCATCTAACAGTGTGAGCCTCGAGTACGGATGCTTTAAGCTGACTCATTTCATCAATGACAAACCTAGAGAAGACAAAAGTAGCAGAAGAGCTAAAGTGGAGGAAATATGGGAAACGGGTTAGGGAGTTCATATACATGCAAGTGCACGGCCAAAGAAATGTGCTAGAAGTGAGTAAAAGATAGAAAAGAGGACACAGAGGGGCGGGGGGCTGGGTGCGCATAGCTTATGCTTAGTAGCAGGGAATAATATGGACAAATGATGCCTGTCTTGCTTGTCTGTCTGCATCCTGAGTGACAGTTTACAATCTCAGAGGCAGCGGGTAGGCCCAGCAGGTTGGTGTTTGGGCTTTACACCATCCACAATTTCCTAACCTATTTTTTGTCTTTCACCCTACATTTCCGGCTCTCATCTGATTCCAGCTATTTCTAATCTCTCTCCTTTTTCCATCGCTGCTTCTCCTCTACCATTTTACTCTCACTGTTCACTGTTGTTTTTAAACTACAATTTATGCCAGCTTTAGGCAAAAATAAATACAATATCAGAGACCTCATTTCAGCAACAATAATTAAAAGAAAACCTGTAAGGATTATGTTTTATTAACACAACAGACATGTCCTTAAAAGCACATTTTATTATTTGCTTCTGCGTAAGGCCTGTTGAAGTTGCAACAATTACTGAAGAATGTTCTAAATATCTGATCGTGAATGTCGTGATGACCCTCTTATTTTCATGGACAAGCGACTAAAGCTTTATTGTCCTCTTATGTGCTGTTGAAATTCAACCCCGGTGAACACAATGCATCATCTGCCTTCTGTAACCTGCCATGCCTCTCTTCAACTCTGTCCCTTCAAAGGAGGCCGAGAGTGTATTCAAACAGCAGGATACACACTCAGCTAACAAACCTCATTAAGGAGCAATGGACATTTTCTCAATGCTTACACTAGTTGTCACACATCTTCTCTCAATGCACACACTGGTGGCCACACAGACCACAACAAAGCATCTTTACAGAACTAATTAGAAGGGTCCCCTCTCTATTTAAAGCTCATCTGAATAGGAGGGCAGCAATAATGAAGAGGGGAGTGAGACAGAGATGGGACGGGCAGAATAAGGAAGGGAATTAGAAGAAGGAAAGCTACGGCAATAGAGTCAGCACAAGAGAAAGAGAAGAAAGGATGCTGCTAATAAACTTAAAGAGAGATAGCAATGGAGTCTTTCTCAGTGTGGAATTGGAGAGAGGCGGCTGCAAAAAAAGGGGGACCTGAATTAGTGTGACACTGGTCTGTGAAGCTCACATGGGACTGAGACAGGGGCAGGGAGGGAATGAAGTGCTGCACGGATGTGATTGGTGTACGAGCTGCTTCTACAGAGAGCCGGGCCGAGGAGATGGGTGTGACAACAGCTTTGCAGAGAGCACTGTAAAAGAACAGCAGCTGAGATCATTTCTGGAAGCTATTTCAGAAGCTAATACACTTTGACTGACAACTTAACATCACAATTATAAGCTGTCAAAAATCAGGAGGGGGTTTAGTATGCATTAAAAATGACATAAGGTCACATTAAGAGTTTAACATTAAACACCAAAAGGGCCATAAATACCAGATTTTCCTGAAATCCTCATGTTCAGTTTTTCTTTCATGAGTTGGAGGAGCAGGCTGTGCATAGACAATAGATCATTGACAATTGTGGTCTCAGCTCAAGCTCAAGACCAAGTTTGTCATTCCAGACCAAGTCAATGAAGGCAGGAAGACATAGGAAATTTTGAAAAGTCAACAATACTGTTTCTATATAAAGTTATTCAGTGCTTAATATTGTATTTAACAATAAAAACCATGTTAAACCTGATGATGCTTATTTAAAGAAAAAAAAACTGAAAAGGTTTTTCTCAGCCCACACGGATTTTTAAGTTCAAGTTGAAGTTATGACCTAATTGTTGTCCTATCAAACTCACTAGTCCCTGATGGGTGAAAGGCATTCTGGGGGAGTAGCAGGTGTCCCCCATGTCACAGAGTTTCCCAGACAGCTTGTTAATTTGCACTTTTACACACACATTTCTGCAGCCAATGTGTGCGTGCATGCATGTGTATATGTGTGTGTATATATTAGCGATAGGACTTGACCCTAGCGAGCTGCGGCACTGTTTCGCGTCTTGCTGGGCGTGGGAAAAAGACGGGACCCCTTTTCACAGCTGCCTTGGCTGAGGCCTGGACTGCTGGGGGCCCCTGAACACACACCCGTTCCCCCCTTGTCCTGCTCCCCCTTCTCCTACTTTTATCCCATTCAGACTCTGGCCTACTGGCTTTCAAAAGCAGGACCCCCTTCCCAGCCCTTCATAAATACATCTCATTATTCAAGCCCTAGTTTGCATAGGGATTCCAAAGAGATCTCCACTCTGTTCTTGTAGCTTGAAGCCCCTCAGCCTTTTAGACCCCACAAGTGCAAGTTCGACTTAGTAATCTCCCTGTGTTAATATTTGTTTAAAAAAGTTGTGAGCACGCTTACTTTACATAGATGGCGACATTTTCAAAATCTCTATTTAGCTACATTTTGCTCTCATATGTTTGTCAAAATTTAATAAGAAAGTGTCTGAAACACGTTTGGCTTGATCATTAGGAAGCCCTATGCTAAGTCCCTATGCTAAGTCTGTATTCCATCTGCCACCATCTATTGTACAGTACCACACACACACACACACACACACACACACACACACACACACACACACACACTTTTCAACCCCTCAACGAGACTCCCTCCCGAGCCCATTCACTGCAATACATTACTGCACAGATTTATCTCCTATCAGCCTGTATAATACTGACGTTATAATTTACATCCACTTTAGAAAACAGCAGCACAGGCTGCTCCATGCATATGCTAATATAAAGCTTGGGAAAATCTGGACAATTCAAAGAACTCCTTACTAAATTTGAATAACTGAGCTTTCTGTTAAGCTTCAAGGTTGTGGAACCATGAAGATTTGACCTTGCTGACAATGTGTACTTATTGTTTAATTTCGAACACAGGGCTTTCAGGGGGAAATTGGCGGGAAGCACATTAGAAGCAAAAGCTAGGTTTGTACTTTGTACAAACATTTTTAATTTGGTTCAGTAAAAACAGCAAATTCATATCAAATCAACTGTACTTTGATGGTATACTTCTATTCATGTTTGATTATTTTATAGCAGCAATAGCTTTATAGCTCACAATAATTTGGAGGCAGTGCAAGGTTGTTCGTAGAGGCATTAGGGGCAGAAAGGACAGAGCCACCCAAATGCTCTTTCCACATGAGCAGGTCCAAACCTTGGGTGAGCCCTACGCCTGCGCTCTCCTAACGGGATAAAGAACCGCAGCAAAGATTACACGGCCACCTCCCCTGCACCTACCACACGTTCTACCTGACAAATAGGATCATAGTGTTTAAAGGGATAAAACGTTCAATGTATGAGAATGAAAGAGAGGTCTGTGTGAGGAGAGAAGGGAGGCCTCACTGGTGGAGTGTGTGTGTGCGTATGTGTGTGTGTGTGTGTGTGGGGGGTGACACAATGTAAATAAAGGTTAATACTTCAAAGAAGGAATAATGGAATTGAACATGGGGGTCTCACTTGGCTCTCAAATTACTCTATGTTGCTGTAGGCTACCGTCTAATGGAGCTTCACGTTGAATGTACATATTCAAGATATAGCACATGAATAATATAAAACTGGTATTTACAGTTGTAAATGCCAGTTTAATGCAAAAAAAATAACAAAAATAAAATGTAAATGACAAAAATGGCTTTAAATGCCCTTTTAAAGTGCCTCTGTGTAAAACAAGAAAGTAAAGATGGCAACAGTGCAGCACTTTTATACTTTTTCTTTAGAAAATATACTAAATCTTTAATATTGTAACATTTGGGCTTGGCTTTTCCTTGATTTGACCCTTTTTTCTGTCTTTCTACACCCACTAATATGTCTAACCAGCGGCAATTCTCCAGCATCTATCATACATATCATATCCGACATATAATGTATGTAGATCAGACAGAGTTTGATTTGTTTGTTATTTTTTTTTATTCTAAAATTTACCTGCAGGTGGGCTCTTGTCTGCACAGATGTCTTCATTGTAATCTTCAGCTTTGATGATGTCCACATGTTCCTTTTAAGAGAGAAGAAAAAAATACATTAATGCAAAAACAGCTACATTAGAATGACATGTCAAACATTCATTTAAATGATCTTCAAGGCACTGGAACAGAGACAGAAAGAAAAGTACATCAAGCTCTGACCTTGTAGCTAACAGTAGTTTGCCAAAACAGTCAGACTGTTTTAATTTGGTGTTTTTAGTCACTTCCCATTAATTCTGCATTACAGTCCAAGGCTAAATACATTTACTGTAAGTAATTCTTAGACAAGTGCAAAACAAATGCACAGGTTAATTAAAATGTGCAAATTTCTTGCTAGAAACAAAAAATAAAACAAAAAGAAACAGAAACAACAAGAGTTCGGCTGAGTTTTAGGTAAAGCAGGAGCTAACTTCAGTATGACGATACGCAACTGTCTAAAAATCTACCTCAGCGAGGTCACAAGATATTTAACAGTTCACATTAAATATTGTCAGTCATGGTCTAAATAGAGCATGGGACTTCAGGGATATTTTCATCATCTCTAAGGCTTGCTGATTCGGCTCTAAGAATAGATCAAAATCTGAGCCGGTGTCCTATTTTGCTCTTAGCTGGCAAACTCAAAATAATTCATCCCACTCAAATACAAATGTGAACACATCTGCCTTGTCTAACTTAAATTTAGTGGCACTGATGAGAGCATGTTCAGTATATTGTTGGGAAGGTTGTGTAACGAGCCTGTCACTGTAATGCTATAAAAGATTCTGTATGCCCAAGGTTCTCATCCCCTTAGATTTTTGTTTGCAATTAAAAAAAATATTTTATGAATGTTTATGGTGGACACTACAGACATACTGTATGTTTTACTAAGTTGTTTAGTCTTGTATTAGTAAAAATGGCCACTTGATCAATTAGCCTACTCTTGATTTTAATAATCAACTTCTGGCAACAGACGGAAAAACTATAGAAACAGCCAAGTCAGCACAATTAACTTTTGCATTCTTGAATAAAACTGTCTCTGACAAAATATAAACAATAAACAGTTGAGTTCCCTACGTCTTATAGGACTTAACTCACTGAAGCACTTGTAGATGCTGTTTGTTGACTAACCATGTTTCTACTAAAATGTCTATAATGCACCCTTGTCAGTCTCAAGATTATTCAGAAAAATGTCCATAACTGAAATCTGGTGATATCTGCAAGTCTGCCCTATAGTTCTTTGCTTGCTGTACCCAGGCTTCATCTTGCACCACATAATAAACAGCACCTATTTACTTAATTACAAGGTAAATGCAGCCAGGGGGACCACAGTGGCCCAAACCATACAAGAAACATTGGTGTATTAAGAGTGAGGAAGTCTGACTGCAGTTTTGCAGAACAAAATAAAATTAAAAGCGTGATTAGGCAACTGACTGAATCAAGACAAAGCCATCGTCTGTGCCCATAATAAGAATGCCAATAATCAACATGCTAGTCCCCAGAAAGCTGCTGCCTATGTTGATGCCAACACCACCACGTGAGTCTTCCATTGGCCAATCACAGAACCGCTTTAACTATTTCTGTTCTACCCTCCAGATATTACAGCTGGACACCCACACAGTTATGACAAGTACAGTCAGTGTGCTTTTCAATCCATTCCGAACACAATCGCCGTAGTTCATAAAGTTGTACGAACTGATTTTTTCTGGTTCTAAATAGGCCGCAGGATTATCGCGAAGCCAAAAGCACGAACCCTAAACGCATAAACATTCACGCCCTCACGACCACGCAGGGACTCTTTTGGACATGTCCACACAAACCCGAGAGAGACGAAAGCTAAACTAAATTCACGCTGTTGTCATTTTAAGCTTGAGCGGTATGCCCCACGCTGCCCGCTCAGCTTCTCTTCCGTGGTGGCGCCCCTCAGCATCCATCCCCTCCTGCTTCTTCTGCTCGTCCCGGCATCTCTCCTCCGCCACGCCGAAGGGACCCCTGCTGCTGAAGTGCTCGGCATCAGTTCGTACTTTCGGTTCTCTAGCTTTATGAAATTAATACTCATACAGCTAGATAACCAAAGACACAAACTAAGCCATGGTCTCTTAAAGGGGCCGCCTTTCCGGTTGGCTGTAACACAGGGGGCTGAAGACTGGGGAGGCAACGGGAGAGAGAAAACCTACTGCCTGGTCACATTGCGCTGAGAGCTCCTTACGCACACGCACATGAGGAAGAGAGAGAGGGGAAAGAACGAGACGAAGCTGTTTAAAATAACTGTTTATTTAGCGCGAGTTTACATTTGATGACCAAGTAACAGTCAAAGGCTATTGGAGCTACACATAGGCACTTGTACACACACAAACACCCAGAAACCTATCATTCCCGCATCTTTTCAGAGCAATTCAACTTGAACCTGACAGGTTCATCACGTTACATGCAAGGCAAATCACGTGTTCATCTAAAATGGATTCATTTAGTAAACCAGTCTTTTGTGCTGGACATACTGACAAGTGATCAGTATAGCCCAAATGCAATGTCTTGTCCTTTTCATGCACCTAGACACCCAGCACAATATTTAACCAACATCAAGTCCGTCCAACAAGCATCTAAAAGACTCACCGGCAAGCTCTTTAAAAAAAAAATCATCAGATAAATATTCCCTTTCATATCTCACGTTCAAGCCCGTTGAATTTGGTTTTTAGGCTTAAGTTAAACAGAAAAGTCTTAACATCTCCCAAGAACTCCAAAGGCTTCAATATCAGTTAAGGAGAGACCTCCAAAGCCTTTAAAATAAACAAGGGGCCATCCTCACACCAGCTAGACATTTACAAAAGGCCAACGTCTCACTTACTTGCACAGCAGGCTAACTCCACTGAAAGCAAAGTCCACCAAATCCACGCTGTATTATCTTGGAAGTTAGTTTGTTCTTATATGCGCCTAACAGCATCAGATAATGTAGAACACGCTGCATCAAATATGTTATAACTACACTCTCCCTCACACACGCGAACTGCGACTGACAAGTGCAGCGCGTCCACGCGTTGCTCAGGCGGATAGAGGGGTGGGGGTAACTCCGCCTCAAAGAGAGGGAGAGAGAGAGAGCAAGAGGCGGGAATCTGGGATTATGGAAAATAGTTTGAGAATCAATGCGTTTGTCTTTTGAGCATGGCTTTTTTCATTGATTGTCCTCATTAGTTTGCTGTGCGTAAAATGTGCGTAAAGTGTCCGAGTAAGGCCGCGCTGAATAGACTATTAGCACCAAAATCTTTAAATAACATTCTGCTCAGGATTTTGCACCTAAATATTTTTTATTTGCTCATTGGGTTGAACTTATTGAGCAATACGACGCGTTTTTTGGAGCTCATAAGTAAGTAAATATAAATATACACTAACTGGATAAACCAAACGGATGGAAATAATTTATGTGCCCAAAGTTTTCATATTATTAAAATAACACTGGTGTGCTGTTTCAAGTCAAATATAGTATTTTAGTTTTATTTTTTCCAAATCTTAGATGCATGTTCTTGTATAAAAAACACAGCTACAGCCTTAAGCTCCCAAAGTACCGGGTCAGGCGCGGGAATCTAAGCAAGGTGCAGAACAGGCCTGACTCCTATATAGCCAAATGCTGATAGCATTTCCGCTTATATGCAGCTTTATCCACAGTGATGTGATGATATGAGTGGTATCTGGGCCCACACGATGAGATAGTGTGCATGATAACTGTTGCAACTTTGATAAAAATTAAAAAAAAGCCAGTGGCAGAGACAACCAACCAATAGCAACTTGTAATCTCTCTCAAAGTTTGAAAGGATATTTATAAGGTTGGTGTGTGTGTGTGTGTGTGTGTGTGTGTGTGTGTGTGTGTGTGTGTGTGTGTGTGTGCAGGTAAACAAATAAAATTGAAAGGGAGCTGCTGTGGATTTCCAAACGAAGCTTGCATCAGATAGGCGTTACATATCTGATTATTGCGCATGGGCAATCTGTTAGTATCACGGAGGTGCGGCTCTCCTGTCAGGCTGCGGCACAGGTCTGACTCTGACTGTAGGAATCCCATTCTATTCAGCATCATTTATAAACAGATCTAATCTGCGCTGGCCTCTGCTGCTATCGTGCTGTAATTGAACCCACACCAAACTGATCTGTTGCCACGCTTTAACATCTATAGACCAGCCTAAATATATCCCCATGTGCTTCATTAGCATGAGACAGTCCGGCTCATTTTCATTGGTGCCAGGATCTCAGCTCTTGAGCATGCGCCTGTGGCATGGGTAAGGCTCATTTGTACAAAATGTTAACAGACCTACAGGGAACGACCCCCTACCTTTTCATTGTATTATCAAAATGTGTAACACAGAATTTTAACATGTTACTTATGATAATCATCTTAAACTAAAACACCTCAGAGTGGGGACTATGATTTCAAAGAATAGGTTTTATAGAATAGTATTCTGATTTGTATTTTTAAATGAACTAAATCTAAATCTGACCTCCAACAAAATAACATCCCAAACTGAACTCCAACAGTGTTGAGCGCGCTGCCAGTGCCAGTGGGAGTGTGTCCTCACATGGATTTTCCCACAAACAAATGACAGGGAATTTTCACCCCCCCTCACAACCGCCCCACTCCCCGAATAGAAAAAAAAGAAAAAAAAAAGAAAAAAAAAGTCAACATCAAGTTCAACAACGTGCCAGAATTAGATTTGCATGACAATCGAGTCTGGGATCCTCCATGCCCCCCCCCCAAGCCTGCTCAACGGAGTCTGGCGTCATCCCCGCTACACTTTCCCAGGCTCACAACAATATCTCCTGCTGAACTCTGCACTGCAGCGCTGCCTGAGGCCTCTGTCCTCCGCCTCCTCCACCTCCTTCTACCACTACACCGCTAAATGAATACTTCTTCGATGAGCACTCACGGCCAAGACTCTCATTAAATATTCCTCGCATTGAATTAATCCGAACTCGATTGAGAGACTCCCTCCATGTCCAAAATTAGCGTTGGTTGCAACGTTGCCATGCTTATCTGCTTTAGCCCAACACTAAAAGCCTGAATAAAAGGAGCATTTACGAAGTTTTGGTTTGTAACTGACAGTGTGAATAAAATAAATCACGTTAAAGTTTGGCTTTTAGCTACAGAATACTGTGTCTTATGACATGGCTACCACAATTAAATCAAATATTTTAGACATTAACACACAACCTTGCTGAAAATAGGTTAAATTATGCACCATTTTCTTTTCTTTTTTTACCTCAATTTGTTTCAAACAAGAAGGAATGATGCTAAATGTAGCCTTTACACTTAACTGCTCTTTAACGTTTGGCTGCTTCTTCCTGCTCCTTATCCACACTTGTGCGTCACATAAAGCCATGTTCCTGATAATGCTCATGTGTTGTAGTTACAATACAAATGAAAGATGGTTTAAATGCGGCGCATGAGCTGTTCTCTGACCGGATGAAGCAGGTCAGTATGCAGGCCTATATAGAGAGGACCTGGCTACGCGCGAGGAAGAGGAGGAGGGACAGTCGGCTCAGGGCCTATCATATTTATCAAGCGAGCTTTGTAATAATTTGTGTGAGGGTGGTGGGATAAAATACAGCTTTAAAACAGGCTGAGAATTTATTTATTTTGTTAATTTAAAAAAAATCTCACTGACGTTTAGACTGGGCTCAACCCAATGCTGTTTTGTAAAATAGGTCCACATGCTCTGTTTTTTTTAAGTAAAACAGAAGCGAATCTAAACTGGTATAAACTGGTATAACACTTATCCTTTTTTGGTTACAGCTGAATGAGGCTTTTTCTAAATAAGGCTACACTGTGCATGCGCAATGGTTCTTGAAGACATGGCTGTCCTATTGTAATGCTGAATGGAGTACTTCTGTTTTACAAAACAAGAACGCTCACTTTTGCCTGAACAAATGCAGAGTAGCCGTGGGATAAAGCTTAAGTTTGGATGAAATATGCCTCACCACTATACTGTGTGTTATAGCCTACTGTCTGTAGCAGTTTTACAACGGCAGTGGTGCAGTTGTTTATAGGCTGTGACTGACTGGCCATTTACAGGAGAATAATGCACGCACAGCAGCAAACGGAATGGATTTTAACGATGTGGACATTAAACCTGAACGATATGCTGCAGCTCGGCTGGTTTTTAAAAATGCACCTGTGTAAAGTATAAGTGAGGATACAGTGGAGCCATTCACAAGACAAACAGCGACACTCTTTGGTCAGACTGAAGCTCACTGTACAGATCAAGTAACGCAAGGATTACAGTGTTAACCTTATTATTGCTGCTAGACTTTACACTTTCCTTAAACATATGTCGCATTCTGATTAAAACAATAATAAAAGGAACACCTGATAACAGATGGTGTGTTAAAACACTTTATTAATACGGATTCAATATTGTGTATTTTAACACAAAATCTAACTCCCCCAATGAAAAACATACAAGAATACTATAATAATCTTGTTCAATTATAATTTGTGTGTTTGCAGTTTGTGGTGTTTTTAACTACTGTGGAAGCTGTCAAATTATATAGTTACTGAATACTGGTCTGATTAAAAAAATAGTAGCAGTATAAGCTGAGGACTGCCCTGATAGTGAAGGAAAGAGCTACATTTATGAGGTTATAGTAGATGTTAGATATGAATCTGAGAGTAACCTGTTGCCACTGCCACAGAAGAAATATTCACACAGTCACAACAAAAAACATTATTATTATTATTATGATTATGATTGTTATTGTTATTATTATTATTATTATTATTATTATTATTATTATTATTATTATTATTATTATTATTATTATTATTATTATTATTATTATTGTTGTTGTTGTTGTTGTTGTTATTGTTAATAATTTTATAAATTATAATTTTATTTGATGAGGACAGGTATGTTCTGTTCATTATGTCACATTCTGCTGCATTAAAGCCAAAGCTCATCTCTAGGAGGGTTTTTACAAAGAAACAGACAAATAGAGTTCCACTGTAGTCCTGAAATGTATTTCCAGTTCATCATTATGATTTCAAACATCAGTTTATTTCAGATGTTTATTATGTTACATATGACTTTATACTTTCTTTAGATTTTTGAGGGTTGAAACATTTTCGCCTTATTTTTTATTTTCGAAATACAGGCCTTAAAAGCTTTTGGCTTTTAACTTTGACATTTAGTGTGTCTTGTAGTTTCACAATGTGCAGGATTGAGGTTCAATCCAGAACATTACACAGAAAGCCTTTTAGATACTTTTATTAAAGTCATATTGGGCTCAATTGTTTTCATCTGATTATATTTTAATATTATGCTCACTCACTTTTGCACATATAATTAAAGTTAAGTAACTTTTTAAAGCAGGATTATGTAACTTAAGAGCTTCATATATAGCTCTAAAAGGACTACACAACCTCGGAATACAACCTCATTTTGATTCCGAAGACAACATTACAAAGGTAGGACAAGCCCCCTTTTATGAGCATATAGCCATCCTAAATGACAGGATTACATTTCAGTTTAGACTGCAGCAGAACATGCATCTCACCACAGATACTGTAACAGCTCCATGTCTGCAGCTGAAAACTATTTGTTCTGCAAAACTATAAAACGCTCAAACTGTAAACTTATAAATACTATTTTCTGTTTCATCAATACAAAGATTATTGTCTAAAAAATATAAATTTAAATTAAACATTGAATAACTCTACGATAGGATTTGTGTCAGTTTAAACATTATAAAAGCTACTAGGGGTATGTTAAACCATGTCATTGTTATTGTGCTTATTGATAGAGTAGCGTGTACATTTCCAAGTTGTGCCAAAAACCATTGGACTTTTGACATAAAACCAACCTTTAAGAGCACGTGATTGATTCAGAGCTGCAGTATTATAATCACCTGCTTTTATCGCTTACACTGTCACTTAAAACTTTAACTAAAATATCTGAAAATCTCAAAGATCCCACAAGATTCAAACTAGTTAAAGTTTAAAATGACTGATTATTTGGAAGTCGGTGCAATGGCGCAAATCACCTCCAAAAATGATTTAGTTGGCAAGTCCACTCGATTAGATTTGCAAGTTTTACAAGTTTTATGCCATTTGTCTTGTCAGTGCAAAGTAACATATTAATATAGAGGCTATATAAAAAACAAAACAAATTGCAGATTTTCATTGCTTTGTAAAATGTTAACTAGTTAAAGGCTTACCCGCAGCTCTGCAGTGACCTGTCTCTTCCTGAGCCTGAAGTGAAAGAGTGAGCGCGAGGCTGCCTCTCGTGCCTTCATTTGAGGCGGGTGGGCTTTATGCAAATGAGCGCTGACACCGTCCACCGACCTATACACCATGAATAGAGCAGGGCACCCTCAGCCTGCGTTCCCACGAGCCACATTCCTCCGGTCAAGTTCAAGCTCAAAGCCCGGCTGCCATTAATATGCGAGGCGTGCCGCGTGGCTAATTCCCAAAAGGCAAGTGCTACGCGCCAAGGGAGAGGAGCACTTTGTACTCTAACAGAGCATCACCGAATTACTCAGAAATATAGATATTCCAAGAAAGCCATGTAATGCACAGACAGAAGCAGGCTACTGAGAATAAATAGTATGTGTAGCTCATAAAGTCCTACCTATGCGCCAAGGTCTGGAAGAAACTTTATTTTTGTCTAAATTATGAAGTCGTTTTTTGGACACAAAGTAATTTGACAAATCCGGTAGTCATATTTATACAAATAATAAAGCGATCAGACAGAACATGGTTTAATCACTTGAAGTAGGCCTATAGGCCTGTCACTTTTTAAGGAGTGCAGTCATGTCTTTGCTGAACTTCCTGTCAAATATTTTTTTTCCTTTCACACATTTTTATCATTATTATTAATAACCTGAATTAACTCTTTACAACTAATATATTTACTGGGATTAGCTCAAAACAAAACAAAAACTTTGTCAGGGCCTTGGGTCACATGAAATAGCCAACATATAATAACCCTCATATTAAATGCACAAATTTAAACTAATGGCACTGCAGAAATAATCAGAACATTTCTTTATGTAATGTGTAATAAACTGTCTTAAGAAGTGGGAAAGATGTGTGCTTTTACAATAGAGTGACTGTAATAGGTCAGATATATTGTTTTATATTGATCTCAGACCCCTGATTGTATCCAATACTGACCATTTCTATCAGAATATTATTAGAAAAAAAATCACAACTGTCTATTGAACTGATATAATTCAATATTATGCTAAAACTTGAAATTGAAACTCAGTGGGTAAGATGACGGAATAATAGTCATTACAAGTGTAAAGATTTCTGGTTCTCTGATATATTTTGCCACACAACCTTTAATACTTCAGAACAGTTTTACTGTTGAGTATTTTAGTTTATAAGTCCAGATACATTTCTGATTGAGAAATAATATTAATGTTGTCCATGTGTCATATGTCATATGTGTGTCATTAACATGAATTCATTCAAACTCTTTGTTTAGTTTTCTACACCCAGAGCTTTTTAAAATCTCCTCATTCTCATTAAAAAAGGTCCAGTGAATGTTCTTAAATGCCTCCTGCACAAAGCTGTGTTTGCTGAAGCTTTACCTTTCTTAAGAGTCACACATTATTTAGTTCTTTAAATTAGACCAAAATGCCTGGTCTTTTTGCCACTGGGACAGGGTGCTTGTGCATCTGCTCAGCAGCTCAGAGACAGGTTGATCTTGCCCAGCAGAAGATTCCCACATGTATATGCTGTGTATTTGTGATGTGTCTAGCCAGAGCATAATTGGCCGCCTCAGTTCCAGACAGGCCCATCCCACCTCCCCATGTTCCTGCCTTTTAGGTCCCATAAAACGGTGTCTGGCTCGCTGATCCCATGACCCCTGTGGGAATCAGACCATTCAAAATTTGGATGGCGATTATTTGTGTGTGATCATTTACATTAGAGCTTATGACAACAAATTTAAATTGTATTATTTGTCTTCAAGTTTATCATAGTGCACCATAGTAGACAGGATTATGCCTTCTGTCTTATTTTAATCAAATAATTGTCTCTTGATAGAAAAAACCCTTTGTTCTGTTTCATTCCTAATCGTAGGCAGTGTACACACTACTGCAAGTGTTCGGCCATATTAAAACCATTATGATGCTTTACATTGTTCTGCATTTACAGGCTCATATACATGTTTACTAGCTTTTTTTTTAGAGACCCCTTTGTGGGTTTAAGGGCCAAATGACCCCATAAAGTTGTCTTACCTTTTACTGTGTGCAGTGCAAAGCTGATTGATCAGTGTGAGAGGAAATGTCTTGTTATGTCATGACCACTAAGAGGGCTGGCCAGGTCAGAGGTGAGATGAACTGCTGACCTTCCCCAGCTTGTGGAGTGTGCCGATGACCACAGGCTGCTGATAAATTCATGGACTCACGGTCAGTGCATTGGATGACCTTTGGTGTCACAAGCCAGACATCCCAAACATGTCTCTTTAACCCATTCAGCATTGATCACTTGACCTGTCCTGTAGGGAAACCATTGTAAGTTAAATGGACAGAAATCAATGCTTTTATTGCTTAAAACAATTGAGAATGTTTTGTTATCAGAACTCAAGTTTCCGTCTATTCAATAACATCACAGTGGAATCTTGAATATGAAAATATGTGATGCTCAGATGTGCAATCTCAGTCAGCCGTGTAAGTCAGACATTCAGTCAGTGCCATTGTCTGCTGCCGGGGTCATGCAACCAGCTCCACAGAAATAACATGTAATAAACATATTGTTGTACAAAAGCCATATTAATGTGTCAAATATCAACCTAAACATAATATTAATGCAACATCTGTCATTTCTCCTTTCTTTCTCTCTTTCTTTTCTTTCCAGTTCCATGGTTTTGTTTGAACTTCACTTTTGTTCAGATAATCCATGCACTGTGTGAGTATAATTAAAATGTTACGTATAAGGTGTAATTGATGTTCCTTGTACTGATCCCATGATATGCATGCTCCAAAATGTATGTGTAGTGTATTTTAAAGAAACTCTATTGCTGTGCCTTGCCCCTGTCCTAATATTTCAGATGGGCATTATACATGAGACAGGTTAAATAAAGAGCATCATCATACATATCCTGTGAAACAGTATTGTCCAGTGCCTAAAACAAGTCAACAGACATGTTCTATGCATATAGGAAGGAACCTTTATATCATTTAATTCAATTTATGAAAAAAAAGAAGCAAAACAAGAGGGTTGCATTTTGCAGTTAAACTGTTGAACTGTGCCAAATAATGAATGTCAATGTTTAGCCTACATTAGTTTTTTGCTTTTTAGAAAGTGAAAACATATTCCATATTTACCCATTATGTTCAGTCATAGTCAGGAGTAGGTAGACAAGGTGGGCAGTTGCTACCCACCCCCCACAACACAAACACACAGAGATCCACCGCAGGGCAATCATTTTTCACTCGCCTATGGGCCTGTGACAGGTCTGGGAGAAGGCCTGCCTCTATAGAAGGCAGACTGGCAGGACTGACACTTCCGTATAGCAATGTTAATTATGGGCATCTGCTCGGACGCCCCAGTCTGGGGCCTTGCAGCCTCCATGGCTGTTGCCATAGGGACAGTGAAGGACCGTTGGTGTTTTGGGGGGCAGACAGAGACCCCGTTATTCTCGTGAGAGGTGACCAGACATGACCCCGCACAAGTAGCCTTTTTTGATTTGGGTGGGAAACATGGAGCAGCCAGCCTGGACAGGGGAACACCATTTGATTTTGCTGTAAGTTTGTTTTTGCTGACTGTAGATGTAGATGTAGATGCAGAAATCAAAATGGAGAGCACAAGTGCATTTTGGAACAAGTGTCTTGCTAGTCTCATTCATGCTTGTGGTTGTATTGTATTTTATGATGTAACTCTATAAATTAAACTTACAGTTAATTGAGATTTAAATGTGTAAATTTTAATAAAATCCAAAGAAACCCAAACTATGAACATCAATGGCTCTCCCTCTCTTACAGACTTTTCTTTTTTTGCATTTTGCATATATTATTCTGTGTCTGCCTTCAGAAATGCATTGTTGTGTTTTCCCACACCTCCCCATTTGATGTCTCTTTTGTCAGTGGGAATAAAGGGAGATTGATAAATGGGAGGAAGACTGCAGCTCAGTCTGTAGGGGACCCTCGGGAGAAAGAAGCTGCAGAGACACGGGACGACCCCTGCTGGACAGAAAATGAACTGCTCCAAGGCCCATACAGACTCAGTGCAGTTTATATTTGAATTAAACTGAATGTCCTCGTGTTTCTGTGTATGTTCCTTCCATGTGTCGCTGGTCAGTAATGTCTCCCTATAGTTACTCTATCATGCTGGTATCATTGTGGTTCTTTGTTAATCCAGCCTTAAATCCTTGAAACAGGCACCAGAGGTTAGACTCGTCATGCAGGAAAGGGAAGGATCTGTCTCGCCAACACAAAAATTCATGTAAATCATCATCTTGGTTTATAAATACATTCAAATCAACCACCATTTATTTTTCTATTTATTAATTATTTATGGCCCAAGTCTAATGTGACGCAGCATGCAAGCACTAGATGGCGTTAAAACATTACAACGTGATGAAGCATTTCAGCCCAGGGATTGTTTTCTATTATTTACTCTTTGCTCTTTTCTGTAGCAATAAAAAACTCTGAGAAGATAAGAAAAAAATACAAAAATAAGTTTGCTTGTGCACCCCGATGAAGGCATGTGTGCCAAAACTGTATTTTTTAAAAGTTACAAAAATTATGAAATAAAGGCTTTTGAGTTTTTGCATATTACAGTGCCTTGGAGATTTTCTGTCTGCACATACAGTATATTTACATTATTGTTGACATGTTTACTTAAACCCCTTATTGTAGGCTAATAAGAAGACTGTAGAGACTGTAGACTGTAGAAGACGTCACCCTGCTCTCCCAAAGAGCACCTGTTTGTTCAAAATAATTCCCTCATACTGGGAATTAATATATTTTCTATTTTTCAGATGAGAAAACAATGAACAATGTATTAATGCAGCAGTTGCAGCAGAGATAGAGAAGAGTGGGCTGCTGAAGTGAAGAGCAGGAGTTGCATTGGACTGAGACCATTAAATGTCTGGGGCTGCAGAGGGTGGAAACATAGGGCCAAAGGGGACGACCTGATATAAGGGCTCAGTGAATGTCACAGTTCAGCACAATTGAGTGTCTCAGGGCTGCCGAGGTTTCAATTAGACGGAGACCTTTACCCTGTGGCTTACACCAGTACGTCAGTGTGTGGAGGTCAAATAAACCTGAAAAAATGAATGTGTGCAGCCTGTTTCTGCCTCGGAGCATTACATCAGTGACAAGGTGATAGTGACTTTGAGTAGTATGGACTATTGTCATTTCTGTTGAAAGAAAGGTTTACAAACCTCCCTTTATAATCCTTTAATCCATTCATTAGAACAACAAACAGAGATGTTTGGTGGTCTCATCAAGGACAGATGTTAAGAAAGATGATGAGGCAAGCACAGCCTTTTTTGTTCATTCTTGTCCCTTCCTGCGCCCTTCCTGACCTGAAAGTATGATTTTAGATCACCAATGGGAACCTTTACAAAACAACCACATGAAACCCAAGCGTAACAGTCAAACAACAGAAAGCCTTGGTTTATAACTATATAATAATTTGGTTTTGGATTTACAGCTGAATTGAACTGACTTATGGGATGCATGTTGGCAGGCATTTGAATTTTCATTTACTATTGCTTATTTATTATGAGTCTTGTGGGTCTGACTCTGGAGCCTTGCTGCTGCTTTGGCCCTGAGGTGGTGTACACCCTGAATATTCACCTGTTAATCTGGGTGATACAGTCTTTTTAATTGGCAAAAACTATTTTTCTGACACTTTGAGCCATTGTGGAAAACTTTTACACACAAACGCCAAAACAGTACATTCAAGTGACAGAAAAATATCATTTTGAGACACAATATCCCCACATTAATAAATCTGGTCTTCAGCTTCATATGTATATATATATATATATATATATATATATATATATATATATATATATATATATATATATATGACCTCATATCCAATCTCCAACGTGGATCAGGCCACATCACAATAAATGTCTTCTCTGGACAATTATCCAGGAAAGAAGTGCTGAATTCTACCTCTGCACCTCTCGGGAATATAAAGATAATATGGTTTAATGGTAGTGATCAGGCTCTGATTTCTGCGCCGTCCATTTGGTCGGATGTGAGTCACATGTACGTTCAGAGTTCAGATGATTGTAAATAAAGTTAAATTATTTTTAGTTCAGATCAATAATAGAGATGATGGAGACAATTTAGAATGAATGGTAAGGTTTAATTCTTGCAAGAATGAAACAAAGCACAAACATTTAGACAATGGTACAGGATAAAGGTTTGCTTGGAAAAGTAAAGAATACACAAGATTTTATATTATGCTGCCCCCCCCTGACAAGTTTCCAGGTGCAGGATTTGGTCTGTGGTAAGTTTTATCTTTGTCTAGTTATGTCTATGTTAGGATTAGCATGAAGGACGTGAACATGACTAGGAGCAAACAGCAATTATTAACTATAGTAAATTTATACTTTCTATAACTCATAATCTTACAGTTTTGACTGATGTGTCTAACACAGTAAGACACGTTGTTCGAATAAGACTCTTCCCTTTAAGATAAATGGCATTGATTATATATAGTGCTTTTCCACCTACCAGGCACTCAAAGCACATTACATCAAGCTTCCATCCACACACACATTCGAGGTTTGGGCATACAAAGAGAGAACCTGATTCAACAATAATAAATAACCTTTATTTCAATCATATTTTAAAAAACAAGAGTACTCCCTGAAAAAAAAATCAAAATTGCACTGTTACCCAGGATATTGCACAAGATAGTTCTTACTGACTCTTCACCAACTGAAAAATAATTTACATTCTTCTCCCTTCTTTACAAATGCCACACTCTTAATGCTTATTTTCTTTGCCCTAAATCTCAAATACAACAGGCCTTCTCTTACCAAAATTGGAAATATTGTAATTAGTGACCATGTGATATACCCATTTCTGCTGTGGGAAATAGGTTATTCAGCCTCCAAAAAACTAAAAAAGTTAGAGCAGAAACTAAAACTCTAAAAAGATTTTGACCATATTAATCTCCCTCATCTGACCTGTCACTGCTGTCACAGTTTGACAGCAGACATTATGAATCGGACCAAATTCCTGGAGTTTCTGAAAATGTGGAATCTTCTTGAAGCTCAGAAGGTTCAATTAAATGCCCCTTTTACGAAAGAAGAAGCCTTCTTAGCACTTAAAACACTACAGTCAGGTTAAGCACCCGAGCCGGACGACTTGAAGTAAGGGATTCCACCATGTGCTCTTAGACTCTTTTCTGGCAATGTTAGAACACTTCATATCCTGTTCTCTTCCTCAGTCATTAACAGAAGCTGACTTGCTAAATCAAGATCTCAAATTATTATCCAAGATATTAGCACTGTGACTGGAACTAGTCCTGACATTTATAATCAAAGAAGAGCAGACTGGCTTTATTAAGGACAGGAGCTCTAGTAAAAATATCTGACCCCTGAACATGACTAATATTTGTCAAGACACTGACAGTATGGACATTTTGTTGGATGCCGAGAATACCTCCAGTTGTGTTGAGTGTTTCATTTGGGAGAACATATTATAAGGTGGTTCAAATTATTATATAATATCTCCTTAGCTGCAGTAATTACAGATGGTTGTAGATCTGACAGGTTTTCATTTCAACGCTCAACACGTCAAGGCTGCCTTCTCAGCACTGCTCTCTTTGCCCTGGCAGTAGATTCTCTGTCCGAGGCCATTAGGCAAAACTCAGAAATTACAAAGAGTTCTATGCGTATATTTATATTTGCAGAATGTTTAGAGTGACTTAGGCGGCATGAGGCAACAGGACTGAAACATGGAATATTAACATGAACAACTAGGGCACGTCTTACCTACAGCGATGAAGAAACCTCCAATTATTATATCACCATTTTCACAACTGTATAGTTAAAACAGAATAGGGCTCTAATGTACAATCATAATAATAATGCAGATTCTTTGAAATGTTGACAGACCTGTGCAGTTTTTTGACAAATTCCCTGTTTTTACAGCTGCTTGGTTTCCTCTGCTCTGAAGAGAATGACTGCTACACACAGTGGATAAAAGCTGTAGGAGGAGAAGGAGTCGCTCTTTTCTCTCACACAATTGGCTTTCAGTTTTTTTTATCAGGCTTTTCTTGATGCTTCACACCTAAACGTGTCACAACTAATACTAACCACCAAATAACTCTTATCATAACGGATAAAAAGCTGAAATAGTTTTTGTGATGGTGTTTAATAGTATTTCCAGTCTAACTGTCAACCTTTTGTACACAATTATACAGAAGAATACACACAGCTGCTCTTACACACATGACCTGAATATTAAAGACCTGCTAAATTGAGTGTGTTTGAGTTCGGGTGGACGAAGAGTGGGGGATATAGGATTTTAAAATCCTTGATGTCAAAATCATGATACAGCTATACATTTTCAAACTTGACACCCAAAAAGGAAAGGTTCAGCCAAAACTGGTACAACTATCCACAATGTCTCAGCAAAATACTTTTTGAAAAACTTTTTTTTTGAAAATACTTTTTGAAAAACACTAAACACACATAAGACACACTTTTAAGCATTAGTCACGCATTAGACATTAGTCAAAAATGAAAGATTTTGTTGTCCTTGTTAAAGTCTAAACACTGTCACTGAAACACTAGACTCTGTTAGAAAAGACCTGAACTCAGACTGACACACAGGACAAAAGGGAAACACAAAGAGATCATCAAATGCTTCTGGGCTCCGACAACACTGAGCACATCTTTGGAGACAAAGACTCAGTGGAAGAGGTGTTTCTGGAAGAGGAGAGACAGACAGAGCAGAAGAGGAAGAAGAGAAACAGGATTGACAGAGGAGACCACTGCTGCTCTTGTCCATGTCCTTAACTATATCCTCAGGTCTGATCTGGGCAGCAAAACTCAGGCTTATACTAAACCACAGGCTTATCCATACAAAAGTCACTTAGATTACCCAGCGCAGTGTGCAGTAAGTGATAAGCAGCTTTAAAATGTGGTGGTATTGTGTCAAGTTTGGATGATAAAGTGTAATTTTTACAGGAGTTTTTTGTGTTGTAAACTGTGACATGTTTAGTCATGTTTGCCGGTTTTGGAGTTTGTACATTTCTGATGACAAATCACCTGCATGTGACCACATTCAGCCTCTATATTACCACAGAGTAACCATCTCTAATTCAAAACCACATGTGACACCTCAACTACGTATAAACAACTTCTACAAAAACATTTATTTCACTTATTCAGCATTTAAGTCACTTAGACTCAGTGGAATAAAAGTCAGCATTTTAGAAACACAACCCCCTTTTAAGCCTCAAACAAGACACTGAACATTCTGAGCCTTTAATGACGATCTATGTCAAAGCTCAACTCATGAATTTTAGACATGGTAAGGGAAAATGAGGCCAAAGCATTCAAAAATGAGTAGGCCTGTGGGTAGACAGTGTGAAGGTATTACACTGTGTGTGGTTTTAGTGCTGGTGCCCACTGCGTCTCCTCCACTTCCTCCAATGCTGCCCTGCTGCAGCTCAGATGGGGCCTCTTTGGCTGGGAAAGACTTTAGCGCAGCATGGCGGCTCAATAACTGCCTCATCAGCACAAGTAGACTTTATAAAGTTTAAGTTTAGCCTACTGTCTACAGGGAAATTTCACATTTCCTCTTCTCATGTGGCGAGGCAAAAAGGCCTGTTTGATCTCCTCACATTTAAAGCATTACCATAAAAAAAAAAAAGCTGTGAAATTTACCCAGCAAATCATCCGCACACATGGAAGCATGTAAACACCAGCATGGAGCAATCGTGGAGCTACTGAAAGCCTCATTGGGTTCCCTACTTCCTACTGAGAACTGGGTAATTTTTCCTCCTGTTAAGATGCTCTAGATTTGTAGAATTCATTTTTTTTGTCATCATACTTATCCCACTTCCTCTGTGTATTTTGTGTTTTGCCATTGTGCATGGATGGCTGCATCCTCGTTGGGAAATGATTGACATTGTTTGTGTGTTTGGCAAAGCGACTGACATTTTGAAAAAGTCACAGCTCACGTTAGAACTGAGCCTAGCAAATGTTCATGTCTCTGTACGTGACATGGAAGCTATGCAGAAAACCCATCCCACCGGTCGTTTCTGTGAAAAAACTTATTTTCTAGTCCTACTGATTCTAGTTTGTACATTTAACTCAAATGATTATGACTGCCAGTGACACAATTTCAATAGCACAAATTAAAATTGGCCTAAAAAAAACATTTCTCTGGGTGTTTTCTTATGTTCATATTAGAGCCATAAAGTTGCTCCCCGAGGCCGTTAATCAGTACAGTAAAACCGCATCTTGTGTATCTCTTAGCACTCCTCATTGAGTCCTCTTCTGAAGGAATCGCAGATGCAGTAGAAGTCAGAAAAACCCCCAACTGATCTGTTTTTCCTCATCACTCTGTGGACCCCATCAAACTCCTCTATAAATGCATCTTGTAAAGTAAGCACGCTGACTGAATAAACAGCATTACAGGGAAAGCTCTACTGGTATTTCTGATCTTAAGTTTCTTCTCTTATGTGAGCCACCAGCTGCCATTTGCATATATTTTCTCCTTCAGTCATGCTTTGCAGCCAAGAGACGCTCACAATGGGATTAGATGGCAAATGCAACAATGTTTACATGTTAATTATGATAGATTTAAACATGTTTTCTCTTACATCAAACAGCCTTTCTGAACAGTTTGGAATTGGAAATGAACCTCTCAGAAGAGCAATTTTATATCAGGTTTGAAAACCTTTTGCCTGGGAGGTTTAGAGGCTTTTCCCACTGCTTCCACACAAAGAATTTGTCATTATACTGTCAGTGTGTTTGTTGAATGATATTACATTTAAATCAGTCTTTTCAAAAAAATGTGTAAAAAAGAAGTATCACAAACAAATTTCATGACTTCAGACATAACTGGATTTAAACATACTACGCCAACCAAAAAATAAAAAAACCTCGTGTGACCTTTGACAATCATGTCTCTGTAATTCCAAAAATCTACTTACACAAAGCCATCTTCATCTTGAGAACTGCGACAGCACAGGCATAATGATAGGGTGCATCTCTTCTTCACACTTTATCACTGAGGAGAATAGATGTAGGGGCTAGACCCATGGTCACTGCTCTGGTTAAAGTCATCAACAACAAACAACAGAAACTCTCCTTTTCCCACTGCAATGTGCTGAAGATGAACGTCCATCGTTGGGATTCATCTCAGCTTTAGTCACTGGTCAAATGTTCCGACATAATTAGATAGATGCAGTGTAATCTTTATTGGATCTCATTACAACAAGAAGCCTGAAGCTTGTATGCATTGACTTGGGAGAAGAACTGTGCTGTAATCAGGGACAAATGAATGTTCCATACAATGGTGTGAAGGTCTCAGATCTAGATTTAGCCCTGGTTTATGCATGAGTTTAAGATGCCTAGTCCAGGTCCATGCATGGCTGGCTGTTCACTGTGTGCCTTAGATGAAGAATCATGAAGAATCTGAGCATATATTGTTTGTTCAGGGGTGGCTGCTGGTCAGACTGGCATTAAGCTCATGCGGAAATTTAATTCGCATGTGCCGGATCACCGTAGGAGGTTTATTGAATCGGATTATGGACATATAGGAAACCCCTCTCTGAGAAACCCCCACCCCACACCACCAGCCTTTAGACCCTCTTTTGTAAATGGGGGGCGCTGGAACCGTCTGCTTGTCACCGCTTGCCTCTTTGTTCAAACTGCCTCGCGTAGCTTCTGTTGAGGAAGGGGGCGAGCCGAGCACCTTGCCCTGCGTCTCTGTGCGTCTATTCCGATTCGCCACATACTGTATCGGCGTCTGAGGATGAATGCTGCTGCTGCGTGAGGAGAGAGAGGCGGGGAAGGAAGCAGCGTAAAGTCCGCTCAGACCCGGTCACTCGCCTCGTGTCTCTGGAAAGTGCTGTTTCAAACCGTTTCCGTTGCGTTTTGTGGCTTTGGCGTCATTCTCTTCTGTGCCCCAGCACCTGGCTGCACACAAGCTTTAACTCACATTCCTGAGGACAGTGAGGACAGTTACATCCACCTCGTGCCGTCAAAATAAGGTAAGGAATTGAATGAGTGTGGAATGTGAGACGCTTTTTGGCAAGAGTATTTTGAAAATAGTTCCACTGGCTTCTTCTTTGGACTGGGACCATGCACGTAAAAGGCAATTTAATAATGTGCAAAAGTGCAAGTGATGAGTGCTTTTGTTTCCTTGAGATTGGTCAGCCCTAATCAAGGCAGCTCCAACGGCCATGAACCCCAAGCAGCTGAGACGCACACAAATCGCACTCATTCGGGATAGCTTGAATTATTTACTAGTCAAAGCTTTTAATATTGGACTATATTTACGAGAATGACAAGAGCATGCATAAATCATCAGCTCACAAAGTAACCTTGTTAGTCTGTGTGTCCTTTTCATGGTTTTATCTCGTCTGTGTAAAGAAGTTTTTTCACCAGAAAATGAACTGTTTGCAGAGGTTTTTCTCTTTCTTTTTTCCCAGGTCATAATCTAATAAAATAGCTAAGAAGAAGGCATCTGGACTAAAACTATGTCCAATGCTTTCTTCTCAACCATTTAATTAGATAGTGGAATACAAAAGGTAGACAGTACACTAAGTTATTGCTCCCGGTGCCACATTTGGACAGGTGTTGAAAAGGGATGTTGTGTAAATCATATGCTCTACATGTGCTGAGTTCAAAATCAAGCCTCAAATCAACCTTGAACAAAATATAACCATGGTCTGTAATGTCTGCTGTTGTTGGGTTGGGTTAGCAATCTTAAAAAAGATTAGGCTCCATGCAGGTGAACGTGTCTTTCAGTCACATTGATGAGTGGCCACTCTGTAAACAAACATTGGCATGTACAAATCACAGCCAACACTTTGGGTCACCTTGACAAATAAGCTGTATTGTCTGTGGATATGAGAGCTCCTGCTGCCCCGAAAAAAGAGGGCTTCTGTTTCCATTTAGTGCTGCGCTCTTAAGAAGTCTGAGTCTGTTTCTTCTTTGGCCTTGTTAGCGGGTCCACCCCCAGCTGTGTGTCAGTGCTTTAAAACAGACTGAGGTTAACTCGCCAACACCGCTTGAGAAACTGAATGTATGCAAGAGAGTGAGAGAGGAGAATACTGAAAAATGAGGCTAAGAGACCAGCTGGAAGTTTACAGCATGCATTTTTCATCATGTCCCGATGTATGTGTGGGGTTGTGTGTGTTCGAAAGGCCATTCAAGCTTCTTAGCACAGATACACTTTGGTGTCTTCATGCATGTGGATGAGTGCACTGGGGATTGAGAGTCTGATGCTAAAAAAGAGTACTAGCCCTGCCTCGGTATGTGTTAGTGCACTCAATCTGCCTCAGTGTTGTTTATCATGTCTGACTTTGAGCTGTCTGCAACCCAAGCAGTCAGTCTGCGTCAGGGGAAGACGGACTAAGAGTAATGCGAGATGCTTCAGACAGATGAAATACTGCAAGGCTGATACAAGTATTGATTAGCTGGACAGGAGAAAAATAAGTCACAAATACTTTTATTGGCCTTCGCCTTATGTGTAAGCACAATGTTTTTTTTACGGTTTGATAGTTTTCCTTTGTCTCATCATATTTAACCATGATGCCTTGTGGAAAATACAGTAATTATCAGCACAACACAGGTAATATTGCTGTAGGATATTGCAGTGACAGGGGTTTCCATTTGTGCTAAATCTGCTTGGCTAAATATCTTTACCATTGACATGCAAAGTGGATACCTGACACATAAAGCAATAAGTGGTTTTGCGATACATACTATATGTTGCACATTTTGATATGGCAATGACCATTTTCAATCTCTTGCAAAGCCCTACACCAAAAACTGGATAAACCTTTCAATATTTGTGAAAGTATACATACAGACTGATGCATGTTTATGCTGTTATTCATTTTCTGGATGCATCTAAAGGTATCCTCAAAAATGGATGAAGATAATTCTCAATAAGGCTTTTTTTTACTTTTCTCTATTCTGTGAAAGTGTGTCACTTAGGTGATTATGGGTTAAATTCACTCTAATACAGTGCTAATAGCTAACTGAATGGTGCTATATAAATGCAAATGAGTGCCTGCTCTCACCTATAGCGCTCAGAGTTTGATCAAATAGCGTCACCTCAGAGACAGCCACTGGCACGTTGCTTTATCCTTTTCCTAATGCTTTCTTGAAATAAATGTGATGTATTGTTAAATAAGAACAGTGCGGCAAATAGTGAAGGGTTTCCTTTTATTGTTTCTTCAATGTAATTTAAAAACAAGCTAAGCTGAGACACATTGAAGTTGGCTCAGAGGGAGTAAAGTTTGATTCTAATGAGCTATTTAATCTTTGGGGTGCTTTTACTTTTAGGAAACTGACTTCAAGCTGACTGGAGTATGTCCATGTTTTCAGCACTGGACAGCTCCCAAATTTCAGGGCCCAATGGTCAAATCATCAACATTTGTCAAACTAAAAAGAGATACTAGTAAGTATGCTGTAGTTTGAAGTTGCTGTATGAGATGTAACACTAAACTCTCTCGGTTGCTCCCATGAATGTCAAAGCGCTTCACGCAGAGTGACTCTTCAGCCGGGCCAAAACTCAAAATGGATTGGACAGAGCCATCCATCCATCAACTTCACCGTTTAGCCTGGGAGGGGCTAAGGCAGGCCACCAGACCAATCATTAGAAGCGTAGATGAGACCACAGCTGAACAGCACTGCCACACAAAGGAAAGGTCCCTCTCTTTGTCTTTGACTGGGGGCTCTCCTTTAACGGAGCGACTGGTGGAAGACAAACTCTTGCTTTGCAGTTTAAGTAGAATCTCTGTAACATAGTGCCAAAGTTTTATTAGAATTCCAAAGAAGCCACAGCTTAAAGTGTATTTAGTGTAGTTGTCCCTAGATTTCAAAGGTTTTTTACAGTTGTTTGATTTGGAATTTATGATACCTTTTTTTTGTGAGATGCAAATAAGGAGTTAAGACTTGTCTTTGTGGTTTTGGCACTACTGATAAAAACCTGAAGGACAGAGCCTTTCCTTCACACCTTTCAGCAGAATCAGCACCAAACAAACTTGGCTATGTTTTTGTCTCAAATCCTGCTTCCTTTCACAGATGCTAATTTCTAATACTGCCTTCTTTTGTGGATGTGGTCATTCTGAGGTCAGCTTGTTTAAAGCACATACACTGGGAGACGTATACATAAAATGCATGTGTGTGACTAATATACTTAAAACGCTTGCACCTGATCCATTATTGGCTTTGTTGCTCAGAGTAACCACACAACTTTCCCCTTTGACCCCTGGTGCCTTTCACAGCTGGTGTAGAGACCATTTAGACAACCTGGCAACCTCTCTGTGTCATGTATATCTGACATTTGACCCAAAAATCAATAGATCTCTCAATATAACGTTATACTTAACAAACACACATTTTATATTGAAAATGAACACAAAGGGACATAAAGTTGAGAATTCATCTTTATAAAATAATGAAGTGACTCTATACTTATCGATACTTATATTATACTTATTATTATGATCTATTTGACTTATCTTCTTATATTCTACACATTTGTAAGTATGTTTATCCTTTATATGAATTTTTATTGTACTGGTTTTATATAACTCATACATGAGTTTTAAAAATACAAAAATAGATCTGTTATGTTTTTTTCAGTGACCAGAAGAGCATTATTCCTCTTTTTGAAAGACTTTTCAAGTCAAAGCTAATCTACTGATGCCTGTGCTATTTGATGTGCCTTTTGTGATACATTACAGAAACGAATAAAGACTGATTCCAGAGAAGCTGCTATCTGTTGCACCCTGCCCGGTTACTGTTTCCTTTAAAAGCTATCTGTTACAATACGCTGCTCTTACCTGCCGATATACAGCAAATGTGCCACTCTGGTGTGGAAATAGAAATCTTGTCTTTTGAGATTATACTGAGGGAATCTATTGAATAACACATCTGGCTAAACACACCTAGGTCTGCTGTGTATATATCTAAATGAATCTAAAATAAAAAGCTGTAATAATTATCCATCTCCCTCTATAGTGGTACAAACCCAAATACTTTTATTTTTTAGACTTTGTTTTGATTATTTAGCACTGGGCCAAGACTCCGGGTTTCTCTTTCACTGGTCTCGACTCGACTCACTGCTTTACTTCACACAAAAACGACGGCAAGCTTGCCTCCTCCTAAGCATGTTATCAAGTTGGCTTAAATAACCCTTGTCTCTGTGCCCAGTAAGATCAATGGTGTCAGTGTGAGAAGAGAAAGAAGTGTGTAGTGTTGCAGAGCCAGGATCTTTCCATCCTGTTCCCATCTGACGCTAGAGCCTGAACTATATGAGTCATTAGTCGAGTGTGATTAGTCACCACAGAACACAAAAGGATGTCTGCAGAGGTGGGCAGAGTTGTAGTCAAATAAACCAACAAACAAATAAATAAATAAAACTTGAATAGGAATGCATTCAGTGAAAAGAGTACTGAGTTGCTTTTGATCTATTCACAAAAACAGAGCAAGATACATTTCAAAATCTCTTAAATATAAATATGTGCCCAAATGAATGACATGATATAAATATATTTCAAAAATGACTCACTGAAGCATTGACCTTGGGACTTTGATTGAAGATGGATGGTTATAAATATAGTTGCCTACTCTAGTCAAAGGAGTAACCTTCTCACAAATCAAAACCATGTCTCAGTGAATAATCTTAAAACTATTCTGTAGCCTGTTCAATAAACTGCACAAGAAACAAAGCAGAATAACATTTAAAGTTTGACTAGACATTTCTTTGAGTATAAACTGACTGCAATCATTTTACAAAAAAGAAAAGATGTCAAGCTGTCTGTGCAGTGTGTTCCCAAAGAGCCTTTCAAATGGAGATGTGTTCTTGTCTGCTTTAACGTGTCGTAACCTACAGGCCTTTTCAGTGATTTCATCATATTCTTTATCTTTTACTCGATGGAGGCATTGATAATAATACAAACTAATATTTTATTTGTAAGAATTTTAAAACTTTGTTTGCATAGCAACTGTAACCAAGAAAAATAAACGCTTAGGGTAATTGATATAATTTGCATAATATCAAGGATGACATTTGTTTACACTGAGATTTAAATTGTTTTAGGTTTGTTTAACTTGTATCTATTTCAATTTGTTTTAGACAGATTTAAGACTCATTGACCTGCTGTGATTCTGATTAGATTCACTTTATTGTCATTTTCATGCTCTATAAAAACGAGTTGGTGTTTCACAGAATCCAGGCGAGTAGTTTAAAAACAGATAAACAATGTACCAATAAATAAATAATTAACATAACATGAAGTTTGCTGAAGGGGCATCAAAGTGTAGCTTGTTCTCTGAATGTGAAGGCACGGTTGAACAATTTTTGTTAAGATCACAAATCAACACTGAACCCAACCTGGCCTAATTAACTAAACCTTCACAGTGTTTGTGTAGAGACTTCAGAGTGTGCCACATTTTGGTCTGAAGCTGCTCCTCTCTCACAAATGCTTATTATTGCTGTCGCAGTTGGAGCTGGTGGGATGTGACCTACAGCTTTCCCACCGACACAGTTCTGAGGAGATTCAGGGTGAGGGGACCGTTTTGCCTTCATCATGACGATCATGAGGCCAGCTGGTCTTTCACTTCAACAGGTTGGCTGCTTTGGGCTGAGATAATGGGACTCTCTGAATCTGAATCTCTGTCGCTGCGCTTGCTGATGTTAACAATGAGCTGAGAATGCATCTTATTCAGAGATCATTGGGAAAATGTTTAAAATGGTTGTTCACATTGATGTCCAGAGAAGCATTATAGAGACTTCTGGCTCTTTTCTGTTTCGGTCTCAACTGTGAGGGGCGATTTCGAGGGAGGCACTCATGACATTGCATGTCTTGTCCTTAACAAAAGGTATGACTAGTTAGTATGCAGCTGGTGTGATGGGATGGCCAGAGCACTGTATGCTGTAAACCCCCTCTGGTAAAACTTTGAAAGAGTGCACACACTGTTGTGTGTTGTATACATTCGGCAGATTAATCCACAGTCTGAACTCTGTATTCTGTTGGTTTTCAAAGTGGCAGCTGGGCCCCTTCCAGTCCCAGGCTCTCAGATTCAACACTTTGCCTACAAGACTGGGCAAACTTTTCAGTGTCATGACCCTCTCCAGGCCTTTAGAAATCTCTTAACCAATGTGAGGAGTCCAACGACTTGACCCCAATCTGTCTAGCCCATCACTAGGTCCTAACACATGTTTAGGGATGCCTCCTCCAAGTGCGAGGCAGACCAGGGTCACACCCTCACCACAACCCCTTTTTGTAAAAGTCCACAAACTCATTCCACAAATTGTTGTTTAATATAGTTTGGCAGGTTCGCAGAAGGTGGTTTCATTAGATGGTGTTTTAAGTCGAGGTCATGAGCTACCACATGCTCAGAAGAGAAAGCAGCCATTATTCCTCTGATTTATAAAAGGTTGAATCAGTTGCGTAATCTTCTTTTTGAGCATCAGAGATGCTGTTGGCATGAGTTGTTGTTACCTTGGTGAATGCTAAGAGGCTGTTTCCTTGATAAATAATTGATTTTATGTAACAAAAATCCTGAAAAAAAGTCCAATTCTGTTCCAGTTACAGTGTTTTTAACTATCTTTTAGCATTAGAGAAAGTATGGAAATTATTTCTTGTCCAGAATCCTTTTAAATACAGCCAATGTGAAGCCTTTTAAAAACAAAGGTGTTTTCTTCTCCTCATCTCTTCCTTATACCAGCATAGGGCCAATAAAACTCTGTCGCAGGCGTCTCGCTATTGAGCTGAGAAGCTGCAGGACTCCAGCCAAATCCTCTGGCAAAGTCAGCAGCTCATTTCTGATGTGTGCTAGCATTTCTTCAGACTGTGTTCTGAAGGAAAGTACCAGAATCTCTTTTCACTGCACCATACTCAAAGTTCATTCAATGTCAAATAGTCATTTTCTGATAGATATAACTATCTATGACAACTTTATGGCTTATTTAAGTAATGAATATCTAATGTTAAATGAACTTTAAGTGGAAAGCCAAAACAAAACAAAGTGATCTAAAAAGACTTATTAGGGTCAAGACTTAATAGTGCCGTCCAGAGAAAGCAGCTTGTTCTGACAACAGCAGTCAACCTTTAGTAACAGAAACCTTTGACGGGCCAGGCTCAGGTCGGGCGGCCCATTGCCTCAGTTTTCTTTAGACAGAGTGTAAAGAACCAACAGGCTTTTGGCAGGTGGCACCATACTATGGTGTAAGATCACTATCAAAAAGATGTATGCACAACTTTAAGCATTCGTATTCGTATTTTAGCATTCGTATTTGTATTTTTAAACATTTGTGCGTAAATTAACTTGACTGTAAAAATTTACGAGTACAACTCTGCTTTCTACGACTACGAATTCTTCACTACGAACACGAATTCTAGTTTACGGGTACGAGTAAAAAAACGGTTGAAATGACGTCACTGCCGTCCCAGGGCAGGTAGTCGAACCTCGATTCCATCTAACGCGCATGCGTCAAAGGTGAAAGATGGCTAACAACAGACCTGAGGCTGCTAGCCTAGGCTCAGCATCACAGGTAAAATAAATAACGTGTTTATGCAACATTTTTATACGATTTTACTATTTTGATAGCACTTTATAATGATATACATTCCTGCAACTCATAGACGTTATTGCTTTTGCTAGTGCTAGACGACAGAAGCGTTGATGAAGTGCTCTGTGTGAAAGTAACTTTATAGTTAGCGATGTTAGAACTTGACCTGTTAACTTAACTGCTATCATGTTTAGCAATGTCGATCAGAGCAGTAATGACAACTGAGCCAGACGAAGAAACGTTACTTGCTTTAGATTGCAAAATAAAGATAACGTTAACTTAGCTATGCCTATTTGTTTGCAAACGTACTTCAGTTGTAATGTCTTGAATGTCTATTTAACTTAACGTTACATAGTGTTGAATTGGTATGGCTAAGTAAACGGTACCATGTATTGCATCTAATATGTATTTTGGCATTTACAGGGACCACTGGCTACTCGGTTACTGCAGCGTCTGGAATCAAGGATCTCTGACACGTTAAGTCATCCATAATTTAATTTGGACTACTTCCAGTACGTTGTAAATCAGGAAGCCTTTATTCTGACATTTGCATCCCAGCTGAAATTGTGGAGTGTCTTTTATTCTTTTAAAGGATGATCCACACAGCTCTTTCCTATTGTCAGCACCTGCAGTCTACCTGAAAATTCATTCAGTAAAATAAAAAACATTGACATTAGCCATAAGCAAACCTTTGACAGGGTATAACAACTCACTCCAAGGCAAAAGGCAAAAGTAAAAAAAAAAAAAAGTCAAAATAAGCATTGAATTGTTTTGTTTTATTGCTATTTTATTTGACAGTTTCTTATTTCTGTGAATAACTTTATTAAATATTACAAAACCATTGTTTTGCTGTTATTATTGGTTCACTTTAAAACCAAAATGAAGTAATGTCACAGCAAGCTTTTTGTAACTGGCAGCCTGTTTCAGATGTTCATCTTTATACCATTAACTCTTCTGTAAAACTGCTTATATCTTAGGTGTTTCTTTGTGTCAGACAGACTTTCAATGCACTGAACCATTGATATATAAATGTCTCTGCCAAATGATTTTAACGATGCAGGGATCAATCATGGACTGTACAGTTTCCATACTAGCTGGAGTCAGCGGGCACTAAATTTTTGGGACTTCAACTCCATAAGGTTCTTCAGGCACACCATCAAACATCTCCCAGTCAGTTCCAGCTCCATGTTCTGAAAATAGTGTTATTTTGTATAAAACATTTAGAATATTTTTTTGAAAAACACTGCCAAGCACACATTGATGTACAAAGGCCTAGTGCAGTGACTAAAAATAATTAAAATTATGCTCAGTTGACTGTCTAATTGTACGCTTAAGTGAAGCAACACACTACAGGCTAATTTTACATCTATATTTTTATTTAATAACTTTCTTCCAGAGTTACTGACACCATTAAAATGTTTTTACATTTCAGCTTTTATACAAGTCTCAATTGACACTTTCAAGTTGAAAACATTTGAACTGCATTTTTTAACTGCACTTTGAGAGCTAGCTTCAACAAACCTGCAAATCTTCATCTGCGTCCCAAGGATTCTGCATGTGACCCACCTTCCAGTCCACCTTCCGATCGTAAAGGATGGGTGTCCCAGGCTTGAATGTTTAAATGGCCTTTGCCAGACGTGGAAGGAATGAATAAAGGGCACAAAACAGATGGACAGCATCTGACAAATCCAACAGGCCATCTTCTTCTAAACTGTGAAGAACTTCATAGTACAGATGAGTGAGTGATGAGAGTCCCAGACATCTCGCCATAGGCGTTCAATTCTAAACAAGAAATAAAAGGCCTTACTCAACTCAAAAGTAATCATTCACATACATTTACTAAAAATACTTTCCAACAATGATTTAACATTCTCACTATGAATATACTGTAGATTATGTAAATTATCATTTTAACCTTTGGTTGTGTAGGCTTCGCCCAGCGATAAAGCTCCCTCTTCTGGTACCTTCAACACTGAACATGGTTTCAGCAATTGCGACATTTTCAACGCCTTCATTGCCCCTGACCCTGTAAAATGAATAGGGGAAATGCTCAGTTATAACCATAATTTATTACAACAAAATATTCCATTGAACATTACTGAAATGATTGACAAGAGCATAGAAACAGTAGCACAATATTACTATTTACCTGAGCAGTTATTTGTTGCTGGTTCCAGATACAGTATCTATACAGACAACAGAGTTTCATTTAGTGAATATGCAAACGTTTAAATATACTCACATTGCCTACTGCACACACAATAATGACTTAGGTTAATATACATTACCAAATGTAATGCATCAAAAATTTGTTCATTGAACGTGACTTTTGCAGTGCACATGGATAAATGCACATTATTTAACTGCATGTAATCAACTACACTTGTCCTTTATATCCTTTATGTCCTTTTATATTTACTTTTACTTCCAGGTCCTCTTACCCAACTGTCTTGTTTTTCTTAATGTCTTAAGTCAATATAGAAACAAAAATAATACATAAAATAAATAATAATAATGCGGACGGACCCATATAGAGTCTATCAACCATCAACAGTCAATTTTGTGTCCACGTGCACTTATTACAAAGGCCGCTGTACAGTATGTCCTCCTGAAGATGCAACACTCCTTCTCTAATAAAAACACAGGGACTCATCTTTGAAGGAATTCAAGCCACTCCACAATTTCAGCTGGGATGCAAATGTCAGAATAAAGGCTTCCTGATTTACAACGTACTGGAAGTAGTCCAAATTAAATTATGGATGACTTAACGTGTCAGAGATCCTTGATTCCAGACGCTGCAGTAACCGAGTAGCCAGTGGTCCCTGTAAATGCCAAAATACATATTAGATGCAATACATGGTACCGTTTACTTAGCCATACCAATTCAACACTATGTAACGTTAAGTTAAATAGACATTCAAGACATTACAACTGAAGTACGTTTGCAAACAAATAGGCATAGCTAAGTTAACGTTATCTTTATTTTGCAATCTAAAGCAAGTAACGTTTCTTCGTCTGGCTCAGTTGTCATTACTGCTCTGATCGACATTGCTAAACATGATAGCAGTTAAGTTAACAGGTCAAGTTCTAACATCGCTAACTATAAAGTTACTTTCACACAGAGCACTTCATCAACGCTTCTGTCGTCTAGCACTAGCAAAAGCAATAACGTCTATGAGTTGCAGGAATGTATATCATTATAAAGTGCTATCAAAATAGTAAAATCGTATAAAAATGTTGCATAAACACGTTATTTATTTTACCTGTGATGCTGAGCCTAGGCTAGCAGCCTCAGGTCTGTTGTTAGCCATCTTTCACCTTTGACGCATGCGCGTTAGATGGAATCGAGGTTCGACTACCTGCCCTGGGACGGCAGTGACGTCATTTCAACCGTTTTTTTACTCGTACCCGTAAACTAGAATTCGTAGTCGTAGAAAGCAGAGTTGTACTCGTAAATTTTTACAGTCAAGTTAATTTACGCACAAATGTTTAAAAATACAAATACGAATGCTAAAATACGAATACGAATGCTTAAAGTTGTGCATACATCTTTTTGATAGTGATCTTACACCATATTTTCTGGGGACGCAAAGACGCTTTACATATCAATTATTCATTCATACACAGTCACACTGGTGATGGTAAGCTACAACTGTAGCCACAGCTGCCCTGGGGCCGACTCACAGAGACGTGGCAGCCATTCCACGCTTATGGCCTCTCCGACCATCACCACATACATTCACTTTCTTACACAATCATACAAGGCAAGGTGGGTTAAGTGTCTTGCCCAAGCACACAATGACAGTATGAACAGTGGAGAGATGGAATCGAACCTACTACCTTCCAGTTGAAGGACGACCGCTCTACCACTGAGCCACTGCCGCCCTAATTATAATCTCTTGTGCCTTGTGTTTCTGTGACACAGCAGCTCCTCAGATCAATTTTTAGGTGGTAAATTACAGCAATCCAAGTTTAGAAGTAAGAGATCCGTGGTGTATTTCACAGCATTACTTTTAGACACGATGTTCCAAATTTGACAATAGGCAAAAGTGCATTGTTCTGAAAATGTTAACATGGTTATCTTGGAAACATGGTTATCTTGCAAGGGCCACATTCTTTTGATAATGGTTTGTTAAAGAAAAGTTCAGTATGTGTGGAGGTTGTCTTCATATTCCAAAGCCTCTGCACTTGTGAAAGATACAGAAAAGAAGCCTCACTTATATTTCAAATTATACTCACCAATCCCTGTAATGTATCTCATTTTTCCATTAAAACACAACCCTCTCCCATGAACATCTTTATATCACTATTATCCATTTGCATCAAAATCTCTTTTTTTAATGGAAGATAAAAAACACAGCCTTTGGATTGATCCAATTAGAATTTAAACCAAACATCTGTAAATCAGGCCTACACAGTGTTTGATGGCTTTAATGTGTGGTGATAAATGCAGAGAATATCTAGAAGACATTATGTTGAATTTTCTGTTTGTTTTTTGATTCAGGTCCAGGATGGTGCCCGCTACATTTGCAGCTGGTCAGCATGTCCTTGTTTCTCTATTGCTGTTCTGTCTCGGGTCAGGTGAGTTTTTTCAGGCGACTAACCATCGTCTTCCGTTAATGCTCCAGACAAAACTCAGGTCTGTCTTAATTCTAGTGCTGTAAGTGAGAGCTGATGTGCTGAGGATGTTTGCTGACATGCTCAGTGGGATCGAGCTGGAACATCTCCAAAACCAATTTTTTGTGTTTGCTGAGCCATCTGTTCAGTTACATCTACGCATAAAATCCAACAATCAAAAAAAAAATCAATCAATCAATCAATTAATTCTCAAATTAAATATTCTGTATTTTCATTTACAAGACCAACAGCTCTAAAGACCTATTCACACCTTTACCATTTTTTTCTTTTTTCACTTTAACTGGTCATCCTATTTCATCCTAGTTTAGGAATCTAAAATGAAAAGTAAATTCTACATATAGTAGAAACTCCTTTTAAGTAATAGTAACCCACCTGTCAGCTTAGCAATAATACAGACTGTTCAGAACACTCAAGGGAAGGAGTGACAACAGTAAGAGATTGTGTCTGTGAATGACAGCAAGTGTCCTTTCATGTCCCTTGTAGATTTCTTCTCCCCTTCAAGACCCCTTTTCTTCCCCTCCATCTGTCAGCAGCATGCTGCCGGCGACGCTTGTCATTCAAAGGCCCCCAATTTCCAGCTCTAAACCCTCCAACCTTCTCTTTTTCTTTGCCTCTATTGAACCCCCACTTGTATTTCTGCTCTTTGGTTTGTGTTTCTCCTCGTAGGCTCTCACTGATATTAGTGGTTTTATGATTACATCTGATTTTGGGGATGGCAACGGCAAAGATTTCTTCTGCACTGAGTGGCCCAGCTAGCGAAGGCTGCCCAATCTAAATGCAGATTGAGAATTCTTTTGGGGATTTTGCTCCACTCTTTGTAATACTGCAAATACGTTTTAGTTTTACAGGTCCTCTTAGATTAGCTTTCCACAAAGTTGAAAGGTCTTTGTGATATTAGCCTTATGTTAATATGATCTCAGAGTTACATTTAATACATCAGAAGATGGTTGAATTTAGGGCTGCACGATAAGGGCAAAAATGATAATCACGATTATTTTGATCAATATTGAGATCACGATTAATTAGCACGATTATTTGTTGATTTTAACAAAATCCATTGTCCTGCTTGACCACAGATTAGTTGTAGTTGCAAAGTAGCCTACTTTATGTTGGCAAGATCACGCTCTATTTCCCCTCTGCGTTTTCTGTACATCGCAGGTAGTGCCACCTTTGAAAAATAATTACGCAAGGGAACCACGTATCGTTTATCCAGAGTATTGACCAAGAATTTGAAGCCTTCGTTTGTCACCGTGTATATTGAGCACATGTCTTTAGCCAAATAAAATGCGACTGCGTTCGTTATTTCACTGTGTCTTTGGGAGGTGGATAGGTATGGTGATGCGCTAAAGAGGCTCGCTTCGAAGGATGTCTGAGTTGATGTTGTGGGATGATTAGTCTTTGCAACGCATTTCTTGGCCCTCATACATCGTATTGAACTTTATGGTGTTTTTTAAGTGGTTAAAGAGGTTCGTTGTGTTGCTTTGTGGTGCCAAAACAACTTTATGAAACTCTTTGCATATGACCTGTTCTTGTTTTGTGTCACTTGCCTGAAATCCAAAATGTTTCCACAAAATGGATGACGATCCCATACTCGGGACAAGCCGCTCGGCCGCTCCCTCTGCTACGTTAGACATTTTTTCTTTGATTATAGCCTGCTATCTGTTGTGGTATTTTCCGCACGCTACTCTGTCTTCTGTCTGTGACTGTCTACATCTGGAAACTGACTGAGCTGCTGCGCGGTGCAGGGAACAACTCTGATTGGTGCATTGACGCACGTGATCAGACAGCGGCTTTACAGCGCGCTAGACTGGCTTTAACAAAAAAAAAAAAAACTTTAATACAAAGCGTGAATGAATGACGCATTTTAAATATCGCTCGATCACGCAAATTTGATCGTGGGAAGCCAAAATTGTGATCGTGATTAAAATTCGATTAATTGTGCAGCCCTAGTTGAATTTCTAAATACTGTGTGTAGGCAAGGATAATGAGTTCATAAAAACGATGCCAAACTATAGCAACCCTTTAGGGAATAGTAATGCACCTAATTTGAAAGAAAACCTGGTTGATCTAAATCTAACATCCTTCTCAATATTGTATCAAAGTCATGGTAAAGTAAATGTCTACAAGCAGAACATATGCTTTAGAAAAATTTGAAAAGTAGCTATTGAAAGAGAGAGTATTTCTTTTCTAAAAGACCTTGAGGTTTAGTTTGACTGACATTTGAAGTTGTTAATGTAAATGGCTTTAAAAAACTGAATTAAAATAACAGGAAACCAAAAAATGGTGGTCCTCAAAAAAGACTGCCTTCTTTTAGATGACAAGTTTCTTTTTCTTCAGTGAAGCTAATAAATCCCTGAGGTCTTGTTAGGAGCCTCAGCCTACACCTTCTCCAGAGCCCACTGAGCTCTGCTTTCACCCACTGTTCAATCACATCTCCAAAAACCCACTCTCCTTTTGTAAACATATAAAGTAAAAGCACTGTAAATAAATAGTCCATTAAATGTTTTATTTGTTTATATTTTGATTCTCTCAGGTGTAGTCTCTACTGTTGTAAATATGCAACGGGTCACTCATCCTACAGTTCAAGAACTGCTGGCAGGAAAAGCTCTCCTGCCGTGTGTGCTCACCCTCCAGACCAGCACTAGCAGCGAAGCTCCCCACCTTGTGTGGACTCGCATCAGACTCCCAGCAGGTGGTCAGGGCCCCCCTTTGGAGCAGACTGTTCTTTCTGCTAAAGGTCAATAGACAGTGAAAACATCTCAGACAAGAAACAGTGTCATCTAATTGATCCTAAACCCATTTACTTTTATTTTATTTTTAAATGATAAACCTTTTTGTGCCAAAGGTGATGTCATTAAGGTGAATAAGGCTTTCAGTGGACGTGTCCGACTGCCAGGACACACTGCCAATCGCTTGAATGCTACCATGGAGATCTCCAGTCTCCGCACCAACGACTCAGGCACTTACCACTGTCAGGTTGTCATGGGAGATGCCTATGAGAGAGACACTGTGCCCCTGGTGGTCTCTGGTACGTTCTGCAGACCTGGAATGTATTACAGAAATGTGCATTGTTTCTGAAACTAAATAATAGGTTTGATTTCTTTACTCCATCAGTAGATTTATGACTTCACTAATTCATTCTGCTCATTATTTGTCAGTTCTGCTTTTAGTTTTCCACTTGAATGCATGTGTAATTATTTTGTAATTATAAAAACATCAGTCAAGAATTTCATCTGTAAAATTTCATTTGCAGTGACATTTCATCTCCCTGATTTATTGACTTTGGGTTTATTTCTTAAATATAGAAGACTCACAATCCTCCCTGTGTCTCTGTAGGTGTGGTGTTTCATTACCGGGCCCCCACTACACAATATGCCTTTTCATTTTCCGAAGCACAACAGGCCTGCCTGGAAAACTCAGCTCATATTGCCACAGCAGCCCAGCTGTGGGCAGCCTATTACGACGGCTTTGCCAGCTGTGCCGCCGGCTGGTTGGAGGATCAGACAGTCCGGTGAGAAGCTTGTCTCACCCTGTGGTTTCCTGCCTGTTATAGAGAGCCCCATACTCCTTTTGTGACTCTGAGAACCTCCACATCACAAAACTTAATTCAGATGAATTATCATTAACTTCTTGTTTTGAAATCTGCCTTTTCTTTAATACTACAATCCGATTCTTACAGGTTTTTTTTCTGTCCTCAGTCCATTACATAGACCTCCACTCATAGTTCCTGTATTTAAATCAATGACATTTGATTTATTAAATTAACATTATGAGGTTCATTTCTCTTTACGACTCCCTCATGTCTTCACAGCTATTCTGTCCAGTTACCAGAGCTTGGTTGCTATGGACACGAGGAATACTCGGCTGGAGTGAGGAGCTATGGGAAGAGGGATCCAAAAGAGCTGTTTGATGTTTACTGTTTTGCAGAAAAACTTGATGGTATACTTTCCCAACTGTTCATCCATGTACTCAGTTAATAATTTGAGCAGTCGTCTACTTTTTGCATTTTTATTTGTAAAGTGCAAATTTAAAACACAAGCAATCTCAAAGGGAAAGTTAACCACTTTATTTTGCAAAGTCTTTGTCAACAAAAGCAGTACCCCAGTGAACAACACACCTAACCTTCTGACCTGACTAACATACATATTGCTACAGTAAAATGCACATTTTCACCTGGACAGTCATTGTTTAAAACCCTGCAACGGCGCAGAAAGCTTAATAGATAGAAAGTGGTCTTAATAACAGAAAATACATTCTCTTACACTTTAATACCACAGTAATATCTGTCAGTGTAAAAAAGGCAAAATAAACCTTTTATTTTATTAAAGATAGACTGCATACTTCTCAAAGCGTAAAGCCACACAGACCTCCTCGTCACAGGCCTTGTGTTGTGTGTCTCTGTTGTATTCGCCTCAGGTGAGGTGTTCCACTCCTCAGTACCGGGCAGACTGTCACTGTCCTCTGCCTCCGACCGCTGTGTGTCACTCGGAGGGCAGCTGGCAACAGTAGGGCAGCTTTATCTGGCATGGAGGGCAGGCTTGGACAGCTGCGCCCCAGGCTGGCTGTCTGATGGAAGTGTGCGTTACCCTGTGACCTGGCCACGGCCAGACTGTGGTGGGAGCCAACCAGGAGTCCGCACTGTTCCTCCTAACAGCACTACAGACAACAGTACAGCACTATATGATGCCTACTGCTACAGAGGTGAGGGATAAAAGAAACCACTTGTTAAACAATGTTTAATAATAATGGGCTTGATTATAAAGAAATAAATGATAGCATAAGTACCATTTTACTGCCTTGTTAGCTGTGTTGCTGTATCTGTGGAAACCTTGAGTGCCTTTAATGTAGTAACAATGACAATAAATGCCATAGCCTCTGCTGTAGCTATGGCAACACTGATTTTCTGATTCACATTTCCTATTCCACCATCATGCTCTTTGTGAAACTGCTGGATTGGCAGAGCAACTGGAAAAAGGGGGAAATAGGGACAGAAAATGTTGAATCTAATGTTTGTGATCAGCAACCTTGTTTCTGCAAAATACAGTTTTTGAAGTGATTATAAAAGCAAAATGTATGAATTTTCTTTAGGTAAAGTGAAGGATTTTAGGTCCATTTCTCAGATATACTCATCTCTGTGGAAGCCCTGGAGCTACCTCACGGGCTCAACACCAATCTCTGACCTGACAACACAGGAAACTGCCACAAGTTCAGGTATTAGATGTCACCAGCAATTCTGTCATAGCATTCATTCACTGATCAACCAATCAATAAACAGAAGCATAGCATATCTTTCTATATCTGTTCATGATCTTTAGGTGGCAGTGGCATTTCTGCCTCAAACTGGACAGGACTGGTTGACATTGAGGACGAGACCATACACAATGGTTCTGATGCTTGTAAGACTAGTTTACAATATTGTCTTAAAAAAGGTTTGTAACAAAGAGTGTATAATCTAGCTCTTACATCCACAGCCTCAGACCCCTGGTCCGAAGAGTCTACAGAGTCATTTGTTACCCTCCGTATGATACAGGGACAGGTTTCATTTGACTGGGGAGAGTCCCTTGAACCCGGGCCTGACTCAGAGGAGTTTGTCCGACCTCCGGTGAACCCCACTCCTGCTGAGAAAAAGGTTAATCCGGGATGTGATAATTGGACTAAGCAAGTGACATGCAACAACTAAATTGACGCCCTTTGTTTAGGTGATGTCAAAAATTGTTAAATCCATTTGGAAGCCATGGAATTATCTGTTGGGGGGTGGCGATGAGGGAGGGACTCCAACGCCAAATGAACCAGCAAAAGAAAAGGAGACAAAGGAGACTGATGAAGGGTCTCAATCACCCAGTGCAGCACCTGGTGAGTAGTTTAGGGAGAGGTGCAATCATTTGGCTGCATTTACTCCCTCTGAGTAACTCTCCTGCCAGTGGATAAGTCCTTTTTAATACGATCGAAATTAAAGTGAAAACTTGTTTCCATCTTGTTTCAAAGGATGCTTTGTTGTTTTCTCATAAAGAAATGAGCTATTGGATTATTAGTAGGTAACACAATTTAAAACTGCTGATCCATTTGTATTTTATGTGCCACATGCTAGAAAACCTTACATTATCCTTGTGTAAATATAAAGAGTTCTACATTTTTACAAAAACATGTATTTATTTCTGAAATGACAAGTGTTTTGTAACATTTCTTTTCATTAGTTGTATTCATTTCTTTGAACAATTTTTAACTAGAAAACACAAATGAACAGAACACAACGAATAAATAATTTAACAAGTCTAGAGGTTGAAGATTCTCATACAATGCCTGGCTAACTTGACTCTGCTGCACAGTACATAGCCTGTTCCACATCTGGGAACGTTCACAAAAGGGCAGGTAACTTTCAATGAATACTGGATTTATGATTTATTAACCGCAGTTTTATCAAACCAGAGCAGATCCATGTTGTTAATGTTCATAACAGTTAAACAGTCAGTGCTGCCACATCGTTGGACACAACGAGCTGGTAAATCCAGGGTTTGGACGTGAATACTTTGCTTGGAGCAGGTTAGATTGAGTTTGTAAACTCACAAATCTTGCGAGAATGGAGCTGCAGCACACTACAGCTAAATCTGTAATGTTGCAACAGCAGTCAGCATTTTAAAAGGATTATTTATGTCAAGTCTTCCCTGGAACTGTGAAAGCTATCGGATGTCTGCATAACAAAGCAAAGGCACTCTGACCTTCCTGCAGCTCTTTCTGCCTCCTTCATGTCCTCACTAACAAGCTTTGATTGACAGCTTACGTGACAGATGATGAGCTACAGCTACAGGCTCTCATTTTCCAGACAGAGTCAATATATTCAATTTTTCAAAATATGGCTCAATGTTTTTCTCATATTTTTGTTAGTTCCCTTCACTTACCACTGATGCAGATGCTTTGACTCAAAATATGAACGCATGTGAAAAAAAGAACCTGTCGATGGCTCCCAGTGGACCTCGCCAGCAGCAACACCATCTTTAGTTTTTTAATTACACTTGTGTTTTCCACGCTGCCACCTGTCAGGATGTCTGAGGCCTTTAGTTGCTTGAAGATCTTACTCATGTGTTGCTCTTTTTAAGGCTGAGCGGAAAATAGAGCTTTGAATGTTTTTGCCTTATCATTGTAAATATCAAATCAAAAAGTTGAGAGGGTTCATAGAAATAACAGTAATACATTATACTTTCTTCATCTTTGTCTCATCTTTGCATTTGTAGAAGTTATATATTGTGCACAGCAGTGTTTTATAGTTGCCAGGCAGTATAAGAGCTTTGTTTTAAAAGATTTATCTGATGGACAGTGTTTTTGGCAATGCAATCCAAATCCATAAAATCATTTTTCTTTTCTTTATTGCTTATGGCTTTGTCTTCTGGTCTGTTTGTGCTACCATTATTGCACTTCTGACTTTCTTTCTTTTTTTGCTTTTTGTTTATTCCGTCTGCAGGTCTATTTTCTTGGGGGAGTTTATTGTTAGATGGTCTCTCAAGGGAAGACCCAACACCCGCCAGTGAAGATGCCCCCACCCGACTGGCCGCCTCCACTGCTTCTTTGACTACAGATAGCATCAATCTCTTGGAGAATATCCAAACGCATACGTTCACTATCTCCAGTCCTGAACCGCAAAGCACCATCTCCACAAGTGAAACCTGGATACGCATTGAACCTGAAACCACAACACAGCTGAGCAGCAAAAAAGACGAGACACCCAGAGCTGGCCGAGGAAGAGGAAGGGGCAAGAAGCACAGAGGTGAGGATAAGGTTAAAACTGAAGAAGAGGGGAGTGGTGAAATGACGGGGGCTGAAGCCAAAGGGGAGATCCACATGTCACGTCGACCAGTAGGAACGAGCAAACCAAGAGAAAGATCGAGAGAGAGGAATAGAGAGAGGGGGCACAGGAAAGGGCAGACCACTACGACAGCTACAACCACAACAATGACTCCTCTAGAGTCCACAGCGGTGTCCACTGATGGCTCAGAAAGTACAAACTTTTCCATGTATGATGCCAGCACACAAACAGAAATGACATCCTCAACTACAACAGACGCATCTACATCTCCAACCTTCTCCCAGGCCACAAAATCTTATACCCAATTCGAACCATCACCCCCTTTTGCCTCCCTTTCTCCATCACCCTCTTTATCTTCCTCCACATCCCAGCCTCAGACTTCAACGCTCGAATCAGGACACACCACATCCTCCCCTCACGACCAGAGCACGTCCACTGACCCTGTTAAGTCTCTTAACTGGGTCCCATTGAAGAGTTTGGTGTTGAACAGCTCTCAGGAGTACATTCCACCAGTATTGTCAAGCCCCCGTTATGAGGAAGTGCCTGTCTGGTCTCACGCCGTGGGATCGGGGGCCCTGTTACCTGGCAACATGGAAGAAGAGAGCCAAAGAGGAGCGGACAACAATAGTACTCTCAGCCCGACAGGTGAGCATTGTGTTAGATTGGGACTAATGCAATTCTCATCTACAAATAACTTTTCAAAAATACAGATGAATAGGTAGAGCCACTGAATTATTGTCTGTAATGTATATAATGAAAAGATCAAGAAATATTTTTGCACACTGTTTCTTCTGTAATGGCAAAGATAAGAAGCATTACGTTTTATTTATCTATATCTATATCTATATCTATATCTATATCTATATCTATATCTATATCTATATCTATATATATATATATATATATATATATAAATCTAAAATAAAATAAAAATATAAATATATATATATATATATAAAAGAAGCCATTTAGGTAACGATAAATAATAAACCTACACAATCTGAAACACCCTTGTCAAATTGTAGAATCTAACAACAACAACATTTTGATCTGTTACACTGAAAGAGACCATGGAAAGGATACGAGGCATTATTTTTTACTGTAATTCCTATTGGTTATTACACAATAATATATCTATGCTGTTAGATAGACCAACCTTTACAATGTATTAATAGTGGCTTACTTTTTGGAATACATGTATGCATTCCCGAGTGCGTAAGGCACATTGCTGTCTCTGTACACAATATGTTAAGTCTGCAGCACGGGCCATAGGAGTGAGGCTCCAGGCTGGCCACCTGGTTTGCTACTTTATTTCTGCCTGATAATGAGAACACAAGCAGGAAGCCTCCTATCACTCTGTAGTTAAAGATGCCTGGGGGACTCTTAGCATCACATGTCTTTGCTGATTTATTTTGCTTGCTTTTCAAAGCAGCGTGTGTCAACGGCAGCCATCTCTGTGTTGTGAGGATGGAAAACAGCTGTAGACCATGTTGACAAGAAGCCAAAGGCAACCATATGGGGAACCACTCTTGTGTTGATGGATTGACTCTTGTGCTCTGAGACATAAACGCACAGGCAAATAACACAGTTGAATATCAATTGCGACGCAAACTGAGACTAGATCAGACCAAAAGCCACTGTCTTATCCTTCAGCTCATTCCCTTGTGGTTGTGGTTTTAATGGCACTAGTCAGTATTTGTTTTCTTCAGTGGATCACAGAACTTCATCAGTCAGCTTAATCAATGAGAGAGAAAGAAATGGGAGGCTCAGGTTGTTTCCAAAGGACCTTCAGCAGCAGCAGCACATCATTCAGGAGCATTTATGCTGACAGCTGGAAGTACATTTAGGGCACAACTGCTCAATACCCATACTCTTTTTGCTCCAAAGTTAAAATAAGTTTTTTAAAAAAGTGCACAAAGCACCATTAGGAGTCCTGGAAAAGAAAACACAATATTTCCATCATATCTTTAGCTGTGTTTACGCCAAAGGTAAATGTGATATAATACTCACAGGTGTTGCTTCTGCTGGGAAGTATTATCCACTAACTGTCCTATTTCTGTGAACTTATTTCTTTGTTTTGGCTGGTGCCAGCTTATTGTTGTTTTTAGTAGCACTTGTGTCAGAAGTGAAGCAAGGGACAGTCCACCCTGTCTGCTCCTCCTACACTGTATTGATTTTTCTGCACCACTTGCTTTAATGAACAACCAATTGCACAAGGTTTATCTTTCACATACACCAGCCTTAGTCACTGTACCCAATCTGTCTGTCATAATAGTTGATATCTGTCAGGATGGACCATGACCTTGACTGATGCAGAAGGTGCTAGTGCCCGTTCAACTTATGTGCATTTAATGAAATGCATGACTGGTTTTAGCATCTGACTTCAGCACAATTCAAAACACGCAAAAGATTAGCTCTGAAAATGTATAATAAATCTAAGGTTCAAGCTCATATACTGCTGGAAGCCTTGTAATTGAAAACTCACAATCTTTTATTTTTGCTTAGTGCCTCAGCACATTTTGTGTTGTCCAATACAGCTGCCTGAATGGTGATACTTCAGATGTGTGCTTGTGGTTAGTTATTGGACAGGATCTGCCTTGGGGCTAATCATAGCAGTGGTATTGATTTTTGCTCATTGTACCATGTAAACAGAAACACACCATCCTGCTGTGAGCCTCACATGCCGCCTTCTAAACGGTCCTTGGTGTTAGAGAGCTGGCAGAACAAAGACTCCCACAGCTGAGCTCTGTGTCCAGAACCAAAGAGTGCTGCTTTGCAAAAACCTTAACTTGCTATAATGAGCGGTGGAGGGGAAAGACACATGGTGATGTTTCAATTGATATGGAAATGTGTAATTGTGGACTGGGGACCACACACGCACACATTTAGGGGTTGAATAGTGGGGCCGAGGCGCACGGCGGGGGGTCCGCTTGTTTCTGTCAAAGGTGCCTAGTGTCTGAAGTTCTCACACTGCACACTACGCTCAGCCGAACCAGTCAAGGCCCGCGTTTCCATATGGTAACCATGACAACGGTGGCTGTGAGTGGATGGTAAGGTTGAGTCTCTGTGGCTTCTGATCTCTTTGAAAAGAGACGGAGTGGGAAATGGATATGCATGTGCTGTAAACACTGGTTTGAGCTGCTGCTGTGATGGAAAATAAGGGTGACATTTGCGTTTGATCATACATTGATTATGCTTGTTTTTCCAGAAATGTTGTTGGCCAATGCAGGGTGTTAAGACACTTTCACAACCAGATGTAGTATACAAAACTCGCTATATTACAAATTAATTATCCTGTATTCATTTAATTGCCCTCTTAAATTTCCCTGCCCCATCCATCTGTCTCTTTTAGTCGAGGTGGAGCCCTGCGTGACAAACCCGTGTCTGCATGGAGGAAAGTGCCTTCCTCAGGGGACAGGCTACAGCTGCTACTGCCCACAAGGATTCACCGGGGAGAACTGTGAGATCGGTGAGTGATGCTACCCCCACATCCCACACACACACGTTGGCATGATAAAATCAGCTCAGTGTTAGTTCCTACATATTAATGTGAGATTTTACTACAGCCCATTGGCAGGTCAAAGGCCAAGTTGTATATCAAAAAGAAAGATTGAAGAACAGTCATTGTACATTCAGAATGTCAGACATTTGTCAAAAGGTCATTAAAGTCCAAAACATCTATTAACATGAACCCAATGCCAATATTACCAATAAACATTTTTATATAAGTAGTTTTGACTTATCCTAAACCCCCTGGTGCTCAACACATCTGACTTTACTCTCTTTATTACACTGACATATTTAATTCTTAAAGGTTTGGAACAGAGTCAAAACGTTCACAAAAAATTAATTTAAGCTTTTTTTTTTTCAAGGTGATTCACAAATTCACATGTAATCATGTGTTCCCTGGCCCTAGGCTACTCAGCCTTCACATAAATCCATTGTTTTTAGAAAACAAAACAATGGCAGAAATACAAAATAGACTTTCATTGAAAAAAAAGGGCTGTGAAGTTATAGAGATGACTTCAATTGGAAGTCATATCCATGTGTGATAAAAAAAATCAATAAAAAAATAAGACAGCAGACGTCTTCTTTTCAGTCTGTACCTTTTACTTTTACTTTTTAATGATAAATTCTTGGAGCGACATGAATTGCTATTTTGACAGATCCTGATTTCCAAATGGTGCAGTAGGTAGAATTTTTGGAATATGCCAATTGTCATTAACTGTGAGGTAATGAGGTATTTTGTGGAAAATAATACAATATAAATGAGTGATGTTTATATTTTGTTCTAGATCTCATTCTTGCTTTTATGAAAAGAGATTGGGTGTCAAAGACGAAAAGCTGTATCTGGTTCTAAAGTGAACTAGATACATCTGTTCAAGCTCTAAAAATACCCTTAAATGAATATGTCGATGTTTTTTACAACAAAACTAACAGAAGTGTTACAGACTGCTTTTAGGTCATAATCATTCCTAAATTAGACACCGACAAGTCACAAAACCGGACAAACTACAACATACTTACATACTTATCCTTAATAAGAACTTTTTTTTTCCCAACGATGTTGCAGAGTGACATAAAGTGCCAATACTTATTACATCGTGTGACATAATGACTGTCATATTTAAGTGTAGTGAACATTTTTCCCTCATTTAGGAGCCAAGCTGTGCCAGTAATATAACTTTTATAGCTGCATCCACTCAGCATTCCCAAGCAGTCAGCTGCACTACATTTTGACACTAAGTTATGGTTCTGTCTTAACAACCCTAATGTCTTCCTTAACACATGCTCAGCTCATTAGAGAGCAGTCTCCAAGGACATGAACATATTTATGAATAAATGAAGCACATACAGTTACAAACTCCTGTATATTTATAGGCTGGCAGTCCCACTTGGCTCGTGCTATGTGTCTGTTCTATGTCATAATGTGGTCCGTCAGGTGGTCAGATTGACAGCCAGCAACTTTGTGTGGGTTACTTTGCTCTAAGGCACTGTATGGATTTGCAGAATTTGCAGTATTTTCTCTCTCAGGAGCTCCTTAATCTTTGCATAATGCATGGAAAGCATGAAATGAGATCAGACTGTTTTTTAAGCAAACAACAAAGCCTTGGACCTTTTTAAGTGGAAGTATGTGGTGTGGGTTATAAACTTTATGCTGATGGAGGAGCTGCAAGGTCATTCAAGGACTTGTAAAGTTATCTTCTGTACCCATGTTTTTTGGCTGATTGTGTCACCTACGTGTGGGCCATATGTAACACAAACATAGCATACTGTGATTAGAACACATTCCAAATGCATTTAGGAAATTTGTGAGCCAGCTACTTTACAGCTTCAATTCAAACTTGTGTTATGGAATCATAAATGTGTCACTTAAACATCATCTTACTTCATCTATTTTTAAATAAACAAAAACTGTCACATTAAAGGCAAGTCTTTGATCAAGACTTTTAATAACAGCTAAATTTAGTTTCACATCCTGTTACTTCTGTAATAATAAAACAAAAAATGTAAGAATGACACGAATGAACGTGGGCTATGAATGCATCAGACTTTGTAAGACTAAAGGTGACTGGAGTTTGATTTGTCTTTCACATTGACTGCCTCACAGCCATTGATGCCAGTGACCTTTTCAGGCTTTCCTCTTTTTGCTTAAAAACCGTCCAGATCTGAGGAGACTTTCAAGCAAAGTTGGAACTTTTAAGTGGCTTCTTCTGGCACTCTGCTGTGAGCGCTAATAGATTTCTGCAGTCCTGGGGTAAAGTTCTTATTTTGGGTCCAAAAACCCCACAGCGAAGAAAATAAGATTATATTCCCACCACTCATGACACTAAAGTGATACATTATTGATTCTGAAGAAAAATGTTTCTTTTAGATGATTTGGTTTGTCTGACATGTCGGAGTGTGCATGTGGTCAGCTGCAGGAGAGTAGCTGCAAAGGTTTCTATTGTTTTTATTGTCTTGGGTAAATATCTGCCAAAACAAGGGTTTTGACCTGGTCAGTGTTGGCTTTTCTGCTAAAATGTATGACTATGGTTGATGTAGCAATGTTATGTTTAATAATTTGTAAAGGATACAAAAAGAAAACATTTCTGATAAAATTGGAACAAATAACGGTGCAACAAGACTATAGTGTATTACAGTTATTAATGCACTGTAACACAAATATAACACAACAAAGGTCTCTTCTTCTTGTGCCACTCTTAGAATTGTAGCAAACACCCACAATTTCATCCTGTACACCGCACATATTTCTCATTTTGGACTGATAAGATTGGCAGTCACACTGCTCTTACCGCTTCTCCTCTCTCATTCACAGATGTTGATGACTGCCAGTCCGAGCCTTGTGAAAATGGGGGCACTTGTGTTGACAAGATTGATTCTTTCCTCTGCCTTTGCCTCCCCAGTTACGAGGGAGATACATGTGAGAAAGGTACGGTATGGCACACATTACATTAATATGGAGAAAAATAAGAATTCTAACATATTTTCTTCAGGTTGTATGAATTAGTAGACCACATAACAACAAATTATTTAATGACAAAACCAGATGGCAGTATTCCACACCCCGCAACCGAAATGTGAATTACAGTAAATTCACTGTGGGGTTTCTCATGAAATAGCACAGACAGGACAACGGGGTGATGGAGAAACCTCTTATCTGAGCACAACTATGGGATAATAGATTATAGTTGTCTACTTCTCCATCAAGAGGTAAAACGAGACATAACAGGCCACCCAGGATAACAGTTTCTTAGTCTTTTGTTGATCACTCTACAATGCAACAGACTGACATCATTAAAATAGAGTACTGAAACTCACTGATAACAATATTTGACATTAAAATTCAGAGACAGAGATATATCAACACATTGTAAATCTCACTGATGCTACCAATCGCAGCATTTGGGACTCACATGACTGCACAGGACACATACTAAATGCACTGAAGACATGAGGCTAGGTGTTATTGGCAGCTTCTATGTTTTTGAACTGGTAAATTTGAAAGAAAACCTGCTCTTATTTTTATACAATATATTATATATAACAAGCAGTCTTCAGTTCAGGTTCTACTGTACATGATCAATAACCAGTAAACACAAAAGCATGTAAGGATGCCCAGGTTAGTGCAACTTTGGAGTAGCTGGTTTAGCACAGACACACAAACAAATGCTGAATCATCAGCTCCAGTCCCTGCAGCTTCAATCCTGCAAGTGTGTGTGGTGCACTGGACTGGTTGTAATGAGGATTAATGAATATCTAACCTTTGCAGTTATAAATGAATCCACAGGTCTCAGTGTTATTGATGAATACTAATAGTGCAGAGAGAATGCCACATGTGTCATGGATTGAAAATGGGCCTTCAGCTTCTAACATAAGATGCTACTGCTGTATATTTCTGTCTGTATTTGGCCCCCCAAAAATAACTTATTTCCTATTTCTGTCCTGCTCCTACAGGCTGTTTTATCTTACCCTGTTTCTGCATTTAATACATACTTCTCTCACTCTGTCTTGCTCTATTCATCTCACAGACATAGAAGGTTGTGAGCATGGTTGGAGGAAGTTCCATGGCCACTGCTACAGGTAGGAACAAAGAAAAATGCTCCTCTGTGAAAAGATAAAAAAAAAATTGAATTCACAATACATTTAAGTACTGCCACAGGTGCCTCATATATTTGCATTACTCTCATACCCTGAAGTTCACCAGGACATACTTACTGCCACGCTATACTGTCTGAACCCACCACACTGCATAATGTATGAAATATGTATTTTCATATCCTCCACTGCAGGTACTTCACTCACCGACACACATGGGAGGACGCAGAGAGAGACTGCAGAGAGCACAGCGCCCACCTCACCAGTGTGATCTCTGCCTCTGAGCAGGAGTTCATTAACGGTATGGGTTTGCATCTGATTTAAGAACCATTAGAAACAAAGCTAAAGTAGACAAATACCACAGATTAGGATAAAAGGAGGCAGTGAATGCAGTTATGATTGTAGTGATTTGAGTTATTAAACAAGAAATGATTAACTAAATGACTAACTTCATATCATGTTAGTTAGCATTAGCTTTTGTCATTAGCCATAGGTGTACTGTAGAGTAATATACAGCTTACCTGCTTGGTATGGTTTGAAATAATGTAAATGTGCAGATTTTTGCTTTAGTTCTTTTTTGTTTGCTTAAAGCAGAAGGACTAGATCACCCATGGTACATATATACAGACAAAACTGCATCTACTGCTATGTACAAACAAAAATATACAGAAAGGTAAAATAACTAGAAAAGTGAGTGGCACTATAATACAGTAAAAGCATCATCAAAGATACTTACTTATTGGTACTGTACATATATTAATGATGAATGGAAGCATGCCTGGTGGCTTCTGTGTAATAAACCTGAAAAAGTACATTGTAAAATTCACAAAATGACTTTTTACTCATAGGTCTGGGCCATGACAACGCCTGGATTGGTCTGAATGACCGCACAGTTGAGGAAGACTTTCAGTGGACTGATACTAATGATTTGGTGAGGGTCTGCATTATTCTTCTATCACAGCCCATTGCAACCCTGTTGTCTTTAATGTTTTTGGAAAATTGTCTTTTTAAATGCGCCATATAGATTAAAGTAAATGTGCTTGTATTTTGTTTTTGCTGTGCAGGTGTATGAGAACTGGAGGGAGAGCCAACCAGACAATTTTTTTGCAGGAGGGGAGGACTGTGTGGTGACCATTGCCCATGAGGACGGCAAGTGGAACGACGTGCCCTGCAATTATAACCTGCCCTACATCTGCAAGAAAGGCACAGGTACAGAAAAAAGGACTACACTCAATAACACCAATGTTGACACTAATGTTAAAATATTGTTGAAGAGCTGATTTCCAGCATGACGGTTACTGATGTTTATTCAGACATTATAAGAATATTTGGTGCCTTCACTGGCTGCCTTCAAGTGTTATATCAAAAATCCCTGGCCACAACAGTTCACACGGAGCTGCCTTTTATCACAAATCACCAGAAGTTTCACAACACTAGCAGTTTTTCTCTGTTGTAACTGAAGATTCTTTTACCTCATGTACAGACTAAGTGGAGATTACTGATTGTTTCACAAACCTGTATTGATTTTTAGGAGTAATATCAATTTCAGTGTGTCTTCCCCCTCAGGGCTCACTTACACTTCTCCAGAACTGTGGTTGCAGTTATTTCCAATTACTGAAGTGAAATGCTCCAAGACATGTTTTTGGCAGAGTTTTGCACATACTTTGTTCCTGAATTCAATAAGATCCGCCTCCAACTGAATAACCTGACAAAGAGGGAGACAGTCAGAATAGGCTTAACAGTCTTGTTTATTGGGTTGTTGTCTTATCACTTTTTAGTTTGGCATCTGTTGCTCAAGGGCCAAATTTGTTCACTTAGATCCTGTACAAGGCTGCCATCTACAGGCAATTATACTGACTACAGAATGAAAACTTTAACCAAAGGGACTATTTTATGCTTAAACTAACCAGTTTGGTGAGTGATTAATATGCTCTCTGTACAATTGTGTTTTCAGTTTTGTGTGGGACCCCACCCGCAGTGGAGCACGCACATTTGGTCGGACGTTGGAAATCTCATTATGACATTCATGCAGTGGTGCGCTACCAATGTGCTGAAGGCTTCTACCAGCGCCACATCCCCACCACACGATGCAGGGCGGACGGGACCTGGGAAAGACCCAGGATCATCTGCACAAAGTGTAAGTTTATTTTATTAAGGGTTTTGTCTAGTGTATGTTATTTCATTCATAAAGTTCTTATTTTCAGTGTGTTTGTTTTTGAAAAAAATTGTCAAATGTGTGTTTCTCTCTTTGAATATTGAAATAAGAAAATCTAAAAAGCAATAAATGAATGCAGTGATTCTCAAACCTTTCTCACTAAGTACCACCTCAAACAATATCTAGCTCACTGGGTACCACCCACTCTTGTTATATTACTTACTGGTCATATAGAAGTGGAGTCACAGTAAACTATTTAAATACTGTATATAGTCATTTCTCAGGGGTCAAGTTTGATTGCTTTATAAATTTTATTTAAATTTTATGATTATATTTGGCTCTGAGTACCACTCAAGAAAGTCAGAGTACCACCAGTGGTACTCGTATTAACTCTGTATTAATGTATTAACCTCTCATCTTCCTCTCTTTGCTCTCAGCTCGGCGATCACACCGGTATCGACGCCACCACCACAACCAACATCACGAGCACCACGGCCACAGGAGACATGGAGACGGGCACAAGGCCCGAGAGGATGCGCACAGCTACTACTGAACCAAATAATACTCTATTTGTGATGCCTAGGTGCTAACAATGGCCCATAATGACAACCAGTAGTTCACACCAGAGTCATTATTGTTCCTGTTTCTCTTTCATTCAAGTCCTCTGAAGTCACTGATTTCAGTTTTTTTTACCTGTTTTAACAGAGGTCCATGTGAACACTAACTATAACAGTAATTCCATTAAGATTCTAACCTTTGAATACTAATCCCCTTTGATTGACAGAAGTGTGTGTATGTGTGAGAGTGTTTTGAGTGAAACTCAACTGCTGAGTCACTTTTTGGTAAACATTTTGCTTGTGTTTCATTCTAGTATTCTGTTCACAAAGTGCAGATGTAATTGATACAAATAGCAGTCAGTCCCTTGTCCCATGTGTCCTCTAGCTGTTACTTTTAATAGAGCACCCTTTCTTCTACTGACATGAGTTTTATAATATTTGGGATGTTTTGTGTACTATTTATTACAAATTATTTGCTAGTTCTTTCTTTTTTACTTAAAAAAACTGACATACATACCTTTTTCTATTGCCAGTCCAATAATCAGTCAGTAACCAAATGAATCAGTTCATTGCTTCTAATCCCTGTAGTGCAAATACTTTGTTGATTGTTATTGGCTGATCCCTGATCAATAGACGGGCCTTGTCCAATCAAATAGATTCCAATCAGAAACATAGTCTGGATCAGATTATACAATACTCTGCTGAGGTAACCACTTGATTGTATTATAATGGCTAAACCCTCTTGATCTTTGCACGGCTTTTTACACAATGGATAGAATGTATTTTTCTTTTGTCTTTGTCCCTTGGATGTTTAGTCCATCCTATACGTTTTTGGTGTTCTTATGACGTTTTGTCCTGCTGTTGAATTTCATTCTTAATAAAGTACAAAAATGAATGAATGGCAACATCACTTGAATAATTATTTTACAAATTTCTCAAATGACTTCACAAAGCAGAACTAGCTTTGCACAACTGTTTCTATGGATGGTTGCAAATATTTAGTAATGATGTTTAAATGCATTGGCTGTCGTGTGAGGTGTGATAAACGTCTCCTTTTAGGCTATATATATATATATATATATATATATATATATATATATATATATATATATATATATATATATATATATATATATATATATATATATATATATACAGAGCCTGGTGCGTCATTTGTGCTGTTGTTGTGTGTGCGACAACTCACCCAGATCCAGGGTTCATTTCTTATCACTCTTAGCAGCAAAGTTAACTGGGCCATTGATGACTTCACCAACACAGACAACTGATAAACATACAAACTCCTCCCTTCACAAAGAAACACAAACCTACCAATGTGCAATAAGTGAACATTGTTAATCACAGCAACCTCAAAATGTCTAGTATCTACTTTTTAATGCTTAAAAAACAAAGTTTCAGTAAACTTTATCAATATGTTCTTATTTAGATGATTGTGTGGAAGGCATGGTAGAAGGCACATCTGTCCTGATCAGTGATTTAAAGACAGTCTTGAGCGTATGGTGACTGGACATCGGAGTCCCCTGAACGCTGTGTGAGCTGATCACAGTTTTTCATCAACAGCCTCCTATCATGGTCCAATAGTCCAACAGTTTCTACAGGGAGTGCTGTGTGCGCTGATGAAAACGTTACATCGCAGGGACACTGTAAAACCATATTGTTCCTAGGTCCTGTGCTTGCAGCTGTGTGGTCTACTTTTTCTTCTTGTCATTGCTGGTCTGTCCTTTAGGAACAGGTTTCATAAAATAAGCAGGGCTGGTAAAGCAGCGCAGGGCCAAGAGAGCAGGCACGGCAGCAAGCAACACATTGAGGGTGATAACAGGCCACCATTTGTCTGTTGGGACTCTGTATGTGAAGGGAGTGCGAGAGTGCAGAGATGCTCCGATATGGCACCACTGAGCCTGGGGAGAGTGGAGCAAGAGGAGGTTATACTTTTGTACATAGCAATTGGATACCTTACAAAGAGCTATATTTAATACCTGAGCCATGGCTCCAGCAAAGAATACTGTCCAGTCCAGCATCCAGCCACAGCCCGGTGTGGTCAGACCATAAATTAAAATGACCATTAAAGGCAGAGCGTAGAAAAAGTACATCAGCATCTGCAGAAAAATAAACATTTTAGTTCACAAAGTAATTACTTTTAATTTTTATATTTTCTTGTTCAAAGCATATAACAAATGTTTCAGCAGTCCATTGAAGTTGCAGTCAGAATCCTCAAGTATTTTTAGAGGACTATTATTAGTGACAGGACTTTAATTAGATGACAGATTTCAGTGACTTCACTCAACTCACCATAATTCTGGGAAAGCCGACAGGGTCTTTAAGGTAAGGCTCATACTGGTAGATGTAGTTGAAACAGGCATCTAGAGGACAGTCCAGAACAACCTTAAGAAAAAGGGGAATGGGTAAATGCAGCTATCTACAGCTTTGTAAGATTGCAAAGCAAAGTTTTCCACTTACAAAACCCCTAAAAGTAGTGAAGACTATTGCTCCCAGTAACAGGAGGGACAGAATCAGGTCGACAGGTCGAGAAAGCAGACCTTTCTTCTGTTCCCTTGCAATCTAGACACACAAAGAATCAGGTTTAATAAAAAAGAAAACACATTCTGACAACAGTTTGGGCTATACATTTCATTATCAATGGAATACCGTACCTTATCTGCTGTTACAACATACATCTCCCTGGGCCTGCTAAAGAGCACAGATGCAGCCCACAATGGCACCAGGAAGAAGAGCATGTTCTTCCAGAAAGCTGGTCTGATATTTGAGCCATATTTACCTAGAGAAATATAGTTAAGTTATAAATACTAGTGGAAAAACACAGCCAATGTCAAAGGTATGTATAAAGCCATATCTCACCAATGACCACTCCTGGGATATGGACAAGTTGGTGGGAAATGGATGACCCGGCCCATAGCAAACCAAGGCTACGATAAGACTTCCTGCTTACAAATTAGATTTTGTCATTACGTTACTGAAGAACAGATACTTAATTATTGGTGGACATGCTGCAGAATTACCCTTTAAACATTCGATGGATTATAGTGATGAAAAGGACAAAGTGAACAATGCCTTCCCAATAAGACATCATTACAGCATAAGATGCACTCAGTTGAGGCTCACCCTAAGGACCATAGACAGGATATTGACATAGTCTAAACTGATTTTAAGAATGTGTAGCAACATGAATTGCTTTTGAAACTGAGAAAAGATTGATTTTACCATCTTTAGATAAAAGGCCATGAAGCCTGAGATGAAGCCGTCCTGCTCTAGAGCATTAGTGAGGCCCACCATGCAGGTGAAGGAGAACTCTGCAAAAACTGTTCAAAGACAAACACATTTAGATTATCAATATCTCCAGACTTAATGATGTTGAAGTGTGTTTTGTACCATAGAACAAAGGGTCCACGTTGGTCTTGTGTTGCACAATGAGGAGCAGAATAAGCAGAACCGATCCCAGGATGACCATCCCCATTCCCAGGATCGGTAAGGGTCTGAGGATGAAGAATTTATTCACTTGTTGAATAAGGTCTCTTATATTAATCTTCATAATTAACTTAAAGCATGTATGTTTGTTTTGAGTCTTGCAGTAATCCTTATGTTTGAATTGTCAAAGTAGGTTTGAATAAGGTTACCTCAGGTTAAAGCGACACTCACTCTTTTCTAAGCCATGACACACATTGTAAGGCTATTCCAGCTTTAGTAGGCTATACCTCCATATAGCTAAGTGAATGAATGAAGACACTTTCACTTACTCCTGAAGCACCGGGATGTTGTTCATGCCGTACAAAACTCCAGGAGCCAACAGAGACAGCAGAACGACGCACAGTTCAGCCGGCAGCCTCATCCTTCAACACGTGTTGACTGATCTTTTAGATGTTATTTAAAAACTTTAACTCCCGAGGTCTTTTTTCCCAACTAGACAGGGGAATGACTCAAACGTATGCCTACTCTGACGGAAAAGCCTGTAATCACCAGGTGTGCCTTTGATCTGTGACGAAATGAGGCACTATCTGCTTAGTCTCAAAGTTCAAGTCAGTGACAGGATTTTTAAAGAGAGAGTTCTGTGGAGGTCATGTATTAACTATAAAAAAGATTTTTGTTGGTTCTTTTATTTAGGTTTTGATCAAAACACGTTAAGCCAACAGTTGAACTTTGTAATTGTTTATTAATGCACATACTGACACCTACTGGCTGAGGCCAGTGTGTGTTGCTTTATCATAAAGACTGAACAGAATAGTAACAAAATTGCAGCAATGCTTGGCTCCATCATCTCCCTTGTTGTGTATTTGAACACTGATTGCATTTAATAGTATGACACAATATAAACATCTAGGTGAGTTAGGTGCACTGGTTAGGTGATAGAAAATACAAATCCTCCTGGTGCCACACTGGCCCAGAAGTTCTCTTACAAAGCCATCTGTGCTCTTTGGTCTAAGATTAACAATTCCTCTTTCTCATAAATCCAATCTTGATTAAATTCAGGATTAAATCTAAAATAGAACATAGAGTTTACAAAAGAGATTATATTTGTTTTCAACAAGTCACAGTTTTCTTTGTTTAAATAATTAACAAGTTTTCCCTTCATAAACCTGCCATGTTGCTATAGTTTGTATGCATTGTAAGCATCAGCATTACGCAACGTGTTGCGATGTTGATGAACACGACTACATCTAATGCAACTTTATCCAACCTTTATCTTCTGTAACAAAGAGGATTACACCTCTGTTACCAAAGAAACTTAGTGACCAGTGGAAAGCAGAGCACAGCAAGGGGTGGGGAGAGGAGCCTACGGACAGACTAAAAGACCTGTGAGCAGCTCGCAGGCACACAGCAGCACAGACAGTTTTTTGAGGTGACACAATTTTCTTTCCACTTTTCAAGTGCCCTCAATTTGCCACCATGCTGCACCCTTTAATAATTGGCATTATGACTGTGAACACATCTATGACCGTCATCTACTGGACCTTCCTTCTGGGTGATGTCTACCTTAGATGGCTCTCGGAGCCAGAAGACAAACCCAAGAAAGTTGTCTCTCCAGCTTGAGGAAGATATAATGGACCTGCCTGAATGAATGCTTTTGTTTTTTTTATCTGCATAGGAATAGTCAGCTTGAAAGGCGTTCTTTGGTTCTGATTTTGCAGTTCATCAACTTTTATTAGAAGACTCAGAAAATAAACAAAAAGGAAGCCAAAAATTAAGGTAATTCTTTTTTAGTATTTTACTGTCGTTACCCGGTGATGGTTTATGTTGTGTTTGTTAATGTTATACTAGTAGTGTTTATACAATATCTCAACCAAAATAAAGCTCTTTATGCATGCTTAAATAAAAATCACTTTGGAGGTGCTGGGTTTTTAATCAACAGCAGTGATAAATACCTCTCTATAAATAAAGAATGTAGTTACATTTTGTTTAAATGTTTGCCACACAGAGCAACAGTTTTGCCATTTGCTGACTCAGTGAAGGTGTCATAGTGACACTGGTGTGTGTCACCCAAATCCGGTCAGGGATTACAAAGAACACCTTGATAAAGACACAAAGCCAAGCTCACCCTCAGTTACACTGCTTTACCCACGTCCTCTCTATCATTTCTGCTTCTCTTCTCCACAACATGACGGACAACTTCTACTATGGGCTGCATCCCGTCTCCTGGTTCATCCTCTTAGCTAACCTCGCCGTTACAATCTTTGAATGGCAGTTCCTTGTTTCCCAGTTTCGCCAACTTTCTGCGGCACAGAAAGAGAAAGAATCCAAAGTCGGAAACTGAGAAGCATCTGTTTACCGGTCAACTTTAGAGAAATGGTGGGTATTCTGTTTGTTGTAACATAGCTTCCAAGTCTTTTTTTTATATTGTTCTGACATTTGTTTGTATTTATTTGCAGAGCAGTCCAATTTCTGACAAGTCAAACCAATCAGCTAAGGCGCCGGTTCAAACCCTGAGTAGAAGGTAAATGCATATCCATTCATCTATTTTGCCATTAAATCTAGACATCGCCGCTTATTTATTAGTTGTGTTTTCCATCTGCTCAGTTATGAAGTAGGAAATGAGATGTGAACATATATAGTCATACATCAGCAATGACTTTAAGATGGGCTTAAGATGAAAAATAATAGCATGGTTCTGCTTTAAAACCAAGAGGAACTGTGTTTATCATGATGTATGTGTTATAGTATATACATTAAAGCAGTGTGGCATTAGAGGACATAAGCCTCTTTGGTGTATTAGTGTCCACCTCACTTCACTCATATCTCTAATCCCTACAGATGAAAAGCTGATATTGCTTTGTGACTGATTCAATCCTATTAACTCTGTCTGTCCTATATTCTTCTCACTAGTGTCTCACACTGTTGGCTCCCCAGGAAATCTTTTACAAGGGCCCTGCTGGACAGAGTAGAAGGAAGAATGTTGGGATTTAAGTCTAGACAAAAGATTAGTAGAATTGGCACACTAGTGGCATCTGATCTCCCGCATCTAAGGAACTGGAGATGTTGTTTTCTAAAAAGAGACTGTGTTAGATTTGAGCCATCACAACATTTCCATCTGTCAAAATCAAAAAGTGTTAAATGTTTATTCTTCTTCTACCCTTTTTTCTCTATGCACTTTATATTTAGTATTCACCATGTCATAAAGGAGTTCAAAGGTATCCACAACTCAACTGGACTTTAGTGTATCATCTAAGTGGAAAAAAATACAGTATGGACCAAGAGCCAAGAGTTGTGTCCCTGAATGCCTTGTTTGACCAGCGTCAGCTCCTGCAATTGCCAAAACAACAACGAGAAGAGGCCTATTTTGTGGATTACATCCCACCACCAAGGGATAGTATATCTCTGCCCCCCAGTGTCTTGTATATTCTACTTGGAGTGACCTTGGTAATAGTGGCCACGTACGCTATAGTTGGACACCTCATTATAGATTTAATGCATGACCTGGCAGGTAACAGCCAAGGTGGATGTTGTCATGACTGCCCATTTTACTTTTCCAACCTTGATCTCATTCTTTGATCATTTTCCGTCTTATCCTTGGTTAATGTTTTTGCTTTGCTGAAATTCAGTACTTGACCATATTTACCCTGTGGTTTGTTTTCCCATGATGTTCCTGAACTGTTCTTAATTCACACTAAAAACACAAACTTATATTCTTTTGCTTACTTTACAGACTGGCTCTTTGGCCCCAAAACAGTGGAGGGTGATTTAGAGGAGGGACAGGCTGAGATTGAGGAGGAGCGCCGAATTAGTGTTTCCAGTAACCTGATGGACAACAACTATGTGGGGATGGAGAACAAACTGGTTGGAGCACTGCCCGGCTTTTATTATAAAGATGGTGGCCGTCCCTACACCTCCCTTCTTCCCCTAAAAAGCGCCATGGCTTCATACCCTGCAGAAAAGCGGACATCTAGTCATAGTGTGGCGTTTGCAGTCCCACTGAGCCCCTGTGTTACCTCGCTTTGAGTTCAGCTGTCAGTAAAATCCTGTTGTATTAAGTTGTTTCTGTAATAAACAGTTTTTTGCAGTAGTGATGCTTAATAAATAAATAATTTAAATCTTACAAATCAAATGTTGACCAGCTCTATTTATGTATGATGTACATATTCAGTGTAAGAGTTATTCTAATACTATCAAAAGCTGTGTGTACGATTGAAATGTATGATGACCATTCAAACTGTCGCTCATACTTTGCTGTAATGCCTTCCAAAAAGAAACAAATGTCATTTGCCTGTTCTGCTGTTGGCCTAATCTTCTCTTCAGTAAACAATTGAATAACATAACTGAGTCTCGTCTGCTATCATTAATCCATCTTACCTTTCACTAATACCTGCTCATGTCAGGTGCAACGACCTTGTTTGTAAATGCCTTGGATTACTACACATCAGCTTTATTAAGGACTACTTTGAAAAACATACCATATATATATATATATATATATATATATATATATATATATATATATATATATATATATATATATATATATATATATATATATATATATATATATATATATATATATATATATATATATATTAAACATACTGTATACTGGACTATACGCATATACTGGATACTTGTTTTCGTCGAGATGAATATACTTGTCCTCATTGGAAAATATTGCTCACTGTGTTGTCTGTCTGACCTTGAGTGCAAGTAGCAGCTAATCTGTTTTCAATCTGCGTAGTTCTATGAGCACACAAGCACACTGGTAGAGCATTAGTGCGGCAGTAAAATGAAAAATGTTTCAGGTAGAGTTTTGTTTTAAATTCAGATTTAGCACTCCAAAACGAGGGTTCAGCTGGTGCATCCAAGACAGTTTTTCTCACTGTAAGTAAGCTTTTTTCTACAAAGATATTAAATGAAAGCAGAATATCATTCATTTGTTGTTAAATTTTTTTAGGCTTTAAAACTCAGATAATTATGGTAATAAGTGTTGATTTGCTTACAGTAGAGCTTTGAAGATGTCTGAAGCACTGGACGTACCAGTAAACAGTTTAAAAATTCAGTTCAAAGAAGAAGATGGGACAGTCTTTTTTGAGAGCTATATCCCGCCGTCTCGAGATGCCGTCCACCTGCCTACATATGTCCTGTACCTGCTCATAGCTGTTTTTATTGTGCTGTCTGTCCTGTATGCCATCATTGGACATCTCATCAAAGACCTCATACATGACTTTGCAGGTTAGTCACTGACAAGATGCTACAAATGTCTTACAATAGCTGTAAGCTCTTATCATGATTACAGTTTTTGTGCTTGTAGATTTGTTGTTTGGCGCACAGCCTGAAGAAGTGGAGGTCAACTATTGTGAAGCTAAAGATAAATTCATGGCCGACTGGTGTCCAGAAACATCACCTGAGCTGGAGGAGATGGCCCGAGCTGAGGAGAAGAATTCATTTGACAAGGATTTCCTCCGAGCTCCGGCCATCTGGACCATCTCTGATGTGGTAGAAGCACGATCGAGCAGGAGTTCACCTCGTGTGGTCTTTGGAAAGAGGACCTAGACTGCTAAAAAAATGGGACAACAGGAAACAAAATCAGACAAAAGTAATGAAACCTGGTGTCTGGATACTTTATTGCCACACATTTTAAATGCCATTACTGCAGACATCTGTATTTATGTTACACATTTCCATGGCCCTCTCCTAAATAACTGACATTTTCACCACATCTTAATTTGCACCAAAAGGCTGTTTGAAAAACTAAAACTAAAACTGTGAGATTTTAAAATTTGTGGCAACCCAAATAAACAGCATACAGCATCTAGTCTACAGTTGTTTTGTTGTTTGATGAGGACATCTAGTGTCCATTTAGGCACTTGCAGGTAATTTACCTTTTATTTGCTATTTACAATTGTATACATTAGGAAGCCACACAAATTGAAAGAATTGAAAAGATTTAAAATGTTAATTTTAAGGATTAGGATTATAATCTTAACAAAAGAGGGTTACTGAGGGGGGCAATAATAATGGATATCTAAGTAAGTAAGATACATAGACTATAATATATAATAAAGAACCTAAATATTAAACTGTGTTTTCATGTAACAGAGTGGCAACAGACCAAGGATCTCTTTGACCTGTAGGTCTCACACGCCTAAAGTCAAACTAGGCACTCTCCACTGAAAAAGAAACTGGATCTATAATTCACCTTTTTATGAACATTTTGAATAAACTATAAAGAAATATTTTTCTTTTTTTTCTAATCTAACCGTACAAAATCATTCACCCAGTTATTGTGGATCTTTCCTGGCACTGTAGCGCACTGGCCCCCTCTGCTGGTGCTGTGGTCAAACTACTGCCATAAGATAAAACTGATTTCGTGCAGTCAGTCCTTACCCGTTTGAGAAGCGAGTTGGTTATCTTTTCTTTAAAATAAAACAAGATTAGCAGTGCCATACATTCCTTCACATTGTACTGCTACTAACACAATTACAAACAGCAACTTAATCTCATTAACTGTGACTGTGATAAGGCCTATTGAACTCATTGATGTCAGATACTCAAACAACATCAACATTCAACATAAGATAAATTAATCAACACTTTCATAAACATTAGCTGAAAAAAAAGTTTGTTCTTACAAAATGACAGGCTGGTCAAAGCCATTAATTAAAAAGATAAGGCATCATCAATGGGCTGTCTCATCCTCTGTGTCAATAAAATGATTATAGATATTACGATTTAATATTATTATTCTCATAATTTTCTAATTAGGCTAATACGGTTGGCTGTAGTGCTTCATATCTTACTAAATAGCCCTACTAAATCACTAGCCTTCATTGCAGCTCCACATACGGGATGTTTCTTTTGCAGCAGAAAAAGACTCCTCATCTAAATATTAATCTGTAACGATTTTCCCAGTCAAATTCATAATTCATTTTATAAAACAGACGTGTTAATGTTCCCAAAAAGCGTAGCCTACTCAGCTTCCCTTACGCGTTGGTGGGCTGGTTAAACAGCAGGGGCTCTCTCTGTAGGATGGTTTTTCGGCAGATCCCCGCTTTTGTGTTTGAAGGTGCGCAGCCTCACACGCCCCCTCCAGAGCTGTGCGTCTGCCGCGCGCCTATCGTGTCTCTGTGAGCTACACAGACTGAGAAAAGACAAATGACCGGTGACTTGAGGGTAAAGGCTTGTCAGCATGGATAGTATGTTTTGACGAACAGATCAGCCTTATGGATTGGAGCTCAACGCCGCCGGAGCCAAAACGGGGAGAGAGTGAGAGGTGAGGTGCAGCTGGTTGTGGTTGTGTGTGAGGGGACACCGCAGCGGAAGAGGCTCGCTCATTGGATGTTAGCTACAACAATGCACTGTCGCGGCATTTGCAGTGCTTTGGGCTAATTTAGTGCTCATGCAAGCTACAATCGATTGTAGTCTTGTTTGCTAGGTTATAGGCTATTTTCAGTCTCTGTCATGAAGCACCAATGAATCCCTTTTTAAAAAAGTAGGCCATTTAGCCCACACATAGGACGTGGTTGCATTACATTAGTAGGCTACTGTAAATGCATTAATTCAATGGTTTAAAGTTGTAGCCGAGGCTTTTGAGGTCACTTGTGATTCACTGTGCTTTCTGTCTCTTTCCTGCCTTTATGTTGGCAAAGACTTCATGTTATTATCCTTGCTGCTCATAGGGCTTTTCTGGCCTACATTGTGGAATATATTGCGCTGCATTATAAAAAGATTTAAAGGGACCTCTGTGTTTGAGAATGCCACCAAAATTCAGGAATTATATTATGCACTTCAATGGATTCAAATTGAACAGTGGGCTACTTTTAGCAAAGCTACTTTGTATGCTCAAATAAATAAAAAAAATCCATGCAGCCTGTGACACTGTATGTAGGTTACTCCTGGTGTTTGATACTACATTGAGACTGGTGAAATGTTTACCATAGAAATCTGCAGTGTAAACCTAGCTATCCACCTGGTGGTCATCTAAATTAGACCTGCACCAACTGACTGCACACGAGCCTGCAGCTGTCGGTGGAATTTTGCTGGCAATGGAGGCACAGACAGGTGGGCTGCATATGTAGCAAAAAAGTAATTGGCACAAGCATTTTTTCGCAGTGTCTTTGACTTTGTCATTTACTGTCAGCCTGGCTAGTAGACTGACGAAAGACCGTTTTGTTTGGCTGGCAATTTGTCTGTTTAAGTTAATGTTCTGACCTCTAATTCCCTAAAGATGTGCAAAAGGCACTTTGCTTCCAAAGCCTTTAGCGGTCCTTCATTTTCTCAAGAGCTCTTTTCTGTAACATTAGGCCTACAGACAAAGACAGTTGTATGATAGTTGTTACTCTATGACTACAGAGTTCACATTTAGTCTTGTTTGGAGGTTGTGTATGTGTGCACTTTATTTGTTATGTGGGTTTGGGTAATAAAACTCTCCTTGACAACAGTGCTCCTTTCCGTTACAAACAAAATGCTCATTTCGATTTCGAGAACAAAAAAATTCAAATCAAATTATAAAATTTGCAATTTCTTTTGCAAGACAGTTTTTGTAAGTATGTTAAACTCTTCTCAGTGTCTGTGTGTTTCTTTCCACAGTGTTGTGGAAGATGTTTCATCCAACATCACAAGTCACATGACAGGTACTTGCCATTAAACATAGCTTCATTGTTTTTTAAAACCAATAATCTGGAACTGGAAAATTACAGTGTGTGTTTTGTTTTTTTCTTTGAAGATTTGTGCAGTGATGGAACAGACAACTCTCTTCCTCTTCAGCTTCACACACTCAAGCAGTTTGAACAGGTGAGAGGTTTTATATTGGAAATTGACCATCCTGTGTGATCGCCATTGGACCTTGTTATAGCTCTGCATTGCCATTTGGTGGCTTCACAGCTTACTGCACCATGCAATGAGCCGATGTATTTTTGCTTGAGCAAAATGTAAAAGCCAATTTTTAGATCAGTGACCATGTTTGAGCCACACAGAGTATATTTTAGAGTAGGCTGATATAGTACAAACAGAAAACTTGAAGATATATGGTTGTTTGAAGGAAACCACTTTGATGCCTCTTGATTTTCAGGCTCTCTCTGTAGTTACAATGTGACCTATTTTAAGATTTCCCAGCGGCTTCAGAACTGTCAGATTTTTACAAGGTCACTGTAGTATGCATAAAAGTAAGACAACTGTCTGTTTAGCCTTTTAATTGTTGCCATTTATCATGACCAAAGCTAAATAAAATGCACACAAAGCCATCGTAATTAGAATGTACTACAAAGGGGTTTATAAGTTCAGCAAATTAACATTTTCTAATTGTTAAATGTTAAAATGTATCATATAGGGGTTCCGCTCATTGCCATGTGTCATTGTTTGCAGCTGGTTACATACTTGACATTTTTGGGATTCCCAGCAGAAAACATATCAGTAGCATTTTAGAATAACTCACTATTAAGCATTAGTTGAGTGTTTATAACAGCTTAATTAATCTTAAATTCGACATTTACAAAGCAGTAATAATTACTATTAGGTTACAAACATTGTTTTACTCTTAACAATAAACCCATGTATAATAATACGTATAAATTACATTTCAGTATCTATAAATAGTAAATTCATTTAATTGATTAATGATAATGTAACAGAAAGGTTAGTGATCGCTCATTGCTCTATGGCTTAGTAGCTCTTTTGTTCCAGCAGACTTTTAACAAGCATCCATATCTTGGATTCTGCTGTTGACCACAATCTGACGGTTTCATAGATTTTTGTATTTATTTATTTTGTACAAATTTATCTCTGTGTAAGTGATTTTGTGTTTTGTGCTGAGTTTCTGGAAAAGCGGGTTTAACAATCTTTTATGCAATTTTAAAGCCTTGTTAAAGGGTTATCCATAACTGATAACCCTTAAACACAAAATAAGCATTTAAACTGTCATTAAAACTGCATCCATGGCATATACTGTTTAGTGAAAAGAAAGCGTTCCAAAACATAGCATATCATTAAACTGTTATTGCAATTTTAATTTTGAGCCAAACATTGGACATCTCACTTTAAAGCCGACACTCAGAAAAGAAATACTCATGCACTCATTAGCTTCTGTTTATTTGTTGATGTACTGAATGTATATAGATTAATGTAGCTAATGTAGTCAGATGGTGACACGTGTAAAAGAGCCCTGAGTTGTGTCATGTCTTAGTAGTTGTATGTGATGTCATCCCTAATAATGCATAGGGACTTAGCTTGGCGCCTCGCCTATCTTTATCCTGAATTATTTAGCAGCAGCATGTAATGTGACACTTTAATGGGCAGACACACACTAAAAGCATTGACTACAGATGATGTAAATGCCTGTTTGGGGCTGTTGCTTTATTATGGCTGGTGTCGCTTATTTATGCGTTTGCTAATAATGACACTCAAAAGAACAACACACAGCCTGGCTTCAGCAGGTTCACTCATGTTTTTTGTCAGTCTACTCTCCGCGGGATGTTCAGGGAATCACTGCTCTGTCAGATTCAGGACACCTACCTATTTATAGCACTGTGTCGCAGAGATCCCAGCTCTCCGGTTACAACCAACTTCACTCCTTTCACCTGTCTCTCCCATTTTACAACCTGAAATAATGGCAGAACTAATGAACTAACAGAACCGGCCTTGTATAACATTCATTCAGAAAAAAAATGCCCATGGAGCAAAATTGAGCTGCATTCCCCATTTGGCCACCAGAGGGCCATCCTCTAGCTGATCCGTTGCTAAGCTAGCTAAATTAGCAAGTAGGCTGCGGCACAAAGCTAATGGAGACTGTGTGTTTTTCGTGGTTACTCTCATTTTAGAAACAACACAGTTTATTACCATAGCATAAAAGAGCAAAAAGTCAAACAGGTAAAGTTTATTTTCTAGCATTTGCAGGAGATGTAAGCCTACTTTGCTAATGGCCACATCTGAACTCTAACGTTACTTAGAAACTTCAAATGGCCATAATATGATCTTAATCCCATAATATTAATTCCTAAGGAGATGTTGTATAGAGTGTTATGCTTGACTGACTTGCTTCATATCACTGACAATTTACTGAACCCCTGTAAGCTAGGCTTTTTGTAATGTGAGGTTGGCCATGACGTCAGCTTGGGAAAATTACAAAAGATTAAATAAAAGTCGAAGATGTTACTTGATGGTTTGGGTTGTGACTTTTCACTGGACTTTGAAGATTAACCTCTGGTTCAACCTAGTAAATTAAAACTAAAAGAAATCAGGATGTACAAGGGTGCTCCTGTGTCCTACCCTCTTGTCTTTGTGCTCTTGTTTGTTCCATGTGCTTCCCTTTTATCACTGATGTGAGATTTCTCATCATATCACAAGTGGCTGCAAGTCTGTAGCCTGTTACCCACCCCCCGCCTTCCTCCCTTTTCCTCTGGCCTCTTCTCCCTTTCCACCCATCTCCCCTGGCAGTGTGGGATTCCTGGGATATCTTTGCCAGTAAAATAATCCCTGTCCCGTCCCTTTGCAGTCCAGAACACACCATGGAAGAGACATGGCTGCATCTCTGACTGTCTGGGCGGCAGAGTGACCCTCTGCACTGCAAATGCCCTTTAGATTAGTGTGTGTGTTAGTTTTAGTGTGGGTGTGTGTGACTTTTTTTCTTTTTGCATTATCCTGAATTGGAGTACAATGGTTACTGGACTCTTACCAGGCCATGTATTGATGGTTGCTGTCCCTTAAAATGGACTCTCATCAAAAACAGAGAGGAGGACTTTTACTATTTGACCTTTAAGGGACATGCCAAAAGTTGTTGATGCCCTGTAACGGTCATGTCTAACGGTTACCGTACTCTATCACAGCACCTAAATGACCTGAAAAAGGAGAACTTCAGCCTCAAGCTCAGGATCTACTTCTTGGAGGAGAGGATACAGCAGAAGTATGAGGAGAGCAGCGAAGATGTCTACCGCACGGTGAGTCATAGTGATACGTTACTTACAGACAGTGTTGGCTTGTGACAACATACTGACATGAATACCTTTATCAGTGTTGTATAAGCAGGTGATTGTTATCATCACCATTTATTTGACTGACAAAATGCATTGTTGTCCCAGCTGTTGTGCTAATGACCTGCCGTGTGTTTACCAAAAGCTTGTTTTAGATGTGGCAGCCACATGAAAGACTTAAGTATTAACTGGCTCTTATCCTAGCTTTTATAGTCTTATCTTCTTTTTTAACACATAGATGATGTATGTTTGTGAACAATATTGAGCAGGCTCAAGCTTATTCAATTAAAGTGCCTTAGATAAATTGTGAAGGTTTGTCAACACATAACCCCACTTAATCTTACTCTTAAAAGTTAAACTTTCCGTGCTATGTAGATTTGCCCTGAAGAGTACACTAAATGTGATCTGGATCCGCTGTTGTTTGTTTGCATAAGAAAGCTGGCATTTAAACACTGAACTCTTACCTTTCTTTCTAAATCCAAGTCCTCAACACCTCTTTGATCACCTCTTTGAAACTAAAGTGATGTTCAGTTCCTGACATTTATCTTCTTCTATTACTGCATACTATCAATGCCTGAGTAAACCGATCCTGTGTCACACAAAAATCTAAGTAGCATTAAACCTTTTCAGTCTCAGAACCTAATCTCATTTACATTAAACTAAACCTAATTTCAGCGGTTGTTGTCTTACCCAGGCGCCGGTGTTGGGCTGTGATGACATATCAGTGTGTTTTTCTCCAGTACATTGTGATCCCAGCGTATGCCAGAAATACTATTTTTAGATCTTGAAAGCACTGATCCATCACATAGGAAGTGTTCGATCCCCGTCCGGAGTTGTTCTATGCGGATCAGGTGCCCCATTAACATGTTCCATATTTCAGTGTGGTACTATTCCGGATAAATACAGAAAAAAAAAAGACTCACTTTATTTGCAATGTAGTATCTATTATTTAATAAGATTTTTACAGTGTTCCAGAAATACCAATAGCCAAATATATAAGTATTATCTGATACTGCAAGCTGTCAGTCTGCATTTGAAATTAAAACTAAAACAGAAAAACAGCGACTAAAATTTTCAGTTACATGTAACAGTTTTTTTATTTTCTGCTACACACATTTACTGCAAGTGATTGCCCCACCTTTTGCTTTTGCTTTTTAAACACTTAACTATATGGTATAAAACATTAATATAGCCCTATTAAAACTTGTTAGCATGGTTCACTTCATAATAATATTCTCCTGTTTTATAGGTAACTCGTATCTTCAGTGTAAATTTATAGTCTTTGCAAGTGGAAATGGTGATAGTCTTGTGAGTCTGTCATATCTGTATGCCTGGTTATAAGTGGCTCTGTTGCTGAGGGCTGACAGGCCACAAAGGGCTAGAATAGCAGGGGCACAGTGATGGGACTCTATATTTAGAGCTCTTTTTAAACGGGAAAATGCAACTTTTACAGTAAAGTGAGTCATTCTCGTGGGCATCTTTGATTTTTCTGCTACTTTCATAGTGTAGTAATGTTTTTTATATGCTTTCTGTTAAGATGATGCAAGTTAACAACATTTCATACAAATAGTGAAAGTTACTGCTCAAGTGAGTGACAGTGAGGGAACATGAGCAAGCTAAATTGGTGAAGCCGACCAAAACCAGCAATAGTAGGTATGTGTTATAAGTCCAGCACCAGACAGACAAATAATTTGCCCTATCAAATCTCAAAGGTCAGAATGGAAAGAATTAGTCCCTAAATCCTACTCTTTAAATTCTCTGCACTTTTGCCCTGCTTAAAAGCCCCCATTGGACACAGAATTTCCCCTGTGCAAATCTGAAGGTAAACAAGCAGAATGACCAGCCTTTGACCCAAGGGTAGCATTTCTGAGCTGCCCTGATCTAAAAATACAAGCTATGAAGGTGCTCTCAGATATTCTGCTAATATGATACACAACACCTAGTGAGGTTTGTGCAGCAGGGGCAGAGAGGGCTTAGCATTTGTAATGGAGAGGTTTAATGACAGTTCAACATGGGATGCGATAGACGTGTATATTCATTACAGTGCAGCATCAAGAATACATGAGACTAGGCACAAAGTCTTGGTAAAGTGTCAATGCTGACGCAATAGCATTACATAGTTTCATCTTTTATAAAAAAGTATTTGGTGGCAACAATGATAAGGCGTTTGAACATTTTCTGTCTCTAGGACTGCAATTTTTTTTCAATGATTAAATACTGATTATAGATAATATAGAGCTATTGACTGATTTATAAATGATTCCTTCACCGTTGCTTGTTTTCTATTTCAGAACATTGAGCTGAAAGTGGAAGTGGAGAGCTTGAAGCAGGAGCTCCAGGAAAAGCAACAGCTACTAGACAAAGCCCTGTAAGTCCACAAATTCAACATTTGATGCTCTAACATTAAACAATTCCTATTTTTTACAATTAGTAGAATTTATGACTTTATGACTAGCTCATACACTTTATATGTATGGTAACTAGAACTATATTGTACATTATAAAGAAAGCCATTGTGTATAAAAAATGAAAATGTTTTCAATGTATTCAAAGTTCCGTGGTATTAGTATGTGTCCTTGCTAGACAGTAGAAGTCATTTAATGGCAGTCTTAATTGCAGTAACGCTGCTTATTTTAGCTCATGTTTCACACAGCAGCTGGCTGATAAACATAAAACACCTCAGACAGTCAGGACTGACATACCCATGCATTCATGAGATAGGGTACAAATTCTTAAAACTCAAAGAGTTGCTGCTATTCCTGTTTTAGTTCAGCAGATTTATGACCAAATCAACCTTTAGAATCGCTTTTTGATGTAATAATTCTCATGACAGTTGTTTCGCTATTTTAATGGTGTAAGGAACGGTTTGACTTTTGAAGCAAGTTCTGTAAAAATATTTAATAAAAAAAAACATAAAGATCATCTTTATGTGTTTTATGTATGTTGTATTCATTTTTAAATACGAAAGATATAAATCACGGAAGATATACAGCCATTTAATAGAAAATGGCTTAAATATTTTGGCATATTTATATACCTTGTCAGTGAATTATAAGGTCACAAAAATAAAAGTAAATAATAGATAATTAATCTTATTCAAGGTCAGATGTAAAATTTTTTGTAATATTCATTCTAGTTTTGAGTCATTGAAAATCCTGTCCTCTATACATCAAGTACATTTGTCCAAGAGACAGACATTTGCATTACTCAGACTGGTTCAAAATATCCCAGATATCTGAGCTGTTGCATATGGTGGACAGAGTTAAAAACAAAATGTAGACAGGGTCCAGAACAGCAGTCCTGGCGACAGTGTGGCGTGTTCCATTCTGGGAGCAGAAATTCTGGGATACCACTGACAACTGTCCAAGCAATAAAAACAGATGTACAGATTTACATTCATAAAAAGGGGAGATAAACATAACCTTAAATATTTTTATTTATTGCTTTTTGTGCTATATAAACATACAATTTCACAAGATAGTGACTGGGAACAAGACAAAAGGGGCAGAACAGAACCAAAAATTACAGATTCTTATTAGTGTGTTTGTGTGTGTGTGTGTGTGTGTGTGTGGGTGTGTGGGTGTGTGTGTTGTGTTAGTGCGTGCAGATTGTGTAGGGTGGAACAAGAAAAGGTAAACCCACTGTCAGCAAATTATTATTTTTTTTATAAAAAATGTTTATATATACACACATGTACTGTATGTGCATACCTATATACACACATACAGTTGAACAAACATGTATTAACTGGTAATTAATCAAACATATTATAGTAATATGATATTTCTACGTATATTATTATTATCAAAACTATGTATACACCATTGTCACTATATTTTCTCTGTATGTCAATTTATTGTCATCACATCATTCCTATTCATTTAACTATTTATTCTCCTTCCCTAATACTTTAAAATCTAACATGAAAACAGTTACAGTTTAGTCATTCTTGTTATTTGTACTTTTGATTTTATTAATCTATTATATATTGATGTACTGTATGATGTATTGGTGTGTTTAATCTTTTTACACCATGCAACAATATATATAAATGTCATGATAATGATTTAAACACATTAGTAGTGTATGTTTGCTATTCTTGCTTTGCTATTAATTGGTTAAGATGGTGTGAATTAGGTTTTCATCAGTGCTATAAGTAGAAGGTTTTTGGCTTCCTCAAAGCAGATGCAGCTGACATAAATATGATGATATCATTGTGTTGCTTGGCTCTCTTTAATGTCTCTGTAAAAAGACCCACTCTGATTACACACTGTATTTCTGGGTTTGCAGGGCTGTACTTGTAGTTGCTTCTCAATTGTGATCTCTGTTTTGCCTTTTGTCTTTACTACAGCACAACAGCAGAGAGCTTGACAAATCACAATGAAGCAGAGTTGCAGAGACGATGTCTGGAGAGACAGCAGGAAATCGACCACATGCAGCAAGTGCTTGAGACTAAGATACAGCTCCTGCAGGAGGTGAGTCCACCTTTGCTTTGCAAGCTTACATGCAGGTTATCAAGAATTACAATATTGACTGTATGTGTCCCATAGGAGGCCCAGCTAGCACGCAGTGAGGCTGATCGGATGGCCTCACTGGCTGGCTCACACTCCCAGGCCTCGCTTTTGTCCTTAGACAGCCCGATGGATGATATCCCAGAGAAGAATAGGCCACTGAACATGTCTCGATCTGACATCAGCAAAGACAGGTACAAAATACCACACATTTCCTTGAACGATCACCAACCTCAAGTACTTTACAACAATAAGACATGTGTGTTTCTTTAGAGTGATAGAAGAACTGACAAAAGAGCTTGATTCCAAAGAGGCCCTCATCACAGAGCTGGCCAGTGAGAAGACCTCTCTCACACTCCGGCTGAGAGAACTAGAGGGACAGGTCCAAGAGCTGTCTTCTTCACTGCTGCAGAAGGACAAAGATGTGGAGGTATGTAATTCTGTAAATGCACATGTTCAGCTGATACTGAATCAAAAAAGCAGGAAATTCACACATTGTTCCACACATACTCCTATGTTAGTCAAGACCATGAGCAATTAGTACAATGCTTCTAGTGTTTGATTTGAATTCTTTTGGACTTTATTGTCACCTCTGCCATTTTGTAAGGGCAAAGGGTTTTCATGTAAAGTAAGTGTAATGCATGTGTATAGACCTTGATTTGTATACAATTTCCTCTGTACTTTTTATCCTCTTATTTTTGGAATGATTATCTGCTATTATCTATAACACACAGTTCTATCAGGAAGAGCTTGGTCACGAAAGGCTACGCATTGAACAAGAGATGCAGGTATAGAGATTTTTTTTTTTATTATTATTAAATGTGTTGTGCAAATGCATTGTCATTTTTATGTTCTCCACTAAGTGTCATAGCAGAATCCCAGTACTGCTAATATATCAAGTCTTTGTTAGGAAATGTCAGCCTTCTTAGGGAAAGTCTTTTCAGAAAAAAAGTACTTACAGTATATTGGTATTATAGATAAATAAACTTATATAATAAACATCATCAGTAAAGAGCTCTGCCTTGCAAGACTAGAGCCTAAAAGATTGATGCAGATCTGCAAACAAGACATATAAAAGAGAAACATTAGTTTACCATATCCTATTAATCTTTCATGGATGAAAATGTAGGTGATATCATGCTGAGGATTGAATCTGTCCATCTGTCATTAAGGTTTTACCTCATCACACTGAGTACCAGGAGCTCATTACGTTTACAGCCGCTCTCACACCCCCAAGGACACACTCTCTCTGGGAAAATTATAAAGCTACAAATGCAGCAAGCCATTACCTTGACACCAGCTCACTCCACCCAGAATATATATCATTTTCATTTTAGTAATCTTTAAAGAGCCATCCTGCGTGTTTCACTGCTGCTTGGTATTAATACTGTGCTGGGTTGCTTTATATTTGCATGGCTTCAGCCAAACACATTTGTCTTGGCTGGCTTTTTTTAAGCTCCCTCTGTTGATGCTTTCACTTGTAAATTACTTTTCCATGAAGAATGCAAATGTGTGGACGAGGCAATCCACGTCTGCTTAGATTTTACACTGAATGCGTGTGAACCGCATTTATACAGTGGATACATCAGTTGTGAAATACATGTGTCTTAATTTGATTGTACAGTATATTGCTGGTGTGTATGTGACTGTGTAGGAGAACACTCTCATATGTGCATGTGTGCATGGAGGTCTCCTGTTAGTTAGCAGTTAGTAGGTCTGATTTCAGCTGGTGGTCAATAGGGTCAGGCTGACCGCTGAGTGCTCTGGGATCCCTCCACTGATATCAAATTGTGTTGTTTCAGACTAACAACTGCCATAGGAGCTCTTAATAGGTTCCCCAGACATCACAGTAATTGGGATGGCATCTGTGTCCTGAGAGAGAGCATTCATGTTTCAGAAATAAATACAATGTTAAGACAGACTTAATAACCTACATATTTTTGCATTTGCTGAATTTTCCAAGTCAAATTCTAACAAACATCTATACATTAACACCGTGGTGTAAGACACACTGCCCTGATCCTAAAGCAGCTTCTGCTCTAGGTATAGTTTTGGCAGGGCATGTCAACACAAAGGCCATAACAGTGTGACTATTTATTTGTCTGCCCTCATGAATGAAAGGCTGAGGTCACAGCTGTATGAGAAAGGCCTTTTTGTTTGACAGATTCAGACAATCACTGCCATGGCAACATGGCGGCCAAATAATGTTAGTTATGTTAAAGCAACAGCAAACCGGAAATATTACTAGTTTTTTAAGAGCCTTAATATTTAATTAATCTTAGTTTTGTTTACCTAAGTGTTAATTAGGCAGTCCATAGACAAGCATAAATGAAATATATTAGACAGCCTTATCTCTGTCTATGGTTAGACTCTTTTACTGGTCTAAACTTAAATACGTATATCTAATAAATTATATTACTGATTATCTTAAAATGGTCTTCAATGTGTCATATCTTTTACTCGTGGCTGTTGGTTGTGTGTTCATGAGGCTTTGTTTTGTCAGAGACTAGGCTATGTCTTTAAAGTATTTGCTATTATTTAAATAGCCTGCACGGAAGCCTAATATAGGCCTATATATATGTATATTTGTTGCTGTACCTACATTATAGTTAGCCTAGGTCAAATAGGCTGCTTTAGGAGCATTGCATTTGTTCATTTCTGCGTTTTGAATGCTTGCCTAAATTGATCTATCATAGTACGCTACTGTCTTTTCAGTGATGTAATTTTACAGAGCGACACTAATGTTACTGTGCCACTGAGCATTTCACCTGTTCGGTCAGGCGAACACATAAGAGCGTAGAAAACCAAAGAAGAGACTCCGGGGGGTAAGGGGAGTTGTGTTATTAAATGAGTACACTCAGAAATTAAGATAAAGGCCCTAGATTTGCACATTATTTTTGACAACGATAATTAGAAGCTGCTACTATGAATTCTCGTGACCGCGCTTATGTAAACTGGAGAGGCCTGTGGTGCCTGCGCCGGGCTCTCACCCCCGTTTTTTCCCTGAATGGTCCGCTCCGTCGCTGCAGGTCTAGTTCAGGCAGCCACTTTCTCCGCACCACGGAGTCCGGCGAGAGCGTGTCTGTAGGCCTTTATCAATGGCTCTGAAAAGAAGGAACGGTCTCTTTCACAGACATCAACTAGATTCACATGGTTGTCCCGCAACGGATGTTACCGCTGCGACTACTCATGAAGTGCAGGGCGTTATTGGCGATCTCCGGTCATCATGAAACATCGCAGCTCTGTGCGGCTTATGTGTCCGTGACAATCTACTGATGGTGCAGAGATGCGAGCGTCTAAATGGAAAGAAGCGCTTTGTGGACCGTGGGAGGACATTATATATGAATGCAGAATTGTCTGGTTGGCCATACATGGACATGACATTGCGTGTTTTTTGGAACGTGCGCCATATTCTCTGGACACCTGCAAGAGCGAGTGAATAGTGAACCAAAGCTTTTATTTACCTTTACCTGTTCAACCCTGGGATCCTCCAGCATCACACTCCAAACGAGTTTTCTACAGACATCACAAGCTGATTATTTACATTTCCATACTTATCATCTCAAGGATTTAATGACAATGTAACTCAAATCCTTACAGAGCCTTCTAGAGCTCTCAGAAACAAGTAGACAAAATTTGGCAACTCAATAACAACACTTCTGTGGAATGCTTGATCTCAAGATGAAGGAAACGTGTCGCATCTGTGGACGGGAGCTCTGCGGTAACCAGCGCAGATGGATCTTCCATCCCACATCAAAGCTCAACCTGCAGGTGCTGCTGTCTCATGCTCTGGGGCAAGAGGTGAACCGAGATGGCAGGGGGGAGTTTGCGTGCTCAAAGTGCACTTTCATGCTGGATCGGATGTATCGGTTTGATACAGTGATTGCACGAGTGGAGGCTCTCTCCATCGAAAGGCTGCAGCGGCTTCTACAAGAAAAACATAGGCTCAGGCAATGTATTTTTGGACTTTACAGGAAAACAAATTCAGAAGAGTCTACAGTGACAATATGTGCAGATAATGAGGAAACCAAGGATGGGATTGTGGACATTTCAGGTCTTACTCACGCTAAGTACTGTGCCCTACTGCAGGAGGACCTGGTTTACTCTTTATATGAGTCCTGGGCTGAGGATGGTCTTGACTTTCAGCATCACCAGCACTCACAGTGTCTAGCAAGTTCAAGCTCAGAGGTTACAGCAGCAGGCGCACACCGCTGTACCTCCAGGAGGTGTCAGGGATGTTCCCATTGGCGTGTGGCAGATTCCGACTACGATGCAGTCTGTAAAGTGCCCAGAAAGCTGGCACGGAGCATTTCCTGTGGACCGTCAACTAGATATACAGCCAGTGTTATTGGGGGCAGCATAACAGCAGGAGGTGGACAAGAAGAAGAAAGAAAAGACATGGAAGATACAGATGAACCCCCTTCATCTCTAACCTTAGTCCCGAGCTCGCAGGCCCCATCAAGGACTTCAGACAGCGACCATACTCTGGCGGGAAGAGCCAGCTCTAGCCCCTCTGTCACATCGTTAGAACCAGCTGAAGAATGTTTTCAGCCAACAGATGGGCAGCTGAGAATTCAACAGGATCCTGGAGATGACCGGATATCTGACTCTCTCTGTGAGGAGCACATGGAAGCCCCACATGGCCAAGCCCCAGCAGAACCCAACCTCTCCCAGGCTCTGTCGCTGCTGCAGACCTGTGCTGTCTATAGACCAGTCCAAACCTCCAAAGGGAGCAAACTGCCTGTCCTAATCAAACAGGGCCCTGGTTATAGAGACATGCGGCTCAGCTTCCCTGATTCTATTGATGGAAATGTTCATAGCACTCCAGAGGCAGAAAGTGACCACCACATGACAACAGCCGATCTCCCAGTAATCAGGCTGAATGCTGCGGTTGACCCATATTTAGGCGTCAATGGCATGGAACAGTCACAGGAAGATTTATACAAAGAGTACCCTCGTCCGCCTCCTCATCAGGTATAAAATCCACAGGCAGGTGGAAGAGGTTCTGTTAAAGGATACATACAAACCTACATTTAATTTTGGATTGGGTTATTTTGATATTTGTGATCATGGCTGCTGCTGTGGGCAGACTCTAGACAAAGTGTCTTCACTGCTGACCTATTTTCAGTCTGAGCCCTTGGGGCAAAGAGAACTCTGAAATGTCAGACTGCCTTAACATTTGTCTATTGATGGGCTTCTACCATCACATAATGCTTGCCTTTTTTAAACAACACAAGGATTTTAAACAAAGTAGAATTATTTGTAATATTTCTATTTCAAGCACTAGTTTTGTAATGCTTTTAGCCACCTCATGCATACAAATGCTGCTGTAAACACTGGCTCTTTTATCAACATAACCTTTAAACAAATATATTTGTAGAATTGCTAAATGTCATTTATTACATAATAAATATTACATAATACACTCCTGTGTGCTGTACATACTGCAACCTAGTTTTAGGAGACAACATTTTTTCTTGCATATCTGGTATTTTTACCGGATTTTTGTTTGTCATTTCAGAGCCTTGTAGAAGAGCAGCACAGTCAACTGAACCAGTATGAGTGTGCAGCTGGTCAGTGTGTCAATGAACTACAAAAGGCACAGCTCCAGGTCCGATCCTTGCAGGCCAAGATGGATAAGAGTGAGGCCAACAACATGGTATGGCTTTTGATAATCTGGATGATAAAGCAGTTAGAGCCTGACAACGTAACAATTGTTCCTGTTTGTCTCTGCAGAAGCTACAGGAGAAGCTGAGTGAGATGGAGTGTGAGCTGCGTTCACTTCGTCAGGCTTCTCAAAGCCAGGAACGAACTATTCAGGGTCTCAATGAGTCCATCAACACCAAAGACAATGAGGTAGCTATTTGCTTTGCTGGTTCATTATTCATGCCAATGTGTTTTGAAATGCACATATTTGAATTTGTTTCTCGCCCAGGCTCAGGAGCTGTACCAGTTGATCGAAGGGCAAAATGCTACATTGTGTAAGCTGAGAGAAATGGTACAGCACAATCAGCTGGCTCAGTGCAAGGTAGGACTAGTGTTTTGACACTTCTGACTGAAAATCCTCTTCTAGTCTTAAGTAAAAAGATCTAACCTAAAGACTGTCTTTCCCTAGGCTCCAGAGGGTGGGAGTGAGTCCTTGACGCTCGGTCAGCTGCAGGGCGAGCTGGTGGCAGTGCAGAGCTCACTGTTTTCACTTGGTCTTGAACTAGAGTCCAGTCAGCGGTGCCTGAGGCAGAGCCAGAGACAAGAAGCAGACCTGCTCAGGTTCAAAGATAGACTCAGTTCTGATCTGCAGGAAGCACTTCAGCACAGGGAGGTCACTGAAAAACATAACCAGGTTAGTGTGGCTATGATTTAAAAATTTATAAAGGATGAGTTTTAAAATACAATCTGACTTGTATAACCCCTATTTCAGAATCTCCACTGCGCTCTTCAGAAAACTTGCTCTGAGCTTCAAACTAAAGAAGCTGCCCTGAAAGAAACTGAGGGAGAGAAGCACAGTGTAGAGCGGGAGAAAGATCGAATCGTTGCACAGCTCAAACAGTTTCTGGCGGACAAAGACAGGCAGTTGCAGGTAACACCAGCAATTATAGATTACTTACTTACTACCTTACTTACATGTTTAAATATGCACACTTACTCATTCTAAAAAATCTTTAAACACTTTAGGAGTACTCAGAGATGTTGGAATCAACAGAAAAATCCAAACAGAGAGATGTTCTGCTGGAGAAGCTAAGAGAGCGAATAAAAGAAAGGGACAAAGCCCTTGAGGTAAAATGCTAAGTTACTTACAAATTGTATGGTATGTATGAGTTTGGGCAGATTTAAGATGTGTGCAAACTTCACATAACTGGGTAAGTAACACATTTAAACAAAAAAATGCTACTTGATTAAAATAAATGAGTCTCTTTTTTTCAACAAATCACATTATTATAACTAAAGAGGCCAAAAGCTATTCTGTATTTTACAGCGCTCCATTGATGAGAAGTTTCATTGCCTTGAGGAGCATGAGGACCAGGTTAGAAGCCTACAACTAGCTCTTAGGGAGAAGGAACGTGACCTGGAGAGACTCAGGTGCATCCTGTCAAATAATGAGGAGACCATCACGGTATATACATGAAATAAGTTTAAAGACAATAGAATTTTGTCATTGTACTCAGTTTGTAAAGGCCTATACTGTTTGCATATGTAAGAGTTTGGATTCCTTGGTGCGAAGTAAAGAGCTGGAGCTGGAACAGGCAGCAGAGGCTTACAGGAACCTTCAGTGGATGAAACAGTGTTGTGAAGAGAAGGACAGAATCTCTCTGAGAGAGAGAGACTCAATCATCAACCAGCTGCAAGCTGCTCTACAGGCAAGCAGCCAGGAGACACAGGTAACACACTTGCTTTTATTATGAAGCCTCAGAATAGTTTGATGTAATGAGTAATTATTAAACTTTTTAAAACCAGTCAAACCACTTGAGGGGGGTGTATGGACTGATCTGCTTGACACAAAAATGCCTGCGAATAATTTATTATATCTTGTCTGGTGTGTATAGGACTTGACTGCAACTCTGGTTGCTCGAGTTAAAACTGCCCCCAGTGTGGTTATAGAGGAGTTAAAGGCTCGGCTTTCTCTCAAAGAGAAGCTCTTCCAGGAGCTGCTCTCAGATCGCAGCCGCCAATCAAATGAACACCATGCTCAGGTTCAAGACCTGCTCAACACTATCAGCTCCAAAGACCAGTATCTGCAGGTATACTATCATTATTATTGGATGAAAATATTACTTAATCTAATTTTAATGTATTTCAAAAACCCTTTTCAGGACTACTCTTACAGGATGTCCCTGGTGATTACCGAGCGGACAGGCCAGCTACAAGAAATACGCAAACAGTTGACTTTAGGAGAGCATGAACTGTCCAAACTCAAACAAAGCAAAGAGCTGGGAGATGAGACAGGGCATTTGACGAGTCTGCTCAAAGAGAAAGAATCTTTCATCAAGGTTTAAACATTATTGGTTACACATTCAAAACAACTCTGTCTCAAATCTAAATGATCCTAACCACCTTTTACTCATCAGGAGCTGATTCATAAACAAGAGGAGGCAACACAGCTTTATGCCAAAGAAACTGAGGCAGAAACCAAGGCTCTGCAGGAAGAGCTGCAACTGGTGCTAAAGAAGGAAAGAGAGGCTCAGGTATCTATTTACAATTTTGTTTACATATAATAATCTCCCACTTTCTTTTAAACCCTTCTCTTGGTTTTTCATCATTGCAGAAGGAACTGTCTGCTCTGCGTTTATCTCTGGTACATCAGATGCCCAAGGGAGCTGATACAAAGGACACTAGTGATTGCCAAGTATGATTTTGTAATTCCAAGAACTTAAAAATAAACGTGATTAAAAATAAAGCATGCAGTAATTTCAGAATACATGTGTAATGTTGCCTTTTCTACTTCCACTTCCACTGAAGTGTGTGTTAGATCAGCTTGTGTCCGAGTATAACAGGCTGAACGATGCCTTGAGGGCTGAGAAGAGATTATATCAGAGTCTCAGCCACATTCACACCAAGACTGACAGGTAATGAAGAAAGTGGTGCTGCCATGTTTGTTTGTCACTGTTTTGTTGTTCTTTTCTTTTATTGATCCATTTGTTTTTCCCAGCAGCTCAGACAAGGTCCAGGCCCTGCACACTGAACTAGACTCAGTTCAGGCGCTGCGTGGACAGTTGGAGGAGGTTCTGGCCAGGACCCGTAACATGGCCTTAAAGCTTGAAAGAACAGCTAAAAGGCCGCCTGATTTAGGAGGTGGGGATGAACATGGTCCACCCTCTATGCTCACAAAGGGCATTGTCACTAATAATGTATGATTTGCACGACTAAGTGTGGCTGGCGCTCGTTATGTGAGATGTAGCTGTCTGCAGGCGGTGATGGTAATTATAGTTTTGGTCAAATTACCTCTCTACTGTCAGTCTTCAGGCAGCTACATCATAATAGCACAAGCACAAGTCACTATAACAGAAGTTTGTTTGGAACTAACATCCCTGGTACGAAGTGCAATGATGCAAGTTTTATTTATTAATATTATTTTAAGTGTGGTGTATACATAATATATAATAACAAAAAAAAAAAGCTTATGGCATTTCTATTGCTCTGTATTCACCATTTTGTGTCTCACCGGTGTGACTCTCATGGCCTTCTGTGGTGTTCTGTGTAAAAGCTCATGCCTTTTAAGTGAAATGTCCAATCATCCATCATGTGCTCTACACCATGTTGTTGTTGGAGACGTACACTGAAAAATATGCCCCAAAAGAAAAATCAAAACCAATAGATGGCCCTCACATTCCTTAGCTTGTCTTGTTTGTTTTCTATTTAAGCGTCACACTGCACACTTTTTATTATGTTGTTTCTCAAACATTAGATTTAAGTTAGTAAGAGTGTTTTTACACGGTATGTAATCCTTTCATCCGTTTGTTCATCTTATCACTTTAGCTTTGCATCTATACAGCAAAATATAATCAAAATATAATTGTAAATGCTAGTCGTATTCTTGAAATCTCACACACTATAGGGGTCATTTTTTTGAGATTTTTTTCCTCATTGAGCCTTAAAGGTGGAACATTTTTTCCTTTTTTTCTTTTTGTACAATAAATGCAACAAAAATAAACATGCCAGCTTTTGTCAAAGCATTTCTGTTATGAATTTTTTCTTCTCTGCATTCAAAGAGAATAAATTCCCAACTTGTGCCCACTTTTTTCCCCAACATTATAGCCCAGTTACCACTGATGTGTACTGTGTGCATAAGGTGATGCAAATAAAAAAATATTTTAGGTTTTCTAGTATGACGCTACAACAAATGATTCTGAACATTAATGAAGTATGTCTTTGATAAAAAAATCATATATTAATGTCTTCATGCATGAGACTGTGGTTTTTATGTTTGCATGGCCATTATTCTGTAATGTACTGCACATCTCAAAACAAATATCATTAAGAAGATTGTATTCTCAGTACATACTCTCTTTGTCCCAATTGGCCTAGTCTCTTTTGTCCACACTGCACATAGTTCTCTCTGTTTCAAAAACAAATACATATGGTAGTTCCTATTAAAGGGTGGAGACATTACTGCTGCTGATTACTTTAAACTATCATCTCAAAAACCATAATTCCTCAACAATGCTCAAAACAATTGCTGAAACACACAAACATATATTACTTCTACTGTGCTCCCAAATGCTTTTGTATGTTGCGCATTATCCAGGGCTGTTATGTAAAAATATTTGCCATTGAAATTCTTGCCAGCCACTTTCCCCTGAGCTACAGCTTCTTGGCACTGAACCAGAATCCATTTGTTTAACTGACTGTGTACTGTATAGAGCTTACAGCTCAGCAACTGCAAAATACTGCCCCAACTGACTCGACACACACACAATCCACTGCATTTGTGTCATATTTACACTCCCTTACTGAGTAACACTATTATGCTCTGGCTTAAGTGTGTTTGGCTGACTTTCTGTGTGTGACATAATATTTCCCTTCAGTCCCATGACTTCCAAAGTGATTCAGTGCAGTGAGGTATAAGAGAAGAATGGGAGAGAAAATGTAAAAGGCACACATAAAATAATGAAACCAAGTAGACATAGGGATTTAAAAGTTCTGCTAACGAACTAATGAGTACTAATGAACTAATGAGTTGATATGCTTATGTTTTTTCAGAGTTTAGCCCAGAGGAACAGAAAGACGGTGACGCCGATTATGCCAGCAGTGACGAGTTCACTGACAGCATAGAAGAGGATGACTGCAAAGTGACTGCCCACAGTTTTACATGTCTTCAGGTGATTATTTATTTATTTATTTTCATTACTGTTGTACTAATCTTCTTACTTTAGTTCACTTGAGCCACTAGATTTTTAGTACTTATTTCCTTTTTAAGACTTCTGAGATACAACAACTAGAAGAAGAAAGGACGACACTTGAAGCCGAGCTTGAAGAAATCCAGTCACAGCTCGAAAGGGATGGGTTCAGCTCATTAGCTCATATGAGGTATTTATCCCTTTATAAAGATTTTCTGTAGAATTTCTGGGTTTAGTTGCTGTCTTGTCTGGAGAAAGCACATTTTAACACCAAGAGGAAGTTACCTTGACAAAGCCAAACCGATACAACATCTTAAAAATTTGGCAATTATCTTGATTTGTTTTAACAGGAGCACACTGAAGAACCTACAGCGAGAAAACCGGGAACTTCAAGAAAGTCACAACAAGACAAACAAAGAGCAGAGTTCGAGCAGCCATGAAAATGAAGATGAGGAGGAGACTGAGGAGGAAGAAGAGGATGAAGTAGAGGATATTGAGGAAGAGGAGAGAGAGGATACTGAAGAGGAAGATGTTTCTAATGTGAGAAAACCCCCGTTTCTTAGTGATGAGCATGGGAAAAGAAACAGCATACGTCTAAACACTTTGGACCTATCTTCCCATCATCCCATGCGACAGGCTGACATGGTAACTAATACAGAGAAATGTAATATTATACTAGATTGTCAAATAAACAACTCTTAAATTAGCACACAATTTACATTAAAAAATATGGATATGACACAAAAACACAAGACAAAAGCTAAAAGTTTGTTTAACAAATAGTTACCCTACTTCTTTCAACATAAATATTTTAAGACATAAGATATATTTCCCTATATACTGCTGTTGTCTAGCCAGTGAATGTGGCTTTATACTGAAGTTGCTGTTGCAGGAGGTGGAGCTTGCTGACAGCAGTGAGGCTGCAGAACACTGGCAGGACATAGAGGATGGTCTGAGAGAACAGGCAGTCCGTTTACTTTCTGATCTAGCACTAAGCCACCAGGAGAACAGAGAGCTGCAAGAGAGGCTCATGGTTTCAGAGGCCACTGTCCATGCTCAGGCTGAACAGCTGAAGGACTACAGGGATCTGCTCAGTGAGTTTGAATATAATTAACAAACCTGTCATTTGTTTTACATCCACTTCAACAGTTACTATATCAATTTGTTTTTTTTTTGTTTTTTTTTTGCAGCCGAGACATCAGTCCAGCAGGCCAGTAAGCATGTACAGGTAGACCTTCAAGATTTGGGATATGAGACTTGTGGTCGCAGTGAGAACGAAGCAGAGAGAGAAGATGCCAGTAGTCCAGGTAGAATGCAATACAATAGTCAAGTATAATAGTCAAGCCTGGAAAGACTTAACTTCATCATTTTTCTCTCTTAGAGTTTGATGACCTTGAGATGTGTACGTCCCTGTCCCACCATCAGGACTATGAGGGTGTGGGCAGTGGCTGGTACACAGGTAACAACAGTGGTAACACAGAGCACTATGAAATGGGAGAAGAGTCCACCTCTCTCAAGCATCTGGTCCAAGATCTTCGCTCTCAGTTGACCCGCTGTCACAAAGTCATCCGTGGGCTACAAATGCGAGTGCGCTCTCTGTCTACCACCAGCGACTATGCTTCCAGCCTTGAGCGAACCCCACGCAAGGTAACAAACCCATCCTCTGATCCTGCATTCTTGTTGGCTTATCATTTGTATAATATTTTTAATGAAGGACTTTTATTATTTTAGGTAAACTGGGCTTTGGCTAAATCACCAGCCCCAAGCGCTGTGGAGGAGGATGAAGGCTGGATGTCTGACCCTCAGGGAATTCGCTCGGGGTCCAAACCCAGCAAAGAACTACAAGAATTAATGGTCAGAGTGGCATCACTGGAGGCACAATTGAGGAACTCTAGGAAGGACCTCAAGGGACAAACAGAGGATGGAAAATGTGCTACATGGCCAGGGTAAGATATAATAAATGATATAAAATAATATGATACTATATGAGACTCTGTTAGAAACAACACACAAGAATTCCCAGTGTTTGCACTGTTATTAATCCATTACTAATACTTGTCTTTTTTCTTTATTTCAGGAAGTACAACTCTCTGGTTCAAGCACAAGCCCGTGAGCTGTCCCACCTAAGGCAGAGGATTAGAGAAGGACAAGGAGTCTGCCATATTCTCACCCAACACTTGAGCGATACCACAAAGGTTCCTCCATTTATAATAGTAAAACAGTCATTTATCAGTATAGAAAAGAAGAACTCTGTGCTTTTTATCTCCTAACTATGTTTATTTCACTTTCAGACCTTTGAAGAGCTACTTCGTGCCAATGATATTGATTACTACATGGGTCAAAGCTTTAGGGAGCAGCTGTCCCAAAGCACTGCTCTGGCACAGAGAGTTGTCACAAAGATTAGTGGGAGTAAGAGAGGCTTTTCCACTTATAGTATCTGAGTGGATAATACAAAAAAATAAACATTCCTCCTTTGTGTTCCTAGGAGACCGTACAGAGAGCTTTGATGACAAGACAACCACAATGCTTGCCTTAAGGTGAGGCATTTCTTTTTTGATTGTTTACCTAACACTTTATTTTTCTAGCCCCCACCATCTTTTAAAACCTATAACAATTTTAACTAGTATGTGACCAATACGAGCATACATGCATTGATTTGATATTAAATTATTTATATAACCTGCCAATTGTCATTTGACAAATCTTTTTAATTATTATAAAATATAATTAAATACATTTTTAACAATATGCTATATGTAATGTAGGAAATTTGATGCTTACTTTTGTGAAGCAGTTAATTTATTTAAAGTACTGTGATTACTTGTCATGTGACGCTAGTAGCCATCCAGGCTTCCTATGGTACACAGGAGACAGAAGGATTGCTGATAATCCATTCCTAGGCCACAGCTTGAATCCTTCAGTGTTAAGTCCCTTTAGGTGAACTGACTACTTGCAGGTGTTCACCAGTTGGACTTAAGAGGCTCAGTGAGACTGTGTGGGACAGGGCTTTCCTCACTCGTTCAGTCACATGCTGCTTATAAGAAAACTGGATTGGAAGACATACTCATGGATATTCTAAAACCGCAAGATTTTTTGCTATAGGCCTACTTTCAGTTTTTTGGTTAAGAAAGGCCTACTTTCAGAAGTGGTTAAGAAAACAGTATTTTACCTGGGATAATTTATAGTTTTGCCTATTGGACTAAACCTTTAATGGCTCCTTTGTGGAAAACTATGATTTCTAAGAACAGTCCAATCTACAGAGACTCTCTGTGGTCTTTTTCAATTACAAGTCGAGGCCAAGCAAGACAGGCAGCTTTGCTTAAGTTTCTGTTGGAGAAAGATAGAGACTTTATGCTTCAAAAACTGAAACAGTAAGATACTCTGTGTTCTCATAGATAATGATATTTTATGTAACTCTGTACTGCCAACAAACTGTTTTCTTGTGATTTAGTTTTCTTTATTTTTAAAATAATTGTTGTGCACATGTAGGCTAAGTAAGGAACTTCAGCAGAAAGATAAAATCATCGAGTCACTCCACTCCAAGCTTCAGCAGCGTCCAGAAACTCCATCCAGTTGCCATGCTCTCTCAGAGACCACCGACCAATCAGACCGAACGTCGTTGGTGTCTGACGAGTATCGAACCACTGAAGATTTGGAGTTGTATTCGGACATTGACAGCAGAGAACATCATGGGGAGCACAGACTGCAGCACACAGGGCCTGGATCAGAACAAAGTGGTACTGATTGTGTGTTTCCTTCCTCTTTCTGTGACGTATTTCCTTCTATTATTTCACCCTCCATTTCCCCTCTTGTAGTCTATCCATCCTACCCTCCACATCGCCCCCTCAAGTCTTCCAGCAGCTGTCCCAACATGCTTTACTCATCCCATTTGGGTTGCTTTGCTGGAGGTATGGGCCACACAGGTGGTTAATACTTGAAACGTACCAAATACCCACACAACTCTCCTTCAAGGCCCTGATCAACTTTCACATCCTGTCATTCTCATTTTTCTCCAGCCCTTTTTCATGAGCCTGTCTCCTCTTCCCTCTCTTTCCCCTCTGACTGGGGTAAGGAGGTCACCTCGGGGCCTCGGCCCAGGGCCCTGTCTGTCATCGCTGTTAGACCTGAACTGGATGTTCTGTACAAACAGATGAAAGAACAGATTAGGGGTGAGGGGCAAGGAGTGGCTTTTCCTTTTATAAACACCATCTTAAATAATCTCTTTACATTTTATTCAGTATCCCTCTACACTTTATTAACTTATTTATGTGTGCCGTGACAGGTTTGGCTGTTTCTTCTGATAAAGCCCATTTTACTCTCTCACCAGGTGACCACAACCAACACAACCTCTCGCACTACAGCCAGATATCTCAACATGCCTTTCAACAATGCCATTTAGGTGGTTTACCAGAGAGCCATTCGCTGAAGTCGGACTCAGGTTTAGTAACAGAAAGGACTCTGTGGAACATGGATAATATGGCTGTTGGAAGCTTCTCTGGTTTAACAGGACACCAGCCAGGCCACAGTCAATCAGGTAGGACTCCAGGCTAGCACAGGACAGTGGTAAAGTCTGAACCAAAACAACATGAAGTATTCTTGGGCAAATGCAGCTAATGTTGCAGCAAAAGTTTGAAATAACACTTATTTTAAGCTTCTAGTCACGTTGATTACATTATGCTTCTTGTACTATTAAAATGTAAGGACTATATTTTGTATTTCTATAGAAGTAAACTTAATTGAGGAGCACCTACAGGAGGTAAGGCATCTACGTCAGCGCCTGGAAGAGTCTATTAGAACAAATGAGAGGCTTCGACTGCAGCTGGAAGAGAGGCTGTCTAACACAGGGCGTGAAGGAGGTATTGTTTACTTCATCAAACTTACCCTTTTACTGACTGTTTGCAAGAAATTACATGCTAGTATTATTGTCTCTAGGAGCACCTACAAACATTTACATTCAAGGGCTGGACACAGTAACTCAATTGTCCAATGAGATCAGAGTCCTAAAGGAGGAAAACCTGGGCCTACAGTCACGGCTCCAGGCTAGCACAGGTAAACCAAGTAAAAGCCAACAAATTTGTATATAAGTAATCTAAAGTCGTTTTTAGACTGGACACTTGAGTTGAAAGTTCAAGAAAGGTCTTAGGATTAACAGTTTTACACAGATTAATTTTTAATGTTCTCAGATTCATGTGAGGAGGTGGTACAGTTGCGGGAGGCAGTTTTTACAGCACGTGCCCGTTTGAAACAAGCCGAGCTAGAGGCAGAGCAATGGAAAGAGGAGTTGAGGCGCCTTCAAATTCACAGTCAAGAACAGGGACAGCAGATACACATCTTAAGACAGGAGCGACAGATGAGCCAAGAGACAACCAACAGGTTAGTTTTATATGTATTAAGTCAGACTTTAAACATTAAAATAAAGAGAGCGAGATTATGCCCAACCTTTCTTGAGCATGATGTACTTTTTTCCCAGACTTCAGCATGAGGTGTCTCTCCTGCAGCAGCAGCTGTGTGAAAGCAGAGATCTCATCCACTCACTGCAGAGTGAACTTCAAGTTTATGATCGAGTGTGTGCCAGGACAAAGATCAACAAAGGTTAGACAAATGCTTCAGCCACTTGGCACCATCTGGTGGAAATCTCTCGATAAAGCCATTGTTCTGACTCAAATGATTAAACCCCTTTACTATATCTCACTTAAGAAGAAATTATATTGTGTACATTTCCACTGATTAGGTCTTTCTGTGTTCAGGTTTCTTGTCTGAGCTTCCAGTCCTGCCAGTAGAGCTGGGGGAACTGTTAGGGGAAGTGAGGAGTCTTCGGGCGCATCTTCAGAACAGTATCCAAGAAAATAGTACCCTCAAACAGCTGGAGCTCCACAAGCAGCTTGAACATAAGCTAGACTCACCCCGGTCACTCTCGGCCCTTACAGCCAGTCCACAGAGAGATAGCTTTTACAGACGGCAGCTTCTGCATGGTAAGACACAAATAGCACTCTACATAAACAGCATAACATAAGGCCAACTGTTTGAGGGGCTTCCGTGTGCTGTGGTGTGCTGTGTTGTGAGTCTAAGCCTGGTTTGAGTATCTATGTGCTCCACAGACCCAGCTCCGTCTCCACCAGTCAGGGACATTGGTCTGTTTAACTGTGGATCCCCCGGTCCTCCGTACTCAGATCTGGATGACAGCCATAGCACTGCCAATGGTGTGATTTTAAACTGCACTGCATGCACCTTTAACTCTGTCTAAGATTTATCAGTTGACTGTAGAGAGAGTGCTTCACTTTGAAATGAACAAATGTAATATAATTTTATAAAGTTCCTTTAAGATCCACTTTAGCGTCTTTTCTCATATCCTCCCGCCAGCAGACACTTTTGACCCTCATGCTGAGCTGGAAGGCGAGGCTCCCGATGGATCGTTTGCAAACCGCAATGGTCGTCATGTTATCGGTCATGTGGACGACTTTAGTGCTCTACAGCAGCAGATCCTGGAGGGCCGCGGTCTTGTTAATCGAATAGAGACTACCCTGCAGGCTTGCCTTGGCTCTTCACTGATAGAACAAGACCAGACACACAACAGCGAGCTGGTGAGACACAGCACACCTCACCAAATGTAGTGTATGTAGTGTGGTTATGGCAACCTTGTTAAACCAAGATTTGTATGCAGGCCCTGGACACTGATTGTCTAAAGACTGTTTTGGCCAACACTAAAACTCTGAGGCAGATCTTTGAGGAGGCCATGTCTCTGCTGAAGATGTTTTGGAGAGCAGCTCTGCCCAGCACAGATGCCTCAACTAAAAACCTTAAGAAGGTCAGTGAGATTTGTAGTGATCACTGCCTCTTTAAAAGTGTAGAGCTAACAATTTTTTTGTGAATGGGTTCAGGAGCAGTGCATGCAGGAGGAGATTTTGTCCCTCAAACTGCGTGTGTCAGAGCAGGAGGAGGTGCTAAAGGGGACAATTCAAAGACTGAGGAGCACCAGCCGGACTAAGGAGAGCATGGAGCATTTCATAGTTAGTCAACGTAAGATACCGTTAAACCCTCTGGTAGAATACAAACAATATATTTATCTTCAAATTAATGTAAATTTTCTTAAGGTCATGCCACAGCTAAGAACAAATGTTTTTTTTACAGTGTCTAGAACTCGAGATGTGCTGAAGAAAGCAAGGACAAATTTAGAGGTAAGAGATCATTTAATACGCATGCACGGTATATGTGTTAAATACTTTATGTTAGCTTTTTGTTGTGTTGTCCTTAATGTCTTCAACCTTCCTGGTCTTCTCGTGTTGTTCTGTATGTAAATTCATATGGCATTTGTCCTTCCTCACTTTTTACTCTCTTTCCTTAAAAACCCCAGAAGAACGAGTTAAGACTGTCCTCTCTTAGCTCCTCCTCTCCTTATACTGGTAATTGTCTGGCATCTTGTGTGTCGTGATTGTGCTGAGGTTGTCTCAGATTCTTTTTTTTTTTACACTGTAGATAAATCTATTGTATTTAACATTGTCTGTGTTGTTTGGAGCAACAGCAGCTTTTACTTAAAGATATATTTGCTTTTTCTAATCATGCTAACTTCATTGCTTTACCATAGCATCTGAGTGCCATTCATACTGAGTTATTTTTTGACTTGAGAATGTGTATTGAGTACATTTTTTTATTTACACACAAACAATTACTATTACAAACAGACCAAATATACCTTTACTCACAACATAATGTGTGCAAACTTTCCTTAATATTAGCCATTTCTTTGTCAAATGTTCAAACTTTTGAAAACTTTTGAAACAACACGTTATAAACTGACTTGTGTACTCACAGACATTTTGGATTGCTGTGTTATAATAAATACATTATTACTATTTTGAAACAAATTACACATTTAGACTGGATATAGCTATTTTTCTCAGAAAGGTCATCTGACACCACCTCTGCAAATTGTCAGCACTTCCCTATAGGTTTAAATAGATTTAAAAGTCCTGGAGCCCCTCCAGAATCTACAATGTGTTGTTTACATGTGCCATGTTTTAAAGCTGCACCTATTTATAAAATCAGGACCTTCTCTGTGAGACCCACAGTACATTAGTTGCATCGTTTCCATGTTCTCTATACAGTATGTTCTCACCATATATCGATAAACACACTGAAATACTGCTTTTTTTTACATAAATTTGGGGATGCAGTGGTATTATTACTGTCATTGTTCATTTAGAGCACCAAGCATACATGCGCTACTCTATTGTGTGTGTATGGTAAGGCTCATGCGTCAAATGATGCTGTTGTTTCTCATATTACTCATCCTCTGTTTCTCATCTGCAAATGTTGATATTTTAAAAATCTTCAACCCGGCATAACTTGATTTCTTTGCTTCAGTTAAATATTTGACTGTATTATCTCCCTACTTAAATATTATTTGCAAGGATGATCAGTAGCTGATTTTTTTACCTTGTGTTTATCATTTTTCAGCCGAAGAGCCAGGAGGGGCTGTCCGCGGGTGGTCTACTGATTGCAGTGTCGTAAATTCCAGCGTTGTGTCCACTGCTCTGGCCAATCAACACATGGCAACAAGGAAGCGTACCAGTCAATGCCTGCTTTAGACTTTAAGAACCAGCCTCAACGCTACCACCTCTAAGCAAAAAAGAGCCATGACATTCTCTCTGTTTTTTAAACTCCCCACACCAGCCAGCCCTTTCACCAATAACACAGAAACCTTTCCAGCCACGAGAGCACTTCCATCCTCCCCTCATCTTTTCAGGCAATACATGCACAGTATGACCTGCATTTACAAGCCTTACTGTTCTCTCCTCAAAACCGTGTTGTGTCAGCCATATTGTCTTTGAGTGATAACCAACAGTTTGCCTTGCCATGTGTGTGACAAAAGAAAGTAATTGACATGTGTCTGCGATGGTTTATGAGATGTACGTCCTACTGAAGGAGCTGGTTTAACTTGCTCTTAAAAAACAAATAGGTTTAAAAAGTTAAATTTAAGCATTGCAAAAACTAATTTCTCAAATTTAATAAAGCAACATAAATTGCTAGTCATCAAAACAAAACCTGGATTTGTCTGTAGGAGCATGTGAGAGCCAGCCAGCCTGTGGACGGAGTATATGTTTGTGCATGTTTACTAATGGCTTGTGAGAAGAATTCACCTCAACACAAACTTACACCACGTGTGTTATTGACAACTCAAAGACAAGAACTCCTTAAAGCTGACTACCACAGAAATGCCAGTGGACAATTTTTGAATTTTTGCAAATTCAATGCAACAAACAATGACACCATAATGTATTACCGGACACAATAGAGGAATGTATTTTGGTGATCACTGCTAAGTGGTTGTGTACTTAATGTAAATAATGTGTCTGTGGTGAAGACCTATGAAACGTATGCTAGCCAACAGCCAAGGGTTATCCAACCAAACAAAAACAGAGACGGCTCTATTTTAATCGCACACTTATTCTTTTAAGTTCTCAAGGTGCCCTTTGGCATCCATGACCTTTACTAAGTTTACCACATAGATCTAAGTCAAAACATTTGCTCAACTTGAAGCAGCTTTTATCTATTGGTCAATTAAAATTTAAGCCAAATAATGTAGAAGTAAAGCAGCCAAATGGAACCCGGCTAAACGCGTATTCAAGCTCCTCTGTAGGAGTTCTCATATGAGCATGTGCAATAATAATGTTTTGATTATGCTGCACCAGATATTTCTTTATTTTAATATTATATTTTGCCTTTGCTTGACAATGGAGTATAAATGACTCATGACATTAAGGAGTCCATCACATTTACTTTTATGTAGTGTTTATGCATGACATATATTGTAAAACAAAAAATCATGGAGCAAGGGCTTGCCAGTAGTTGCCAAAGTTTGAACTTTGAACTTTACTCTGACTTGCCATATCCATGAGAATGACAAAATCAAGGTATGGCGATAGGGATCCCAACGAGGGCACAAGGGCCTCCAGAAGCACAGAGACGGTAACCGTTAGACAGATATCTTTCAAATGAAATGGATGGAATTTACCTCCTTTTTGGACCAAAATTTTAGATTTCCTTGCAAAGATTTGTGGAAAAAATTTTGCCACATGGCAGAGTTTTTATTGTCTTTGTGTTCTTTCTCTTGGATAAAGCTTTCGGCATTCCTGTGGAAGTGGCATTGTAGATAGGTTCTTTTAAGTCGCAAACTTTGGCAGACTACTGGTAGGATCAGTGTTCTGTAATTTAATCATGTATTGCAGTGTAACCGTTCTTTAGTTGATCTGTTGCCATTTTTGTTGTAAATAGCTATATGAGTGTGAGTTGAGTGAGTTTACATCGATACATTTGCTTTTTTTGCAAAGTTGATGACCTGGGTAGCTGTGCAATAGCTTAATATATTTTTATGTTGATGTTAAACATCATGTATTATGACCTTGTTTGCAACATCCATGTGGCTTATATGCAGTGTATGCTAGGAAATTGACACTTTTAATAATTGACATAGGCTGTCTTTTACTAATAAAAATGGTATTTAGTCACAATAATATATTATCTACACTTGAGAAAAACTTCGATTGATGTAGCTTTGCTTGCCTTTAAGCTTGTCGCTTGAGAGCTGCTTCACTCAACTTTGAGGTTGAATTAGTGCTCGTCAACCTGAGACCTGCCAAGTTAGGTTTTGTTTGCGCTCCTCCTTAAAAAATAAAATAGAAAGACAAAAGTAGCCAAGTATTTAAAAAAAATGTTTGAATGTTTCATTTCACATTTCAAAATGTTTAAGAGGAGAATTATTAAAAACAATTAAAGCCAATAAATGGAAATGTGTGAGATGTATAAGTCTTACAGCACCTTGTTAGAGCGTAAACAAAGCCTTTTCTAATGTTCTGTTGGTTCTGAGTTGCAACTGTATATAGTGCTCTTTGACTGAAACAATTTTTGTGTGATGGGAAAGCTGCTTTGTTTTGAGTTTTTTGCATAATGAACTAGAAACCGATGCAGGAGCCATGTAGATCCTGTCTCTGCTGACAGTTAGGTGTGTTGTGTAGGCAACAGTGTTGCTGAAAGAAATAAAATATTCAAAACACTGTTCATTTTGCATTTATATAACTATAGTTCATATTTAATTATGTTTATTAAATATGAACTGACTCTGACAAAAATAAAATGAAAAACAAATCAAAAAACAAAAGAATTTAGGAACAGTGTCCTTACTTTATTTGCAAACAAGTAAAACCTTGTTTAGTACAACTTCACACAGGTTTTGCGAAGCCTTTTAAACATTCATGAAACTGTCATAAATTCAAGTTTTGATATAAGCCACAATCATGGCACCTCTCACTTCTGCTGTTTTTATAAAATCTTAAAAACACACCTGACAAATTGTTACACCTGACATTTAGAATACTCAACTCCTTTTGAAAACCCTAGGTATATTTAACACTAAACATCTATTAATATTTAACAGATAAATGTTTATTAAACATATCACGAAGAATGTGATTTGTTTACAAAACTATTCCAAAGCCATTGTACATTACGTAAAAAAAACGTCTTAAATAAAAACACATTCTAATCACATTCTTAGGCGGACGTGGGCAGCCTGCCTGTGCACACTTGCAACATGCAAAACAACAGAACTTTGTGGTGGACATCAACCAGAAAACAGCATTTTCCTATTTGAAAACAAAAGACAAACACACAGCACTGCAAATCTATCTGAAAGTATAGAGGCTACAGAGTTGTCAAATGCATAGTTAAAAACGTATATCAACACGCCTGCCTGCTACAAGGACGGTGCTGTGCTTTTTAAAATAAGTCAAAAAGGCGTCAAGCGCAAAACTAAACAACAGTTTGCAGCTTTTATTGACTCAAAATCTAGAGACCTGTCGCCGAGTGAAAATTGGTATCCATGTTATCTTACATTTAATGACCTTCTGATGAATAACACAGAATTAATTTTGATTGTTCAGCTCACAAATAACACACCAGTTTAAAACCATATTGAATACAACAAGTTAAAGGGACACTAGGGCAGTAACAAATGATTATATCATTACCTTAAGCAATGCTATTTTGGCAGTTTATAAGCCATTCTGTAACACAGCAGGTCTATAATATCTTTACTTGAGGTCAATGTGACAAAAGTTTTATTTAACCTTTATTTATCCAGGATTGTCCCACTGAGGTTACAATTCTCTTTTGCAGGGGAGTCCTGGCTTCATGTGTGGTGGTGGTGAACACTGTAAAAGTCAAGCAGCGGGGCCACTGCAAAAAGAATTATAACTGAACAGGCCATTTACTGCAGAGCAAGGTCTATTCATTATGTCTATATATTCAAACAAATGTGTTTTCAAATTCAAAACAAGATGCAGAGAACAACCAAATACACACAGTGATTTTGTCAGTCTCTTGTTTGTCTATAGATGTGACAACTAAAAAGCCACAGTATGGTTTCCCTCAATCAATTATCACTTCTATTTTCTGGGCACTATGTGCACAGAAGTGTAACCTTTAAAAAAAAACAAGCCAGAGTCAAAGCAACAGCCGCTTGCTTTCCCTGTAAACTTGGCTTTGTGCAAGATTGGGCTAAATTAAATTACTGTATTAAAAATCAAATCAAGAGGATACAAACACACTGCCCTTTAAAAGCATTGCTAAAAACCCAAAATTAAGTTTATATGGGCTTGTAAAGTAGAGAGGTGACATATTTCTTCTTGTATCTGTGAGTGGCACTGAGCACCATAACGCCATCCTACAAAGAGAGAATTACAATGCTCATTAATAATAGATTTACTAAAATCACTGTAAAATCTACTAAACCTACCTTTATTGACAGAGCGTAAAGGTGATTCAACATGACATGGTTGGGTTCAGGCAACAGAGCAGGGTCACACTGTCAAAAAAATTAAATAAGAATTCAAACAAAATATTTTTAGATGCAACAGTATGAATGTGATCAAACAAAAGACTAATGAACAGAGAAGAAACACACCGATACATTGGTGTCTTTGTTTAATATAACTTGAAGAAGATGTGGGGGGAGAATAGGTGGAGCTTTAAAATGCCCCTCCGGCCGGAAAATGTACTGCGCCTGTCCATATGGTCCAGGAGGAGAGCTGGACAAATCTGTAACACCACAAGAGTTCTGGTAATGCTATGGTTGTAACACTTCTTCTTACATTATTATTTATATGTTCATACACATTGTTGATTCAAGTCTAGTACTGACACTCCATGAACACGTGATGAAGAGCTCACCTGAAGTGTCAGAGCACTCCAAAGAGTCCACCTGCAGCGCATCGAACACCTCAAAGTCAGACTTTTTCACCTGAATCAAGTTGTTGATAGTACCCATTTGGCTAGTCACTACCGGCTGCAACAAATAAATTACAAATAAACAAAATGTATAGTCAAAAAACAGTCACCACATTTGTCCAGGTCCAAGAGTCCTGCTGTAAATAAGACTGCATCTACCTTTTAACATCATACTGTAACTACCCTGTAGAAATAATGATGACATACCTCAGATGGATCGTGAACCCACTGGCCATCCACAAAAAACTTATACTGGTGCTCTCCTTCAGGCAAGTCGAGGATTGCCACAAAGTCATTATGGCTTTAAAAGAGATGCATGTCATTCATTTTCAGTTTGAAATTGTCAATTGAATTGAAAGTAGCAGTGACAAATATATGCAAAGAGATATTCAGATTCAGCTATATGCCTACCTCTTATTTAGTGGTATCTTTGTATTCCAGTTGTTAAAAGAGCCAGCTATGTAAACTTCTTTCCCCCCACCAGCCCAGCGGATGACAGTGGGTCGTGCTTGGCGTCCAGTCTTTACCAAGTCATCCAGATCAGGAGCAAATTCCTTCTCTCCTAAAACCTGTAGATAAAACAGAAAGTGTAAACTCTTGCTGTTTTGTCTGTTTATTTTTTTAATTATTTCTTACTTTGGACTCTGGGCCGTGGGTGGTGAAGATGTTGGGGGCATCAGTGCTATCCACCATCTTGTTGCTGGGCTCCTGGTCTTTGTGACTGCCACTGCTGTCTGAACGGTGGGCCTTGGCTCCATGGCGATCTCCTGACACTCTGTCACTAGTGTTGCCCATAATGCCACACTATTTATAGAGCAGCTGGAATGAAAAGACATATGCTTGGCCCAAAACCATAGACCGAAATACACCAGATTTATTTTAATCATCAAAATATGTCTATTGCCAGATTTCTATAGTTACTAGGAATTTATTTCTGTGTATTTGATCCTTATTAAAAAATAAATAAATAAAAATAAAAACACAGTAATAGCATAACACACAAGACTAATACCTATAAATTCTGAAGTATATCAAATACTTTCTAAAAGTATTTAGACATTAGATAAACAAGAAACACATTCTACATAATTATCCCAAGCTACAATAGAATAAAGAGGCAAATTATTACTTTTTTCTACAATTTGCTAATACAGTGCAAAACAGCCCAAATTGTTTATTATATCAAAGCACCGAGAAGCTTTGCTTGGTTATTTAAAGGGTCAGGATTTGGTAACGCTCATAGATTGATAAGGTAATGCTACGTGCATCGCACAAGAGACAATAGTACACCAACAGCACTTTTCCCGAAGGCTAAAGTGGCTTTTATAGAGATTACATGGCTTAGCAGTCACTTAGGTACAACTGTCTGACAACTGAAAAGACTGAACAACAACAAGCGCCTACCAGAAATGATCTTTACATAGCTTGTGTAAATACGAACGTTAGATAGATAGGAGAGTTTCCCATGACGAAAAAGCAACACTTTTAAATGTATTACTCTTACAGAACAGGTAAATCGATTTATGGTCTATTGAAAATATTGAAAATGCAGGCAGTGCCGCTTTCACTAGAATAGTCACTACAGCCTACCGCCTGAAGCCTGTCACTTCAGCTGTGCTCACAACGGGTCTCTTGACATGAGAATATTTTTAGCTTGCTCAAAGAGCGTATAGTTGCGAATTTTCTTTTATTGCACAAAGGTGTTTACAGTTAACAAAACGCAACAGCGTTTCATCGTAGCCCCATAGTTGAAAGAGCTCAAACTTACCGATTACTGTTGGCTGCGCTGTATAATTTATTATGTGTTTAACCTCCTCGGAGTTCCTCAATCCTCACCAACTGCAGCAGCGGTGCTCCCAGGTACGGTGCAACAAAAGGGCAAAATGAGCGTGAGCGCTTTTCTTACATATCCCTCGTGTCGATTGGCGTATCGTGATATACGTTTAATACATAATAATAATCGTAGCATAGCATTGTCGCACAATAGGATGTATTATTTTAATATATTTTGTTGATTGTAATACATAATAATTATGTATATTATTCTCCATTAGATGGAGCTGTTTCACAATGTCTTAAACCAACAAAATACATTTCTGCATCTGCAGTCATGCCATTAAATCCCAACCTTTTTACCTTTGAATACATACTTGTTGATAAGTTATTAAAACATCCAAATGGACTGAATGTGAAGCTATGCAGAATCCTAATTCAAAGAAAGTTTTTGCCCTATTTATGAATGTTACAGATATGTTGTTGTTTATCTGACTGAAGAAAGTAATTAAAACTCCAGACAACAAAATAACTTAAACAACTTATTTATTAAACCCATTTAAAAGATAAATAGAAAAAAAGTTTCACCTCAGTGTTTCCATAGGAATTAAGAATTAAGATGGTTGAGCCCTGGATTAAATGAGTGTGTAAACAACATAATGCACACATGGAAAAGTCATAACCAACTATGTCTAATGAACAGCCAAGAAAAAAGTGGAGATGTTTGAATTTGTTTCAGATTTATGTGTTTCAATTGCATAAACACCTTATACCCAATGTCAAGCACAACGGCAAAGTCTTCTGAGTACCAGAATATTATGAAGGCAAATATGAGGCCTTCTGTCCCATAGCTAAAGCTTCATCAAAACTCAACAGGACAATAATAAATGAAATGTGGTCGCAGGACCTGTGAATAAGGTCATGCTGAAAATCCCTAATTGAAACAGCATTCTAAAGAATAACAGGACCAAATTACCTCAACCTTTTACTGCTTAAGGTGAACCTCCAAGCTATTGGACCATAGGCACCAATTTTTTTTTCTATAGTTCTAGTAAATAAACAACATGATGAAATGAGGTATATGTTGTTTGTCTGAAAATTGTACATCTAATACTAAGACCTGTTTTTGATCTGACATTTCTTTTGTAAAATTCAATGATGGTTCAATTATGTGTGTTAAGATCTGAGATCTTAAAATTTGACCAAAAAAAAAAAAGATAAATAAAAAAACATGCACCTTTTGATCACTCAGTGGTTAGCAAGTTATATAAATAACTTGTTTCATAAACCATGCAGCTCCTTTTATACCGTATAAATACTGATATATATATATATATATATATATATATATATATATATATATATATATATATATATATATATATATATATATATATTATATATATATTATATATATATATATATATATATATTATATATATATATATATATATATATATATATATATATATATATATATATATATATATATATATATATATATATATATATATATATATATATATATATATATATTATATATATATATATATATATATATATATATATATATATATATATATATATATATATATATATATATATATATATATAAGGCACATTCAAGAGTTTTACAATTACGTGAGGAATATATGAACTTATTTTCACATTAAACACAAGTGCGTAGCCTATTCATGCACATACTTCTAGTGTTGAATATTGATCCTAGAGCACCAATTATTGTCAGTCAATAATTGGTGACTGGCTGAAATAAAGCCAATCTAGGACCGTGTTAATTTACTGGTGGAACATAGAGACTTAATTTGAGCAGTTTTATCACACAAACAAATAATATAAGCAAAATCAAGAACATCTGCATTTCAGTTAGGTATTTCCTAAATCATTTTCTTTTGGTCAGTGTTAGTTATGACAAAATAATCATCACATAGCATTTCTACATTTCACACTAACATTGTATAAAGTATTGCTTTGGACAATCTAGTCAGGAAAGCCCTGTGCATTTTATCAGTAGTAAAGCATGCTTAGCATATATAATCTGTAAACTAAACTATTTTTTTTTCATTTGGACATCCCCAGGCCTGTTTTCATATACTCATAAACCACATAACTAATGCTAACTGCTGGAATAACTTTCATAAAGTTTGGCAGGATGCCTCGATAGAGTCCAAAAAAACCATCTTTGACAACAATTTTCTTCAGAAGAGAACTCATTGACGGCTGGTCATTTGCATTGAAAGATGCTGGAGAAAAAAAAATCTTTCAGTAAATTTCAGATTTTCGCTGAATTTCATATTTATTTTGGTCACATAAAGTGACCAAAATAGATAGCATGCAGCCCATTATATGGATCATAATACAATGTTTACAATAGATAGTGGGTACGCTTATCTAATAATGTTCTTTTTCAGCAAAGTTTACCTTGTGCCTGCATCCTTGTGCGTACAAGTGCTAGTGGATAGCTGGCCAGCTGTCCACATGTGCTAGAGATAGTCCCACAACCCAGCAACACCAGAACCCCAGGGTTAGGTGAGTCTTTGTGGTATGACAGCCAAGTATTCTTTAGACTCTGAGAAATAAATAAAAATAGAACAAGATCGAATTATATCTTAAAAATAACTAAAAAGAAAAGATATGATATGTGGCTTTCTACTTTGTAGCAGACTTGTATCCTGCACAATAAATTAAGCATGAAAATAAGGTAATTGAGTTAATGCCTTCAATAGTTAAATGTTACAAAAATATACTTTAAAAGACCTTAAGCCTTTATACCTCATAAACAGCAAGGTCTATCCCTGCATAGGGAATAATGCCGATAAGGTTGGGAATATAGCCCTTGTAGAAAGCTTTGACCCCTTCTTTTTTAAGGATCTTCTTGGCACAGTCTAACATTCCTGAGTACTGCCCTGTTTTTCTTAGGGCCAATCTTGTTTTCAATACCTATTGAGTCAAAAACAAAGACAAAAAAGAATTCTGATCTGTTTATTTTATTTGTCTCAGACAATCTAATGAAATGTAGTAGTTTACTTACTTCCATAGGGTAGATGGTGGTCTGTGCTGTCGCTCCAGCCAATGAGCCAGCCAAAAACCTGTTGTGCGTCTCGATTTTCTGTCCCTCTAATGTTAACAGCTTTTTATACTGCAATGAGAAATACAAGAACAAAAACCTGAATTATGACACCTACAGTATTTGTACTCCTATTTGTAAAAATACTATATATTATGATTATTATTAGACAATGAGTTCTTACTTGTTCATATGCCATGAATTTGATTGCAGTCTCTGGTGCGATCTTTATAACATTGATACCATTGCCCCTCCACAATGATGTTATACCTCCCTCTAAAATCATTTGTTTAAAACCACCTACCAAGCTAATCCTGTTGGATTTGGAGCCATGAACCTGAAATAAATATTAATGACATTTGGTATACTACACCGACATCTATTGTTTTATGGCTCTTAAAACGAAAAAATACACACTACATACCTGCATGAAAACTTTTATTCTGTCCAGAGGAGCTGTACCAGTACGAGAAATAGCTCCTGCAACAGCACCCGCCATTAGCTGCTTCCACCAGCCACCTGAACTTTTCTCCTCCTCTGTAAATTCATCGGGGATGGCAAGACTGTCACCAATGTCCAGAACCTAGTGGGCATAATGTTATAAAACAAATATGTGCTAGACTTTGAAACTTTTGCCTGTTATGTAGTGTAGTCGTTTTTCCTCTTGTCAATCTATGTGCATGGCTAAGGGCAACATTCATTAAAAAAGTGTCCATTTTTTCTTAAATTTTTTATATTAGTAGTTAGTAGTGACAAAAGCAGTAACAATAATGTGTAATAAAAGTGTAGAGCAAAACATTGTTATGGCTGTTAACCACAATGTTGCAAATTTCCAAAGTATTTAAAGAGAAGAACTGACAAACCAGTCAATGTTTGCACAAGCAGTGGTGGCGACAGAGAGGGGGTCCATGACCTAATTATCTTATTCATTGTTTTTTTAGCATCAGCTAAAATAGGGAAAAATCATTCAAACCTAACAAAAGAGGACTAAACTCCATACATTTTATTGTTTTTCTGTTACTACATTATGTCCTGTGTAGCTGATGTTTCATACCGTGGAGTGTTTCCAGTAGCGGATGATCTCTTCCAGGTTGTGAGCAGGGCATAACAGGAAGTGTTCTCGCCACTCATTCCAGTCAACCGTCATGGTGCCATCAATGTCCATGCTGAGAAATATAGCAGTGTCAAAAACTCAAAAATATTAGCAAGAGAATATATACATTGCAATGTAAATAATTGTAGATTCAACCTTTGTAAGATTTTTTCGGCATCCTCTTTGCTGAGATCAAGACCCAACTCTGCAAGTGTCTGCTGGATCTCTGAGGCATCAATGCACCCTGCCATAACATAAACAGAAAGTCAAATGATTTAGTCTGGTTAACTATTCCTGGCATTTTAATGATAATAATAATATTTAGAAGAATATTATGAAGCTTACACCATACCATCATTATTTTTGTCTAAACTCTTGAAAGTGAGCCGCAGTTTCTTCTCATGCTCTTTGAGATATTTACTAAACTCACTTAAGTCTAGACTCCCATCTTTGTTTTGGTCGCCTGATGACACAATTTTCTGTTGAGAGAAAGTAACATAGCTAATTCTTCCCAAGAAACACCACACATTCTCATACTTATCGTACTAAGGAAATCCATGCAAAACAAGCAGGCCATGACATGAAACTCTGGAATACACCTCCGTCTCTTCCCTGGCTAGTGCAGACAATTACCTGAGCAGCTCCCTGGCGGAAAATGCCCATAGCCTGAAGTCCTGCTCGTAATTCAGCGACATCCACTTTCCCATCTTTATTGGTATCGAGCCTATCAAAAAGGTCCTGGTATGACCTCTCACTGTCGGCATCCAAACACCGGGCAGTCAGTAGTAAAAACGTCCGTAACATAATTCAGCTTTGCATGTGACTCCTTGCACTTGAGGCCACCAATTGTAAAACGATTATTCATACATCCTGAGAGGCATTAATAAAACCGTGTTAAAACGCAAACGTGCAGTTGCTGTTCAGTGTGAAAACGCGCAACATTTACTTAAATGCTAAGTGTATCGCGTCCCGTGCAAAGACCTGATCCGCGGTGGCACGACAAGGAACTGCCGCAATTGAGGGCGGGGCTATGTCTACGTATCCGTATCGACCATTACAAAAAAGCAGGGAAATGCGATCAAAAATCAAAACTATAACCGGTTGACGTATACCGAAAATGCATTTTATTTAGATGATGATTCGTTGGGAAATAGGGCTTTTTTGTGTGTGTTTGTTGCACTAGAGTAGACTGCGGTACAAATAAGGAATTGAATCTCTTCATCAACAACGAGAAACACAAAGTGTAGTATTTCTAAAAGGTGTACAACAAGTGACCACCAGAGAGAGACATTTCAACAACCCTCAGTGACCCACAGTTGCATCTATTTATAACTGTTTAGTAGTATTAATTGTTTTTAATAATAGTAGTATCTAGCATCCATGGCCCATCTTTATTCCTGCGTGTTATGTTGTACATTTACGTACGTAGGCTACTTTTTGTTTTGTGTCTGTGTACTGTATGTTCTACTGCTGCTGTGACACTGCGCCTAAGAAAAATTTATCTTTGAGGACAAGTATATTTGATTTGATTGATTGATCTCTGACTTGCACCACTACAAGCGGGAAAATGTTAATCTTGGAAGACATCTTATTTCCACATTCCAAGTTTAAACAACATGGCTGTCTCCTACTGACCCCCCAGCTCTCTCCTTTTGATCAGTTTGTAAGTATTGACCTGTAGTATTTATCTTCTTTTATTCTGCCGATTTTTAGTGCTAGAAACATTTTTGCAAAAACGCAAAAACTGGACTGCAGTGTGCGTCACTTTTTCTGAACAAAAGGCACCATCCCAGGATGATGACCCAACAGAACAGCATTATAGTGTTTTAACGAGTCATGTTCATTTATGTTTTATTGTTTTGAATGAAACTGTTTCATGTTTATTAAATTCATTTTTAAGATGCTTGTTTTAATTTTATTGATTGATCAATGCCTAAAAAATAATTAGACTTTGTTCAAATTGAAGTGGTAATATTTGTAATTTGCAACATTTCCAGAGATTCTTCATAAAAAAATATTCTGGTTAAAAACAGATTAGACCGGTTTAAAACATTTATTGCTCTGGATTGCAGAGGGTTAAGTTATTATTGATTACTTAATATTGATAACAATTAGACCTAACAAATGTAAAGACAACAAGAGGAAATACAATGCCAGGGCTTAAAAAATTTAAAAACAATGAGAACGTGCCACTTGTAGGCATATTTTATATTTTCCTAATATGACAAATAATTTAATTCAAAATTTTAGCATTATAAAAGTTGACAAAACATATTGTATAAAGTTTCTCTGGATAAACAGTTTTGGATATCAGTCCAAAAATCTTAGAGTAGCCTTCTTTAAAAAAATCAATCTTTAATGATCTAAAACATGTTTCAAAGGATAAATTCCGTTCTTTTATCTGGTTAGTAATGCAGTATGTTTTTAAAGGGACACCCAGAAGTCTATTGAGCAGTAGGAGTAGTGTTCCCTTATTACATTCTGGTATATTTCTTTACATTGAAAATTTTATTGAGAACATCCAACTCAAAATCCTGCATTTCCAGTCTGTAGAATCTCTTTGGGACATTCATCACAAAAAAAATAACATTTTCATTGACCAGTTGTTTTACAAGAATAATGTTTCAACCAAACCACATTTGAATGAAGAGAAATTTAAGTTTTAAACTGAATATCTTGGTTACTGAACGAATATCCCGTAAGAAAGTAGAGTGGGAAACCTTGTGGCCAATCCAACAGTGGATTCCCTTCAGGACATTGTAGTGGGCGGGTGAAACAGTTTGAACTAGGGCTTAAAGCAGGAGCACAGAGAAAGTGCACACAGCTGTTTGTCAACTTCTCCACTCCATTTCCCCGCACAAAGGAACATTTAGAGATCACACTATGTCGTTCATTCTCATGAAGAAAAAGAGATTCAAGTTTAACGTAGACTTTGACCTGGAGGAATTGTCGTCTGTCCCATTTGTAAACGGAGTAATATTCTGTAAAGTAAGGCTGCTGAATGGAGGTTTTGCCGAAGAGTCTTCTCGGTAAGTTTGGCTATTTCGCTATAGCAGCAGCTAACGTTAGGTTACCGGTTGTTCAACTTAAAAAACACAAGAAAGGTAGATATAGCTGTTTATTTTTCTTTTCTTCTTTTATTTTAACTGTTAAATGCCTTGTTTACAGAATACTCCGCGGCATGGTTAGTGTAGTTAGCTAACGTTATCAACCTTTACTAAACTTACAATGAGTTTTGTAAATGAGCTAATAATGTCCCCGACCAAAAACTTAAACAAAACCGCCGTGAAAACAAAGCCATAACCCACACGCTTAGCTGAACTACCAAGCTAAGTTTAATTCAAAACTTACAGATGTAAAATAAGCCGTTCAGAGCTGTGATTTATTGTCTATTAACTTGTAACTGTTACGTCGTTATAGATAATAAAGTTTTAATTTACACTTTAATGAGTCACTTGGAAAAAGATCGCTGGCAGAGCACATGTTAGACTCAGGCTATGGCAACAGACTGTAAACACTGGAGGCTAATCTAGCCTGCTTCCATGGTACCGGCTTTTGTTGTAGGCTTAAGGCTGGAAAGTCAATAAAGATGTTGTTCAATATGGTCTACAGTACATGACACATAATGCCTGCTCATCTTAGAGACAGTTAGACATGGTCAAGTGTGTTTTAATAGTTATTGCAGGATGGTAGTAAGTAAGTACAACATATGGTTTGTTTGATTTTCTCACAGGGAGCCTGTTCAAGCCAACTGTGTTCGCTGGAGGAAGACTTTCTCTTTTGTCTGCAAGATTAGTGCCAATACTGTCACAGGTGTACTAGATCCCTGTGTGTGTCGGGTGTCGGTGCGCAAGGTATATATGACTATAGTTATTGGCTACTATGTACTTTACTAAAACTTGATGGTGTTAGAAGAAGTACTAGTTTGTAAACATTTGGCAGCAGTATTTGGGAAAAGAATTGTTCTTAAGGGCCTCTTAAATATTGTTTAAGTAGGCTATTACAATACATAAACATAGGATCTTCTGTTGTGTAGCAATTAAAAGTACTTACTTGGTTTTGTTTTTGTTTGTTCTTCATTTTAGGAACTGAAGGGTGGAAAAAGCTTTACAAAGGTATTATATTGCTTTTTGTTTATTGCAGCTAGATTGTTAGAATTATTAGTCTTAATCTTAGTCTGACCTTCAGGAAGTTATTTTAAAGTCTGTTTATAATTAATCTATTTCCTAAGTTTTTTATTTCTTTTTGTCCGACTCTGTAAATGATTTGTAATCAGCAAATAATAACCACTACTCCTTTAAAGAACAACTTCAGTGAGTGATCAGGTTGTCCTATTTGAGTAGAGCTTTGTGACAGTTCTGGACAGGGCTTTTCTTTATGTACAGATTAGGTTTTGTTAACATTTGTTACTAATGTTTATGTAAATATGTTTGTTTTATAATCTTAACTCTTTACAGCTAGGCTTTGCTGACTTGAACCTGTCTGAGTTTGCTGGGTCTGGCAACACTACGCGCCGCTGTCTTCTAGAAGGTTATGACACTAAGAACACCAGACAGGATAATTCAATTATCAAGGTATTGCATTTTTGCATATAAAATATATTTAATATTACAGTATGTATCAACACAGCATATGGTTCACCACTGTTTCTCCAAGCAGCAGTTTTATAAGCAACATATTCAATGTAATAAGGATGTTTGAACCAGTGATGCACATACTGCATCACAGGGATCATTATGAAATATGCAGATTTTTTTACTGGGTACATCATGAACCTTTAAACATAAGCTTCCCACAAATTAAAGGCATTTCTTCTGTTGTTACAGGTTGTCATCACTGCACAGCTCATGTCCAGAGATCCCTGTTTTAAAACGTAAGAACCGACAACCATAATATACCATAAGAAATCTATTGTAATTTTACTTTTAAATTTTGGTTGTTTTTGTAATCGAGGCATGCTTTAATGCATTTTAGCCAAAAATAAAGTGTTGTCCTCAAATCCTGTTTATGGCTAAACTGGACACTATTTCCATTCATTGACTGTATTCACTGACAACTAATAACCAGCCACATACAATCATTAAGATAATTTGTTGTGGTGGTTTGGTATTTTTTACTTTTTTAATTTACATTAAGTAGAGTTCTGAGATGCTTATATTAAATATTAAAAAGTATAACAAAATTGAAAATCCATTTTTTTAATCAGTTACCTTAAGTATTTGAGGTAAAATAATATGAATGTTGACTTAAATGACCTAAACAATATAAAAAATAAATAAATAATTGTAGTCAGAATTCGGAAGTATCAATGCTGTTTTAAAATTACCCCGCAGTCACTGTGCCTTATCAGTGGGGCATTTACTGTAAATGATAAATATGGCCATTGATAGAATAATCAAACTTTCCATTGACTGAAAGGTAATGACTATCCCTAGAGCAACAAATCCAATTTCTCAGTAATGTTGCTTCTTCCTATTTTGCCTGCAGTCCCCCATCTACAGCTATGACACTGGCAATTCCACAGGCCAGTGCACAGTGTCTCCTTGAGGACAGAAAGGGAGGGAACCAGCACATATCCCACATAGTCAAAGGTAAATATAAAATCTATTGCAACCAACAGTAAAATTTTAATAATCAACATTACAATTACATTAAAAATACACATTAATGTTTTACCCTTTTGATTAAAGCAGCTTTTTAAATTATTCTAATTAATGCTTTTTTTAATTTTAGAAACACCAGTAAAATCAGTTTCTGTCCCAGAGGAGCTTATAGCTTACGGTCATACCAGAACTCCAAGCCATGCAAGTCAGCAGTCAAAAATCTCTGGTATGAATCATAAATATACATTTTTACTAACTTTTACTCTTACCTCACATCTCTTTTTTTATTCTCCTTCACTGTAGGTTACAGTTCAAATCACTCCAGTTTAACAGAGCTTAGTCATTGGCGAAACCCATCAGGAGGTTCAGCCTCCACAGGCATTGGGAGCATCCTTGAACCCAGTGAGCAGCATTTAGAACGAGGAGATAGGACTCTTAATAATCATGAACACCCCTCCACTCCCATTAAATTTCCAAGGTATCAAACTGCTTATCCATTAAACTGAACTAACAAGCAAGATATCAATACCATGTGGTTTGTTCAAAATATAATATACAACCATGTTTTTGCTTCTCTGGTAGACACCCTGTAAAACAGAACTCAATGGACAACCAGTTGAAGCGTGTTGATGCAACCAGGGTAGACGCAGATGACATAATAGAGAAAATTCTACAGAGCCAAGATTTCAGTCATGGCTTTTTGGACTCCAGTGCAGAAGGTGTGTAAGCCTAATACATTACTTACTAAATAAAGTAATGGGCTTTGTCGATTTGTACTTTTAATCAGATTTCTGTAATTCTAATACAGTAGTTTTAAAGACTATCACAAGGGTGATCTAATTAATTATGATAAATATTCTGTTGTTGTTAAAACTCCTGTCTGTTGATTGGATCTTTAAGTTATTATTTAAAAAAAAATTGCAAAGAGAGCAGGCATTGATTTTTAGCAATGTAATAATTTTGTTGATGTTTTAAGCTTAATAACTGTGTTCCCTTCTTAGTTGTCTAATCTTTGCATATTTATTTTGTGTGCGTGTTGTTACTAAAGAAGAAGGTCTAAGTCTGTTTGTTGGTCCTGGTGGGAGTACAGCTTTAGGTAGCCAGCATACAAGGTGAGCATTGTTATGTAATTGTTTGTTGTAAAATAATGGCAAATTTTGCTTCTGACCTTGGATTAGTGAAGTTGTAATTGATGGCTTCAGCTATTGAAGACAATTATATATTTGTTTAAGCCAAGGGCATTTCAAACTGACATGTGACACATTGTGTGATATTGTGTTTCAGGGTTGCAGCTGGGGCCTTTGAGCAGGTGGTGATCAAGCACTAGGCTTTGTGAAAGCATGTGAGTGCTCTATTACACTCACTGAAGTGACATAAGCCAGAAAAAGTACTGGTGCTATTGCAAATTGCTCCAGCTTCACTGGAGATTTGTTGTACTTATGCAACCACATTCAATGCAATTTATAACCAAGAGAGCCATCTGGTGGTGTGCACACAATGACAGACATAATATTTTAATGTTTATGTCAATGTTTTATTGTAAATTATTTGGTGGTGTTACCATAGTCAAATTTTGTGTTTTACCATCCTCTGCACAACTTAAGCTCGTTCATTCCTTTGTAAGAAAATTTATTGTAAATTTGTATGTATTCTGTCAAGTAAAATGTAATTAATATATTCTGTAAATGTATAGATTTTGCACATATCATGTTATTTTTATGAATACTTGGATCTTTCTGAATCTCTGTATGTGTAATATATATATATATATATATATATATATATATATTATATGTGTAATAAATATATATATATATATGAGACAAGCCTCTGCTCTGACATAACTGCAACTAAATTGAGATTGCGGCATTGACTGGTCGTAAGGGACACATTGTCTCCTTTACTGGACCATCTCTTTGGAGAAAAACTTTACATTATGGTGGGTTGACAAACGATTCGATTATAAAATTCAAATAATGACAATTTATTAGTTCATCCCTTGATACTCGACCAAGTCTGAGGAAATAATAAATATTATGCAGTAATATATATATATATATATATATATATATATATATATATATATATATATATATATATGTATATATATGTATGTGTGTGTGTGTGTGTGTGTGTATATATATATTCTTTGAATAAGTCTTTGAAAGTCTTTAAAGGGGATACAATGTTATTGCACTATATTCTTTGAGACATGCAAGAAGTGCCTATCCTCATGCCAGCGATAGATTGGTGTGATCGAATTGTGATGTCCAATGGTTCCAGTTAGCGATGGAAAACAAAGGAGGTGAACATATTCATTCCTGCTTGCATCCTCTGGAAAGTGTAAAGGCAGAGTCATAGCTTGACAGGTCACATCACAAGTTCCGACAGAACTCTATTAGTCAAAATCTGGGCCCTGGGTGCATTTAAAAGTGTCAGATGTATCCAATAAAAGTTCATGGCACTTAATTTCTCAAAAAGATAGCTAGGCTCCATTCTGTGGAACGCCTTCTCAGCAACCAAGGACATGATCACCAGTGGATAGAGTTATGATCTAATTTTACATTTTTCATGTGAAAAAACAACCATGAAGCATTTGTATTGAATCCAATTTAATAACAACAACAACAAAAAATGTTAAATAGAGCAATTAGCTTTGGCGTAGACCTACTGTAAATTTATTATTATTATTTATTTTGGTTGTATTTATGGTCTATTTATTTTATTGCTCCAAAACCAAGAATTTCTAAACTTTGGAATATAAATGAGTGTCTGTAGCCATGTGAGCATCTGTAGGCAATCAAGGGCTTTATGATTATATGTTATATTATTGTTAAAAAATACATTAACCACTTGTTAATGTATTTGACCACTGCTTGTGACCTCTATGCTTGTGACTCAGAATAGAATTACTGCACATTCTACATAGAATGGACATGTAATACATACAATAATCAAGTAGCGTTAAAACTAAATCCAGTCTAATATTATTATTTATACGCCGTTTAATTATAAAACTTGTTAGTGTTTCCTTTATAATTTCTTCCAAATAATAACAAAATATAATTTTAAAATTGTGATGTCGTCGACTGCAGCACTTCCGGTTCCACTTCCCGTTTCTCTACAAGCGCAGGTTGTATCAACGGCGGGAAGGATTTTTCAATTTATAATATTTGAAATTGTCCATCACGTAGCGGACAAATCTGTTTATTGCTGGGATATTTAGCTTAAATGTCAATGGATTTGTGATTAAGAGCGGTCCATTTGAAAACTAAGTTGCTATCGGCGTGGGACTTCGGTATCATGGCTAATGTCGGAAACCAGCTACCAGCGCAGGCCGTGAGCAAATCCGCGCCAGGGAAACATGGAAATGTACTGCCCCTATGGGGTAACGAAAAGACTATGAACCTTAATCCAATGATTCTCACCAATGTGCTGTCTTCACCGTATTTTAAAGTTCAGCTTTATGAACTAAAGACTTACCACGAAGTTGTGGACGAAATTTATTTCAAGGTAATTTAAGCAGTTGCTAAACCATGCTAGTTAAGTAACAACGGCTAGCTAGCGTTAGCGCTAATCGTGTGTTTTGCGTTGTACAAGAATTACCGAGTAAGCCCATCATAACCATTTCCTTTACTAAACTCTGATATGTATTTTAACTGTCATTGTAAGGTGCATAGCGACCCTATGTTGCTTCAGCAATATGTTTACTACTGTTAGCCATTTAGTCAAGTTAGCTAAAAAATTGCAAGTTGCTAGCAGGGGAAAAAGACAAAAATGCGCTTCTTTAATGTGATTTCAAAATCAGTTCACATGCTTCTAGATTATTTGTATAACAAGTGACATTATATTTTAATCTCTGTAACTAGGTAACTCATGTTGAACCATGGGAAAAGGGGAGTAGAAAGACCGCAGGCCAGACTGGAATGTGCGGAGGGGTAAGTAAGAAGTACGTGCTTTTTTATATTACCTATATTTCCCCAGGCATTGCCGTGGAAATTATTTTTCGAACTTGTGTGAGAAATAAATAAAAGGTATTTTGATACTTAATTAAAACTGAAAAAGTAATTATTCTTTATTGTGTTATTATTTTTTTTTTTGTGATTTTTCTTGTGATTATAAACAATTTCTTCTAGGTGCGTGGAGTTGGGACTGGTGGAATTGTATCGACTGCTTTCTGTCTTTTATACAAACTGTTTACCCTTAAACTCACTCGCAAACAGCTGATGGGTCTCATCACTCACACAGACTCCCCCTACATCAGAGCTCTTGGCTTCATGTACATAAGGTACGATTTCTAAATGCAACATGTGTTCATGAGGAGTGGCAACCACAGTCATGCTTACAGTACTTAAAATGTACTTACACTGTACTTTTGTTTTGTTCAGATATACTCAGCCCCCAGCCGATTTGATTGAGTGGTATGATGGCTTCTTGGATGATGAGGAGGTATGTCAACTCGGGTAATACTTTAATTTTCTCTTACATTATTCTAGTAATGCCACAAGTTATGTTATGCTCACGCCCGCTTGTGATGCTCATAGCTGATTTTTCACCTTTGCCTTCATTTGGCTTAATCCCCAATGTTGTTTCCTTAAACTCAAATAGCTAGGCTTTTTACTGCTGTGCTGCTGATTTTTAAATGGTAAGTACCATATGATGCTGAGTAAATTGTATAGTTGAGTGTGATATCAAGGCATGCTCTTTTTTTAAACATTTAGAAGGACTTGTTGCACAAAACTTACTTTCTTACTCATCATTATTGAATACAATTTAGTGTGTACTACATTTAAGTAAATTACTTTACATCAAGTACTTTACATACAAGTGTTACACTCTATTTTCATATACGTCTAATTTTATTAATAATAATTTGACTTTAGGGGGTGCAACCAGGCCTGTTTTAATGTTCTGTTTCTTTTTTTTTTTTTTTTTACTAATCATTTGAAATTCTACCCAACTGGTTAATTCCCGTGTTTTTTTCTTTAGATGTCCAATGTCCAGCAGGTGAATTGGATATTGTATCTCAGCACTGTTGGTTTGTGTGTGTGAGTGCAAAGCAGCTGTTCTCTACTATTTTTTAAAATTATACTCAAATAAACTAGTATGCACTTACTCAACTGCTCTCTCTCTGTGCATACACGATGGGCATTTTTTCACATTACCCTATAATTATTCATTTTGTTTTAGAGAGCCTAGATAATTAGTCTTGTGTCCACAATCTTTTCTCCCTTGGCCCAGTAAAGATGGGCCATGTCATTTTTATTTTGTCTTTTATTTTGAGGTTCCCTTAATTAAAGAAAATGCAAGTAAAACTAAACCATCATAAACAAGATTTTTTTTAAATGTGTACTGTAAGTTTTCACTCTATTATTCCACTATTTTAAGATATTAAGCTAGATGAACAGAGGTGAAGGTTCAGTACTTGGTCATCACAAATTGTCTTATACTTTGAGGCCAGATTATGTCTAAAAACTGCCCATGTCTTGACTTTGTGTAGTAATTGGACTTCTTACAATTTTTTTTTTTATTGTAGGAACTTGACGTGAAAGCGGGAGGTGGCTGTGTTATGACCATTGGAGAGATGCTGCGCTCCTTCTTGACCAAACTGGAGTGGTTTTCAACACTATTCCCCCGTATCCCAGTGCCTGTGCAGAAGATCATTGACCAGCAGATGAAGGCTAGACCTCGTAAGATGGCTCAAAAGGAGACAGTGGAAGAAGAGGCTACCTCTACAGAGGCAGGAAGACAAGGGGAACGTCATCGTTCTAGGTAATTCATTAAGGCAAGCTTATTCTGTGATTGTTACATCCCATTTACACCCAACCGTTTGTGATTATTGAAAATTTTACCATTTTTTTTGTCAGGTCCTCCCGACGGTCACCAAGTCCAAAAAGGTCTCCTAAACGTTCAAGGAGCAGGAGCCATCACCGTGACAGAGAGAGGCGGGGTCCCAGCTTTGACCGTGAGTTAGAGCGGGAGCGTGACCGCCAAAAGAAGGAGCGAGACCGAGATCGGGACAGAGGGGAACGAGGAGATAGAGACAGACGGCGGTCGCGCAGCACAGACAGGATCCAAGACCGCCGTGAGCGCAAAAGAAGCCGCAGCAGCAGCAGAGACAGGCGAAATGAGCGAAAAGAGAGGGATGGTGATGACAGGACCAAAAAGAAAGACAGGGACCACCACAAAGACAGGGGCACTGAGAGAGAGCGGTCACGGGATAGAAAGAGCAGGGAAGATAAGGAGGACAGGAGACATAAAGATGATAGGGAGAGACACAGAGACGAGAGGAAGGCCAAAAGGTTGAGCCGGAGTCGAAGCAGGGAAAAGAGGCACAAAACTGGAGAAGAAAAAAGTAGGAAACGTGAACGAAGCCACAGCAGAGAGAGAGAACGAGACAGGGACAGAGAAGGAGAATCACGGTCTCACAAATGTAGTGGTAGCAAAGAAAGGAGCCATCATCCACGTGAGTCTAGTAATGATTATAGTAAACATAGTGAACGCAGAAGGAGTCAGAGCGCTGATTAAACAGTGTTTCTGAGCAATATTACCAATATTTGTTTTTATTTTTTGTTGGTCCTCTCAGCCATGGTAATTTTAGAACAGACATCAGACATCTGGAAATGTCTTGGCCCAATGTATTGCTTTTGTTTGTTTTGTTTTTTTGCCCTTTTCACTCCCCATTAGATAGTTAGTTTGAAAAGTGGCAAAAATGTCATACATTTTTTTTAGTTAATTTCTTAAAGAATGTGTTTGTTGTAAATACTGATTGCGGCTGTTTACACATGAGTGGCCTGAGTTGCATTTCCTGCTGTATTTTTTTGTGTAATTTATAAATAATTTGCTGTCAAATCTTTGATCACAGTAAGTAGTCTAAAAATGTGTAAAGATTTTTGTGAACTGTATTAGACAAACTTTGAATTTTTAATTTGGCATGACATTTGAGAAGTTTATTACTCACATTGATTTATGCACTGCAATTCAGTCCGTTACTGTGTTTACAGCCTAAAAATGTTTTAATCCTTTAAAGGGCAGACTGCAAAGGGTAGTTTATACTGCCCACACCAAAATTTGCTTTGTGCTGTGTTTGGATTATTGCCCAGTTGCATTTATTATTATTTTTTTTAATAAAAAAACTTTTATGAGCAAAGGGATTTTATTTTGTGAGCATGACAAAAAAGAACATTTGTCAATCAAACTATATGAATGCATCAATAAGTCAAATAAAGACAAAAACATAAGCAAATCATTTTGATACTTTAATTAAAAGGTCTGACATTATTTCCCATGGTGAATACAAGTCCACAAAACATGTAAGCATTTACTGACATATTGCCTCATTCTCATTGATATAGTATTAACTCTACAAGGACTATTTTGAATTTACAAAAGTGAATAACATACAATAATGCTGAATAAGCCCAGGTTCTAAAATATCACCTCAACCTAAAATCAAGATTTTGTAACTAAGCTTTTTGGTGCTTAGAAATACATTCTACTAAATTACATTAAATAAACAAAAACCCTTTTAATGTTACTGATTAGTTCCAATACATCCATTACAAACAATAGCCCAGTTCATATTAAATCAGTAAACAATGTTAAAATAAGTTTTAAAGGAAGTTCCTAATAACCATATTCTACCAGACTTAAGTGATTGTATAATTCGTAAATAGACATTTGTAGCCTGTCAACAAACTCATCACATTCTCATTTAGGACCACTTAATACAGGTTTTTATTTTCTAATAGGGCCAGTTTGTGCACACACTGGGCCTTACTCTGGACTTCTGGTGTCTGCGTCTAACATGACAGCAACAGTGAAACAGTAGGTTGAGATTGGATTTAAATCTTTAAGGAGGAAAGTACTTTCGCCATACACAGTGAATTCTTGTTTTTCAGTGGCGCTGCCCGACTGCATCGCAATCAGGCTGTATTCAGCCTACAGGACCTAGTTGACAGGTATCTGGATAAAAAGATATGAATAACACACATCATACTTGTCATAATATTTTATATACATTTATATATATATATATATATATATATATATATATATATATATATATATATATATATATATATATATATATATATATATATATATATATATTTATGTATTTATGATAGATGTAACACTGGTAAATTAAAGCTTAATGTAAGTCTTTTTGGATAAAAGAGTCAGCTAAATGAATAAATGTAAATGTAAATATAGTGAGGGACTGGAATTTTAGTTTTTATTTTTTTCCACCAGATGGCGCCATTGTCCCATAATAGGAAAGTGTGTGTGTGTGCAAGGTGCGCATTCAAAATCCCGTGCTCACTTAGAAATAATGATAAGAAGCATATTAATGTTCCCAACAAGTTTTATCGATAATGTGCACAGAGTTCAAAGTTTCTGCACCCATCAAAGCCTCATTATACATCCACAAAACATCACAGACTTGTTTGACATAAGTCATCTAAAACAAAAAGTGGCTTTGTTTACACAGCTGTTTTTCCAGGGTAAGACATTATGTGTCACTTAGATCAGAGTTAATTTTGTCCCAAACTGCCAAGATAAAACATTACATTACACTACAAACAAATTAAATCAAAATAAATCTCATCCAAGCCCCTTCACCTCTCGGCTGTAAACCGTCCTAGTTCAGACGAAGCTAGTTTTTTTTTACTTTTTCAATTCTGAGATCAAGAGAGCTGAGGTTACTTACCAGTTGATCTCAGAATTGAAAAAGTCTCTTGGTATAAGAGATGAAATGTCTTCAATGTGAAAACCTAGTCCAGATGCTGTTGCATTACTCTTTTCTTCAAAGTCCTTCCAAGTTTCCAGTGAAATCAATAAAAACCCAGAGACATGTTTATGATAGTTCAATCAATACAGATAGTTGCAATAAAATGACACAACCAAATTAAGTGCCAAATAATGCTGTGTCATAATTTATTTGCCATTTTTGAAATATGGTTGCTCAGAAAAATATCTTGCAGTCTTCTGAGTGAAGCCTAAAGTCCACCTTATTTCAAAGTTCAGCATCATATTCAGCTTATGCCTATCCAGTTCTATAATTATAATGATATTATAGTTTTTAATGGCTATTAGGCCTACTTGTATTAGCCATGAACAGTATTTCATAGTTGTAGTTATCAGTACCAGTATCCCAATATCAGTCAGGTGGCCTTTAGACATAACGCAGGTGTAGGTCACGTCACAGGGTAAGTGGTTGTGTGAGAAGCCCCATGTGAAGGTGTCTTAAATACTTAGAGCAGACAAGTCAATATGGAAACCTGTTGTGCAAAGGCCTTTACTGGTAAAGTGTTTGATGGTTTGTGCATTTACCTGTTGTTCCTTTGACAGCGGATGATGGGTTACTGGTGCCGGCACTGTTCCTGCTCTCAACTGTAGCAGAATACTCTGAACTGCAGGGCAGAGGCATTTCAAAGAACGTCTCACTTGTCCAATAAGATGAGATTTCAAATTGCGTCTCATTATTTCCGTTAAGGTTTCCTGTTAGGTTCACAATGTATTCTGTGTTGCTGCAGTTGCTCTCTGTCCAGCTTAGAGACAACATCTGGACATCCTGTTGTTGTGGCAACAACTGTACATTTACATTTTCTGTAGGACAGGGAACTGAGGAGAGAGGCAGTGAAGAGGAGGTTACTTTTGCGTCTAGATAGCAAAGCAATTCTATTTAAAAGTCCCCTATTATGCTTTTCTCTTTTCACTTTACTTTTGGTGAAATAGACAACTTTTAATTATGACAAGTCTACAAAGTCTCACAAACCACAAGTGCAGTGGGTTCATGAGCACCGCACAAACAATTATGTGCACAGTGCATTAGAAGAAATTACTGAAGACCATTGAGGCGGTAAGTACTTCCAAACAAGCATTACGTCACAGTGAGAAAATAAAAATAATTTTAGCCTTCTCGCTGAACTTGTTTCAAAACTTCAGAAAGTGTGAGAGTTTATTGTGCATTGGATGTTGTGTCATTATTTTTTTTTTTCCAATCACTTACTCTTTAGTTAAAATAAGCTTTAGAAGGGAATATGTGAATAGTAATGCACCTAACTGGTGTTCTCATAAATGTCTGGCAATAATGGTTTACTCCTATAATCCGCCTTTTAACAAGCACACAGAAAGCTTCAATACCTGCACTATGACCCAGTGGCTCACTGAAGGAACTGTTGCAGGTCCCATCTGAGGCCAAAACAGAGAAGTTGTAAAAAGTTCCACAATTAAGATCACTGATAGTGCATTCAGGAGATTTGGTGTGACAGTGCAACATGCTGCCATTTTTATCCTGAGCAAATCCGTAGTAGTCCACAGCATTACTTGTAGCTGTCCATGTAAGCACTGCAGAGTGGTTCATGCAATCATATGTAACAGCGAGATTATCTGGCTGGCATAGGCCTTGGGAAAAAGAAAAAACAAAAAACATGCTTTTATATGAGAGGCCATAATCTACAACATACAATACTTTTAATCGATTTTGAATACTTCAGTTTGAATTATCCAGTCAACCAAAATATACTCTAAGCATATAATAATTTATACACTGAGCATTGTTTGGTGATCTCCACAGCCTGAGGGATACATGGAGCTGCAAATGGAGGTTGGATGAACAGTCAAATGTACAGGTTCGACAAAAGCAACAACTAATTAATTATTACATTATACATACTGGTCTTAAAGACAGCTGGGCTGCTTGGGAGGCTGTCACATTGGGTGCCTTGTGCTTTTATGGTAACATTGTAGTTTTGTCCACACAGTAGAACAGCTTTTAGTTGTGTCTGATTTGAGCTGTAGTTCTGCAAAACACCAAGGCTTCCTCTCGCTGTAATTAAGTAATTAACTGCACCACTTGATTGTTGCCAAGAGATCTGGACATCCTCATTCTGACAGACGGCCTCAGCAGTCACATTCATAGGCTGACATGGCTCTGGAATGATCAGGGATTAGGATAAAGAGTGAGACCACTATAAAAGTGTGAAGCCTCATTTCTCATGTGAGTAGCAGCCTACCTGTCTCGATGGACACAAGGCTGCTACCTTCGCTTTGGCAGCCGCTCTTGAATGCTGTAACAGTAAAGTTGTATGACTCTCCACAAGGCAGGTCGGAGAATTGACAGGTTAAAGATGTAGAGTTGCATTGCTTCACTTCTCCTCCTGACTCTTTGACAGCACTCACGGTATACAACTGAACATTTGCCCTCTGCTCCCAGGTCAAAACTGCAGTTTGAGTGCCACATTGGAGGTTGACACTCACATTTTCAGGAGGACATGGACCTAAAAAGAGCAATGTAAGAATTAACATTTTGACCCATGGAAATTTCTTTATGGTTACTTAGTAAACTTGCGTGTGCTTAGGTTTGGCTGTGTTGCTGCTGTAAGGCTACACTGATCATTGTCTTAGGCTGTAGTTTTGTCCACAACATAGACCTGTTATAACAAAACTGTTATGTTGAGTAGTACACAGTCTGCTGACTTCCACTGATAATGGACATGACAGAAAAATTTGCTCCAGCGTCAGCAGTCCAGCATACTGTAGCAGTGCCATCAGAGCCTCTCAACTTGAACTTTAATGTTACTCTGTAAGCAAAGGGGCTGGAGGAATAAACAATAATATTTGAAACACAGAAGTTTGCATGTTATTGTTTTAGTTAAAGTAAACCTCTCTCTACCTGATGCATAGGAGATCACATTAGATTTAGAACTGTTATACTGCTCTCCCAATGCTACAGCCCAGACACTATAGATTGAGCCACAAGCCAGTCCAAAGACCACACAAGAGGTTCCTGGGCTTGTGGAATTACAGATTTTTTTAAATTAATGTAGGCTATATAACTGACTGCAAAATTGCTCTGCTCCCAGGTAATAGTTTCAGTAAACTGCTATGGTGGCCTGGATGTTGGTCGGCGGGCAGGGCTCTGTATAAAGTATTAAACATGTATTTAACAGCTGCGTGAGTTAACGGTCACACCCTGACCACAGGCTTGGTTGTGAGCATTCACACTGCATCTGGGCATTGCCCACATTGTAGTCAACAGACGGGTTTGTGGTAGCACAGGGCTCTACAGAAATGATAAAAGTAGTATCTCATTTATTTTCCAGAATGAGAGACTGTCAGAGTGACTGTCAGCTTCCCATTAATGCACGTGACATTTGCTGCCACATCCTCTGGGTTACATCGACATTTGGAGACAATAAACATTGATGACATCAATCATTTCTTACAACAATGTCTCTGGGATGGCCACCTGAATGTTACCTGATTCCATGATGATTGGTTCTGATGAAGTATGACAGTATCCATCCTCATAAGTGACAGTGACCGTGTATGTCTTTCCACAAGTTGGAGAGTTGATTACGCAGGAGTTTTCTGTGATGCTGTTGCAGCTGACTGTGTCCCTTGTCCCGTTATATTCAATAGTTGCTGTGTATGACCCTGTGGCCTGATGGTTCTCCCAGGTTATTAAAGTGTGGTGGTTGCTACAATCTCTTTGTGCTGTTACATTAGTTGGAGGACAGGGAGCTGCGAGAAAAAACAAAACATACATATGATATATATTATTATCTTAAATAAATCAGACTGAATGTATTCTGTCTGATTTTTTAATGTATTACTTTATTCAGCTGGTTAGGTAGATGTTATGACTTGTCTCTCTGTTAATGTTTACATTACAATTTTAGTCTACTTCTGACTCACCTGTTTCGAAGGTGACTTGCTCATGGGCGGAGCTGTTGCAATTGAAATTAGTTCCTATGACGCTCACATTGTATGTTTGTCCACATCTCAGACCATTCAACAAACAGCTAGTATCGAATGAATTGCAGATGTATGTCATCTTATCTGTATCCTCTGCAATGACCATGTAAAAAACCACTCCATTGCTTATTGTCCAGTTAACTGTTGCAGAGTCTACGCTGCAGTCAGCTGAAACGGACACACTGGTGGCGGGGCATGGGGCTGGAACAAGAGAAGAGCAGCTGTCAGTATTTAATGAACTGATCATATAGATCCCATGTCACCTTTAGTACGCACCAGTCTCAGCTACATCCCCTAAAACCTCTGATGTGGTGCAGTCATCGTTGGAGGCTGAGACCCACACGCTGAGTTGTTCTCCACAAGGCATATTCTCGGCCACACAGCTATTAGTGGCAGAGGTGCAGCTATAATTGTCATCAGTGTTTCCTGGGACCTTTACTGTGTATGAAAGTGCTCCAGCCGCAGAGTCCCAGGTTGTGATCAACTTATCCGAAGTGCATTCTTTTGATGTTCTTATGTTTTGTGGTAAACAAGGAGCTAGAAGATTAATCAAAACATATTAAACTGTGCTTATACTTTGACCTTGTTATATTTATTTTAATGATTCAACAGTATTTCTACAAATTCATTTCAAATTCTTCCCACTATTTAGCAAAGTGAGTGCAAATTCCCTGAGCATTTACAGGTTTAGACACAGATAACTTTTATTAATAATAACATCTTCATGTTATAATATGTTTGAAATAAGTAAAATAAGTGAATTAGAAAAACAAATTAGATCTACTGTAGAACAATAGCATTAATTAAATTGTACTCACAAGTTGTAACAGTCTTTGGTTCGGTGATTTCACTGTCACATTCTGAGATCGCCTGCACAGTGTAGGTGTAGTTTGCACCACAGTCCACATCAGTGAAGTAACACGTGTTGTTTTGTGTTCTACACTCAGAAACTTTGCCATTCATGTCTGTAGATTTAGCTTGATAGAAAAGGGTGTTGTTGGTATGGTCCCATTGAAAAAGGATGGCACTGCTGGAGCAAGTGTATACGATTGTAGGGTTCGCTGGAGCACAGGGGACTGCGACAAACATTAAAAGAAATGGAGAGTTAGCTTATCATTGAGGAAGACTCTTTTAATATGAGCAGTCATGTACATTTGATCTTTTCACCCAGTGAACTCTACTGTATGTGTCTTCATCCCCTTTTTATAAAACTTTTCAGACAGCTACTATAGTTGACCTATGAGACAACCTGCAGACAATAGACTGTTGAGAGTTTCAGACTGGCTGGTGTTTAGTGGCATGAAAAAAGAGCATAGGTCATTATAGAAGAAACTTACACAGCTTCCCTCAGGACAGGACTATTAGGAAACAGTTTTGTAACAGCGCTTTCATTCTGTTTGTGCTTTGTCTAGTGTGTTGTGATCAAGAGAGATATTTAATGTAGTGAGTTTGAGACATATGAGTTTGAACATTTACAGAAGATTGTACCTGTGTCAATGACTTTAGAGATTTGGGAGCTGCTTCGGCAGTCGTTTGAGATGGCTGTGACATAGATGGTGTACTTCTCACCACATTTCAGCATGGGGATCTGGCAACTGGTGGACCCTGATGTGCAATTAAGGGTAGCGCCAGTGCCATCAACAGCCATGGCCATGTAAGAGTTGGCTCCAAATACCTGAGCCCAAGTCACTGTCACTGTGGCACTGGAGCAGTTGTACTCTGCTGTGATAGTTGTTACTGGATTTAAGGCTGCAAAAAGGCCAAAAGTTAGAGATGTTCATTTTAGGGTTTTACTGTCTAATGAGAAGGTGTTGAACTTACTAGAAGTTAGGTATGTGACTTTATTAGGCTCCCCTCCCCTCTTGAAAGAATTGAGTGATAAAACACCCACTGTGTAGTTTGTACAAGGCTCCAAATTACTGATATCCATGAAAGTGTTGGAAGTTTGTTTGACGACTAGACTGTTGCTGTTTTTGCTGACAGTAACAGAAACTTGGTACGTTATGACTCCACTTATAGCGTTCCATGTAACTCTGGCTGTACTTGGTCCCGTTGATTGAACATCTATTCCAGTTGGAGGTTGAAACACTTTTAAAAGAAGAAAATTATAAATTTTATTCATTCACTGTCTGCTATTTTGACTATGTTCACACTGCAGTAAAAAGTGGCCATTTCAGATTCATGTAATTACCAACATGGACAGTAACCTTAAAGAAGCCTGGAACACAATACATTCACCTTTACATAAGATTTGTGCAGATATGTTTTGATAAAAGGCCAGTTCATGCCGATATGAGCAAATCTAATCTCCAAATTTGATGTGGGGCCACTTTTAAGGCAGCCCTGAACATTGCTTTAGATTTCACATGTGTTTTGGACTTACAAGTTGTTAGTGACCTTGTTGCACTTTTAGCACCATTTCCAGCACTGTTGGAGGCAATAATGTAGCAGTTGTAAGTTGTAGAGGGGTTAAGGTTGTCCATTTGTCCGGAAAGAGCAGAAAAGGATTTGTTATATTTTGATGAACTGGACAACTGTTCAACAAACACAGTATAGGTGTCAGCTCCCGTGACATTGGACCACACAAAGCTGATAGATGAAGCAGACACCGCTGCAGAGGTGATCTGAGCTATGCCAGGCACTGTGGGAGAAAAAGCCAGGTCACGTAATCAGCAATCTTCCCAGGAAGAACTCTCATACATACCGTAAATTAATCTGTATTTCAGATGTTATCTTTACCTGTCATGGCAGTGTATTTGCAGGTGCTCACCACCCCTAAAAGACTCCACACTGTAAGTCTAACTTCATACTGACGTCCTGGTCTTAAACCTTGAACCCGTTTCTGTGTGTTGGGAGGCTTCTGTATCACCGACACTGCTGGAATACTTGTAGAGTTTATCACTCTCAGCTCTATTTGATATGATGTAGCCCCAGTGTAGGTGTCCCAGACTACATTTAATGTTGATGATAAAGAAGATGTCGCTGACTGAATGTGACATTCTAGAAAAATATAGAACAAAAAAATGATGTAAATGAAAATAATAAAAAAATAACCCACCTTATGAATGTAAAAGTTTTTAGGTTGTAGGGCAACATTCTCCATTTTCATATTTATGTAAAAGTAAATACATTTCTATAAATCTTATTTAACAGTTTTGAAGTAAATATCTTCCTTTGAATGCTACAATAAACCTCCATGAATGTATTTATCTAACTATAGTTTAAAAAGCCTTGACCCAAAATGAACTCTTTGACTGATTGTTAATTGTCTAAGGATTAATTGGAATGGTTTGTACAATAGTTTATTATGATAAAACACTTATTTTAATTATATTATGCATATTGACCATCAATCAATGATGTTTTAAAAGCAATATTATCACTTGCAATTTTTCATATAATTCATTGTTTTCACATACAATAGACTCACCAGTAGCATCTACTGAAACAACTTGTATCTATAAAATACAAAATGTAATTGTCAGAATAAAACATTAAATGTTATTTAAATAATTAAACATTTTAGGAATCAATGCAGCTTACCTGTATGACAGACAAAACGAGGGCTGTAAAGTAAAGCGTCCTCATCTTATTATAGTAATCACTGTAAGGTGTTAAGAAGGTTGTAGCATCCATCCATGAGATGAGCACCAGTTTGGTCCTTTGAGATCTCCACAGGGCGAGTGCTGTAGATTCCCTTCATGGGAACCAGTCTGAACGCCTTAAATGAGGACAGGCAGAAGCCTGTGGGCTCCTGTTATCAACGAAACAAATATGTGGTTAGTTAGTTAGAGGTGGGGACATTGAAAACCCCTCCCCATTCTTCACTTCCTCAATGATCTCTGAACTTATTGTTGTATAGGGTCATGCAAACATAAGAGCAATAGCAGTCATCTATTTATACCAAAAGTTAGATATTTTACTTAATTTTAATGTAAAATAAATATAACTGCTGGATTGCTCCTGTAATATGATCGGTTTTGCATAAAAGAAAAGTGAAGTCCCCCTACTACATCCTTCCTGGACTGATGTCATTTGTCTGGAAGGTTTTTTCACTTTCGGCTGTATTATGTTTTGAATAAATAAAAATCACTTGTTCATGATTTGAATCATACATATTTAAGATACAATAATTTAGACTGCAGTAGTTTATCTTGTATCATTTATCAGCCAGGAAATAAAGTAATTGTGTTTTACTATCTTAGAACTACTTTTTATCAGTTAATCAAGTAAATTTGAGACTTTACATTGCCTAAGAGGCCTAAAGGTTATTTGTTTCCAAGGGTCAGCCCTCGAGGGATAAAATAAAATAAAAACCATAATTTACTGAGTGCATGTTGACACTATTATTTTTTGGTTACATCTGAGGCTGTGCTATTCCACAGACAGGGCTGTGTAAATCTTCCGATAGCTTGTTGCTGTGAGTAAAGAGTAAACTTATAGTGTTCTTGACAATACCAATGAGCTCTGGCGGTCTGCTGTTCCTTTACTCTGTGTTCTTTCGTTCGATATATGAACAACATAAAAGCATCATCCCATTGAAATATCTCTGTCTCAGTATCAGGACGCTTGTGTCTGCCACATGCAGAAAACACTTTTAAATATATACTGTATATGTTCAGAAAATTCACCCCTGGGAGTTGTTACCATAATGTTTGGTCAACGTGTCACTGATTGTTATTATGTTAATTTATGTGTTTTCAACAGATATTATAAGTGATCATTAGAAAACGTATTCTTCTAGTGTCTCCAGTTTTTGAGTCTATGTCACTTTCAAGTCCTCAGTGTCCGGGTCCAAGTCCAAGTCACCAAAGACTGGTTCAAGTCCGAGTCGAGTCATCATCACTCAAATACAAGTTCAAGTCACCCAAAAAATGTCAAGTCAATATTAATTTGAATAGAGTCCAAATCCAATTATCAAAAACTTGATAAGACATTTATTTAAGTTTTGATTATAGTATATTAATTAAGATCTATATTTTTGTATTTATTTAGGCTCAACCTCCCCTGAGTTTGTAAAAAACAAGTCTTGAGTCATGAGTTGAGTCATGAGTTGAGTCATGAGTCACAAAAATGAGTCTGATTTCTGTCTTCTTCACAGGAAGACTCGTGTGTGTTTTTCTTTTTGTAAATGACAGACTATTGTCTAAAAATGATATTATATAGGTTCTTCCTTATTTAAGCAGATAAAGATTATTTCTACAGGTGCATTTTAATAATGTGTTTTTTGTTTTTAAAGAACTTGAATTTGGATACAAACAAAAAAAATTGTAGTTATTTTCTGCCTGCTGGATACAAGCTTTACGTGTTTGGTTACGTCTCTAAGCAACTTATTTTCAAATTTATGAAATAAATTAATACATTTTGGCAAAAATTACATTGTGTATGTTTTTGGTTGGTAGAGCGGTCGTCCTTCAACCAGAAGGTAGGTGGTTCGATTCCCACTCTCCCCACAGTTCATACTGTCATTGTGTCCTTGGGCAAGACACTTAACCCACCTTGCCTCCAGTGGCTGTAACACTGGTAATTACTGTAGAACAATGTAAGTCGCTTTATATAAAAGCGTCGGCTAAATGAATAAATGTAAAATGGCGGCAGTATAGCTCAGTGGGTAGAGTGGTCGTCCTTCGACTGGCGGGTGGGCGGATCAATCCCCGCTTGAATCATCCCAAAACATCATAACATCCCGCTCTCCCCCGCATACTGTCGTTGTGTCCTTGGGCAAGACACTTAACCTACATTGCCTCCAGTGAAGTTCTGTAACACTGGTAATAGTTTAATGTATGTAAAGCGCTTTGAGTGCCTACTAGGTGGAAAAGCGCTATATAAAGATTATTATAAATGTAGTTTGACATCATACAGATAACGATTGTATATGTTTGTATAAATATGGTTATGAAAAGTTTGACAATGCACTTGAAATACTGATAAATGAAACTGAAAAGTACTGAACATACACAGAAAGGCATTTCTATGTAACAATGTTTTTTTTTTAATGGTTGTACTTAATTTAAGGTCATGTATGTCTTAAAAGTGTTAACCCTTAAACCTAAGCATCCTCTCTGTAGAAAGAGGCCCATAGGAAATGATTCACACTTAACACAGGTGTAATCTTTAAACTATGTGCTTTATTGTTGTCTGTCAACTGTAAGAAACAAATCCAACGAAAGTTGTGGCAACATTGAATATATCTCCAGCAATCTGATCAGACATGTCATCCACAGGAACCGTGTGTCTCAGCCTACTGTAATGGATATCTGCTGTCCCAACTAAAAGTTAAATGACCTTTTTTTGGGTTACCAACAGTCCTAAGACATCTCCTGCTGCTCCTTGTGGAGGTCTTCTACTTGGAATAGTCCTATAATATTATTTTTTTAATTATTATTATGTGGCCTTTAAATTACTACAACAGTTCCATTATGTTGGGTTTTAAATTTCTGATGAAATTTGCAGTAGATGTCAGCATGCATTTGATTAGAAATCTTATATATCATAGTGTAGCACTGCCTACGTTTAGGAAACACGCAGGCAGAGGTGGGTAGAGTAACCTAAAATTGTGCTCAAGGAAGAGTAGCATTACTTCAAAATAATTTTACACAGTTTGTGTTGGTCATGTGACTGCAGGTCTACGTCTGATTGGTGAACACAGTCAAGTGGTACATTCACTTGTGGCATCTCTTTGGCAAAAATAATGCAAAAATGTGTAGAATAAATGGTAAAAAAAAAAAAAAAAAAGTAACTGGTCATGTGTTGCCCAATGTAACTGAGTAAGAGTAGCGTTACTTCTTCACAAATCTACTCGAGTGAAAGTAAAAAGTAAGGTACAATATTTTCAAAAGGTTACTTAAGTAAATGTAACTCGTTACTACCCACCTCTGCACACAGGCTATAAAAAAATGTAGCAGAAATTTTACAAAATTTATGAACCCTTGAAATTTTGCTTTGCGGACTGGAAGAAACAAAACAATGAAATGCTAATTTTGTTGAAAAAAATGTGATATACTCTGGATGTTGGTGTAAATATATCTTTTGCCCGTTCACATGCGAAAGGTGACGAGGGATGTTCACTGCAAAACAAAGCAGTCAACAGAAAGAAACAATTAGAGTTCTGTTTTTAAGGGTTTGATTTACCTGGATGGATTTATAGTCTTTTTGAAAGTTTACATTTATTTTATAAGAAAAAGTGCATTGCAGTTAAATGAACTTAGCTTTTCTTTTGATTGTCTGTCTAGTTTGTAAATAACATATAATTCAATCACAAGAAACCTTCAGTTACAATGAATGCAACCAGGGGCTTTTTTCCACTTATTAAAAAAATGCCTGACACATTTAGAAGACCTGTTTTCTAAGTAAAAAGGAAAACTTACCAATTATTTTACACTTTTACACCATACATCACTAAAGAGAGAGAGAGATTTCAGTGAGTTAACAGAATGTTATTACTGAACCACATAATGTTTAAAGTTAGGATTAACACTTACACATATTGGCGTTTCCTGGACAGGGAACTAAAAACGACACATTCATGAGAGACGATTATTTCATGTGTTTACAAGTATCTTAAAAGTATCACAACAGTGTGGGCAGACACATACCTGAATATGTTCTCTTTTGGCAGAAGCTGACTGTAGTGCCATTGCTTTGCACTGGTACTACCAGCACCGTGTAGACATCTCCACAGGACTCCTCGATTATATCACAGGACCTGGAGCCAGCTGGTGCCTCACAGGTGAGGTTAGCCCCTTTACCTTGTAACTCAACACTATGTTTGAAGATCTGTGGGCCCAGAGAACGCCAGTACACCCTCAAAGAGAGGGTGTCCGGAATACGATAGAGCTTGATATTTGTCGGACAACAAGGACCTATAAAAAAGGGAGAAGTGGTCAATGGCTTAAGAACATTAAAGAACACAAGTACAAGAAACTGAATAGGCTGGCTTGAAATATGCAAACAATAATATCTAGTTATTTTGTAAATTAAAACAGCTAAATCTAACAAAACTATTTGTCCTCCTTTATTTTAGATCACTTATGTTTCCTGGTCTTTCTATATCTTTAAAATAATCACACAGTAGAAAGCAAAAAAAAAAAAGTTTGAGTGAATTTCTTCAATGTTATGTCCTGAAATCATATTCCTTCATTGCTAAATATCCCTGCCTCCTCCACACACTGCACATCCCTCTCATGAAGAAAGTGCCATAGTTGCACTCACTTGATGAGAATCCATGATAATTGCATTGAGCCACGTGTCCTGTACTGCTGATGGCCTCCATACTAATACTGTAATTTGTGCTACAAGTGATGCATCCCATCAGGCAGTGGGTGTCCACAGTGTGGCACTTGGTATCTCCTCGTCGAGACGACAGGCTAGTGATGAATGAGTGGGCGCCAGTTGCAGGTGACCAGCTCACGTTGGTCATGGCCTGTGTGACCTGTGTGACCTCCACAGTTTCAGGACAACAGGGACCTTGGGAGAAGAAAATGGAAGAGTATGTTCAGCTTGACCGATACTTTGTGACTGTCCTCACACATTATCAAAATTAATATCACCAAGTTACAGATTTAACCAGTCTCTGCTTAAACGTATGTTAGTGATGTAATAATGTAATAATGACAATGTAAATAACTGTACAATAAACTTAAACTTAAATAAAACCCATCATTGTGTCATACCTGTTTCCAAGATTTTCTCATAACCAGGTAGACTCCTTTCTGCCTCATTTGAGTTGGCCACTCCCATGACCTCGTAGATGGAACCACAGGGCAGCTCTGTCAGCTCACAGGAGTTCTGGGTTGTTGTGCAGGTATGTGGCTGGTATGGTCCGGCAGCAGAAGCTGTTATGGTATAGGTTGTGCCAGGCCTGTTGGGTGTGGTGAAGTAGACTGTGTATGTGGTGGAGTTGGCCACTTGTGTTATATTGATGATCTCAGGGGCGCATGGAGCTAAAAAAAAAAAAGACCCACGGGAAGTTTAGCTTACTCACTAAGAAAACTGAAAATGCATTGTGGTATTTATATATTTAACGTTAATGTCCTTGATACCTGTCACTTGTGTGTGTGCTTTGCAGGTATTGTTGCATCCTCTTAACTCGCTGCAAGGTGTTACTGTGATAGAGTAAGAAGTGTCGCAGTCCAAATCTGAAAGAGCGCAGACTGGCTCTGTGTCATTACAGTGGATGATTTCATTGGTCTCTGCAGCAGTGACCTGGTAGAGTTCTGCCCCACTGACTTCTGGCCAAGAGATCTCCACAGCCTCAGGTGAAACAAGTGTAATGTTAATGGTCTCCGGGCAGCAAGGAACTAGGGGCAAAAAGAGAGAGTAACATCTATGTTCATTACAGGACTGCTGGGGTCATTATATACATACAGTATATACATGTCTCTTTATTTGTGCAAGAATGTTTTAGCCTGTGAGAAAAATGGTACCCATGTAATATATGCATTGTTAGTAGTGTCAACATCACCAGTGCTAAGGAGAAGACTTATTTAACTTGACCTAATAGACTTTTGCAGACACTAGACATGCAATTAATGAATGAATGATGAGCCACAATCATGGTTCATTTTTACATGATCTCTGTTGCCTTTTAGTGCAGTATACGCCATGATGTAAAATCAGAAAAATGCATTATTTGTGTTTGTATGTGGGAGGCTCCTACTGGTGGTGTAGTTCACAAGCTCTATCACAGGGCTGCCGCCGACTTTGTTGTAGGGGACCACGATACTTATGAAAGTGTGGCCACATAAGCAGTCAAACGTGCATCTGGTTTCGGTGGTGTTGCACATCTTTTCATTGCCATCATTCCCTTTGACATAAACCATGTAAAAATCCACCATTTGCACCTTATCCCAGACCACAGAGCAGTGGCCAGGGTTATACTCCTCCACTCGTGTGTTATTTGGAGGACATGGGTCTATAAGAAAAACAACATTGTCATATGTTACACATGCTCTTTAGTAGTTTGTGTGTCTGAGTTTGATATACTCACATGTGAGGTATTCTGCTGGTTCTGAAGGGTCACTGGGTCCAGCTTTATTGTGAGCTGTGACTGACAGTGTGTGGTTCTGGCCACACTCCACTGGGATAATATAACAGAAATTATATTGTGTAGCATTGCACGTTTGACTATTTGTGGTCCATACTGTATAGGTCTCTGCTCCTTGAACTGCCCCCCAGTACACCATTGCACCACTTCGACCCTGGTTGATTTGGACATCAAGCACATCAGGGCTTGGTGGACCTGAAGACAAAATGACATTATAGAATCAATATTCAACATTAAGTATGTGTGTAAATGTTCTACACTGTTTTACGTGTAATTTGGCTGAAAGTCTGGTCATCTCCAGGACGCCCTTGGGCGTCTAGTGCTTGTGCCTTAATGGTGTAGTTACTCCCTTCTTCAAGGCCTTCCAAGATCAGGGTCGTGTCATTGGTGCTCTTAACGATGCGGAGGTTGGAGCCTTCTTGGATAATTACAAATGTGTAAAGCACAGCATAGTCCACTGGCTCCCATGTTACCACAATCATGCTGCTGGTTGGGGATGTGGTGTTCAGGCTGGGTGCTTCAATCACTGCACACAGAGCAGTCAAAGTTATGAAAGAATGATCAAGTAAAAACTATGAGGTAACATTCTGTTAGTTTGTTTTTCTCCTGAGCTAACCTTTTTTCTTTAAGAGGTGTTAATGTGATTATGTTACATTGAGAATAGAGACGACCTGGTTCTCATGGTATCTCTTTTCATATTATCAGAGCTGTGCAGTAAAAATGGATAAAGTTTCCGCCCTTATGTGTTTACTGTAAAGAGCAGAGACCTAGTGACAATGGGCTGTGAAACAACAAGCCCTTATGGCTGGCGGAGTGAGATACCGATTGTCATCTAGGAACTGATGGCCTGACTTTTACAGTTTTGTACATTTTTATCTGAAGTAAACTGCACTTGATTTATTGTGTCCAGACAAGTTAAAGTGGATGAAAAGTTGTATGAATGTCTTCTCCTTAAGGTGGTAATTTTTGAATCTAGCACAGTGTGAAAATGCCAGGTGCTGGTACCTGTCCTCTCGTCAACTGGATATGAAGGCTGGCTCTGCCCCCCCTCATTGACGGACATGACGGCGAGCTCATATTCGGTGTAGGGCTCTAGACCCAGCGCGGTGCCAGGGGAGCTGCTCACTGGAGTCTCAGAGAAGAAATCCCCACTTTTGGATTCTGCCCTCAAAATGTAGCCAGTTGCCCCAGAAACCTCTGTGAACTCTACTGTGATACTTTGGCTTGACTTAGAGTAGGTCGTCTTAATAGAGGGGCTATCAGGAGCTATAGAAAAGAAAAATAATTAGTCACGCTTTAAAAAAGTACTCAAATTTATGTGTCGGACTGGGTTCGTCAGCTGCTTCGAACATGTTGAATTCTGAACATACTTGTTTAAAAAAATAACTCCAGCTATGCTTCATATCACATCTTTATAACAATAGTCTCCTCAAGGTGCTCATTGATCTGACAGCCTAAAAGAATCTGACATGTCCCCAAATAAAGACAGTAAAGACTCTCTTGAACATGGTCAAAGACAAAAGCAGTTAACAAACTGTTTTAATATTTGTTGCTGCAATGGTCTTTTTTCCCCAAAAGCCCTTACCTGACCACTTTTTGTGACACCCTCTTTGCTGTCCTTGTGTGGCCTGCCTTTTTAAAGTTCATATCTGGGCATTGATGTTTTAACGTGAGGATTATATTAGTTATCCCTAAAACAGGTTTAATGAAGAAAAAATGGTTTGTTTTGGACCTTTTACTAGAAATGGATCAATGTTTTATTTGGATCTTTTGTGTCATCTGTGGCATTCATTTAATATTAAAAATGAATAATAATTTGTTATCACATTCATCCGTTGATGCTGTCACTGACCTGTTAAGGCCTCTGTTTCCGAACTGGCGATGACATTGAGCTGAGTGTCTATGGCCTCCACCTGCACTGTGTACACTGTGTTTGGTGCGAGCGAGGTGATCGAGCCGATCACAGTGTATTGGCCAAACTGAACAAAGATCGGTGGAACCGGAGAGTTCTTTGGTGTTGCTTTGAGCTTGTAGAAGCTGGCACCACTGAATGCACTCCACTGCATTGTCATTGATTTCGAAGTGACTGTGAAAACGGACAATGTGATGCCTGAGGGAACAGAGGAAAAGCTTACAAGGTCAGTTTTTTCAGTTTGATGTACATTATGTAAAACTGGTGGAGAAATGGGCATGGAGAAAATTATTTTAAAACGTCTCACCATTTTGAGAAGCACATATCTGAAATGACAAAATCAAAGTCAGTGAAGGTAATGGAAAACAATACAATAGGAAACGACAGAAAAAAAGAAAAATTCTGAAATTGTATCCTGAGGGAAATTGTCCACAGGATCATGTTCATGGAAAATGACAGCCGGCGGGCAGCACATTACCTTCACTCATCACAGCTTTGAGGACTGCTCTGGGCTGGTATTTTTTCTCAGGATAGAATGATTTTGTCTTTTGAGCAAAGTTTGGGCATGCCACAAGAGCCTGTAGTGTTTTTATCTCACTTAGTCCACATCTTTAGACTGTTTTTAATGCAACTATTTAAATGATTATTTACTGAGTACAACAGAAAATTGTCTACTGTTGACTGATTTAACACAAAAAAAAAAAATATGAAAAGTGATCATTCCTTACCTCTGCACAGGTCAACAAAAGTAAAAGTTGGAGCATCTTTAAGTGCGATGTCCCCATGCTTCTGTGATTCCCCGGGTTCACTGCCTTAAGGCTAGTTGCGATTTGCAGATGTCAGGTGTGTTTCAAAAAAATGACTTGAGGGAGGCAACTCAGGCTTAAATTGAACTTTTTCCCCTTCTCTCTCGCCCTCCCTCACTTTTTTTTCTCTCTCATACAGATGAACGTAGAGATGCCTTATTGTTTGAGCAAATACCAAAGAGCCCAAAGGCTGTAACTCCTCCCCTTGGGGCTGTAAGTGTCCCAAAATCCCAATCCCAAAAAGGAGAAGGCTCATTTTGTTAGTTAATCATGCCGATTAAAAGTAATTCAATGAATAAAATGTTTTTTTGTTTTGGCGCATTTTCAGCTTTAAATGTAGCAACTTTACAAAATATGTATTCTTTAAAAATTTCACTATCCTTTGTTGAAGAAACTACACCAGTTACTCTTTTAAGAAACATACAAAAGCTGACCCATTTAGAGATGGGAGTTACTGGCAAAAGGTTTTATGGCCCATTTACGGTTTTGTCTACACAATATTTGATATCTCCTGTGTGCAGCAATATTATTATCATGTGGTAAATGAAACCACAGTACGAGGCACCAGTTTATCCCGAGGTCATCAATGCCTCGATACATACAAATTTATATCATCCTCTATTGATGTCGAGTGTTACTGAGTGTGTCTGTAACTGGCCTTTGACACCTGAGGATGCAACAATGGCTACCAACTTAAACAAGGGCGCATACTGTACCAAGCCTTTTAATGAAAATGAGTTTTTGTAAAATGTGTGCACATAAAATACAGTATGTTGCCTAGACTTTTAATGTGTTAATCTAAACAGCTAAAGCAAAAAGGAACATGTTTCACCAACGCTAAATGTTAAAGTTGGAAAAATAAGCGTCAGTTTTTCTAGGGACCCAGTACGTACCTGTAATGTTATGATGGGTTGGGTGTGTTCCTAAGGACCAGCAAAGACCAATTTCTATTGTGTGTAAAGGACAAAAAGAAAAAGACAAGTGAGATCAACTTAAAAAAAAGAAAAGAAATTGTGACAAAAAGAAAATATCTGGGAGTCTATGTAAACAATCTTTTGAAATGGAATGTACAGTACATGTTGATTTTTTTATGTTGTGAGCTATCTCAGAGGCTGCACTTTTTACAACGACTCAGACTTTTTGGTGAGTCTGATGTCGCTGATGTCTTGTTTTTATTAAGATTGCGAGTCTAATTAGATATGACACGGCAGTTTAGTTAACCTACCGTCTAGTCCAAAACTAAAATTAGGAAACTTGTTAAAAATGACAATGTCAAAAAATCATGGGACAGAAACAGAATACTTCTTTACAAGAAATGTGTAAATTGAACCTAGAGCCTTGTCACATGCAAAAAGAATAATCGAAGAACCTTCCCACTTACTGCTTGGTAATATGAGATGTTACTTTCAAGGAAGTGTTACTGCTAAACAAACCTGCCTAAAACCAGGTTCACTTTTTTTATTGGTTGCTTTTATCTTGTTTTTAGCTCTTTTAAAAAATGTATTTATTTAATCCTATCTTGACTTCTTTAGAGTTGAAGCTTTTGACCATGTTATTTGCAAAGTTACTGTTTACCATTGTTAATTTTGTGTCACTTTATATTTATTTGCATGTCTCCGTCCTTCTATGGTTGCAGTCAAGGATGTTAATCAAAAACCCATGAGCCTACGAGGATTAGGCGCCTATCATGAGCCCATCGCCCTCGAATGAAAACACACAGAGTGGAGAATACACCCGTAGAAGGAGTCCTAATGTGAAAACTGAACTCACAAGTGAACACAGTATGTAAGAGCAGGACAAAAACAGAAACAACTAAGAGTACATAATGTCTTATAGGCTACTACCTACACCTGAAACTGTTGTAAGCTGCATGTGTCACTATGGCGCTGTAAACTGATATGTGGCTGATGCTGTCTCTCATCTGTCATTATCACCTCAGGAGCAAAACATTACAAATACCAGTACATTTTTTTTATTTGCATTGTTTATTTTTCAAATAAAGTACACCAATGACTATCATTGGGCTATTTATTTAACTTATTTAAACTTGTTTTTTCTTTTTTAATGATATCTGGAAATCATCTCACGACCGCCCAGTCATTCCAACCCCCACCTTGGAAACTCCTGCCTTAGACCATACAACTATTGCAGGTTTCTGACATTTTATAGGCCTATCTCACTACATTAGTATATAATAGGCTTCAATGCAAGCTAAATGTATTATACTGCATTTATTTTTTTTGCCTAATGTCATTTGGAATGTGGTGGTTCAATTTCCACTTTCCCCAGGTCATACTGTCGTTGTGTCCTTGGGCACACTTAAACCACCTTGCATCTTGTGACACAGCACTGGTGTATGAATGTGTGGGAATGTTGGGACATCGGATAAAGGCTACATTCTGGCATTTTTACACTCATGTGCCTGTGTCTCATGTGTGTTCATCAACATGCACTGCCCCAATCAAATAAATAAATACATTATTAATAACAATAAAAGTTCAAGAATGTTGTTTGGACATTTCTACTATCCCGATACTGCCTTAGAACATAGAAACTAGGTATTATTCAACAAAAAGCAAACCACCTTGGCATTAGAAGGAACAGAGCCACAAGCCACCCGGTAAGAAGACACTAACAGTCACTAGCACCCACGGGCCAGCAGAGCCGCTCATCGGAGGTATCAGATGAGCTTATTACCCACAAGGACTAAAGTTGATACTTCTTGGAACTAAAGCCAATTTTTCTGAAATGTTAAATAATACCAATCTGATCCACTTAAACATGATTTAACAATATCTCCTTCAGCCTGTGGTCCCTGCTGTGTATTGGCTGGGACAGGCCTTGAATGGCACAAAGTAAAGGCTTTGGTGACACACGTTTATGTTATTGCCTTTTTTCTTGATCATATCAGGACATCTATTTATTTCTATTGACAGCGCATTGAGAAATAAGAGATGAATTACAAAGGTAGACATAATGTATAAAGAAAGGAACCACCATTTATTTGATTTAGTCTTTTGTATGGGCAGCTTTAATATGTTGTAATTTTAAATAATAATTTAATTTTAGTTTTCAGTATTACAGTATTACAATTATAAGATTTGTACACACTGTCATAGTCCAACAAGTATTATTACAATCACACATGCTGAGTACCGTTGGTCTTTTTAAAGTAGTTTGATCTCTGTTCTGTGTGATGAGGTGTGCTGTTTCTGCCCCTCAGTGGTTGCATAGAGTACAATTTTCTCTGAAGTTTAGCTTTGGCCAGGTCAGCTGACAGACTTTTAGCCATGCGGTCGGTGGTCCGCTTCATGCTGCGGGCCACTTCGATAGCCTGGTCAAGAGTTTGGTTTATATCTTCTTCCTAATGGCAGCAGATGTAAAAATCACCATAATGTTCTGATAAAAACGCTGAATAGGTTGAATCATGCATACATTACCTTGCTTCCACTGTGCCTGCTTGTTCTGCCGCCTACATTTGAGGCTGCAGACAAGGGGGACAGTGTCTGCTGGAAGAAGACATTGCTGGGGAGGAGGGCAGTGTCCGACTGGGTTGATCTCTTCCGGTCATAGGTTGTAGACTGAAATGGGTTCTCCCTCAATTTATAACTGGTTATTAAAACACATGACAAATGTAGTAAAAAGACTGGATTCAATAAAGAAAAAGGAATAATGTAAAGCTGAAGTTATTATTTTGTTCAGGGGAACTGCCAGTGCATTGTACCTTGCAGGCAGGCTGCTGTAGGAGCCATAGTTGACCTGAAGAAGGGGTTTTTGGTTAGGTGATGAGAAGAGTTGAGACCATCTCTCCTTGGAGTGAAAGTTCTGACTGAGGACTGATGACCCTAAAACACACATACATTACAGAATGCTGTTTAAATTAGAAGTTAGTATTGCCAATTATAGCACTCTGTAATTTGTCTGTTATCAAAAGACTTATGTCATGTAGCTGATCATTGCATGGATATTGTTGTATACTCTAAATAACATTGTCATACATAAATGTGATTCTCACTTCTGCTTGATTGTGCTGCCTCTTGTGAAGGAAACGCTGATCCAGGGTGCACAATGTTACTGCCTCTTCTACCCACTACAGACGAACAATCAGACTGCAGCATTAACTCAGAAGTTGCTGTATGTTCATTGTCTGTTCCTGAAAATTCACAAAAAAAGGTGTGGAAGTGGATAATGCTGAATTCTAGTCTTTTGAGAGCAATTAAAGCAATTTTAATAATACAAATATGCAAATGTAAATGTTACAAAATAAAATTGCATTGCATATACTTTTGCTTTTACTGTGATATATGTCTGTGGAGATCCAGTCTAACTTTACAGGACTAGGGCTGGCATTATTCAGATTCAGTCCACTACTTGGTGACTTTACAGTGCTGTAAAAAAAACAATTTTTCAATCACTGTTCAAGTAAAATACCCATTATACAATATCAGGCAACCGGATCAGAATCTTCCTTTGACCTTTGTTGACTCCGTGATCTTGTTTTAGCCCTGCGTTCATGCCTGGATTGTGAAGTAAGGTAGTCCAGCCTCTGTGAAAGGTATGGCAGCTGGACCAGACCTTCCTTCATGTCTTCCTTAAGTCTGGACACCTCTGACTGCAAGGCCAGGATGGCTTCACTGGCCATTTAGAGAAACACAACAGAGACAGTGCAATGGTTAATGAAAGCAAGAGAGTGAGGATCACACACATATACCTCTAAGGTTTTTTGCAGTAAACTAGCCCTACTGTGTTAAAGCTACTCACCTGTTACAGGAGTACATGGGGCTTCCTCGTTCTACAGTGCTCATAGTGGTGCTTAGGATAGGTTCAGACGTATAGTGATGGAGTGCAGTTGAATATCTGGTATTAACTCCTACAGTGGTCCAGAAACATTATTTTTATATGGACATAAATTTATTTAATTTTTTTAATAGACATTTTGAATATCTCATTTACCTTGCACTCTGAATGGAATCTCTTTGGTTGTGCTTTCAACCCACTGCTTCACTGGATCTGCTCCACCATGAGACTCTAACCCCACCGATGCTTGGAAGCCAGTCCACTGCGGTGTAATCAGAGCGGCTGGCTGGATGGTTGTCTGCAGGTTGGAGCATGAACCCTCACTACCTGAGCTGTCATTTTGGGACTGAACGCTATAGATGAAGAAACTAAGTATGAGTAATTAATTTGAATTATTTTACAAAAAAATAATAATGAAAAAATAATAAGGATGTAATAATTTTTTTTACATATGGCCTTTTGCCTTTCTTGGGCAGAGAGACAGAAAATCAGAGAGAAGAAGAGTGAGGGGATGACAGGAAGCAACAGACTTGTTTGAGAAGGTGATAACAATGTGGCTGACAAGGAGCAATAAAATAAGTATGTTTTCTTTCAAGCACTTTCTACAAATCAAATAGGAATATTCAGATGGATTCTGTTTGCACTTTCTGAGTTGTCTACATTCATTTTAGTTTTAAATAATACATTTACAGCTTGTACCTTTCATTTAGATTTTGTTGAAATGATCCAGAAGCTGACTGATTTAAGTAAGAGCTTCCAAATCCACTGTCTGCCTCTGGGCTCACAATTCTCTGTATCCCAGGAGACATAATTCAGATGCATGTTATCTGACTGTGGCATTTTGACACAATAATAATCTAGTTTAGAAATGACTGACCTGTGATATAGATGTGTTGATTGGCAGTTCAGACACATTGTCACAGTCTGTGGATGCTTCCGCGGAACAAGAGACCTCTACAGACAAACTTACACAATTATCCAGATTACATTGCAGGTTTAGGGCATAGTCCTGGGTGCTACAACTGACCCAATGACAGTAGTAGTTGAGAGTGTAAGTCACATTTTGGAAAAAAAGACACATTTTTTATCATTATGATAATACAAAGGGTAAAGATTGCAATTTTAAACAGAAAAAATGCTGCAATATTCCACCTACCTTTTGGTGATTGACTGGCTTTGCCCTGAATTAGTGTTGGCTGCACTCAAATATGCCAAGATATCACTGTGTCCAATCCCTTCTGACAAACAAGACCTTTCCTCTGGTTGTTCCTTGTCATCTTCAGCTGCTGGAGTGAAGCGATCCTTCAAATGTGTGTGTGAAAGCCTGCAGACAAGCAAACCAGAAATCTTAATTGCATTTCCTCAATGTGGAGGAACCTAACACCAACAAAATACCTGAAACACTATATGGCCACGGGAAGGTTGAGCACGTGCCTAACACAACACAAGCCAGCCTCATTAAAAACAAGACACAATAGTGACAAACAAGAGTATTTATTATATTTATGCATCAAAGCTCAGGTCAAAACTATTTTTCTGTACAACATAACGTTTATAGAATATCAAGTACCAAGTATCACACAAACATATTGTTATATAAATCTATATGTACCTTGAATAGACGTTGTTTGTTTCAGCATCATCCACGTGACCTGCATTATATTCTGTCTCGACTGTTTTTTTCTCTTCCTCTTTCATCTCATGAGCCACAATGGAAAAAAATGCACTTTGATCCTGAAACATAAGATCCAGTGTGATATTTTAATTCACTACTTTTTAGATCTCTAGCTTTGTCTGTTTGCAGGGACAATTACTGAAACTAATGCAAAACATCTATTTTCACAAAAAAAATTGTCCAGATGGTGGTAAAAAAAGACAAATAAATATGTTAAACAATAGCCAGTAGAAACACTTTACATAAAGATAATTTGTACAGATGCGTTTAGTTGGTGTGCAGAGATGACGTTTATGAACTATTCTGGTGTCATACTGCCACCTGGTGTTCATAAATAGAATTACGTTCAAAGTATAACCTTTTGAAACAATAAAAAGCATTGCGAGATCTATCAAAATGGTTAAAAATGCTGGAGAATGAAAGAAGAGGTCAGTGTTTGTTACCTCATGCAGTGACGGCGGAGGTGATGGTGAAGGCATGCACAACAGATTAGGTTTGACGTGGAAGTCATATGGCAGTGGGGTGGATGAAGACTGGGGTGGTGAAATGTGCTCACACACATTCTTGTCTATCATCTCCTTTATGTCTTCAAGATACATCCCTACCCTAAAAATGTCTCCCTCCACCCGCCTTCATAAGGGCATCAGCAAACACAATGAGCTGACCTTCAAACATGATTATGGCACAACAATAGTTATACTTTTCAAAATTAAGTTCCACAACCTGTTAGGGTCAAAAGTACCCGTGTTCCTGCAAATGCCCATATAATTCTGCATCTCCAAAGCTCTGTGCTCTTCTTTCTTACTCATGTACTTTCGCTCCAGCTGATCCTGAGCCTCCATCATGCTCCTCAATGTCTGAAAAAAAAAACATAAGCTCAAAAATGTTTTATGTTTTATTTGTTTCAAAGGTAAATCTTTTAAATTAAAATAAAGTTTTAAAACTCTGATTACCATTTGCTGTTCGGCTATGCTTACTGACATGTTGCTTATATTCAATTTGAAGTCCTCTACCTGAACAGAGCATTAAAGAGGATTTCAGAGGAAGGTTTATTTTGCACAAAGGTAAATATGTTATGTAGTATTTAAACATTACATTTTCCATAAACTGGCTGATAATGTTAGTCAGCTCAGCAGTCATTAATTCTCCATCACTCGGTCCAACTTCAGGTTGGGTTGAGGAGGAAACTATGTTTATGTTCTTGTCAATACAATGGATGGCTGTTTGTATTTCATCATCATTTTTTTCTGAAAAAACAAGAACAGATTACGGCACAATCCAAGAGTATGAGACAATAATGTCAGATGATTTACCTACTATGTGCAAGTGATGCTGTGTAACAATAATGGTGTAATATAATACCAACAGTCACTAAGGAAACCAGTTCAACTTTAGTGGGTACTTAACCATTGCAAGACCTGACCTGCCATAATATCAGATGACACAAAAACAGACATACGTGATGGATGAACCAAAGGGCCAACATGTTTTTGTTCAGCTAAGTAGTCCGGAGCCTCCTAAAGAAACAGAGTGGCAATTCAGAGAGGGGCTTTAGAAAAAAAAAAAATCACAATATACATTTTTATGAAAATATAATATTTTTTTCATAATTAATGAAACTTACATTTGTCCCCAATCTCATTTGATCTATAAGATTCTCTGCTTCAGCATATTTGGCCAGCAGCTTATCATATTGAGCCTAAAGCAATGTTACAATGTTATTGTTGTAATTTTACTTACAGGTCCTTACTGAAAACTAAACATCAGTTAAATGTTTCTACCTGTAGGTGTTGCACCAGGACTGGTGATGCTTGTGTGTCCTGATCTTCAAAGACACAGGGGCTCTCTGGTGCTTGTACTGAATCATCCAGGACTCTGCTAATCACCTCTAACATTCCTGGAGATGACTGAGCTCTATGAATGGTGCTGAGAGGCTGCTGGGTAGTTTTGTATAGCCCTTTGGGAGCTTTGGGGATTTTCACCTTGGAGGCTACTTTGGAGAAATCAGGCAAAGGATAATGGACTTGACCTTGACCATACTTCATCTCAGTGAAGGATCTTGTACGCATTAGTGGGACTTTTTGTACTTCAACTTCCTTTTTGGCATTTTCATAAAATGAACTGTAAACTATACTCTCTTGATGTGAGCAAATGCTTGCAGAGTTTGGTGTATTGCTCTCGGTAGGAGTTGAGGCGCCTTCATTCATATTCTTTTTGGGCTCTACTAAACTTACATTCCAGTGAGCAGTGCTGCTTTTCTGCTCTGAACAAAAACTCTGAATAGTTTCAAATGTAAAGCTATGGTAACTGGGATTTCTTATGCTGTTGTGTGAAGCCCTGCTGAAAACGGTTTCATCTATACTCTCCAAAAGGGAAACCTCTGGAAGGGTCTCTGCTTCAATCAACCTTCCAGAGCGCAACAAATCCTCCTTGGAAAGGTGTTGTGGCTTATTAACAAGACGGAAGCATGCCTGATGTGAATTATTGTCCTGTTTAATCCTTGCATCTTCTTCCAAGCAGGATTTCTCAGTACACTCAGGAGAAACTAACTGTTCATTGCATGCATCACTTTTTATTATGCATTCCTTGAGATTGGAAACATCAGAACTTTTTTCTCTTCCATCTTGGCTAATATAACTCGCAGAGGGAGCCACCTGGTTAAAGTAGATGCTTCCAAGGTCTTTATCATATGGTAGGTCCTCATGCTCCTCATCACTGGTATTTTGCCCTGGGTCTTCATGAAGTCGATTTAGGGAGGGAACATCCTGCTCTGTGTTTGGTCTCTGGGCAGACACATGTAATATGCTGCTTCCAGTCTTTTTTTCTATCATTCTTTCACTCCGACTGCTTACAATAATTGACTCTGAAGAGGTGTCATAAGTAGACAACTCTGCACTTCCTAAAAAGAAAATAATAAATATGACTTAATACTTTTTATGTAGCCCTATTAAGCCTTGGTATTAGATTAAATTATTGCATTTTATAAGTTTTGGTGGCATTTAATACATGGATATGAATGACGTTCTATTTTTTGCTTTTGCTGAATGAAAGAAAGAAACTAAAGATTATCAGAAAAAGACTAATCAAAATAGTCTAGTACAGTGTTTATGAAAACTTAAGTGTTGTTAATGTTATTATGTCAAAAATTGTGTGAGTCTGTGTTAGTAATTTGCCCTTGTAGTATTTACGGTGTCTTACCTGATAGATGGATACTAGCTTCTGAAGCTGCAGATTCTGCTTGTGAGACATACAAAGCTAAAGAGCTCTCCAGATCACTCAAGTGTAGACTCTCATCTTCACTAAGGTCAACAAAGATGCTCTGCTGAATACACTTTTTCCAAAGCACAACTGGCTGGTCATCTCCTTGAATATCTTTATCTGATTTTTCTGGCACTCCCTCCATAGGAACGCACAACTTAGCAAAGTGCTGCTTTTGTTTAAGCTTACTTTACCTGTAGGACAAGTAGATGGTAAACAAAATTGAAACCAAGGATGAAGCACCTGTTCATCACTAAGCAACACCGCTTGTCAGCTCACAACACTGGATCAATGCCTTCATTATGTAATTAAAACATGTGTATTGTATAATCATATAAGACACTTGTCTTACTTGAATCATGTTTTATTGCAAACTTACTCTCTTTCTCTTTGAATCGGTCCTGCTGCAGACTCACCCATAAGGCGATACGATCCAAGATTCTATTGAATGTAGCTCCATGCCTGTCCTGTGCGTCTGTAATACACGAAGTCTTGTACAGGTTTTGTTTCTGTGGCATCATTAATAATGCACAATGAAACGCTGAACGCCTGGACCCAAAATGGCACCTAAAAAGGCGTCTGGTTGCTTGGGAACAACGGTGAAGGCTTGTAGTAGTAAGACATGATGAAGCGTTTGTCGAATTTACTTCCATACAGCAAAATACATTATGCCGACTTTATTTCTCATGTTTTTGTGGACTTGAAACATCCACAAACTCGTGTGTGAGTTTTATGGGTTTTACTCATACTGGTTTTAGTTCATAAAACAAGAATTGTGTAGGCTGTGAATCCACTTTGAAGCTTGAAGTGTTTTGCTTAATTATGGAATTACGTCAGCTTTATTCTGTTCAAAACTATTGGTCCAATGCCTTATACCGTCAATGGTCCAATGGCTGTTTTGTGGGGCGTGGCTAACTTTGAATGGTGACATCCTATTGGCCACTGGGGGGAAAACACCAAACGCTAGTACAATCCAATGATAGTAGATACCTACAATCCAAAGTTAAATTAAAGTTTTTTTTTTTTTTTTTAAGTTAAAGGACTGTGTATGGTTATAATCGTAAACAAAGTTTTCCCTCGAATCCTAGAACACTTGCTATACTATAAGGAGTAAACTATAAAGAGAAGAAGAAAAGAGCTCACCATTGTTCGAACTGGATCGTCTAACGTAAGTTTAGCAACTAAGTTAGCCAATATGCTAACAGCAATTCTTGAAGTAGCTAATGTTAACTTTTACATGGGAGACTAGGATATGACTGGCTCATAGTCTTATTATTTCGCCCTATAAATACTTTTACGAAGACGAAAAAAGCAAGATTGTGCCTTAACTTATTTACCTTCCTCTGTATTCTAAATTGTATTGTATTTTTATTATGCTTGTGATTAATGTAAAAACAGTATCCTAGGTAAACGACTGCCGTTTATTGGCGTCACTACAGCCATTAGGTAATTTTGCAGCGTGTAATGATGCAATTACAATTAAGTATACAAATTGTATGCGATATATTCTAGTATTTAATTTAATATATCTTGCAACAATAAACATTACAAAATTGCACAAAAGATTACTTGAGGAACAAAACAACAGTAGACCTACGTGAAAATCAAAAAGGGACAAAAGGTTACTCAGCTGGACATGGCTGCATAACTACATTAAGGACATGGTCAAATTGGGCATTTGAAATCTGTCAACTCTACATTTAACAGGTAACTAATGTTTATTACAAAATGTAAAGGTGCAAGTGATTATTTTATATGTTATTGTTTTCTAATTATCAGCTGACTAGTTAAATTTACCTATCCTTAGGTAGAGGTTGTGATTCTCAAAGTATTTAACATATTTTTCCTACAGTTAACAACTTGTAAATAACTTCTTGCAGGCTTTACAGATTTCCAGTTCCTGTGAGGAGAAATTACAGGTTAGTGTCAAAAGTTGTCTTACATTGTTCCTTTTCTAGTCTTGGCACAGGCTTTTGCTTACTCATTTGTAGTGCTGTGGTGAGTTTTGTTTCTATCTTTAGAGCTTGCTGTCAGAGGCTGTTGTAGTTTTGGTGCATTCATGGGCTGTAACACAAAGAAAACAGACACAATTTGTCTGTGTTTTTAATAAAGCTGTGATTGTACAGTCATTTTCTACTGTACATGCATTTTTGTTGGGTCTTTAGCATAGCTTTTTAGTCATGGGTATAATCTGCCATTTCATTCATTTTGGCACTCTGTATGTTGGACAGACCACAGAAAAACACCCAGCAGACATACAATGGTGGAAAAAATGACATGGTGCAATTTAATGCTCAAAGTCTGTTAAACCCATGGGGGTTAGTCTGTTACACCCAGTAATATTTGTGTTTTAACTTGAATAACAAGTTGTTCCAAAGGACACATTTGTAAAAAAAAAAAAAATAAAAGCTCTTGGTGGCTGTTAGAGCTACATAATTGGCTTGTACTCTGTTAAGTTCAATCACTAGCTTTAAGGAATGTAATGAGCTAATAAAATACATGATATCACATAGCACTAAACATTGACACATTAGTTAAAACATGTGAATTTACTGTGAACATACTGTATTAGTGACAGTATGTATGGCCAATTTATTGACCAATATATTATCCAATTCTTCTGTGTGGGGAAGGTGGCTTGGTAACTTGTGCTTGGTGCTACCCTAAATACTAGCATGCTTCTGTTTTATTTCCTTTGCAAGGTTGATGAATTTAGCAACATCTGATTTTATTTTTGGCTCATTGTATTTGGACAGTTTGAGAGATTTTATATTTTGGGAACCTTTTCTTGACAAATCATACAGGCATCTTTTGTTCTTGACTTTGCAATTGCTTCTGAGATTAAACTTTCCCAATTTCTGCTTGCATAGTTTGCACTATAGTCATACAGGGCTTACTCACCTTGTTTCTTTTTTTTTTTAAGACACACGTGCAAACCTTTGAGTCAGGACATTAGACAGAACAACTCCATCCATTTAATCCCACCCTGCTCCCTCACTTTCTGCCTGCCCAACTTGTGCACGCTGCTGTTTGGTTGGTGTTGCCATGGTACCATGTGGCCAGAAAGAAAAGAGGCTTCACATACAGCATCTTGTGTTCTCTTCACAGAGCTCGCTGACAGGAGATTGAGAAGCGGTGACGCAAAACACACAGTATATGAATGCAGCCTGTGGACTGGTGCTCAGAATTCTGCTGCTCTGTGCAAACAACAATGTTCTTCTTTTCCTTTGCCAACATGTCATGAGCCTGTCTCGCAGCATCTTTTTTATTAGTAGGTTGTTGATTAGTTTCCCTTGTATTGAACAACTTTTCGTGTGACTGCATTTTTAAATTTTTTAAACGCAACCATTTTTTACGGCACGAAACTGGGATTCTCCCTCATATTATGCACTTCAATGGATACCAGTGGCTCAGTAGTTAGCACTCAACCTGAGGAGCAGTCCTTTCATGTCCGCTACAGGTAGGAGCCTCTTGAGTCTCAACTAAACACAGTTGGTAGTAATTTTACTTTTTCTTGTGTTTTGATGTGCCTTTTTAAGTTTAGGGAAATAATAGTTTTTTATTAAAATATTGCCATTTTAGCAGAATACAGTGCTTCATTGGTGAGAGTTTGACCAAACACAGCTGAGTTCTCAAAAAGTGGCATCTGCCAGCTGTCTCTATTTATCCAGGTTAAGAGCATAGTCAATAGATGCTACCCAACAAACTGAAAGGGCTTCTTTTTTTTTTTTTTTTACCTTGCTTCAATATTTATGAAGCCCTGAAAAATTTATCAACACTGCCTTTGTCAATCACCACACCTTTCTTAACTGTGCATCTGTCATCTTAAAGAGAAAATTTCTCTTTTTTAAAGTGGCTGTACTTGGGTATCTTTTATATCTAGGTATATGGTTAATCTGAGGTAACTGATTTTATTAGACCGTGTCAATAAAGCTACTTAGCACTTGTAATCTGTCTGGTGTGCTCTACAGCTTTAATCTCAGGTGACCAGGTCAGAAGAGCTTCAGAGAAAGGCAAGCTGATTAGTCATAAAAATACTGAATCAGCTGTTTCCTTGCTGCCTTGTATTAAAGGCTAATCCTCTCATTGAAAGCATGTGCAGTGCATATTATTATATCTGACGTCAAATGGGTGATAGTATTATTGATGTCATGAATTAGGTAGCATTGTTTTAGTTTAAATTTTAAGAGATCATTGGTGTAAGTAAAGCTTAGTTTAGTCTTGGTTTGTGCTGAGGAATTCAAGTCTTTACCTTTGAAGTTTATTCACTGGAAGCCATTGGTGGATGCCTCTCAAATGTTCAGTCGGATGCTGTTTTTGTTGTAAAGCACAGAAAGCCAGCAGGTAGGCTAGAATTAACCTCTGTTACTGTATCATAAATGCCTTACCAACAACAGTGGGGTCTTGTAATTTAGTGGCTAAGGCCACCCATTATATTGCTTTAGCTGCATAGGGTGTTTAGGCCACAATGTCACTCTTTGTTCCCAAATTAGAATACAGATGAATGATGGCGCATGATACTATTGTTTGGAGTTTGAAGTTCATTTTTGTGGCTCATTACAGTGTGTCTTTATCTGATGAGCCATGTTTAGTATGTACAAGGCCAGGTGAACGTTTTAGGTAAACAAACTGAATAGACTGTGTGTGAAGCTCTTGTTAGCGCATGTCATTAGGACAGGCATGTTTCCTGAAAACAAGTGCTAGTGAAAGACTTGCATGTATAGATAAAGTTATAAAATAAGTATTTGTATTGCAATTGAACTTCGAATTTGACTTGAGAGCCAAATTTCTTAGGGTTTTGTGAAAAGGATGTGAGACCACCCATAACAAACAACCCTAGCTTAAGCCATTGTTCTCTCTTTGTAGGTGGAAGGAAGGAAGTAGCTAAAAAACATTCCCTGTTTGAGGGCTTTTGCTTCGAAAGTGGTTTTGTTCAGTTTTCGCAAGAAGAATGTGTTTAGTAGGCTGCAGGTCGCAAACCAAACATAGTGTAATTTCAACTTCTCTAGTTTCAAGCTGACTTTGAATCAGACGGCTAAAGATTTGTTTGATAATTGAATAACTTGAGTGGTCCTCTTTGGTCTGCTGTAGGATGGAAGTTTCCTGCCTGGAGCTGGCATTGGAAGGTGAGCGGCTTTGTAAAGTCGGTGACTACAGAGCAGGTGTGTCATTCTTTGAAGCTGCCATTCAGGTGGGTACTGAGGACCTGCAGGTGCTCAGTGCCATCTACAGCCAGCTGGGGAATGCCTACTTCCATCTGCACGACTACGCCAAGGCCCTGGAGTTTCACCGGCATGATCTCACACTGACCAGGTAGGACATGTAGGATCTTCAGGACCACTACTAGAAAACCCCAGAATGAGGACACACCATTTATTTATGTTATAAATTTTGTTCCTCTCACAGAACAATTGGTGACCTGCTCGGAGAAGCCAAAGCTAGTGGTAACCTTGGGAACACATTGAAGGTGTTGGGACATTTTGATGAGGCGGTTGTTTGTTGTCAAAGGCATTTGGACATAGCAAGAGACATCAATGACAAGGTGCGACAGCCACATATATAATGATGATGATTGTTGTGTTTTTACTGTACTGACAGTCTCCTACTTTGTGATAGGTGGGCCAGGCAAGAGCTTTGTATAACTTTGGGAATGTCTATCATGCCAAAGGCAAAAGTATCTGTTGGAGCGGAGCTGAACCTGGAGATTTCCCAGAGGAGGTTATGGTGGCTCTTAGAAAAGCAGCTGAATACTACGAGTTAGTAATCATGGTCTTATCTAGTGTGTTAGATTCCAACATTGCTTTGTGAGCAATAATAATAATATAATATAATGTTACATTTAATATCACCCATTATTATTTTCTTTTAGAGCCAACTTGGCAATAGTAAAGGAACTTGGAGATCGAGCTGCTCAGGGTCGAACATATGGAAATCTTGGAAACACACACTACTTGTTGGGAAACTTCCGCAAAGCTGTCTCATCACATGAACAGGTTTATTTTTATTCTTCAAGCCGGACTGAATGACATAGTTGCATTATAAATGAATACAAATAAAATCTTTTATTTCAGCGTCTGCTCATTGCAAAGGAGTTTGGAGACCGTTCAGCAGAGAGACGTGCTTATTGCAACTTAGGCAATGCCTATATATTTTTAGGGGAATTTGAAGTGGCTGCTGAACATTATAAGTAAGAATGATGACTTGAAATATTTATCCAAAACAAATACAACACATGTGTGAAAACCTTGATTATTAAAGCAGTTTGTGGTGCATCAAACCATACAGTGAAATGTTTTGATGTGGCTTATGTGCCTGTGTCCTAGGCGTACCTTGCAGCTGGCAAGGCAGCTGAAAGACCGAGCTGTGGAGGCTCAGGCCTGCTACAGTCTGGGAAACACATATACACTTCTGCAGGACTATGAGAGGGCTATAGACTACCACCTCAAACACCTCATCATAGCTCAGGACCTTAATGACCGGTAACAACATTAATCTCAGCCAGAAGCTGTTGGTACATTATCTTTGTATGGCTTATAATTTTGTGCTGTTGAAGGATTGGAGAGGGTCGCGCTTGCTGGAGTCTGGGAAATGCTCATACTGCACTTGGAAACCATGACCAAGCCATGCACTTTGCAGAGAAACACCTGGAGATTTGCAGAGAGGTATATGATAGACTAGACATCATTTAAAATGAACTAAAAGCTAGCTGAAGCTGACATCCATGGATCTGTGTTGTGTATTCACTCTAGACTGGGGATAGGAGTGGAGAACTGACAGCTCGTATGAATGTATCTGATCTCCAAATGGTCCTTGGTCTCAGCTACAACACAAATAACTCCACCCTCTCAGACAATAAGGATACAGACTACAACTCACATGGTAATATACTTTGAAATAGTCTGTTATATTTTAATGGTGTAGTTTATAACATGTGATATGTTCCTGTAAAGGTGCCAGGCCAAGATTGAGCAGAAGACACAGCATGGAGAACCTGGAGCTAATGCCTCTTACTCCAGATAAACCAAATGCAAGAACTGCTTACATACAATTAACAGTGTAATTGTTTATTAGTTTTCTTGACAATATGCTATTTTTGTCTCCTAAAGAGTCAGAAGTGGAATGGTGATATACTGACCAAACAGTCCAAACCATCTTTAGCAAAAACCTCCTCCAAGTTGTTCTTTGTCAGTCGCCTGCGAGGGAAGAAGTACAAGTCTGGAGGCTCGAGTAAAGTTCTCCAAGACACTAGCAACACTTTGGACAACAGTCAGACTAATGTCCAGGGACTGCAGAAGGTATACAACACTCAAAGTGCTTGGCTGATTTGTTGGCTGATATGGCTCTATGAAGCCATCTTGAATGAACTGTTATGTGGTTTATTTGTGTACATTTTAGCGTCTGAGCCCTGACATGCTGGGAGATGAGGGTTTCTTTGATCTGCTCAGTCGTTTTCAGAGCAACCGCATGGATGACCAGCGCTGCTCAATACAGAATAAGGGCAGCAGGTTATCATTGAACAGTAGCCCAGAGTCACCTCCCAGGACCATGAGAAAATGTAATATTAATAATATATTAATATCTGTAGAAATAAACCTTTTACACAATTAAAACGTTTTTCTTTTCCTGTCACCTGTAGCTGCATCAGAGTCTGCAAACGTATCACAAGGCCGGCGGTTAGAAGAGTCTGCAGCAGCAGGTGGAAGCCTCCCAGGTTTGAGGCTAAATCAAAACAGCAGTCAGGCAGTGCTTAGCCACCTGATGGCCAATGCGGACAATGCTGAACCTGATGAGGACTTCTTTGACATGCTAGTCAAGTGCCAGGTTTGTATTAAATGTTTAAAAATATAATGATAATTTTTCACGTCCAAATGTATAACTGGCAAGAACTCCAACTACTGCTCATTTCTTCCTTGACCTCCATCAGGGATCCCGTTTGGATGACCAGCGCTGTGCCCTGCCCACTCCTTCAGTCCGTGGGCCCACTGTGCCAGATGAGGACTTCTTTAGTCTCATTATGCGCTCTCAGGCTAAACGGATGGATGAGCAACGTGTAACTTTGCCTTTGTCAGCTAACACTACAGCTAGACCTAGCTCCAACTGAACTCAACTCTAAAGCACTTCAGGGACAAATGTGATTGTGTGTGCTTTGTGTGGACTGCGGTGACTGGATGATTTTCCTGAAGTGGAAGAGCCTGTCTAAACACAGTTGTACTTAGGGAAAAAAGAAAGCACTGAACTTCATTATACATTGAGTTATACAGTACAAAAATGTTTTGCGCAAACTGCACAACACAACAAACTCTTAGTATCAGGGAAATAATGTTTTGTTCATAATTTCAACCAATGTGCATCTTTTGATATTTAATTGGCAGTTGTATTTGCTGTACATTTAACCATTGTTAAAGATTTGTCCCACCCCTGACTTATCTACACTACCTGTAGTGTCTGAGACAGTAACAGAGGTAAAGCACTTGGTGTAGCTCGAATTGTTTGTGTGGGGTTTTTGCTTGATTTGAAGAGTGACAATTTTTAACTGATAAAAGAATGAATTTAACCCATGTACAGACCGTATACACTTTTGTATGTTATGTATTGATCAATGTCTGAGCAATAAAGGCTCATTTATTTAGGTATATCATTTGACTATATTCCTCACTGTACAAAAACAACATAGATCTTTTGTAAAAGACAATTTATTGAATGTACCGTCAGACTTCAATTAGTTTAAAATTAATCAAGTTACCTTTAAAACATTAATTAAAAGAGCTTAGTACAAGAGTCACTAGCATTTCAAAAACAAACTTAACTGTACATAAATGAACACAAAAAATAAATACAACTTTACTACAATGTATTAGTTTGGCCTTTTTTGTTACTATATACTATAAACATAAACAAATATTCATCTTTATAAGTAACTTGACAGTCTTAGAAAACAAAATGTTTATGACAGTGCATGTAAAATAAAAGAATACAATACATATGCTAACTTTACTAAAATAACACTGTGCTTCAAATCAACTTTACTGTGCCACCTACTGTCAATCTTTAAACAGTAGAAGACAACCCAAAGCTTTTCAACAATTTCACTTGAACACTAGGGTACGCATATTTCCCTTTGAAATATTGCTTTCATTGCAAGCAAGCCATTGCAAGATACTGGAACAGCTTCAGCGCAACACTAATTTATACATTAGACCAATAATGTACAGCCTTGTTTAGCCATGTATGTAATAAAAGCTGAGACACCAGCAAAATAACAAAAAATAAATAAATACAAAAATTGTGTCCTAAAAATAGCAGCAGAACACGAGGTTAAATAAATATTTAAAACAATAATGTAATGTATTAAAATTATACTATATATAGTTGATAACACTTTAGAGTAGGGGCACATTTATAAATTCATGCATCAATTTATGCATAAATATATGAATTCATGAATGACTCATACATGCAAAGGATTAATGTTAGGGTTAAGATTAAAATATAAAAACATTTAATGCATGTACTCATGCATGAGTGCTGCATGAATTAATGTATGAATTCATGATAAAAAGTGCCCCCTACTCTAAAGTGTTACTCCCTTAATCAGTTTGTTGCAAATTCACAATAAAATGAAGGCACCAGTAATGATAAAAGCATTTGGCTCCGTCTATTCTTTACAACTCCTCAGTAAACGTTCATGTCTCAGATGGCCTGGTGTGAAACCAAAGTGTGAAATGTACAAATAATAACAAATAATTTCTTCACCATTGGCTGCAATGTAAAATGCAACATAAAAGGAAAACATGCAACTATTAGAATGTCACAGGGTTTATCTGGTTCCTATGACTCATCTGTTACTAGGCATTAATGTGTTAAAAAGGGTGAGACGTGGGGTGGAGCAAAGCCGTTTAAAAGCAAAGTACAGTATGTCTGTCATTATACCATGTTCAACTGAGTGTATTACTGGTTGTGTGTCCAGAGTGTTACTGTGCGATCAGCAGAGGACGAGAGGAACGACAAGTCTTGAGTGTGCCACCGACACTGAATCACCTTGTCACTGTGCTCACCCACCACAGTCTGAGGCAAAGGTTTGGTTAAGTCACCTGGGTACACAAAGGATAAAAAAAAACAAAAAACGTTGCACTCATAAATATATTTTTTCTGTTAGCAATGTCATCCAGCCAACAATGTTTCACTTTGTTATTGTTACTACATTAAACATACCTTGGAGGTTGGAGACCATAACTTTTGTGTCATAAGAGCCAGTGAGCAGGTAATGTGCTCCAGGGGAGAAGCGGACAGACCGCACATCACTGCTGTGTGGACGGTACACCTGTACTATGCGCCCCCCTCTGATGTCATACAACATGCAGGCACTATCTTCCTGCCCCGTTGCTAGGAGACGACCACTAGGATCAACTGCAACTGAGGCGACAGGACTCCCTGAGGAGGTGGAAAATAAGAAACAAAAGTGTGAATAAGTGCAAACAAAATAAGACTGCTATGCATATTCATTGGAGGAACCTGTTTAATGTAGATATAAAAGATTACTTGACCTGAAATAATTTTCCATCTGTCAGACATTTTTACACTTCATATATTTGGCTAATTGGATTGTTTTATATGTAACACTCCTGGGTGTCTGATGCTAAAGTTCCTATTTCCAGTAGTAGCTCAGGTTTATATTGTTGTTGTGTCTGAATCTGTGAGTATGTTTGGTTGGATAATCCATAGGCGCAAATGGCTATATTGACTGGGTTAACTAGAATTGCATTACTTAAAAGAGACTAAAATACAACTTTCATTGACTAAAACTAGACTAAAAATTGTTATTGATAAATCTGACAAAAATGAGACTAAAATGCTCAGACTTTGACTGAAACTTAAAGAGTATGAATGTGACTAAAACTAATAAAGAATAAAATGACAGCTTTACGCCCAAAAACACTACACACCTGAGCCATGGAAAGCATTTCCCACTACCCGGACACAGCTGGGCACCCTAATGTCCCAAAAGCGCACAGTCTTATCTTGAGATCCAGAGGCAATCATCCAACCTCCCCACGTGTACAGTGACAAAATGTGTCCTAAACAGAAACACATAAATTAGACAAGCCAGCATAAATACATAAACAGAGATATAAAAGAAACTGCCCCACAGGAGCTACCTGTGTGTCCACTAAGAGCGTGTAGTCCCTGTCCTCTCTGACAGTCTGTGGTATAAATGTTGCAGTCACCAGCTCCTGCACTAATGAGGATTGCTCCTCCACTTTCAGGCCCCTCCATAAAAGCCAAGTCTCTGATGGTGCCATCATGCATGCTAAACTCCAGGTCTGGGCCTAGCGTGCATAAAATCAAATAATCTCTAAAAACTGTTCAAATATACCACATACAATTATTTATGTATGTATGCATGTATGTATATGTATGTAAACATAAACTGTATGATTGACCTGTGGCATTGCATGTTTCTGCACTGAACGGTAAAACTTTGACATATTTGTCATTGGAGCCTGTAGCCAAGAGCTGCCCACAATGGCTCCAAGCCACACAGTAGATGGAGCCTTTATGGTGCTTGTTCCTTTTGAAGCGAACAGTTGGTTGCTTCACTAGACTAGTCCCACTGAAAACGCAATAAAGAAGTGAGACATAGTAGCTTTCAAACCTCTGTAACATGGCCAAAGCCAACATGTAAAAGACACATTGGTAATCTGCAAGAAAAGTGCATGTGAAAATTCTTTTGTTAAAGCAAGGCAGTGTACTACACCATCTAGACAAAAGCTAAATGAATAATACAGTTTCATGGATAACTGTTTCACCTAGTGTCCAGTGTTTCCGGATAAGCACACACTCGTAGAGTTTTAGAGTTGGACCCAACAGCATAAAGCGCCCCGGATGGGTGAAAGGCAACAGCACGGATGGCCTGAGTGTCTTCCAGAGTTTGCACGGGGACAAACAGGGCTTTGGTTTTCTCACCCTATAAACACACAAACTACATGTAATTAGCGTCTGTAACTCTCTGACATCTGTTGTAAAGCTATCCAAATGTTCAAGAGCACTTTAATGGTAAGAACAGGATATAAAAGTGCAAATTCTATGGGAATTATAAATCTTTCTTGGTGTTAGTATGTTTGCATTTATACCTCTTTACTTCTGGTCAATGAGCCGGGAGAGTCTCCTTGTTGCCCTTGTAGTTTCTGCCCACTGTAAGCACAGACCAGAATAAAATGTAAATGTAAAATGTGATACATTTTTATACATGCCGATATAAACACATACCTTTGGGAAACAACTGGGGATTCGTTGGGCACTGGAATAGGACGACCCCCTACAGTCCGTTGGGGGGTACTGCTGAGCACCCCTCCTCCTCCGACTCTGTTCAGCTCTGGGGTATCAGAGGGGGGGTTGTTATTGTTCTCGGGCGCAGGGGTGTTCCCATTGCCATTATACTGTTGGGTCAAAGATTCTCCTAAATCCTCCATCCCTACGTTGAGCTCCTCCAACTTCTGGATGGACCTGAAAGCACCAGATGCACACATAAGAGTTGTATTATTATGACAGTCAGAGTAAACATCACACATTGTAGAAGGTAACATAGGCACAGCTGACTTTCCTTTTCATGGGTCTCATTTTTCTTTTTATTATCTTCAATTTTAACTGGCTTAAAGGCTATTAGTAGGCCGATAAATTGACAATCTGGGAAAATCTATTTAAAGCTACAAAAGCCAAAAGCCAAAAGAAAGTCAAATAAAGACTGTCATGTGGTAGAGTTGTAAATAATGCAGATGATACAAAGGGGGGAGGTTTGTGAGAAACTCCCAAAGGGTAAATCACACAGCCTTTGTTATGCTGACAAAACAAAAACATTTATCCTTAAATTAAATCTAACTATAGTATACTAGACCTACTTGCTGAATTGGTCAAGAGTGATGTCTTGATTCATATTTAAATGCTAATGTTGTCTATGAATTTCAAAAAAGGCTTGTTTGCACCATTAGACGTCAGATGATCACCACAGATGCTGCAATGTGAGTTTGAGGAGATACGTATGACAGCAACCTGGGACTGATTGTGAATAACACATTAATATTGTCTGAATCAGTCAGGCAGCTCTCCACTATATGATTTATCGGACAACACAGTAATTTACACTTAAGCTAACTTCATATAAAAAAGGGGCACAAGTCATTAAATTTAACATCAAAAACTTACAGCATATCCATAAAAATATAACTGAGAGGCCTGCCAAGATGTTCTTTTACTCCATGATCATTTCTTGTATCAACTATTGTTTAACTAGCTGGTCACTTGCTTCTTCCGCCAAAAAAACAAAGACCTTTAGAAAAAGCATAAAAAAATTCATGCCTTAAAAAAACATAAGTTACTGGACTTATAAAAGATAACAAACTTAAAAATACCTTGTCTGATGTATAAGTATCTATAAGTACAACATTCTCTCGCAGCTCTTCCACTGAGGGAGTTAATTAAATGTAACCCTAATCAACAAAGGACTGTGCCAGCTACAACCAGAGGTGATGTGACGATACCTCACAGCACCATGTTTGGTCAGACAATGCTGTTGGTTTGAGGTGGGAACCTGTGGAATGGCTTACCACTGACTTTGAGAAAATGCCTCATGTACAACTCCTTCCCTTTTTAAAGCCCAAATGAAAATCTGGCTATGGTCGAACTAGAATTGAACTCACATGTAATATTGTGCATGTATCCCAGTCTGAAACCTGTTATTTATGCTTTTGATGTGTGTGTATGAGCAGGTTGTGACAGCGTAGGCTGTGCATAAGCTATTGTGAGCATTGTTTGTGTGTTGTGCACTGTGTGCATGTGTAGACGTGTGTGTGTTTAGATGAATGTGTTTCTGAACTAATAAAATATATGTAAAATGTATTGTATATACATATTTTTATAGTAATCTGTATTGTATTTGTTTTTAGTACAACCTTGGCTTTATTCAGGCAACATCTGTCAGCACCGCCCTTTTTGATTGGATGTTAGGTACGTATGAGTTAAGTATATGCGTGTTATTGTAGTGTTATTCTATGTTCGTGCCTGTTAAGGAACTTTTCTGTGAGGCTGTCCTGCATGTCACTGGGTGGAGGCTCCTGCTGCACCCCTCCCTCCAGCAGCATCTGCTGGTAGAGCTGCCTTTGTTGTTGCTTCTGCTCTAGGTGCTGCTGAACGCGAAGACGCTGCCGGTAGAACTCCTCATACTTCTCTGTTGATTCACGAAGCTGAGGAAAAATGTAATAAATTATATCTGTACAGTTTAAAACCTTCTTTTTATGTTGTAAACAAATTACAAAAAAAAATATAGTTTGGAAAAATATGTATTGTATATGTATGTTTAATCAAATAAAATTGGAAAATATACTGCATTATAACATATATATAGATAAAGTTTGCAAAGTAAAACATATTTATATTCAATTCAACGATAGTATGAAAGACTAGGGGTGAGACCAAAAGCTGAGGAGAGGTCACTTCCCTTCTCTGTCCTGAGCTTCCTGTCCTGATAAACAAATGGAAAAAAATCTTTGTGTGTGAAGGGGAGAGACTGGCAGTGAGCCAGTCCTGGACCAAAGAACAGGGGTAAAGTGAAACAACAAAGGTGAATGAAATAGTGACATCACAATTGCCCCAAAGTCTGCTCCAGTTTCTGGCCTTTGTAAGTGTCTCCACAATGACGAGTAAGGCAGTGAAAAGCAACTTCACACCAAGCTTCACAGTGCCCAGAATAGAAAGCATGAGACAGACAGGAAAAGCTACAACCGTAACACTGAGTTTACAGGCAACACGAGGGCAATAAATCCCACCTGGACTTCTTTTCCCATGTCACTATCTGTGTATTCCAAAAAACAAAGAAGCCAGACAATAAACAGCAAAGACCACTACTACTTATTTAAAGAGGCAGGCACCCCAGAACAGCCACAGAAGCTCAGCAATGACAAGCCAAAATTAAAAAACAGTGTATGTAATAACATCCTTGTGCATCAGTGTCATTGATCTTTTTCTTTTAGGAGGTGAAACAGTTGGGTTGCAACTCAAGTGCCTGTGTAATTATTTTCTTGTGAAGAAGTGAGGGAACAGTGCTATATTTAGGCTTAAATATGGGCAACACCCTTTTTTCTAAAAGTAATACAACAGAATATGAAAACAGTTCCTCCTTGGTATTGATACTCAACTGGTTCAACAAGTTAAAGAAAGCTGTGGTGTACCTCATTTCTGTCTGCAGAGCCAGCTGATGGAGCATCCTCTCCTGGGGCTGAGGCAGGGCGTGTGTTCGGAGTGCTGCCTGAATTCATCATCTTATCCACAGGTGTTTCTGTCCTTGAACTTTCACAAAAAAAAAAAAAAACAAAGGTCTTGTGTAAGCCAAAGGGATTGAATCAGGAATCCACACTAAATCAAAAAAAATATTTTCTCTGCAAATCTGACAATTAACCAAAATTATTATTTTATCTCTTTTTGAGCTCTTACGTTTCAGGGGATTCCTCAAAAATACTGTGGCAGTCGGAGCTTTCCATCATGAGACTCCTGCCCAGGCTTGGCCCGCTTGCTCCTGGATAGTGGAAGTTGGCAAATGAGTGGGACATAGGAGACACTCCTCTCCCCACACCTGTCTCTCCACCACTTGCCCTCTTATCCTGTCCTGACAGTCCATAGGACAGGCCATCCAGTGCAGGGTTCAAAGAGCGGGACATGTAGGTGTCAGCAGACTGAGGACGACGCAGTGGAGAGGAGGGATAGGGGGACAGTTTGCTAATAAGAGGAGTAAGGAGGTCTGCATAGCCAGTTTTTGATGGTTTGACCAAACGGTCCACGTGGATGTTGAGCTGTTTCTGTTCAAAGGCACAGGTGAAAACACTGTGGGAAAGATTCTGCATCCAGGACAGAAGAGACAGGTCTAGGTCATCACAACCGTTACCACACAGCATGTCGACGCCCAGGAGTACCTCACTTTCTGTGATCTCTTCCCCTGTTGCCCTGCTCTGTACACACATAACACCAGAAATATAAGCATAAACCCTTTAAAAGCATTAGACTGTGTATTAGACTACTGTCAATACAATTTTTTTCACAATAATGTTTTACTATTACCTATTACACTATCTAATACAGATCTAGACACATTTTTTCAGAATAAATGTAAATTACAGTATAGTTTGCACAATATATAACACAATTGGGGGTATGCAAAGAGAAAGATTACTTTTTATTTGCTTTTTGAACAGCTATTGTACTTTCACATAAGCCCAAAGCAAAGTCAGGGTAGTTCAAACCTGGCAAAACTCCACACAGCACTCATAGAGGACTCCCTTTAGAAGCAGCTGGAAGAGTCGATCCCTGCTGGCTTTGAATCCAGCCTCACTCAACTTTCTGTCAGCAGGGATAAATTCTGCAACCATCGTACAGGCCTCCTCAAAACACTGAACTCTAGCTGTGCTAGGATTCCAGTCCTGGGACATTGTAATAATGAAATAAGAAATTATGACCAGCGTGAGAAGAAACATGGTCAAATACTACTCAATACATAAAAAAAAAATCTTGCCTTGAACTCAGCATGGTTTGTTAGACGGGGCAGTGTGAGTAGCAGACACAGTTTGCTGTAGTCATCTTTAGTGGGACAGAACTCCTCTAGGGCATGAAGACATTTGACTGCTTCCTGCATAGTGAACTCAAGCTGAAAAAAAGAACGTCTTATAAAATATCACAGCAGAAGAGTAACAGACCTTTTTAAAATGTCAGTACAACTACTGAAATATAACCTCTAAGGCTTAAGACTATATCTGAGATGCCATCTACCCAACTACTACTAAAAGACCATCAGGACCATATCAACACACTTAACACACAGACTTCACAGATGTCCAAAGGAGTCTGACCTAATCTAGTTAATAGGACCTGATAGATCTGGCGCAAAGTCACAGGTTGCAGCCACAGCCATGTGACCATAGGCCAACTAGCTAGTCTAAATCAAGAGGATAACCCTCGGACAACAGCAACTTGGTGATAGTAATGATGAAAATAACTCTGATGGATCTTGCACTGTAATGGCCGTTTCCATAAATTCTATTTACAAACATCTGGGCATTATTTAATAATCTAAAACAATCTGTCCTTTCACTGAAGAGACACCTGAACACAATCTTAAGAAATTACAACTTTAGAGGTTTACCCCTTTCTTTCCTTAATTAATTAGCCTCTTGGTCACGTTTGTAGGACATTATAGGTGAAAAGGGACAATCAACACATACAACTGCCGGTAGTGTCTCTACTTTAAGAATGGTTGTTATACAGCTCACACAACTTGTTTTCAACTGCATACAAACGTAAGCAAAAAAGCCTTTCTTTAAGTCTTGTGACTGAGATAATTTTTGACTTACATGTTGTGGCTCATCCTCTGCAGACATAGCATTATTTACACAAAGGGCCTCAAGAAACTTCTGTTTAAGAATGATGTAACGAAACCTGAAGACCAAAATATACAGAAATGAAGATGCTTGTATTGGAAAGAAAGCCCACCATGCATGGAAAAAGGTCACACCTTTTTCTGTCAAACTTGTCCATTCCTTCTAAAGGCTGAATAAACTGCAAGACCTCATCCCACTGTCCATCCAGCACCAGCTGTCTGTAACAAAAAAATATTTAAAAGTAAATGTATCTTATAGAGGGCTATATAATTGTTTTGTTCTAAATGTTGCTGTGGTGGAGAAAATATGCACCATGTTTTAAATGTACTCCTCACAAGAGAGGGTTAAATACCTAAGTACATTAAATAGTAAGAGCAGAACTGCAGATGGCTTTCTTTCACAGCTATGCAGTGTTACACACTGTATTTTCAAAAGTAAGGACATTATCAGAAACACTAAACCTAACTCAAACATTGGTTCCTGTATCATCGGAAGCACCTTATTTAGAGTAACAACTATACATTATGTCTATATGTGATTACAGCTGTCTTACTACCTGAGGAAGAGCATGTCGTCAGAATACAGTCCATTGATGATGCCACTCTCCTTTTCCAGAGCCAACATGCTGATGTGCAACTTCCTGGAGTTTAGAAAGTCCAAGATCACCTTGATGATCTCCACCTCCTTCACATTGATGGTTTCTTCCGCTGTCATGGTGATGACAGGCTAATAACAAAGGACCACTCTCTGAGCATATATGAAGACAGAAACTCATAACAAAATAAGTCTGGGGCAATACATATATATATATATATATATATATATGGCTATTGTTTCCAGTTCATGTAGTTGCAGTTGTGCATACATTTATGTCACAGTAGCATATATAGAACAAGAGGCATCTACACCGACACAAAAATGCTGTGTTATGAGATTAGATCATAGCTTTAGATTATAGACAATATTCAGTAATGTTGGCAATTAAGAAGGAAATAATGAAATGGAATTTGATAAAGTCAAGACAGGAATTTTTTCAGTTAATTTGGGCCATATCTCAATAACGATACTTGCCACTGTTATCTTGAAACGCCACATTACAATAAATAAAATGAGAAAACCAGAGTTTTCTCTTGATAACATGCCCAGTGCTGCTGCTAACTTAGCATCCAATGTGTTAGCTAATAACACTGGCTGCCAGCGACGAGTCAACGCATTAGAAGATTAGCCAACTTGTTTGCTTCACAAAACAACCGAGATAAGCCACTGGATTAAAACTAATACACGGCAGAGTAATGTTGAGTAAAGCCAAATGCAAAGCTGGCCAATTTCACCGGTGCAGACTGAAAAGCTAGCGAGGCCGAAATGAGAGGGGCATCATCCGCAGGTTAGCTGCTCGGGCGGGGCTCACACTGACAGCCTTCTCAGCGACAACAAAATCGGTCTTTTTGCTGGAATAAAACTCACCTGTTAATACAAATACATGAAGTAATAGCGCTATTCCCCGGCTGTTTCTGTGCTGCAGCTGCCAGCCACAGTCACGGCGGTAGCTATAATGTGTAGATGTGAGCGCTCCTCTGTCTCTGGTCTGGATGTTTCTGTGGCGCTCTGCAGCTCTGCCCTTCCCAGTCCAGTCCCCCGCCTGCCCAGCACCGCCTACATTCAGCCTCCACACTATAACTTCACAGCATGCATGTTGCAAGAGTGCATAGTGTTGCTTTTAATGGTTTACTGTTCCAGAAAAACGTCCCTTGTCTTAACAAGTATTGCTTACTTTGTGAGTCACTGTGACGCAGTCCCTTAATTAAATCTGTTGTTTGCCCACAGTGTACATAGAAGTAATAGACTACACAAGAAGACTGGAACTAGATTTTTGGGGGTTTGTGTTGCATAAAAATGCATACAGAAATGATTAAGCTAGATTCAGACACTATAGGTTATCAGCCTACAACATATTTAAATACTATGTTCTTTTCAATAATACCCCTGAAATAAAGGACTGATTAAAATAGTATGTATATATAAATTTATCAACATATTATCTATGGCAAAGCATATTATTTCCTCAGATCTTAATTCCTCACTATTACCTGGTATTATATTTCCAGCAATGGCAATAATTACAATATAATAATACATCACTGGTCAATGAAGAAACAGTATGAACAGTTGATAGCAGGTATTTAATAAAGCTCAAAATGAATAAAAATAGCAAAGTTCATGGGCAGCAGCCTATAGTGAAAAGAAAACCATTTAAAGTTGGAAAAAATGATCTTTTGTTTTTCAGAATTTCCCACTACACTTCAGATCTTTACTATTCAACAACATTCACCAACAATTTTGGTGTTTCTTATTTAGCCCCAGTACTGCTTAATCAGTTTAATACCTTGCCACAGCTAGATAAATGTTAAATGTCAATACCAAAAATATTTTATATGCCAAAATATATCTGTACAGTGTCAACATATGTAAAAAGGTAACAGTTATGGGAACAAGAGAAGATTCAAGCAGGACAGAGGTGAAATGCCTTTGATTAGACGAAACATCTGTGAACACAGATCCTGAAGTGCTATCAAACATTTGTAGACTAGACCGAGATTAATTAATACATTTTTTTAGTTAACAATATCCACAATAAAGTGACATTTTGAGAAGGTAAGTTGTAACAGCACAATATTTGAAAGAGATTAAGTATTTCTTAGATTGCACAGACTCATGACACAGTGTTTTTGTCAATGACACAACAGATCCTAGTCTGATTTAGTACAAAACACTGTGATCACACTTGCATTTTTGCTTTTTAGCACAATAAAAGGCCACAAAAAAACAACATATTCATACATATACAAGATAAATTAAGAAAAGGCTACTCAAAAGCTACCCAGAGTTGATTTGTTCAATTCAACAAATGGCCATATATACAAACTAGTTAAACATTATCATCATTAAATCTATCAATGTCAACATTATCAAATGAAATAAATTACTTTTTGCAGGTGCTTTCCATTGTTTGATGGCATATTGTCACATCATCTCACACCTTTGGAAAGTAACTTTATATGCCCTCTCTGCTTGGCACTTCACTGTACACACATACACAAAGTCAAACCATTTACAAGGGTAAAAAACAAAAACATGCCAATACTGCAGCAAAAAAAAGAAAGTTCAGTTAAAATGCTGCATCTCTAAGATCTCAGACAGAGAGATCAGACAACCTGGGCCATAATCTGTCACACAGTCATTCTTGCATCACATCATAACAGATTACCGGTATTTAAATAGGTGCTGACAAAACACTTGCTGTGCACCCATGGGACACAAAACAAGCATAAGGCCACACATGATCATCTAAAAATCAAAGTGCCTCTTGCAGAGACTTGACATTCAGTGCTTCAGTGGTTCAACTGGGTAAGGCATCATCTGCCTAGTGTTTTCTTCTCTTTTTGGCACAAAAACATCAATATACATGCTGACTAACAGAAGCTTGTGCCTCTATTAAGAAATGCAGAAAGTGTCTGTCAGCTCTCCATCTTAATATCAATGTGACTTCCAGCTGAAATTCAGAAATGGGACCATGTGTCCCTTTAAACAATCCACAAATTCATCTATTTTCCTTCCAGAAAAGCACAGTCAAGTAAAGGTCATTCCTTTTCATCTGGCACTACTTAAGGTGTAGCTTTTTTGGTGTCCCCTGTTTCTTGGTTTGCCACAGATGGCTGGCTATAGTGATGGCGTCCACACTGGCTGACATGGTTTTAGCTGGGATCTGGCTGAACTGCTTCCTGTCAGAGTTGTATTTGTAGAGGCCTTCAATCATCTTTGTTGTGATGCTTTTTGGACCGATGCCTGCCAGTTTGATGATCTCTTCGGTCTCTGGACAGTAAGTATAGACAGACCTGAACTGGCATCCTGCATCACGGAACAAGACTAGGAAGTTATTGACTTCAGATTTCTCCATTTCCTGCAGACAAAAGGGGTATTCAGGCAATTGTTTTTCTGTAAATTGAAAATGAAAATGCAATAAATGCAAACTCACATCAAGTATTTTGTTTTTTTGGCCTTCATTGACCTTTCCAGCCAAGCAGCAATGAGACAGAGCATTTTGAATTATATGCTTGTTGGATTTGGCACTAGGCTCCTTGTAAAGTTTGGGCCCTAAGAAAGAAAAGTAGGAATACAAAACAACAGAGAAACAAAAAAGAGGTGTTATAGTTGTTTTAATGTAGATAAGCAGTAACAATAGTACATGAAATACCTGTATACTCAGTGTTGGAGGGTGTGGAGGAGGTGGTCGAGTCAATTTCCCAGTCTTTCTCCCCATTATGACTGCCAGCCGAAGGACAAGAAGAAAAACCTTCTGTAGAATCTGGTCTGAACATAATCACATACAAACCCAACATTATGTAAAAGCAAGATTATAAAACCACAGACAGACAGCATACACACAGATAAAATGGTAAAACAAAGTTAGCCACAATGAAACAGTTTCCAAAGCCTGCCAGTTGTCCTGCATTACATCACACTGTACACCAAACAGTGCATTACTGGGACAGCAAAGGCATGTTCAGTCATGCAAAGCAAGAGCTCTGTCCTGCCTTTACAGCTTTAATGAGAGATGAGTGGCTGTATGAATCACAACAAGATGCACTTGTAAAGCAGTGAGCAGCCAACATAAGGACCAGCTGCCAAAGACACAGAAAAGGTAAAGTCTGGGAGAAGTGAAAAAAAAAGCTAAGCATGTTATTAGGGGTGTAACGGTACACAAAAGTCACATTTTGGTTTGGTTTGGTTTTTGAAAGTTTTGCTTTGGTACATTTTGGTACTATGCACATAAATCTTGACTTATCCACTTGTCTTTGCGTGTTACAGTTTTTGACGGAAAAGCCAAAATGTTCCCATAGAGAAGACCTCAATGATGTGGGAGGGTCTACCAGCTCTGGCTTTGCACAAATAGTTAATGTAGAAAAAATATATATAATAATTTAAAAAAGATTGGTAACTTCCTGCATGTGATCAATCATATTTTTATTTATGTACTGGAATCTAATTCAATAAACAAAATCTTTTTTACAAAGCTTTTTTTCTCACTGTGTGTTATACAGACGAGAGAACAAGTGAAATGTGCTGAAATCTACCTCATAGTGATTTACTTTAGGCTTATTATGCAGTTATTATATAGGCTCTGTGTCTTTAGTGCTATTTGAGGAGCAACAATAGCAGATTTAAAACAACAATGACAATGTGATACTCTTCTGATTAAACTTTACTGATAGACAGACATTTGTGTCATACTGGACATGGTAGAAAATAATATCAACACATAAGGCTCCCCTCAGCAGTCACATTACAGTTAAATTACAAGTGCCGTCCTTGGTCTGGTGAGGGGTCAGTGTGTGGGCAGCAGGATTTGGGCTGACTTGTCCCAGGTCTACCACTCAGGACCAACTCTTTTAATGAACAATACACTGAGGTAGGCAGAAAGGGACAATTGAGAGATAGAAAAAAATAAATAAAACACATATGCAAGATAAGGGTGAGTGAAACTTGTGAGGTGGGGTGGGAATGGGAAGTGTTATGCCCAGGGTTGCTTGCTCTCCTGGTGCTTAGACTGGGAACAGCCCATAAATTATTGTGTTTGTATGAATGTGTGTGTATGCATGTATGTATATGTGTATGTATATAATTGTTTCCTCTTCCTTCTGCTCTTACCACCACTACTATAGCTGCTATTATACTATTATTATATTTCTATATTATTACACAGCTATAATAATATAGAAACTCACCACAGCCCACATTCTTATGTATATATGTTAATTCTCTGTCTTCAGTATATGTTGTACGTGTGCACGTCTTCATTATATGTTTACTCTTTCATTGTATATTTGCAATTAAAAAAAAGGGAAATGGTAGAAAACAATAAAACAACTAAATAAACAGCATGAGTGCGCAGAATCTGGAGCAGCGCTTTTAACTCAGCAACAAAGACTGTTAAAATGTAGCAATGAAAAGTTAAGAAGTTAGAAGTTGTTGCTTTGGTTCCACATGGAGGTCCAGCGTAAATGTTAAAAAGATACAAAGAAACAATACACTACATCTACATGTACCGTTACACCCCTGAAATTTACTGTGAACTAATCTGTCACTTGCTGTAGAATCTTACTAACCTTCCCTTTTTTTCTTTAGGTGAACTTAGATAGAAAGGAATATGAACAGAAGCAACTTTATTGCCCCTGCAGGGTGCATGCCAAATAGAAAACGGGATAAAGTGGTAAACAGAATGCAGACTGCATTTTTTTTAAAACAGGGTTATATGAGTAACAAGTTATTAAAACAGGAATAGACCAACAAAACTAATTTTCCTGGTTCAGACTCATGTGTGTACAATGTTGAGAACATTAACTGACAAGGTTAAAACTATTTATGGAATTTGTGTGCTCTACCTGTTGTTTTTCTTGTTCTTAGGCTGGTTGATATTGTTGTCTGCCAGGTTGAGAGATGCCAGAGAGACACTAGATACTGAGTTACCCCGTGGACGTACTCCTGCACCGACACAACAGCAATGACATAACATCCGTTACAGGTATTGTTAGTTATTTGATAATAAGTGTGAATGACTCACCTGTTGCTTTTGTAGGCATTGATGTCTCCAGGACATCTCTGTGGATGGACTTTGGTCGAGGTTTCTTCTTGAGACTTCCTGAACGAGGCTTGATGACTTCATCCATGTCATCCATCAGCTTGAGCTGTTTCTTTCTCATGAACTCATTTTTAATGTAATCCCTCCTGGCCTTTTCTTCAGCCTTTTTCTGCTGCTCCTCGTCTGCTTTGATCCTGCAGATTAAGACCCATGGTTTCTTTTTGGTTTAGCCAAAGGTAACCAAAGGGTTAGCCATTTTGTTTAATTTAGCAACAGCTATGCATATTCATATGTGATGTAAATAAAAGTAGTACATGCCTATATGCCTATTACCCAAGTTTGAATAGGGCTTTGTATTTATAAATAATAATTAAGTCAGGTGTACCGTGCAGCTTCCTTCTTCTGCTCCTGGTCCAGCTCCTGCTGTTGCCTCTTCTCCTGAGCCTCCTTTTCTCTCCTCAACCTTTTCTCCAGCAGAGACGCTTTCTTTGCTGCCATGTCCTCCTCTCCTTTCACATCATCCTGTTATCATATTTTTGGGAAAAATTATAAACAGGTGGTGTAATAATTGCTCTCAACCTCAACAATCCTTGCGCCTACAACAAACTGCAGTGTTTCGTTCTTGTACATACAGTATGTAAAAGCTGTTGAATTCCTTGTGTTTAGGCATCAATGAGTAATTTTCAGATCTCGCCAACCAAACCTCTGTGCTGACTCATGGTTTAGCCTAGATGCACTCCTGTATTGTTTTTGTTCATCTTATGGTTCGACAGGCGCAGCTCAGCACTTGATATGCCAGGAACTAACAGAGAATTGTGAGATTCCTTCTTCTGAATATGCTTGTTATTGTGAAAATACTTTAATTGTGTTCTGATCACTAATATTAGACACATTACAAAAGGGGAAATGTCTGTTACAACAAAGAGACAACCAACTGCATGTCTGTCATTTATTACTCCTAAAATACATTTTTAACAGTAAACAAGTTTAACAAGGTAACTTAATGTCAATATCTTAAGCAGTTTATGTGAGACTGTAGTTTACCTTGAAGAAGAATCCACAGCACATTTTCTGGTCTCCATGCAACTCTTCTCCTGTATCTCCCACTTCATCTACAAGTGTTAGCTCAGGGAGATTGACTTCCACCAGGTCTCCCCTGTCCTGCTCCCCTTTGACCTTTGAACCAACTTGGATCTCAGACACTGGCTGATGCAACACCTCTGTAGGTCTTGTCTGTTTGACCTCCTTTCTTAACTGATTCTGTGCTTCCCCTTTGCTCTTGTCCTGGGTTTTAATCTCTTTAATTGCTTCTTGAGTACCTGTACTCTTTTCTGCTGTCTTTCTTTGGTCTTTAAAATTTTCTTCATTTTCTTTGACTGCACAGCTTTTGCTTACATCTGGGTTTTCATCGTGACCCAGGTATGCAGATGAGCTGAGCTGGGACTGGTTTGAAGTGAAACGCCTCAATCTGGGCAGACTGTCCACTGAGGTTGGAGTGTTTATCATTCGTCTGAAGGGTGTGACATTAAAATCACTTGGCCTAGAAGTTTGAGGTGTCCTGGCATGAAAAGAGGCCGGTCTTCGCTTAAGGCCAGAAGAGGATCTGTTGGGAGCTTGAGGAGAACCAGAAGAGGACAGGTTTGGAGATAAGGACCCTATTGAACCTCGACCTGAACCTCGGCCTGTTACACTGCTGCTGCGCAACTCCCGCAGCTGTCTGTAAAAACAAATCACACAGAGAGATAAGCTTTCTTTAAAATTGAGTTGAAGCTTTTTGAGTAGATTGCATCACAGTTCTTATGTTGCTAATATTTACAATATACAGTTTTAAAACATCTTTTAATGTTTAGGGTTGTTTTTAATGAGTGTAGGACAGGACTACTGTGCCAATATTAAACATATTTTAGCTTATATGTAACTGTAATTATAATTGTATTTATTACGTTTTTTATGAATTACATTTTTGTGCATTACCATTTTTTAACTCAATGGATGATTGCAAAGAAAAAGCAATTTCTCAAAGTGACACGCAGCACCTTTAAGCAATACCTGTGAGGAGATGAAGCAGGAGGAGGAATGACCCAAGCATGTTGCTGTTGTTCTTTCATGGACATGATCTTTTCTTGCTGCTGGGCCAGACGCTGCATCTCTGTCTGCAGTAGGCCTAGTGATGTGTTCAGTCGCTCAATGGAGCGTGTGTACTCTACCAAGTCACTCTCACCTGGAACAACACCTGTAATAATACAGTATATCACTTAGGAAGCACTTGGGAAATACAAATTTAGTGTGTAGTGCAGTTACCCACCTCCACCATCTTCACAAGGTGATTTAGGAGCTGCTCCATCAGGTTTACACCTCTCCACACGTTCCATGCTGCTCAGGCCTGGGATTTTTGAAGATGACAGTGCCTCTGAAGATGGGTTTTCTGTTTCCCCTGGGCTGGGACTGCTGGCTGGGTTGATTCCTTTTCGCCTCACTACATTCAGAAAGGCTGTTCTGCCCATCTTTTGGCGGTGTCGGGTGAAAGCTGCTTCCACCTAAATGAGTGTAAAAGACATTTATGTTCATACATTTCATTTGCTCTACTGCAGTAGACTACTACTCCCAGGCTAGTGTTGCATTATGAGTCAAAGGACTTGATCTATAAGACTACACTTTCTGAGAAGAAATCTTTTTGTTAAGCTACTTATATAAGAACAAGAATATCTAAACTCCCCAAATTCTGCATTGACATCTTTATCAATAAGTGCGTAAGTATCTTTCTTTCTGGTAGACTACCTTCGTCTTCTGGGCTTCAATGGCTCTGCGTTTCTCTTCCAACTTCATCCTTAGCTGTATCATCTCTGTAGCAATCAAGTGGGAGGGGTCTCTAGGGGTTGGTGTATGTGGAGAGGGAGGTGTAATTGGCAAAGCAGGTGCAAAGATCTAGGGATAAAGAATATTAATATAACATTAATATAATTTTAATGGCAAAGTAGTAAATAACATTGTTGGAAGTAGAAATCTGGAAAAACAACAAATGTCATGACAACACAGGAAAAAGCACAAACCTGAGAAATGGGAGTTTTTGCAAGATGTATATATGGTACATTAAGATCTGAACTCTCAGGCGTGGTTCCTCCACTACTCCTCCCTTCTAGCTTTCTAAACTTTTGCTCTGCAAAGCTGGTCATGCGGATCATGCTGCCTGTAGAGCCAGAGGAAGATGTGGAACATAAAGTATGAGATCTGGGAAATGTAGGTGCAGAGCCGGGACAGGGGTTGCTTCTGTCACCCCCTTGTTTCCTCACACTATCAGCATCAAAGTCAAAAACTCCCTGACGACCACCTTCCTGACAGCTTTTCTCCCGCCCAAGCAGCGGGCATGACCTGGACATGGCTTCGCAGTCCTGGTCTATATCTGAATAATCCCTCAAAGAAGAGTCTTCATCCAGGCTCTGGATGTCCTCTGTCCTCACATGAATACCCGTGTCTACTTCATCAGTCGAAACAGAGTTGGCATCATAGTCATGGAGCAGCGCTTTGGATGAACCCTGCTGGTCCTGACCGTGAGCTCCTGTAGGTTCTGAAGGCTCAGCTCCATGGAGAAAGAAGCTATTGTCCCTGTCTCCCATTCCCAGACTTGCGTGAGGTCTTTCTGTGTCATGGATTATCTTCAGAGCCTCCTCAATGCTTGGAGGGGTAGATGGACTAATGTGTCCGCTGTGGTTGCTATGGTGATTGGCAGGGCTGCTCTCTGGCAGGACTCCATTAGAGTACCTAAGACATGTGAGGTTAGTGAAGACTGATAAAGAATGTCTACATGCCTTTTAAACAACTTTAATATAGACTTTATGTAATATATTATATACTGTATTATTCCTGAGCAGATCTTTTTAAGCAATGGCACAATTATGTGTAAGGTCATGTATCATTAGAAGAAGCTTGATATTTAATCTCCAATTTTTTTTTAATTCTTTACCTGCTTTGGTTCTTGATTGAGAACGTATTGTTTCGCCCAAGGCATTTATGGGAAGTGAAGTCCACATCCTCCTCCTGTGTGTGACTGCTCTGACCATTTACAACAACAGGCATCAGGGAGAGGTGACGCTTCATGCCTCCTTGGGATGCACAGTGAACTTTAAGCCCAAGGGCATTGCTGCTGGCTGAGCGAGTCACACCACAAAGAGCGGGGGCTTCATAAAGGGGAACGGGCGGACCCTCGTCCAGGGGAATCTCAAAGGAGATACCCCGAGAGGAGGAACTATGGTAGAACATAGGAGGAAAATTGTTGTTAAGTCAAATAGTGGCTTACAATAACTATGCACTATGGCAATAAAAGTCATGTAATATTGGGTACAAACCGTTTTTCTTTGGGCCATGTCCCAACACAGTTATCTACAAAAGACAAGGAAGTTGATCTCTTCATTAAACCTAGAAAAGTCACAATGCTTTTAAAAAATAAATCTCATAACTTTTAATTTTCATAAAGATTATTCAAATAATTAAACACTTTAAATTAAAAGATCAATTCTACTATGTTATATTAGGGACTGGAGTCTGGCCTGACAATAAAACTATTTAACCATCCAAACTAAATCCATAATATTTTTAATGAGTTAACACAACTATATGTAAGCTGTGTTTAAAAATAATGTAATTTACAAAACCACAGTAAGGGAATAAGAAACCATGTGCATCATCTAACATCATGTGACATACACAAGGAACTGTGCTAATTAAATTGACTCTGTTGTTATGGTTTGGTAAAAAGCTGTGAGGTATTGTATTTACCCTCAGCTGGGATGTCTGTTTCTGGGCTTGGAGGTTGTTCTGCATAGCTTTTTTTAACTGGGCTGCACACAGGAGCCATATTTCTACAGAATACTTCACAAGCTAAAGACACAAAAACAAAGATATCATCCTTAACAGAGCAATCAAATATAATCAAGTTAATTTGTTAAAGTGCTAAAGTATATTTTAGAAAAATCTACCAATTTACTTATTTCACAAAAAAACTCATAGGTTTATGACAAGAAGCTGAAAGTCAAATGCAATGATATTTTGATATTCATTAAGAGGGTCACTGTACCGTTTGGGTCAAAAACTCTTGGCTGTACAAAAGATGGTTTAACCACTTCAAACCACCAAAACAACTCAGCCATAAACACCAGGTAGTTACTCTAAACACAGATAAAAAAGATTAGATTAAATATTGAGTCACAAACAAAGTGAAACTTATTAATTATTAATATATGCACAACATTATTTTTCTGTTTGGACGAGGATGTAACGCTGCAATTACAATATTAAATTATGTTATACAGCATATATTTGACATGTCAGTGAGGTGACGGACAGCCAACTGTTGCTAGATAACTGGCTGAAGGGTATAATATGTGTTTATTGAAAGTATTTTATTGTCTATATATGAAACAGTTTCCAAGTCAAAGGCCCATTCAGAGTCAAATCCACCAGCTGGAATTTACATTGTATCACAAAGTACAGATGTATTCAGGGAGCAGCCAGTGACTAAGGCTCAGATGAATGATATGTATATCCTTTCAATAAACACTGGAGCTCTGAACACCTTTAAACCATTCATATCATATGAAGCAAGTCCTTTCTTCATCTTAGAAGTGAATGGGTCCTTAAACACTAAAGGAAGCCCTATCGCAAGCAGATATAATTGTTAGGCTTTCATTTTTCTAAGATTATTGTGTAATTCAGCTCTACATTAAATAAATGAATACAAAAACACTGGCTAAAATTTCTTAAGACATCAGTTTGCAGAGAATGGGCCCTACTATGCTAGAGTCAGCTGCACCATTGCCTTTCTCTTTGTGAAACTGTACCATTGCTGCACTGTTCAGTCCCTGCAGACACACCATACACAAAATAAATAGCAAAATAAAGAAGAGAGAGAAGTGTCCCTTGTTTTGAAGAATGGAAAATCCCAGATTCAGCTGAACTATAAATTCAGAATGTTTTGACCCACGCTCTGCGCATACTATCAACCCACACATCTTGTGCTCTGTGTAATATGTCTATAACTAAGAGCGACACAACAGGATATTTATTAGTGTCTCAGGACTGAAAGAAGCAGCTCTTGTTACACCATCTTTAAAGTTAGATTTATTAGTGCAGCAGAATGAGCAATCTAAGCAGGAATATTCTGAGCTGAATATGTCCCATCAACTTTTCCTTGCATGACTCATGTTTTCCAGGTCTTAATATCCTCCCTTGCCTTCATCTTTTACTTTTCCCTGCTTCCTTTCCCTCCACATTAGCCTACCTTTACAGATGCATGTGCATAGAGCATATCCTCCAGGCTGAAGTGGCAGCAATGGTTTAGGTTGTTCCTGCAGAACTCTTGTACCAGCTGTAGGTTGTACAGACTGTCGGCCAAAGACATGGTCTCCTTGAGGCAGATATCTGCTCCACCAGGCAAGGGAGGGGTCATGCACACACAAAAATACACACAGGGGAGAAGTGATAACGTGCGCCAGACAGGAAGACACAAGATAACACACAGTAGGAGTAGATGAGAAAAAAATGACATTCCTTTTTCCAATTGGACCATTTGTAAAGGCTTCTTTGAATCTAATAGTGGTTAGATTAGAGGTATGCTAATGTATGCTAATAAAATAACATGTGTTTGACATACTGTAAAAACTTTTAAATCCATGCCATGATGTCACTGTAATGACCTACACTACTTTTCGTTTGTAGAAATTGTGAGGAAGCAGACCAAAACCAAATCCCAGTTTCACATCTGGCAAACATGTGTGAGATCATTTCAACTACAACCAGTCCCATAAGTCTAAGGACAGCCTTGAATGTTGTTTATGTTTGAAATAGCTTCTCCGTCACATCCCCTCATGACTAATCACAACCCAAAGCATTTTTAGAATTGTAGCTGAATGCAGAGGGAAGTCTTTGTTATTTGTCACCTTTATCTGTCTTTCTACATCTTTCCCTTAATCCAGTGACATTATAGGCTATATGCTGTATCACAATATAACTGGTGTTGTAAAGCTATTCATTATACATTTTAATGGTTAAAATAGATTATAATAACACAGCCCTGCTGCTTGTGGCTACTCATTTTATTTAATGTCAAAGAGCTCTATTTATTTTATGACATATAAGCTGAGCTGTAGGAGCAGAGAAAAGAGAGAAAAGCCATCTTTGTGTCATCAAGCGTTTCATGAAAATGACTCAGTGTGTTTCTTATTATGTCCTATTTCTATAGGAATAAATAGACCTCAGTCTTGTGTGTTATACTTTGAAAAGCATGACTGAGTGGGTGTGGCTGCAGACTGCACAGAGCCCACCTTCCAGTCTGATGGCCTGTGGGCAGTAGAAGTGCAGCAGCACAGTCAAAGCACAGCCGTCTGTGCTGTCCTTCAGCAGGTTATCCACCAGGGGGAGAGATGGGACACTTCTCTGCTGGGCATGCTCTTTCCTGTAGCGAGCCTGAAACCATGGCAACGGCAAAAAAATATCACCTCTGTGTGTCATGCTGAGGCTCCTCTCCAGTACAATTAATCATATCCTCACAGACAATAAATAAAAACAGCGTTAATTTGCGGGCTCTCAGGCATAAAGTAGGCATCAGGCTCAACTAAAAAGAAATCATGCAAGAAAGACACTTTGTGAAAGGTGGCATCATAAAATCAATTTAATCTGTAAACCTAAAGCAATACTTTTGCACCAGTCAAAAATAAAGATTATTTAAGCTTTAATGACACAATATAATTGCACTTCTTGTAAAAAAATGAAAATAAGGACAACAGCAACAAAACTGCCTTCAAGGCATTAGTACTCCCACTTAGTACTCCCAACCATAAACATGTGTGAACAATGTCACAGCTCTATTTAACTCTCATATATAAGCCAAGCTTCACTCACAGCGGTTCTCACAGTAATAATTATTATTATTTTGTAAGCACTGTATTATAATGTTAGCCCTTCCTTCTGGGCTAATCTATGTTGTCTGTTGTAAGGTATTAATGTGCTCTTACCCTTTGCACTAGCAGTTAAAACCAGTATTTAACTGAGTTGTTGCACACAACTGACAATACTGAGCCAATATTGTTTGGTGTATTGTATGTTTCCAGTTACAATGATTAAATCCAATCACCTATAGGTCACTTTATCATGTGAGCGATCATACAAGTGGTTAGAGCCATGTGCTGGTGCATGAGGGGTACATGCAGTAAACAAAATCCGCATAAAGTAGGCAAGGAAAGGAGGAGGTGTATCGTGGGAACAACAATCCTTTTTAAAGACTGAATGGACTTACAGGTACAATTCTCCAAAACCATTTGCTAGGAGACTTGGTGGATGATGATTGGACAACAACAGGAGAGAATGGAGAGTGGGTTAGGCAGCAGGAGTAAAATGCATATGCTACCACCTACCCAATATTGTATTGGGTTACTACCTACCCAACTACCTACCCAATATTGTATTGGGTTACTACCTACCCAACTACCTACCCAATATTGTATTGGGTTACTACCTACCCAACTACCTACCCAATATTGTATTGGTTATAATATTGTATAAGGTTTTAGTGACGTCTTGTTAAAACTATGAGCAATAGAATACAGCAGCATTATGTTTGAATAAACAATAAGCACCTCATTTAGATAAATCTATTTTTTCGTGTTTTCATAACAGTCATGAGATCAGTTAAATGGATTTTCACATCATCCCAGAATAGATGAGATTCACAGTGACAAGGTTGAGCTCAAAATATTATGCTGATTCAGGAGCACAGATGTATTTACACTGTTTGAATATACTTTTGTTTAAGCTGATAATTCAGAGATGGATGGCATTGCGCTGGAAAGCAGCTGACCAGTGGCTGTCGTAAACTGTCGTTTCACCCTCTTTTTTCAAAACTTTTTTTTCAGTATGTGCACTTAAGTTTCTTTATCTGTTATTTATCGTACAAAGAGATCCCAGTGATCTCTCTCCACATCACCTCATGACTACATGATGCAAAGCTATTTTAGAAGCTGTTATATGTAAACAGTTTAATCTATGATAACGTGCTTTATGTGATGAACCCGGTCAACTGCAGCTATATTCTAGAAGTAATGATTTTACAGTTCAACTCAACACCTTGTTCTAATGTAAAACCTTATATTGTGGTCTATACATGTAAGCATGAGTAGCCTGTTTTTGCATTTTCAACTTTACCCTTTATTTACCAACAAGGGTGATGACCTGAAAAGACAATGGGCTGCTGCTTTGTGGGTAAGCAAGTGGAAGAGGACAGTAGCTGCTGCTGTGTGTCCGCTGCAGTGTCACATGGGTCTTACATAACTACAAACACGACAACTCTGTCTCCGCGTGTTACTGCTCCATCCTGACTACAGATGACAAAGTCACTAAGCATTACTCTCACGACTCTAACATTGGTGTCATTTCTGCTTATTAATTACATCTCCCTTTGCTTTACCATTTCTGCTGTGTGTTGTGCCTCTTGGGAGCATTTATTTGCAGCTGGCTCAAAGACTGAACTCATCTGTTTGTCTCATTTGTAGAGGAACTCAGTGTACAGGCTGATTGTATCAATATTATGTGCAAGTCATTTTCATCCTTCTAAAATTTAGTAGATGCCATTATCACTTAAGAAGCCTCTTCGGCAATAATGCTACTTAATGCGTTCTTACTTTTTGTGGAGTCTCCTGAAACAAAGCTTCTTTAAGCTTGTGCTCCTCCACAAGGATATCTCTCAGGTGTTCGTTTACCTAGACACAAATAAGAGAAGGAGAGAGTTACGGAGAGTTCAGATTTCACACAAATATGTGCTGCATAGTTAGCATCTGAATGGTGGGTTTGTGTAGAAGAGAGCAGGTATTAAAAAATAAAAAAACACTCAACATCAAAGTATATCAAACTCTCAGCCAGTTAGTCACCAATGCTGAATGCTGTTGAAATAAAATACATCTTACTAAGCAGACTTCTGAATTAAATAACTGCAAGTTTACAGCCATGTTAATATTCTTCTTTTTTGTCATTATACAGTAAATAGTGATGTAACAAGTTAGCCTAGGGAATCAAAAGGCAGAGTTGTGACATTTTATGCACACCATGCTATGTCTTCGGGGTTATGCAGACAATAAGCCATGTGTTTTTATGTGTGTGAGTGCAAATTAATCTTGCATGTTCATCTTCTTGCCTTAGGCTTCAGGCTTCAAACCGGAGCAGGAGACACAAGCTTCTTGCACCAGTACTGAGGACAATCATTAGAATGGTATGATTTAAGTGATTAGTCAATTCTAAAACATTTGATTCATTCATAATCCACTACATTTGGTTGCATAACTGTCGGCAGTACTGGACAAGGTTCAAGTAACTTTTTTAAACTGGCTATAACTTACAATAACTTCATTTAATAACAATGGCTGAAGTCATTTCTTTGCCAGTAAATCGGATCTATGTGCAGTCTCAGCAGTAAAAACAAAGAACCAAGGATCCAATTGAAATTTACTGAGGGAAAACGTACAAGAATATGTGCCGTGTCTCCAGTTGTTACCTTGTTGATCCAGGTAATGATGGCGTCCTCTGTGTCATAAGGCAGTTCTTGCATGTGCCCGTCGCAGTGTGAGGGTTCGGCAGTGGAGAACCTGTTGATGCAGGACATGACCCTCTCTACGCTCACCATCTCCACAGTGTAGGCCATCATCAGAGTATCTATCAGAGCCAAATGGGAACTCTACAGACACAATGTGGGAAAAAAACAATATTAAAAAATTATTTCAAATCTCTACTTAAATATTTTGTTTGACTTATTTTAAAACAGCTCCAAGATCTTAAAAACTACCAAGTCCTCACCTTATAAGTAATAACAAGCCCACTTTTACTGCACCAAAGATTATCAACAGTTTTTAATTTAGCCTACTAAAATGTAGTACATATCCAACTCTAACATAAAGATAAGCCTAACTCAAAACAGAGCTTATGAAGAAGTCACATGCTTTCATTCAGTGTGAATCTACACTTATCACACAAGCGTATCTTCTTTAAACAAAGACTCTTGACCTTTTGTGCTCCAAGACACTGTGTCTCTGATACAAGACTGTGGGACTATTTTTGTGGGGCACATATTACCTAATCTGAAACCTTTCACTTTTATTGAGTGGGTTTACCAGCCCTCAACACCTACACAAAGCGTGACATTCTCCTTGCTGTTTTAATCCCATTCCAGGCCGGTCAGACTCAAAATCCTTCCCTTCCTTTTCCTATTACACCTCTTTGGCAACAACATGTAGCTGTTTGTATGCATTTATCAATCGTCTCATTTTAGGTGCTACCTGATCCAGGTGACTCAAGGTAAAAGAAACAAACAAGCAGCCAGTTTTAGCGGTTATGCACAGACCTCGTAATTGTCAGTAGGAACACATGATTCAGAACTAGGATAAACAGACAACATTTATATTTTAGAAATAACTGTAGAGAATATTGAAACTATGAATAAATAAAAAACTACAAATATACATCCAAAACTCTGTCAGATTCCATATGCATCTCCAATAAATTAATAATAAAAAAACTACACCTTAACAAAGGTTATGATGTGCCACACAGTAATTGATGGGACCCTTAAGTCTAAGAAGTGGCCTCCAGGGGAAGTCGTTTTTTAAGCAAGTGTCTGTGGAGTCTACACACTGTCCTGACATCTGCAGGCTCAAAGCAGACCACTTTATATTTCATCTTTTAATAAATTGCTTTTATTTATTTACTCCTATCTTCATTGCAATATTTAACAAGGGCATATCTCAACTTATGAGCACATAGGTATGTCTGAAAAGCAGTATTCCCAAGACTGACACATCCTTAACTGCTAAACCATCAACAAACATTGTTTTCAATCCCTTCACATTCAGGATATTGCTGGATATTTGACATTGCAAACATTCCCCTCTGGACATTGTGCAGCTGGACTGACTGACGGAGACAGACGGGCGAGCAGCTTAAAGTGCAGATCCAGAGAACATGATTTTATATAAACCCAAAGTTTTTTCTCAAATTAAACTTTTCCTGGACTCATTTGCATAAAACTCCACTATCTTATCCCTAAAGTAGAAGGGAAGGACTTTGAGTCTGAGAAGATTGTGTAGGTGCGAGTGGACTTGTGCTCCATGTGAAGCTACTTATAATGGTTGGACTTGGGTTGGACTTATATTCTAATTAATGTGCATCTTTATCTAAATCTGACCGCACATTGAAGTAATGCATAATTATGTGCCTTCGAGTGTGCTACCATATGTACACAATTATCATGAGACTACTTTTGTCGACACAGCATGAACTAAGAAGACATGTGCTCTCAATAATCATTGTGTGTATGTATGTGTGCGAGCAGAGGCATGTCTAGACAACGCATGGGAACAGACATTCCTTATAAGGCATTGAGAACAGTAGCCACTGACCATCAAGAGGTGTAAAGAGTAGTAGGCAGGATTTTACAGGATTATTAGTCCTCAGTCCAGCTAATGTTGAATAGGTGCTATTTATTGTAAAGTGACAGCTGAGCAAACGAACAAACAACCCTTCTCCATAAACATCCTAAGTGTCGTTCCATCAAAGGTGCACATTAGACGTGACCTACATCTGAGAGCAGCCAGGGTTTTTATTGTCCAACTTTTACACTAACCTATCTGACAAGCAAGTGTGGGCTGGTGGTTATGGTGCAATTGTACACTTTGGCGCTAAAAAGATTCATCTCTGTTGTAGTGTTTCTGTAGTAGTGCACCAAACGGAGGTACACACCCCTCTGCAGGCAAATTCAAATAGGCTTCTCTTTTTTGTTCTGTTTTATGAGAAAAGCATGAGCAGTATCGTGGACACATAAAAAAGTCCTATAGGAAAGATAGGGTTAGGTTTTTTAGTATAGTTATGCATGTCTGGTCTTCAAAAGGTGTATATTTTTGGCACTTTGAGCAGCCTGCATTTGTGCACCAGACGTGCTTTGCCTCACTGTAAAGCCCCGCCCTCCACCATGCCGCAGCAGTGCACATTATGTCCTCCTTCTCTTTAACCTTCCCAATGCTCCCAGCACTTTATGTCTTTTCTCGGTGAACAGATGGTGGTATAAAAAGTGGGCCTTTTTACACTCGCTTTTTGGCACACGTTTATCGTGAACCAATGTGTATATCTCTATTTTCCCTTTTCACTCTTTTTCCAATTATTCTCAGCCTGTCTACTTCCCTGGATCCTACTGGAGCAAAGACAAATGAGAGCCCCTAAAAAAATCAATCCACCTTCAGACAAACCGCCATGCCTCTCCTCTATCTCCCCCGTTATTCTCTTTTTGCAGATTAATTAAAATACTGATATACCATAATCCAAAGTAAAAGCCCATAACTTAGTCTAAAGGAAATACATGGCAGTGCTGCTAGTCCATAGTTTCATCATAATGAATTCAACAAGCAACAATAAGGAGAGACAGGTTAACTAATAGCTGAAGGTCAAGCACTATAACACTCCACTAAATCACATCATGTAAGAAAGTACACTAGATTACAAGTACTTACATGAAGACTTTAAATCATTAAGCCATCGCTCCCCCCATCAAGACATTGTCAATCAGTAAAGTCAGTGCTTAAACTCGATTTAAACTTTCTATTGTAACACAAGCAGAATGTAAATAATTAATATTCAAGTGATAATCCCCCAGCCTTATTAAAATTCACAGAGAAGGTGGTGAGAATACCTAAAAAGAGACAATGTGGGAAAGATGGATGAAGAATGAGACAGCATGAATAGGAGGGGTGCACTGCAATGCAGACCCCTTTTGGAGGGGATGCTCTGGCCATAAGCATACTTTTTGCCCCACTAATTTTATGTGATTTAGGCCTTTCTTATTCCCTGTGTAAATGTGAATGTAAATAAATGGCCCGGCTTGATACTGCTGTTTTATTCCCGGAAACATTAACCCTAACCCAAATCCTAACCTCTTCTTCTGAACCCTAATACAAAAATAAAATCTCCTCAGATGATTACATGTCTGTGTGAGCTGTCTAACTAATGGCGCAGAGACTACACAGTGAGTAATGGGTTGCTATTGGAAACGTGTCATTAGAGGTTGTTTTCCTCTCAATAGGATGCATCACTGAGGTCAGTAGTAACATAGAACACACACAGACATTGACTCAATGACCCTTATATAGTATCTGTTATATTTAACAGATTGAATAGCACTTCTTCCAAACAAAGGGATGTGCTAAAGGAGGTCCTGTCTATATCCGACAACCTCAGATGAGCTGGTGCTGCCTAAAGCTGTACAGTACAGTGCATCACAGTTGTGTCTAATTACTACAGATTTCATTTTTCTCCTTAAATCACTCACCATATGTCCATTTGTGGCATTACTTTGCATGAGAATAATTATAATTAACCTACTGTTAGCAGCCTTGTTCATCAAATAAGCCTAAAACACTGAAAGGGTAACCTGAAATTACATTACAGCCTTGGCCTGTAATAATACATTTATAGCTAATAATTGTTTTTGTGCTGAGTTTGAATCTTCTGTTTTCTGGCATATGAGTATGGCACACATTTAATGAATGAGCAATGAGAAAAATAAAGCGAAATGTCATACTGACTCTATTTACACTGTTGCTGACTCGAGTAATTTGGGCTATGCCATGGGCTTTGTTAACTCACCATGTGTATTGGCATACAAGTCAGATCCCTCTCAGTGACCAGTCTGTCCTGGTCCGTGACATACAGGCCTTTCTGAGCTAGGGCCTGGATGACAGCGTTGTGCCCGAGCAGTGGTTTGACAGCATCACTGCGAAGGATCAGGCTTCCTGCTCTGCAGTAGAGCTCTGCCGACTGAAGGAGGCAGGCCACTGGAGGCTTCAGGTGCTCCTGGTTGTACTGGTCCCGATAGAAAGGCTCAACCAACTCCTCTGGCACGGCATCTGAGCAACAGAGGCATAGTTATTTTAGTCTGCTTCACAATACAAAACACCATTATTACCACTGAAGCAAGCAGTCAACACAAGTGCAGGCAGCAGATGTTGTTGTTGCTATGGTTTCAGGACAGTGTAGCTATGAGCTTTGATGTAATGACCATAACCAGATGAGAACTAAAGATTACTAAAGAAAATACTAACAAACATTATTGCTGTATATTACATTCGGTATATTTAAGAACAGTGTGAATACAGTGAGTGGTAGAGTTGAGGCTCAATATTCAAAAATTTATTATTATTATTATTATAAAGTTTGTATTTATTCCTATGACTTCTGCGTTGAAGCCTTTTCAGAAGTGGTTATAATGAGTATGCTTCACAGGGACATGCTGATAGGTTGTGTGTGTAAGCAAAGTTGCTACTGTTGCCAGCATTTCGGAAAACTGTTACCAACTCAACCTCTCAAACAGAATGGACAACAATAACAATTTTATTTATTTCATTTAATGGACATTTATAAAAACATATTTCCCACTTTATCTGGTTCATTCCAGCCCTAAAAACCTACAACATCATATCAACAGGACAAAAAACAATACCTCTGTTTCTACCAACACTGCACATAATCAGAATGTTATGTTGAGAAGACTTTTTTTCATCATGATCGAATATGTCTTATTTATTTGTTAGTTCAGAGTTGTGTAGTTTCTGCACTTTGCCTTTTGTCTTATCTCGACCAGTGAACCTGATTGGGGGAAAGACACATGATGAGACACACTTTTTCTCTCCTCATTTTTCTTGTTGCTAACCTCAAGCCTTGAGTCAGAGTTGACTTGCACTACTCATCAAGCTGTCACTGGATATAATACACACAATATGTACAGTACAGGAATGCGTGCAATGTATTCCTGGTGTGAGGGGGTCATTTCCTCACTACATCTGAATCACACAAAAACATAGGATAATTATAAAAGTTACAGCCTTGTGTGTGTTACAGGAACAACAAACAATCTTATATGAGAAAAATAAAAGAGCCAAAGTTCCTAACCTCAGCCTAAGCTTGTGATCAGACCACAGCAGTTTTCTAGTAGCAGAGGTTGGCCTTGTGCCTCTGGCTTGTTGGCAAAAAGAGATATTAAAAGCAACAAGCAGATGTTAGACAATTTAAACTTGTTTTTTAAAAGGAGACTCTCTGTTTCCTATCGCAACCAGAATATTTACACTTTTCAAAAGTATGTCATTTAGGATATAGAGTCTAAAGTCATAAAGTTAAGCCCTACCATACTGTTAAGAAGTGAAAAAGCTGAGCTACAATAGCCCAACTATTTTTCAGAAAAATCTGCCTATTCAACAAAAAAAACTCTCTCTTTTGTGTTGGCCATCAAAAAGGAAATAGTCAGGAAGTAGCTGCTACAGGAAAAGCAGGCATGGACAAGACTGCTCTTGGAGACCCCTGGGACCCTGGGTAAACTGTGCACAACCTGATGGTCACCAGTGTTTATCTCTATCACTATTATGCCTTTTATAAAAATGAAACACAGATAGAGCTTATGTGTTACAGTTAGAAATTAGATTAGATTGAATTAGACGTTTATGACGATAATGTGACTTGTCAGTGCTGCCTCTGCCTCTGCTTAAAGATATCTATACACAGACCAAGATCATGTGTCAAACTTTCATGTTGCAGACTTTATGCATATTTAGTTTAAAATGCTCAATGACATTGGTGGACCATATTAGATTGACCTAGCATGTATGATTATATTCTGTTCTTTCTTTTCAAAGATCATTTACCATCACAGTTTCAGTGGACTGAAAATGCTCTGAACCTTCATTGACCTTTTAAGCTTCTTGGCCCTAGTTAAAATGATGTTTATGATTCAGCATATTTCTGAAGATATCTCTTTTATTCACAAGTTTGGCACAAACTTAGAACAGGTTTTATCCCCCGATAATGGATTCACATTTTGTGTTCTAAACATATACACACTCTTTTGGCTTACAAAGCAGATAACTAACTTGAAACTTACATTTTTAAATCTCAGCATTACCAGTTTACAACCATTGCTCATCTGTTCAATCTAGGCCAAGCAGGACTCTGAGGACTGGTTGTGAATTGGGGCCACAGTTCTTGCCTTGCCTCACTGGGAAACTAAAATGTGTCACCAGAAGGATGGGAAAAACAACACACAATCTTTATTCAAGTTACCGTACAAGTTACTGAATTTTAAACTAAAAACTCTCAGCCATTTTCACATTAGTCACTGATGTGTAGTTTAGGGTTCAAGCTTTTGATCCATATGTTTCTAGGTTTGTCTGAGTGTGTGGTGGCGTCTTAGACACTCTACAATAAGTCAAGTAGATGAAGGAACAGCTGTTAAAGGCATTTATTAGAAGCTGAAGTAAACCTTTGGGCTCCAGCCTGGAGTTACTTAGTCTTTATGAGGCTGGGCTCCTTGTTTTAGACTGCACTGAGAAGAATAGTAGACAAGACTAGGCAAGGGAACCATAAACTCAAACAAGGGAGAATAGAACATAAACAATGTGATGTTCTTACAATTCTGAAAGGCAAATTAAACAACCAAATCAGTCAATGTTGGTGTGAAAGGTTTGAATAAACACTGTCTTTTGGGCACTTACAAAGAAGTCAGTAAAGCCTTTAGAAAGAATATCCCAACTGTAATAGCACAAACTTTGTTAGTGAATTTTGGGGGCACAGACAGAATAGATAAATGTTGTTGTCCTTATGAATAAAGGAGACTTTAAAAAGAAATGACACAGTCTGTCTTTAACTTTTTCTTAAGAAACCTTACTTGAGGTACTGTGTTCATCAGCACTGACAGTAGTCTCAGCCTATCATAGAGGTTACATAAGAGGCTTTGGCCAGGCATGTGCACCAGGGAATAATTAGATAGAGACAAGCAACAAGTTTAACCCTGTGACATAAAAAGTTAGTTAGTGGGTATGCCCTATGACCTAAAAGAGACTAAAATCTGTAAAGCAAATCAATATCAAGATAGCTATGTGGTGCTGAAGGAAAATTGGTTATTTCCATCAAATCAAATCCAAATGAGGTTAGGAGTCACCTACCCGAGCCAAAAGCCTTGGCCACGAGCCACGTCAGGCTGCAGGAGATCTTGGCCCTAGTGAAGTCGTAGTGGTCAAAGCTCTTGATGGTGGGGACGATGAAGGTGCGTTTCATCCCTCTGTCGTCTGCCGCATCTCCCATCTTTCTCTCTCCGCGTTTCTGTGAGGCCTCAGACTGCTGCGACTAGAGGAGCAGTCAGCCAGAGGAAGTCCTCCTGACTGCGGATGACATCCCGGCCAGAGGAATTCAATGCAGCAAACCCCCCTCCTTCTTCTTCTTCTTCTGGAAAATACGGAAAACTTTACCGCTGACGCACGGCGAGTTGGCGAACGGCTACCAAATGGTCGGTTACACCAACACCATCTTGACTTTTACGGTCAGTCTTGTCTTTACAGCCCGAAAGCAGAGAGCAGCTTTTGAGTTGGATTCCTGAAGATCCCCATTCCTTGATAGAAATATCCTCAGCGACGTCGCTTTAAGCAGCTCGTGTGCGTGAAAGTAAAAGGGCACCAACCGATAAAACTCCCTCCACGTCTAAGTTGGTTTCTTTTCTCGGATATAACTGTTTTCCTCCTCTCCCTCTATCTTCGGCGAAGTCTCCTCTGCGCTTTTCCTGCCGCACTAGTCAGAAGAGGGAGCCCACTGCGCATGCGCCGTCCACCCACCCAGTCTATTCAGTCAGCACAGTGTCATGTAAACCCAGGAGGGGCACACAAGGGATTCATACACACTATGTTTTACAGAGAAAAGGCATGCTTTTAGTGTCACTTACACTAGATTATTGTAAATATATGTGTATTGTGTGTGCAATATACAATTGTATTCTTAACGCTTTCTAGTTTATCACTTTACTTAACAAAAGTGAACATGCCAAGTACCTGATTGTTGCACTGTTTTATAACCGTGTTACGCTCATAAACATTTGTTAATCTAGTGTTATTACGGTGCTAACGTAATTATATTTTAGCTGAGAGAAAGCCAACAGCCTTCAAGCACAGAGCCTGCTCACATATTTTTCTTCTTGGTTGTTATTTGCACGGTTTGTCCCGTTATAACCATAGATTGTAAATTAAAAACAGGTTATAACAGGCTGAATAAAGACTGCCTAAAAGATAAAGAAGTTATTTTAATCAGAAACATTTTTAAGGGTTGCATCTTATGATTTCTTTCTATTGAAAACCATAAAACCAAATGTAAAAAATAGCATTTTTGCAAGATTTATTTTCTTCATTATTATTTTTACTTTAATTAAAAACGAATAAACGACATAGCAAAGGTTCAAAATCTTGATTTATTGTCCTATTAATCGCCAACCGAAGCAGAGACCCGTACATCAGCACTGCCCTCTATTGGCACAAGTGGGATGATACATTTGAAGTGAAAAGCATGTAGACATCACATCCGGGTCAATAGATGGCAGTGCTCGACAAGACATTCAACAAAAAGGAACATGACCGTCATCACACTCTGCGAACTGATTCCTATTTTGACAGTACACATCCTCTCACTGTCAGGTAGTGTGGATAGTAGTGTTTATCTCTCGTCCTATGGGCATGTGTCACCTTTCTCTACATCTTTACTCAGGTCCACAGCCATCTGAGAGTTGTTACCGATCATAATGTACTGTGCGTTTTCAATGTGGATGTTTGGCTGCTGCTTCCACCAAGGCCTATCATCAGGCCCCACACTCTCTGCTGGGTCAATGTTGGACTTCTCACTTAAAAGCTTTAGTCTCTCCTGTTCAAGCAGCTGTGTTCTTCTAAGCTCCTGATTGACCTGCTGTTGGTGTTGGTTTAAAACTTTTAACCTCTCTTGTCTGTCCCTCTGGCTTTTCACATTCTGTTCTTTCATCCACACTTCCTTTTGATGTGCGATTCTCCGCGGAGTCATTGCTTTTTGTATTTTTTTCTCAAAGTTCTTGTTCTCTTGCAAGGGAACTAAGGTTTTTAGAACCAAAGGAATGTCCTCCCTGGGCATGGCATTCTTCTCTGGCAGCAGGGGGATGACAGTGTTGTGTTTAGGTTTATTCTGAATGGAGTTAATGAGGGCAGAGTTGGTTTTCATCTCAAGAAAGCTGTTGAAGTTGGAGGTGAGCAGCAGAAGGGTGAAGGCAGAGTTGTTAACAGCATCCTCCACACACCTCAGAGTGCTTCTTCCCGGCACGGCAAAGTCCTCTGAAAAAGTCGCACCTTCACTTTTAATGATGCTCTCTAGCTTCTCCTTCATACTTTCTGCCACATCTTCATCTTGTTGCGCATGAAATATAACAAATGCATAAAACTTTACCTCTTCTTGTTCATCTGCTGCTGCCTCTGGTGAAAAATCTCCAGAAGGGATTTCACTGTTTGGTTCAGCAGCAGGTACCTTGGTTTGAACTGGGCTTTTGATTTGTAGACTTTTACCATATAACTTAAAGCAAGGGTCAATGGATTCACTTTGAGGTTGCCCAGATGTATTTTCCACTTCATGTGGTCTAACGAGAGGCGTAGCAGATCTTGGTCTAGAGTTCCCTGGTGTGTTTGGAGTTGTGTTCTCTTCATTAAAGCTGGCAGTCGGAAGAATACTTATCTCTAGGTGAGTGGGGAATGACATTGAGTTGGTGACGTGCAGCGAACTGGGCAGACGGCTCTTTGAATGATCTCCAGCAATGCCCATTGTTAAAGAAGTGTTTCCAGCATTTGAACAGCTATGAGAGTTCAAATCAGACACTAATTTGAGATTTTTGCAAAGAAACTCTATTAATTCAGGGCCACAAACAGCCTTAGCCTCTTCTTCTAGGGCATTATATTCCACATCCAAGTTGGTTGATTCACGTGGAAGAGCTCTCTTATATGCCAGGTTTCTTAAACTGACATCACACACCCTGTGTTCAGTTAAAACCTTAAAAATTCGGGCCAGTGTTATCAAAGACTCTGAAGTAAATTCTTGAAAATTGTCCCAATAAACTTTAAAATTCTCAAAATTCTCTGCACTCTGTTGCCATTCTTTAGCCAGATGTTTAGCGAGGTAGTTGTCCCTCAGCATCTGCAGTTTATTCAGGGCTTGCTCCCCTCTCTGGAGAATGATCAGGCACAAGGCATGCACAATGTTTTCTTCAGGAGACTCGCCCAGTTGGTATGTCAGGCTGCGCAGTCGCTCTTCAGGTGTCTGGACTAGTACGTTCAACACTTCTTTCACTCCTGTCCCCGGCTCTTCCTTCTCTGCTTCACTCATCTTCACTGTTTCTCATTCAAATCTATGGCTTTACATTGTCTTTAGCCGTTGAACAGGGGGTGTTCATTGTATTCTTGATTCCTCAAAGAGTAAAGAACAAAATGTCATTGTGAGTAATTACATAATGAACTCTGGTAAATTGACATCAAAGTAAAACTTTGGTTTGTGAAACAGCACACTGGATAAGCCATAAACAGTAAACAGAAACTGAATAGCACTTACTCCGAGTTAGACAGACAGAGCAGTTGAAACAAGGAAGTCACCCAGACAGTCTTCCAGGTCAGATAAACTTTTCAACATTTTAAAAAAAAACACAAACAAAAGAAACTTCTCACTTGGATATTTGGATATATTAAATAAAATTTGAGCAAGTTTGAAAGCACGCCAAAAGATAAAAACGTCAGTCTTGTGCCTACTCTGTGATTAAGCGTACGTCTGGCAGATCTAGGCCTCTGTCTGCTTCAAACACAATGATGATGTCACACGTGTGCTATGGGAAGTCAAGAGGGACAAAACAGATGTATGCAGGAACAAGTACCATTGAAACGTGATTCACACACTTTCAAAAAACCTAAATACTAGCTCATAGGTAACCCTTAGTGTTTAATAACCCATTGCTCACTTGAGCCCTCTCTTGAACACTCTAATAAATGAATGATCTAATTTTTATTCCTGTTCTCTCATTGTACACAATGGGAGAAGAAAATAGTTTTGTCGTGTGAGAGGTGGTGTATTTTTATCCAGGGAGGAAAGCTTAAACCCTGTATTTACCAGGGGTGGGGTCACACCAAGCCGAGTGCAAGCCAACATGCCGTCCCTCAATACAGCGCAGACAGAAAGACTCTGTTCGTACTGCTCAGCGCACTGTGATATGTTTACTGAACAACCACTTCTGAGGGCTTACAGTAACTAAAGGGAGTGTGGTTTCTTTGGTGCCTTTCATAAATATGACAAATAAAAAGTTAAGGTATGTTTCCTTTACTACAGAAAAGCTCTTTAAAACATGACACCCTAACCACAGTTTTGTTGTTATAACCCAGCTACGAGGTCCTCCTTCCATTAAGACTATTTCCAGATGGATTTTGGGATGTCAGATCTTTTTTCATGTATGTGTTCCCATAATTTCATATATCACCAAATTCCAATGAGAGATCCCAAACCTGAAGTGTTGCTTATGTGTAAAAGCAACATCATCAGTGGTCTAAAAAGAACACAGTAAACACTAATATGAATTTTTAACACTGTATCAAGTTGCTAATGAGCTTTTCTAAAGTAAAGACTGTTTTGCCATATTGAGTTAAGTATTATGATAATTAGGAAACATGTCCTGCTTGCAAACTTCTTCTTAAACAGCCTCGGGATCATCCTCCATCACTTATGTAACTGCCTGCCAAACGTCCATCCTTATTGAGGTCACTTCTTTCAACAAGACACACGCTCTCCTCGCAGCTGTGTTAGTCAGCCTGCCAGTAAATTTATCGTCACCTTCAGGCAAAACATATAGTAAGCAGTTCTGTCAGTCCTGCAAAGCGCGCAGTCCCGTCTAACACCACTCAGGAGAAATACATTGTGACCTCTCACAATATTAGGTTGTTGTTACAAAAACACTTTTCCTCTATACGTTTTCACGGATATGAGTGATTGGCTCATAGCCGTGGGAGAGACACTCAAGGGTCACGTATAAGAGGCTTTAGGGCAGACAAGAGAAAAGGAGGCCCTTTCTTAGACAGACTATGGGTTAGGATAAAAGACGTACGAGTGGGGGATGCTCCATCAGTACCTCTCCTATGTTCTGCATCATGTCTTTTCACCATTAAGAAGAGAACTACAAGGAGGAGTGTACAAAGACACACACTGGATTGAGGAAAGCACTTTTTTAAAATAAAATAAAATGTAGGCTGGTATGAGTGACAGATCAGGCTTTTTAGATTTCCCGTTGTGAAAAGCCAACAGAGGCCATGCAACGTGGGGCTCTTTTCCCAGCAACTTGATTCGTCACACATGCTAAGAGAATTTAACACACTGTCTTCTGGCAGGCAAATATAGGCTCTGCAAACATATACATGTGAAGACATACACAGATACCAGCCTTCTTCGATTGAGCATCCACGCCCCACAGTTTGGCCCCTTTTTGAAACAGTGAAAGAAACACCTGCACCAGCCGTGGTGGTCGCCAGAAACCCAGGAACACAAAAAAAGTCTGCTTCCACTTGTGGTTGTAAAATACATGGATGGTTACTAGTGTTAGTACAACTTTTTAAGAATTTTATTAAAACCGAACACATTTCTACACACAAGAGTATTTTAAATCAAGATCACAGTAAGACTAGTTTATTTCTGAAAACTTAAAATGCAACGTGGCTCATTTATTTATTGTTTTTTTTAATTATTACTAACCCCTCACTGTGCTCTCTTGCATCAAGCGCTGAAGCCATCCTTCAAATATTTGGTGTGAGAATAAACTAGTGTTTTTAAGAAATTCTGTCTTAATTGTATGGTACTATGTCACTAAGTCTTGGTCTTTGTTTAGTGTGTTTTTGGTCGTGTTTTTTGTTAATTCGGTCCTGACTACAACACTAGTTACTTGCATACATTGGGTCGATGGTTTGACATAACCCTGCAAAATCACTGTGAGGCTGTTTATGTTGTTGACGTAAAAGGGCCAACACATCTGAGCGAGTCTGACAGTTAACTAGCATTAATTCAGGAGCAAAGGTAAATGAAGCGGCCTGGAGACACGACAGGGGAGTGCAGCAGGGATGGAAAGACGTGTGTGCTGTACCACTCTGAACCATGCTTGGATGAGCATGTAGGCCATGCCAACAACAATGCATAATACAGCCTCTGGTGATGGGGGGTTGGATTCATACACATACAATACCCCCACCTTTCCTCCATATTCACATACACTCACATAAACATGCATGCACACACATTGATGGTGATGAGGCATAGAGCAGTTTATGCTCATATCAACAGAAAGTCTTTGATCAGTGTGACAGGAAGGGCACTCGCCTCAGAGGAATTAGCTAACTCTTGCCTCACTAAAAGAACATTCACAATAAATCAGGAGCAGCAGAAAGCAAGGGAGAGACTGCCTGATATTTAACTTCATTAATATGCTAAATGTATGAATAGGATTTGTTCCAGTTCAGTGTCCAGAGTGGCATGTCCACAGTGGCATGATAACCATGAGGGCTAGGATGTGCAGAAATTCAGGTCGCATGTATAATCCTCTCATTTTAATAGGTTGTTAATCTCCATAAGTCATTTACATATGGTCTTCTAAATTAACTCATCCTCCATTTTTATTTCTTCTGAATATAGATTTTCTGTATATAAATGTCTTTAGTAGATTTTATAGCGCAATACAAATTAATATCGATCTGATCATAGACTAACTGCATTTATAAATTTATGCTTCAAAAACCTCATAAAACTTTCTTTTATTGAATCTGGTTCCAAATATAATTTATCTTTATTACATTAAATTAGGATAAGGGAATCTTTCTGTTAAGATATGTCTGCATTGTGTTGTAATTCATTCATTGAGGGAACCCTCTTTACTTAAATGGTGTTTGTCCGGTTCAAGCACAATAGACACAGCATTTATTGCTACATTTATTTATATTTGGAAGCCATAGAACAGAGTTCATGGAGTTGTTTTAGGATTATTTTTAAAAGAATGGGCTTTATTTTCACACAGTAAAATAATCTTTGTCAATGTTTTCTAAACTAACTAAGCATTATCCTAATCCAGTACAAAATTATTTAAACTTGTATAATTTTTGCCAGTAAAAAGTGGGTTTCTATATTGTTTAAATGTGCAACAGCTGCAGGTGGTAGACCTTAGTTCTTTTTCTTTGCAGTGACTTTCTGAGAACACTCCTACTGCCCCCTGAACCTTGTTATAGTCCATTGTTAAATAAAGATTTCCCTCAAATACTTTTTTTTTGTCTATACAAGAGGGATCTCTTTTTTTTTTTGACAATTCTCGGTTTTGGCTTTTGAATTAAAAGAATGATTAATACAATGTAACTGGAGTCAGTTTATCAGTAGAATAACATTTCTAAAAAACAAAAAGGCAAGAAGACAGATAGATAGAAGATTTGAATTGAAGAATAAATGGACCCAATCTGACTGCACTTCACATTAAAATAGTTGCCCATCCAAAAACCCGTGCCCAATCTCCAACTCACTTTTGTCCGTCTCTAAACCCCACGGATGTTCAGCTTGTACAGCAGATGCACACAACCAAAGCATGTGAGGCATGAAAGCAATGGGAAATTCATTACATATTCCTACCCCCCTCCGTTCACCATAATCACCACAATTAGCAGACATCTGCAGTGACTCCGAAAGCTGGGAGTGTATTGAGGCAATCAGAGCATCTTCACCCACAGCACTGACTACAGCCCCCTCTGTGATGGGCCTCATCCTGAAGGGAAGGATTCCATTAGAAACTCACTGATTAATTGAGACAGAGAATACGCTTTAGGCATCGCTCAAGAAGAAGAGCCAACAGGAGGCATCCATGATGGCAGAGCTGCTTGCAGTATGAATGGAAGTGGCTGAAGTTGGCAAAGACAGTGCCATAATGGAGAATCAAAGGGGATAAAATAACACGGGCAATAAACATTTACCAAATGCTACGAACATTTTACCCACTATAAGAAAAAAAACAGTTACGTGTAAATTGTTGCAATGCTACTAATGTCTCCTTGGCCAACAAAAATTTCATCCAAATGTTTGCCACTAAAAAACAGTCAGCCCTCTGTAAGTTCTCCATCTGTAGAGGCTGACAGCTCATTTCTAAAGCAGTTGGAGGTGTCACTCTAACTGAGCACAGTATGGGACAGCCATGATATTAAGACCGAGCTTGACACGTCGTCATGGAAATTAAAAGTAGCACATCGGACACTTTCCACTTGAGCTTCAAAGATTTGTGCCAGGATGGTACACAAATGTACAAACATTATTATTCGGCCCACTGTTTATGATCACAGAGGTTTTCACTGTAAAGTTTTTTTTCTTTTGTATATGGAAATAACATGATAATGACAGATACCAATTACAAATACAAAAAGAAGATAAATGCAAATCCTAAAACTGGTGAATGGTTGTAGTCACACTGAAGTCAGCTGCAGTAACAACCCATTATACACTGTATTGTAAGTGAGGTTCTTTGTTTTTGCAAAAACAATACATTATGAGGGCCAATGTAGGAACAATACATTGGTTTATTAATGTAGTAATAACCTTTTATCACAGTGTTGTTACAGTTGTAGACGTAATGGTGTACCTCTAAATGTTTAATAATCATTTAATGCGTAACTCGGCTTAGCTCGGTCAACCCTGTCTAAATAGTTTTCTCACATGTTCCACAATAATACAGTTTTAAGACCAGAAGAAATGCACCAAACATGAAATCGGAGGATTTGAGTGATATCATTGGCACACAGAAACACCCACACTGATGATTTGTGAAAAAGTTGTGATTGTGGCAGCAGATAACTTAAAAGGAAGGAGGGATTAAAAGATTAAGTAAAGTCAAGACTGTTGACACTAAATTCTGAAAAAAAAAAACACTGTACGTGCCACGTCTCAGCACATCCTACCCACCATTCATGTAAAATAATAATAATAATAATAATTTACTTGAAATTCACTCAGTGACTCAGGTTGTGCTCAAACTGCTAAGGATAAGATAGGAGCATCTTTCAAAGCTGAGAAACCAGTTCATTTGTTCTGGACAGCTTCTTAATGGTCATAAACTTATAGAGTCATAATGACATGGGTGTGCTTGTTCACTTTGGAGCTTCCTTCTTTGTGTACGGCAGGGGTCTGGCCCTAATAAAGGCCTGCGTGGTGCAGAAGAGACAGGCTGCCTCTCTGCTGTGTGGAGAAATGTGTTCAATCACCATGGCTACCGGTCAGAGGAGCCCCCGCTGTGGTTATTAGGATTTCACTGTCTGCTCACTCACCAGATTTCTGTGCAGGTTAACAACTAACAGTTTGCCTATCATGCTAGTGTGCTTATACTTAAGTGGGCTGACGGACTGCTGTAATTAGACACAGGCCCATCTTCCATTCCGAGACCATGTCCCTCCTACTTGTGCCTAAAGAGACTACACTCCCAGCCTCCCAACAGTAGCACCGATGTGAGAAAAGGGAAGAACACGAGAAAGCTTTGAGCATTATTGATTCAGCCAAGTACACTTTCAGCGAGACTATACCAAAGGATCTGAGGAGAGAATTATCCATGCACCATTTCCTTCCGTGGTAGGCCTATTCTCCTGTGTGGAAAAGTCTGCACACAGCTCTCTAATAAACCAAAGCTTCCCATGCCGTCACATACTAGCACGAGTAAAGCATATTTGTATTTTAAAAGTCATCAATACCAAAAAAAAATCTGGTTTTAACACAGCTACTTTGAATGTTACGCGCCCCGTTGCCTTCAGGCCACAGTGACAAACTCTGCCTTATATATTTGCTTTCGCATGAGAACATTTCAAGAAGCCATACATCGCAGAAGACCATCACTAAAACAAGAATTTAGTGAAGAGACGTGGGCCATTGTCTGCATTTTGCCTCTCTAGCACTCATCGTAATCACCCTCGTCCACTCCCAGGTTTCTTCCTCTCTGTCTCCTTAATAATACACGATGCCCCCTCTTCGTGTTCCCTCCCCCTTCGACACGCGGTGTCCAATAACAGCGTCTCATTTTATCAATCTATCTCCCTAGAGCCAATCAAACTCGTCCTGATGCCTCCCTGTAAAAAAGAAAAAACAGGAAAAAAAAAGAAAAAATTCACCGGATACCCTCCCCCTCTCTTCTTCTCCCCGGCGCCTCTCTCCCTGACGCGTACGTTACTCCGGGTATCGCGGAGCCTGACGCTCAGTCGGTGCGTGGAGTTAGTAGGCTAAGTACATAGTGTGACGGATGGAAGTGATGAGAGTTTTAATTTTGGCTGTGGATGCGCTCAGTAATTCATCAGAACGCGTGAGTATTAGGCATCTTTATCTATAAACTTCACCCTACGTTGACTTTGCTAAGTTTGAAATACCTCAAATCTAAGATGTTGGGTACTTTTCCCAGCGAGTATAGATGCAATTGTGTCAAAATCACAAACATGCGCTCTAAAAGAGTAAATTGTAGAGGTTCTGGTGAGTGATTATTCATTGTATGATAGACGCTTTTGTGCAGAATACAACTTTAACACTTAACAATTTGCTGTCGTACCCGCCGATGGTACACACTGTACAGATGAACACAGTTGCCGATGCTGTGAAACTTTTACGCACATAAAACATTGCCGTCGTATAGTCCAGGAATCCAGGCGTTTTACCTCAACAAAACAGTCCGACTTTAAGTCATTTGAGTCACTAGACAGTGTCTTGAAACACTGATAAATGATGGCTATTATTTTGCAGCTGAACAATGCGCACCGGCTTTGTGTGGACCATCTGTCATTGTATCGACATTACAGCAGAAGCTCCCACTCCCAGGAATCCGTGCGAGAGACCGGAGACACCTGAAGAGCCGCGATCACTGGAGCCCACACCCCGTCTCTCGCCACAGTGTGACTCATGGTGAGATCCGTCTGTCTGTGAGGATGGGTGCGTAACGTAGCCGCTAACAACCACTGGAACAATGCTGTAATTACCAGGTTTTTTATTTGCGTCATGCGACCAACACAATAGACTTCATGCCTCACAGTTATGTTTTATTAAAGCGTCTTCATGTTTGTTGACCACAAGTAAGGGGTTTGGGAATTTGGCTTTCTCTTGTAACTGGCTTCACCTACAACTGTGCCATTTTTAGGGTGGGCACTTATCTTACTAAATAAACAAATGTAATCATACAATACGACCTTCATTTGGGGACATAGTGACCTTAGTGCAACTCACATCTGACCCTCTTTGTTGTATAAAAGCAGCTGAGGAAGGCTGTTTCAGGAACACTTTAGAAAATGCCATGCTTAGTCTCCCAGTGTGCAGTGCCAAGCACTAATATGCCTTAAGGTTAATGAGGCAGTCTCCATAAATTCTTGTTCCATCTGGATATAGGTCTAGACGCTTAGTGCAGCACTACACTTTGTTGGCTATAGATCGTACACTGACTCCTTTAATGGTATTAACCAATGCACTGTGTAATATAGGAAAACACACTATTGTTGACAGGATTTGTATAAGTATTCATGAAGGTTATTTTTCAAACTATGGTTCGTGAACATACAGAGAGGTGTAAAGAAATAGAAATTATGTAATCTCTGAGCTTCCGTCCTTGTCAAAGTTGAGTTACATATAATTCACTTTAGATTGTCCCTAACAGAGAGAAAAAGCAGCTGCAACTGACTCTAGAAAAGTAAAAAGCAGAGCAGGCGACTTTAATTGAGTTTGAGTTACTCAGAGACATAAGGCTTCTGTGGGTGAATGAGGTGAAACCACTGTCTTCCAGCTGCTGTAATGTGGCTAGAGATGTGGTTAGATGTGCTTATCTTATTATCTGCTCAAACTGTGATCATCGTTCTGTGCAGCTCATTATCATGTGATGAGTTTCATCAGCAGTAACCTGCACTAATGTGTCGAAGCAACCTGCCATCACTGCAGGCTTTCACTGCACAACACAGTTTTATTATAGTCAATACTTTTTTGATTTTAGGACAGATATTTAGAACAAATTAAATAACAAACAGCATTACTGTGTGGAAATGTAATGCCATTATCATCAGGGAGTCTCATCACACTACTCCCACCATCATGAAGCTCCCAGCAGACATCCAGTTCTCTCTCTGCTGCCATCCGCCACTGAACAAACAAATGAGCACCATGAAAAGCCCTGCTATTCTTGTTCTTTTCAACCACAATGCAATATGAAAAGTCTATTATCTTTCACTTGTTATTTCTGAATCACCCAGAAAAACATTAAAAACATTGCTGACCCGAATTTACAAATGAGGAATAAAACACAATGCCAGTTGTTTTTGTCTGCATTCTTCACAAATTTGATAAATAATGACTTGCACAGCATGCATGAGGCATTGTGCTGTATGTGATTTAAGCCAACGATTGATGATGAGGAGCTTGAAATAAATGGTTCAGAAATCCGTTTCCTTATGTGTTTGACTTGTTGCAGTGGCTAAAGGGAAAGGTTAGCTAATGGACAGCCCTGCACCCCACCTCAGGCATTTCTGCATGCTGCCTGTCTCAATGAGTGGATGACTCCTGAACTATAGTCACAGCCTCAAGTTTCTGCTTTGCTCAGGTGGCATTCAAAAGGCTATTGGCTTGTTGGCAACCACATGCAATTTGTACTCTTTGCACTCAAAAGCCAAAATAAGAGATTTCAGTTAATTAAATTGGCCTTCCTATTTGTATTTGAGCGTGTGTGAGCATGGATATGGATGGGTCGTCCTTATTAGAAGTAGACTTTAGAGATATTTTACACTTATTAGTCAGGCTCATTGGGTCATACATAAACCCGGGACATTGCAGTTCATGGTCAGTGCTCATAACCACTGAGCATGCCATAATAATTTGATTTCAGTTGTCTTGCTTATTAACTGTGAACCTAAAGGCGCACACTGGAGTTCACAGGCACATTCAGACTTGTATTTGGATGCCATTTTCAGCTCATTTTATATGATGCTTCAGCATTGTGACCACTATAATTAGCAATCTCAGCAGACCAAAAACACTAATCAAAACTCAGGTCAGCACATGCTGTTGTTCAACCCCACAAAAAACTCCCGATGGAAATTTTGGAATCCTTCCCATTGTTCCTAAAGGAAAGAGGGCTTTCATATGGATGTGGGGAATGCCAGGAAATGACAGGCATTCTTTGTAGATTATTTGAAAATAAACTCGCGGGTCCTCATTTCCCTCTCAACTGCTGAGAAAAACTACAAATGAGGAGAGAATTACGTTCTTAACAATCCTTCAATGGCATTTTCACTTTCTTACGTTTTCGGCTGCAGTTTGTTCCAAAAGTATAATTTCTTATTCAGTGTGCTGGAGACATGCCAGTAGACTTTCAGTTAAAGAGCTTTTGTTGAGGGCTTTTCGCTCTTATTTCTTGAATGGCCGCATTTGTATTTTCTTCTCATTTGTCCTTATTTTGCCTTATCTTTCCCTGTAACTTTAACTACAGCCCTGGTGCTTGAGCTCTGGCTTTATGAGGTGTGACAGTGAGGTCTGACTGTCAAGGCGGGTTTGTGGACAGGAATGTAAAGCTTTACATTCAGCCGGCTGCGGTCAGTTCAGGGAGGACTTAAACTCGCTTCACCCCTATACAGTACCTCGTATACAGGAGCCGCCTTCATTCTGCTGAGTTGGCATGACGGAGGGAGGGGAAAAAAATGGCTTCCTTAAGTTCAGAGTTGTTTGTTGCAGTTGCTACCTATAATATGAAAGAAAGGTTGTGACCGATAACGCTTATAGAAAACAGGTGGATGTAGATACAAATTTTTTGTGGAGATCAGATTTTAGTTTTTGAATCTTGAATAGAATTTCATTGCTCTTTTGTCTCTACTTAAATCCTCCTCCTTACACCCCTCTGTGTATCCCTCCTCCCCGGGCTTCTGGTAGTTCCCAGGTATTTAAGCGGTGAAGCATAGCCAGGTGGCGACTTGCTCTGTCCCATGTGAGACAATGGCTGTGTGCCTTAAGAAGAAGGATGAAAGGAAACAGGGCAGTGCTCCTACTCCTTTTTACAATGGGAAACCTCCTTCTCCAGCTCGTACAGCAAATAGCAACCCTTTCTCTTCCTTGACTTTAACAAGCACATCCATCATTCTGTAGGAGAAAGTGTACAGTTTATATGGTTTGTTTGTGTAAAAAGAAAAAAGTGTTGGTTATAGCATAGTACTTCTTAAGAAATGCACCTGTTTAGTCTCAACTCACAGATGGTTCATCTTTTGTTCTTCTGTGTTGTTATTCAACAAGTGTGAAAAAAGTGGCCTGGCAAAATACATGTCCATTACAAAGTTATTTTAAGATTAGTGGAATAATTACATTAACGGTACAGGAACAGAAATGTGATTAAAGGGAAAATACCGTGAATGATCATTTATGGTTATAATTGGGAAAAAAAAACTGTCAAATCCATATTCAGATCACATAATTGGTATAATCTCTAGTTATTATAAGATATGCACTTTTTTACTGGAAAAATATCACCGCAATATCAATTGACCACATTTGCAGTATCAACCTATCAGAGAACTATTATATTTTTTATAGCTTTGATAACCTTGTGGGACAACGGATGGAAACAAGCCTAGGGCTACAATCCGGCATGTTTACATTGTCTTTGTGATTCATACTGTTCATTAACGTGCTCTGTCCCAATCAAATAAATAATTATTATAGCTGAAGTCATTTGCAGGCTTCCTATGTGTGGTTTGTGAATGACATCTTAACACTGAATGCCTGTAGTCACTTTTATGTAATGACTACACTTGTTCAGCACAATTGCCAGCCCTATCTGGCATAGGGTAAGGCAGTGTGTTATCGAGTTACTGGTCGTCAGGGGGAGGGAACGGAAGCCGCATGAGTCTTTTATGGCTGCTGCTCTACAGACAACCTGTTCTCAGACACTCCTCTCCTGGCTCTTTTTTATGACATCATAAATTCCTCCATTTCCTCTGACCAGCCTTAGGTGGGTACAAAGGACATACCTGGCCAGTCTGTCTGGCCCCCCTCTTCTGTCCGTCTCCGTCTATTGCTGGGGACTTCCTCCAGAGACACACTCTCAGCCTGCCTTGAGATACAAACATCTCTAAGATCCAATAAAAATCTGTTTTATTTGATAAGTGGTAGGATCTAAAAAGACTTTTAGTATACTGTGTTTTTAAGGGACTTTTACAGCGTCTTAGTGAGGTCATTTTGGTCAGTAAAGAGAGTCACCCTGGCATCAACATTATTGGCCTTTCCACATGTGTCTGTGCTAAAGAATAACAATAACAGTCTGATGTGATATAGTTTGTTTAAGAAAGTCTGAGGATGAAAATTAGAAAAAGAGAGGATTAGAGTGGAAATGAGGGCCCTTTTTTGGAGTATTGGGGTAAAGGTGGAGCCCTCAGGAACACTAAGTGTTCACATACATCTGAAGCTTGGCTAGAGCTCCTCCAGGAGGCTGGAACAATACACACACCAGCACGACAACATTCCAGGGGTTTAGAAAGGTCAGGGGTCACTCAACAACTCCACTCTGCCAATCAGTCCCAAGGCACTAACTCTGTGTCTTTGTTTTTGCTTTATGTCTTTGCACTTGCTGAACAGACTATGCACCTTGTGTTACAATGTGCCCTTTGCACTCTTATAGACTTGGCTGGAACTGAACTTACTGACCTGTTTGAGTGTTCACTCACTTTGGCTTAACCCTGCCGGGGGGTTGAGGGAGGACATTGTATTTTATTTCATTGTTGTAAAATGTTGATCCAGAGAGAACTAAAGGTACTGTTTTACAGCATAAAACTACAAACATTCTTTGGTCTGGTTTGTCTGGCACTAGAGCTTTTAAAATAATGTGTGCAGCTTATGTCACAGATAATATTGCAGCCAGATGTGTGGGAAGTCCAGTTCCAAATCTAGCAGGACCACAACAATCATGTGGAACTCTTTTTATATTTTAAACTCTGTTTTATAATTGGCCCACATGGGATTAGAAATTGGCCCAGTGAGGGCTTTGTAGTTGTGAAAAATCATATTTTTCTTTCATAAGAAAAACCTGGAAACATTTTATTCTGTTGCAAATACCACAGCTCCCTTTAAATGATGTCTAAAGGCTCCCATTAAAGTGAGTGTATGCATATGTAGGCATGGAGTGGCATGTAAGGCCCTTATAGTCTCCTTGCAGGTCTGTAAGTCATTATGAATCCATGTACTGTATACACTGCAGTGGACACGAAGCTAACATTAAAGACTCGCCCACGGGCCATAGAAGACCACCCCAGAGACACACCACTGGCACTTCCTCCACCGCTTCCATCATGCTGCCTCAGGGGAAGTGCATTTTGGAATTTCCACCGGATGCTCCAAACATTAATCTCTTCTTGTTTAATGTTTGGAGAAAACTTTGTTGTGAAAACCTTTATTGGGCATCAACGAGAATTGTCTGATCATGTCATATATTGTGCTTTTGGTTTATTCCAGATTCTTTCCATTTAAAACCAACTTTGTTCAGGATAATTACTCTCTTGCCATATTCTTTAGCTGTTCTTTTGTAGAGTGGCATCATAGAAAAATGACTGTAAACCCCATAAATTTTATCACATGCACTAAATTGGCTTACAGTATGTGGAAGGCAACGCTGTTCTTTATTATCCGACGGTTAAAAATGAAAGCCTATCTGCCTGCAGCTGTGGAGGAGCAGCACCAAAGATGGGGAACGTTTATTGTCAGGAACAAATAGAGCCTTTTTATTTTGTCTAGCAGCTGACGCCTCTCCCCACCCACTCTTCCAAAACGTCTTTTGTCAGTAACGTAGAGTGGCCTGCTCAGACAAGAGAATGAGAGTTGCATAGCAGGAAATAAAGTTTAGGCTTTGCAGTGATTGGCTCGAGGAGCAAAGGCCCGGCTGTTTGCCACATGGTACAATTATCTGCTATTTCCAAAGATTACCTCCCTTCATCAGAATGGTGTTGAAATGTATATATGTGTGTGATCTGATGTGTGGCTTGTATCCCGCTGTAATGTTCAGACTCTGCGACCTGTGACTTGGACCCCTGTTTAAGATGACCTATGACCCCCACCCTCCTCCTCGTTTTATCCCAAACAACCCGATTCCTCCCCCTCCTAGATGGGATTCCGCTCTCAAAACACACGCATTGTACAACACACACTTCTACAATGCACCGTCTCTCGACACAAAAGAAATATTCAGCTGAAGAGAGGGGGGTCCCTGCGTGGGTGCGACACTAAACTGGAGGGGGTTAAAAAGAAATGGCTGTTTAAGACTCTGGGGTTGCCATGGTGAAGCCCCTATTCCTCCACTCACTTGACCCTCTGTCTATTTTTCATTTTCGGCATTATTGTGGGGTGAAGTGTAACTGTTAATCTGTAGCTCTTATAAATTGTCCAGCGCTTTTATGGAAAAGCTAAGGTTCCCATCATGACTGGACTATGCCCATTGATCTACTTAAATAATTACTTCATGCATTTTAATTTGCTGAAGTTTGCCGAAGAGAATGGCATTCATTTTGCTCGCTCACTGCACAAAACCCACATTGTCTATTTTATGACTTTCAAATTATAGCCGCTGTAAATTGGAGCATCCATTGTATTATTGCTATAGGCTCATTTCTGATTCTCAGCCTCGACAGAGTAATGGATGCAGGTCTAGCCTCTCCAATGACATCAGTGCCATGAATGAGATGAATGAGCGCACATGAGTGTTTAGCATCCTGACGTCAGCGGTGGCCTGCGCTGCTGCGGCACTAGTGACACTGTCGCTGGTTGTTCCCCAGCTATGGACCGCTTACTGACAATGGGACCTCTCAGCCCGTGGCCCTGTGTGCAAAAACGATTCTAATCGCACAGTGGGACACCAAACCATTGTTTGCAACGTTAGACGCCTATAAGAAGTGCAGCATTGAGTTTATTGTCAGAAGCTGTATATATACACTGTGTTTTCTTAAGGACTGGACAAATAATCAAAATCAATGTTTATTCAGCATCTCAAACAAACTGATTTGAGATTATATCGCTCTTTACCATATATGTGTGCTCTACCAACACAATAGCCAGTAGGAAAACCTTTTTTTTTAAGTTAGTTTGTACATGAGAAAAATAATTTACATCTTAATATGCATTGCAAATTCATCATATAAAACCAATTCTATTGTGTGTTTCAGATGGTGGTCGAGCAAAAAACTGTTTCCTGATTGTTGAGGCAATGGTAAGGCAACATGGTGTTTAACTTGGAGTTCCACACCTAAAGATGTTCAAGGGTTACAAATGTCCAATGTTCTCATGGCCTTTCCTGTTCTCACAACTCAGAGCTGCTGCCTGCCCTGGTGAACATTCAACGCTGTCGGTGAGTTTTATATGGATTGCATAAAAACCATCGACCGTTGACTGTGCCCCATGGTTGGCGTCAACATCATCCATAAACTATGACAGGCAAAAAGGACAAGCATAGAAGAAGGAAAAGTGAGTCTGTGGTGCCACTGTACCCAAAGAGCAAGGGTCACAATCAACATTCATTGCTGTCGCTGGGTTGGACTGTGCAGAAAAGCTCACTGAACAATGAGTGCAACTGTGGCCCAGATCTGCCTGGCTTGCTCTTCAGCCAATCAGCCAACTGGATGTGAAACATTCTGATTCCTTTATTTATATATTTCATGTTTTTCATTTCTATTTTCTCCACTCTTCATACCCTCTCCAGTGCTGTGAGTCTTCAGGGTAGAGATAGAGACACAAATAGCATTCTGGCTGCATGCTTGTCCTCATCCTCCTCTCTGCTCTAATTGGTGGTTATGTGTGCAGCAAGGGGGAAGGAAGCGGAGTGAATGTGTAATCATTTGGAGTCTCTTCTCCTTAAGATGTTTCATCCCTCTCTTTTTTGTTTGTCTAATTATATACCGTGCTCAGTTAACTCTGTTAACTGTGTATCTGCGCTGGCAATGTGTGAATGAGTGACAAATCAGAACAAGGGAAACAAAGCGTAGAAGGATTATAGCACCAGTGAAATGATCACTAAGTGTGTTTTGTGTAATGCTCCAGCTGCAAATATATCAGGACCAAAGGCCAATTGCTAATGTTGAAGCGTTATTGTTTTTTACCTTTTGGACAAAGAACGTCTCGTTATTTGTTTTATGAGTCTGCATGTGTGTGTGTCTGTGTGTTGCTATGATAGAAGACCTGTCTGCTGATCTAAGGGTGCAATATGTTATTGTTTTCACACTAAAGCCCACTGCCGCATGGGAGTGGGCCTATAACCTTGTCTGACTGTCTCAGACCAAATGCCTTTTCTCATTGTATCTTCATGTAACAACTCTCTTACACTCCTGGACTATTTCTTACACATATTCACCCGTTAGGGAAGTAAATTATTGCTGCTTTTGTTTGAATTCAATAAAGTTGATCAAAACCAATGCATTAGAGTCAAGTGTTATTTAATGTTAAATTGCATTTCTGATCAAACTATGTTCTGCCGCCGTTTACCGAGCCCCCAGTCCCCTTCTCCACCCTCAGTGTATTATTCATGGGAAAGCACTCTGTGCACTGGAGCAGAACAGGACAGGTGATGTAATAGTGGCTGCAAGCGTGGTTCTCCTCTGCCATTTGGGACAGATTCATGCGACAGGACTGAAGTCTTGTTTTTTTCAGCTCAGTTTAGTTTAGTGCTGCCAGCTGCACGGTGGATGGACAACAAACTGTTCATCTGACGTGACATCATATCATCAGATTTATCAGATTTACACTCTAAATGTAAAAATGAATGACCACGTTCCATCAAAGAGAAATAAACAGGAATTTATTAAATTGGTTTGCATCCAAATCTAACAATACACACTGAAAATAATGCTTAGAAAATGATTTAATTACAAATAACACAATTACAAATACATTCGGGAAGTAAGTAAAAATAATCTGCACCAAAAACGTCTTTGAACTTTTTAAGCCTTTTTAAAAAAGGATTCTACTGCCACCTTGTGTTCAAGAAAGACCGTCTTAATAAACGTCAGGAAAAAATTGTCAGCAGATTGCAAATAAAGTAAGCCTCTAGTTCTTAGGGGCTTATTTTTTCACAAGATACTGTATCATTTACAATATAAAAAGTTATCTTACTAAGTGCTAGGCTTTTCAATAGATTGTTAAACATTTACTCAATGTTATTATATTTTGTGGAAGATTCTAGAACATAGTGTGTTTATTTTTTTGATAGCACCAATATGTCTAAATTGCTACAAAACAAGAAAAAGGGCTTATTTTTTATAACTCAAGCACAATGACCATAGATGTTGTGTGCCCATTGCTCCTGTCTTCACCGATATTGTTCTTACCACAGGGCAATAAAATCACAGTTGCATCCGAGCTTTTTGGCTTTTACTGCACAGTAAAACAGATAGCATAAACGGACGTATTAATCAAAAATCCCCCCCCAGAGTTGTCATGTGACAAAAACCTAGCTCTAGAGACCGGAGCCATCTTTTGTACCAGGCTATAAACATGCTTTTTACACTTGTAAAGTTGCCATTGGGTGTCTCCTTATATTTCCACTTTTGGAGCCTGCCCTCTGGTGGACGGCGGTATATCGCTGTATATCGCTGTATATCGCTGTATATCGCTGTATATCGCTGTATATCGCTGTATATCGCTGTATATCGCTGCCCTTACTCGAGGCCCTTCCATGAGAGAGGCTTGACAATGACACACAGTGACCTAAGCCCTAATCATCTTCCTCATTTGATGTGACAGGTGTAAAGCTATTGGGGCTAAATATATTCAGCCCAGGGACTTGAATTTTACTGAAACCTAGAGACTCACAGTGACCTCCAGTGACCTTCTAAGAGAGAAATGAGAAGAAGTGACATAAAAACATGATTTTATAGCAATATTTGATCCATTTAGCATTAGCACTACTGTTTAGCTAACTTAACAAAAATCTTCTATTTCCAGTCTCTCTCTCTCTCTTTCTCTCTCTCTCTCTCTCTCTGTATATATATATATATATATATATATATATATATATATATATATATATATATATATATATATACACACATATATATAACATACATATCATGAAGATTTTTCTGAAAGTTATAATGTTGATGAGAAGGAGAACGTTTTGTAGAGAAATAGTAGGAGAAAGTTTGTTAGACATAATCCTTAGTCGTGTTGAGGCACAAATTTGTTTGACAACACTGTTGCTATAACTTTATGTCCCAAATGTGATTGTGTTTATTAGCTCGCCCACCAACTATCACCACCTGCTGCCACTGGTTAGCACCTCAGTCATGGGTGTACTTTATTTAAACATTGTGTATATTTTATTTGAAAATTATGTAATCATAGTATAATATATGGATAGGTCCCATATAAAATGTATGGTAGGTCAAATAAATAATCACAATGACCATTCAGATAACTTTGCATAGCTTTATTAGTTTTGTGTCTTAAACAGGATTAGTTTAAATAGTAGCCTATTGAGCAAGCTTTTTACAATTTGCCAAAATGAAACACCACTTCTTCACGGTAATGTCATAGGGCTTCTGTCACTTGTGTTTAACCATGAGTTACAATCACATTTATCAAAACATGTTGATGTGAGAACTCAAACGAGCAACTGTCAAAATATAATAACTGTGTAAACAGAGGAGGGTTAACACAAACATGAGAGCATGTAGTCAATGTCTAGACTTAAAAAAAAGTACATGGACACTAGATTACACACAGTCATTTCACATGTGATCAAGCATGTGGTGTAAGTGTGCAAAAGTAGAATTCTGCAAAGCTCTTACAACTGAGCTGACGTCTGCAGTAGGTATTAAATATATTAGGGATACATTCTTGACTTCTTGATCTTTGTGGTCTATCTCCCTGACTTTGAGGTCCTCATGTGAACAATTTGTGCTTTATTCCTGGAAACATAGGGAATGACATAGTGAGCAGTTTTGCTATTTTTAAATAAAAAAAACTAACTTTTAAATAAAAATAACTTACCTTATACGGTCAACATAATCCATCACCCACTTTGAAGCTGGATTGAAACACCCTTTTCCCCTATTTGTATGGAAACTATAAAAGACAAAGGAAGTGAAGGAATTAAAATTGAGCACCTTATCATTGCTGTATTTGATATTTGTTGTGCATTAAATACTCACATGATAGCATTTATTGGACACATCTCTAATACACTCTGGATGGATACTCCCTTGATCACTGAGAATGCCAGTTTGGTTGTCGAGTATTTTTGACAGCATGAATACAACGCTGTGAAGAAGATGAAAAATTAGGTTAGTTCATGCAAAAAAACCCTCGCAGAATAAACATCTTTAAATCATTTTGTTTACCTCCAGAGATATTTGTAGCAAGCAGACAAAGAAGAAAAAGCACCGTGACCGAAGCTTTGAGTGAAACCATCCTTCTCTTAAGTGGCTTAACCAAGAAGTGTGAGAAGCATGTGTGTGGGCCTTTTAAGTGTTACGTATTCTTTAGAGCAATTGGAACTTTCCAGGTCTGCCTACAGCCTATCAGCAAAAAAGAAACCCCCCAGATTTTCCCCTCTCTTATTAAATATTAAATGAAGGAACAAATATTCAACATGCTACTGTAACCATTTGTTAAACACACAAAACAAGCTTCCAAAAATCTTGCTGATGATATCATCACCAGAAAGGACAATTTATCTCCATTTATCTGGAGATAAATTGTCATTTCATTTGAACTTGTCCTATGCTTTAGCTTACTCTGAGTAAGAATTCTGCTAAACAGATCATCCTTTGTTGCAAATTAAAAAATCAGAACAAGAGTCTACCAATAAGAGTTTTAGGTCCAGTCCAGTTATGATCAGTTTAGTAATGGTTTAGAAAACTTATATATTGAAGAATCCCGTCCAATCCTTTTTGTTAATTGCACATTTCACCAAAAAAAACTTTACAAAGTGCTGCAAAGAATTAAAAAACAAAAGCAACACTTATCAAATAACAGGTCTACTCTTGGTAGTTACTAGCCTAAATTAAAACAATAAATAAAAATAAACACATAAAATAAATATGAATAATAAAACAATAAAAGACAGCAGAGGACCACACAACCTTTTAAAAGCCAAGGAATAAAAGTGGATCTTCAGACAAGACTTAAAGGTTTCTGCTGTTGAAGCCATTTTAATGTGAGACGGCAGAGCGTTCCACGGTTTGGGGCCGACCAGAGAGAAGGCTCGGTCTTAGAAACCAGAACCTGAAGCTGACACTCGGACCTCAGTGAAAATGATCTATACTATTATTAACTATGTATATTGATGAACTGATAACTCACTTTTAGTGGTTATTGATATTTAAATATATTGATAAATTAATACCTTTTACATTTTATATATTTTCACTAACACTAACAGTCACTAACACTTTAGTGACTAGTGTTAATTATGTGTGTTGAACTGATGTTTTAACTGTAATTTAATGGCTATTGTTATTGATAAATTGAGCTAATTCAATTTAAAATTGTGCATTCTTTAGTGATGAGACTTACTGAACTGTTATAGGATGAATAATGTGTGTCTGAGGGACTACAGATGGACCAGAGCGCTACAGTCTGGTACAGGCCATCTTTTCTATTTTGATCAATGCACCAGTACATGATCCCTATCTCAAGAAATAATCTATTAAATGAAAAATATGCTATCTTTAATTTGCTTAATTTATTATTTTTTTGTTCTTCTTCTTCTTTTTATTCTTCTTCTTCTTTTTCTTCTTCTTCTTTTTCTTCTTCTTCTTCTTCTTTTTCTTCTTCTTCTGAGGTTCTGAAAGCCCAAGTTAAGTTCTTAAGTATTTTTGTAGTCTGTTGGGTCCAAATAGCCAAAAGATTTTCATCTTGATGTGAGAAAACCAAAATCCAAAAATGAGAATTACCAAAATTTACCAGAAATAGCAATATGAAAAAAGAAAATTGGGAAACACATTTTTTAAAAATATTAGGACTGGATATTTAATAATTCTAAAATGTTTGCTTCCTGTCTTCTTCTGGACTAACTGTGAGCGTGACAAGACATGTCTCTGATGTAGCTTATGATGCACAGAATTTGTTTAGAGACTTTCTTTTATTACCATACCTAACAGTGACTATATGCATTGAGGCTCTTGAGTAGGTCATGCTGAGGTTTGAGGAAAGGGGGTGTAATCTATCTAGGCCAAGACGCCTCGCAATAGATGCAGAAGTGCACATTGACTAAATAGGTCAAAGACATTTTTTTTTATAAATGAACTAAATGAACCTTTAACCTGCACAACCATGTTTTAAAATCATTAATTTGGACGCAAAACCAAGCATTTAACCGCAAATTTTACTGCAATTGAATGCATTTTAAGAAAGTGGATGTGGTAAGGGTTTTTGGCATCAAGTATTAATATTGTGATTAGCGTGAGGTCAGCACACATAGATTTTACTTTCCTTTCATGCCCACAGAACAGGGTCAAACCTTCATATGCATCACAGGTTCCAGGAGTTGTTGCATTGCTTATGCTGTAACTGGGGGCTTTTGGCCAACCACAGGGGGCAAAATAGGTCAAGAACAGCTTTGACCTGCTTCTGTGGTAAATATTCTGTGCGTTTGGTTTTTGGAAGGGCTGTGTGTTTCCGTTGTGACAGTGTATTTAAGCTCCACCATCAGAGACCTTGTGAATGAATCCTATTTACTCTACTACTCACAAGACGTTGAAGAAAGATGGCCAACTTCACTCTGTTTGTGCTGGTGGTGCTTCTAACGTTAGGAGAATGCAGTGAGTATTTCTTTACAAATAGCCTATTGAGTAGTGTCATTTTTCTACACTGCACTAAAAAAAAGTATAAAAAACTTTTTTTAAGGATCAAATAAAATTTGCTGCACACAGTACGATGGAATTAAAATCCCAATAAAAGCTTTAAAGTACTATGTGGAGCAGGAGGTGACACAGTTCTGTGACATAAGGGCAATAATGTAAGAAAACTCAGTTTCACACAACTTAATTAACTGTAGTTGACTGACAGTTTTGTAAAAAAGATTGCTTTTTTATTGTGTTTTTACAGTTTCCAAACGGTGATAAACAAACCATTATGTGCCAATCCCCAGAGCAAATGGGTAAAAAGAGCAATGAATGTCGTTCCACAGTGAGATCCTTTAATATTTATCTTTTTGAAAATTTTCATGTCATCATCATCAGTTTCTGAAACTAATTCTGAATCTTTTTTTGTCTCAGTTTTGATGAATGGAAGAAATCAATTTGAAGATGAAGATACAAGATAAATCCAACTTCATTTTTTTAAATAATAAATTATATATTTTTGATTTGCCCTGTGTCTATTTTGTATGTTACACTGAATGCCTAATCTATTTATTATCCTACAATAAAAATTTGTTTTGGAAAATAAAAACTGGATTTAATGTGCAAACAGAAAAAAATGTTATAGAAAATTGTGAAATTATGCTTTTAAAGGTAAAACACAGACCATACAAAATCAATTACTACCGAACAACTTGTCTGTGGAGATTCTCAGTCATCCATGTCATAATCAAATTACAGATTACAATGAAGGCATCTGGAAACAGTGTAATATATTATATAATAAATTTCACACTGAGAAATTTTAGTCTTCTGACTTTTGATTGTATTTTTTTTATTCATTTTTACTGGTTTGTCCCGTTTGGGGAGAAAACACGGGGAGGACATGCAGACTCCTCACAGAAAAGAGAGATGGACGATGATGTTTGAGTCGGCCGGGGTTTGAACTCACCACCCTGCCGTGTGCACCCCTTTAATTGTACTGCTAATTGCAATTATTTGTTTATTATCATAGCTGGCTAAACTAAAATAAATGTTGAATATAGGCCAGCTGACAGACTTGCCAGGGTCCAGAACAAATGGTAACAGTGGGCCCAATAGTAAATTTATTTTGTAGCTCCCCAAAGGTTACATGCAACATAAAAGTATAAACATTTTAAACTCACTTGTGTTCTCACTTGTTTATTAACTGTAATACATCTGTCATGCTGTATGTTTTTTTTTTATTAGTTTAGCATATTTCTTTAGTTTTTTTCTTTCATGTTTGTCCTTAACAACTTTTGTGTTATTTCTGTAAATAACTTTGAGTTACTTTGGTACAAAATGTGCACTATCTTCTTCTTCATCTTCTTCTGATGAGAAGAGGGAAGGCAAATTTATTTTAATAGCACAATTCACACACATGGGTCATTCAAAGTGCATCACAGAAATTAAAGACAAATTTAAAATACATAGACAAGATTTAGAATAAGAAACATAAGAAACATTTAAAGACGAAGAGTGCAGATAAAAACACTTTCAGTTGTCTTTACTAAAAGTAAGCAGAGCCAAAGAGGAAGGTTTTTAACTTTGCCTTGAACATTGTTAAATCTGAGGCTTGTTTTACTTCATCTGGGAGGTTGTTCCAGGTTCCAGGTTTTTGCTGCATGAACCGTAAATGCTGCTTAACCAGGTTTAGCTCTAACTCTGAGCACAAGCAGAAGACCTGTCCCAGATGTTCTCAGAGTCCGAGGAGGTTCATAGGGTTCAAATCCCGGCCAACTCAAACATTTCTTGGCTGACTCTGGTGTTTCTGTGAGCAGTCTGCATGTCCTCCGCATAGGTTCTCTCCAGGTACTCCGGCTTCCTCCCACCGTCCAAAGACATGCATGTATAGGTTAAATGGCAACTCTAAAGTGTCCATAGTGAATGAATGAGAGTAAGAGGACCCCCTCAAAAAAGAGATGATTCATCTCAAGGGATTTATCCTCACGGGAACAAGCTAATGTCAGAAATATATTCTGGTGTGAACCATTAAGACACTTGTAAACCAGCAGTACTGTTTTAAAGTCTATTCTCTGAGCAACAGGAAGCCAGTGCAGAGATTTTAAAACTAAACTGATGTGGTTGTACTTCCTGGGTTTGGTTAGAATCCGAGCAGCAGCATTCTGAATAAACTGCAGACGTCTAAATTAACGTTTTACATTTAGTCATTTAGCAGACATTTTTATCCAAAGCAACTTACAAATGAGGAAAACAATGGAAGCAATTTTAACAACACAAAGTAACAAAAAGCATAAGTGCACAAAACACTAGTCAGTTAAAACCCGGCACAGTATACAATACAAAGCTAAGAAAATAAAGTGTTTTTTTTTTTTGTTTAAGAAAAAGAAGAGATACAGAATCCGCAGATCTTGCAGCAGCAGGTAGATCATTCCACCAATGTGGAACAGATCCAGAGAAAGTACATGAGAGTGATTTTTGAGAGACCAGTGAGCAGGCCGTTACAGTAATCTAACCTGCTGGAGATTAAAACATGAATAAGTCTCTAAGTCTAAGACATTATCAATTTGACTTTGGAAATTATTTTAAGGTGATAAAATGCTGTTGATGATGTAATTAACTTAATGTGACTCTGGAAATTCAAGTCTGAGTCCACGATGACCCCTAGATTCCTAACCTGATTTTTAGATTTTAGAGAAAGAGACTCGAGGTGACTGCTGACATTTTCTCTTTGTTTCTGTTTCCAAAGATGATTAGTTCATCATGTCTCTGTTCAGTTGGAGAAAATTATTTTGCATCCACCCATTAGTCTGATCAATTCAGTGACACAGTGAATGGATTGGTCCATTTTGTGAGTGAAAATGGACTATACATAAACCTCTGAAAGATACCAGCAAACCAGGCAATTATAGCCGTATTGCTCTTACTTCTAACATCTGTAACACACACACACACACACTCACACTTAAATATCAAATACAAAGAGGGACTAAACCAACTTAAGGGAGACACCATAAAGTAACTATACATCTTTACAGTGTAAACCTCATTAAACCCCCAACGAAAGACAGCTATAAAGTATGTACAAATACCCCCCAACAGAATAAATCAATAAGCAACTCATTACATGAAAAACAACAAATGCCAAATATATCCCAAAGCCAAACACCCCTCCAATTAACCAATGGTTTCTTCCACCCATTCAAAATGGAGGCAAAGGCCTTCAGCCTCCATTTAACCTCTGAACACAGGTAAGCAAGGCTGGTCGGTGCCCGTACAATTACGTCAATAAAACTATGTCATCATTATATGTGTGTGTTTTGTTAAAACAAATACCATATATACACATATTCCTTACTGCACTGTTGTAATGAAGATTGTCTACATTACATTTCCTCTCCCTTCTCCTTTGCCCAACATTACTCTTCAAACATACGAGAAAGTGAGTCAGCAACCACATTACTTTTGCCCGCCTAACAATACACCGTAAAGTCATAATGTTGCAATGACAGATACCACCTTGCAATGCGCATGTTTGAGTCTTTTATTTGCTCAAGTCATTTAAAAAAAACTCAAGTGAACAAAGAGTCTGTGTGAGGAATGTTTTTTGATGCTTATGACATGTTGTGGAGAGATGGTTTTCTGATTAAATTACATTTACATTTACATTTATTCATTTAGCTGACGCTTTTATCCAAAGCAACTTGCATTGTTCTACATCTACATCAAATGGTAAGTGGAGGAAAACTATTTAACTGGACTATGGACTTTTTAAGTGAAAGATCTATTCAGGTGTTATTAGGAACCAAGATATCCAATCGCCAAGTGGTTGAAAATGGTACCGGAGGGGAGTGTGTTTAGCCCTACCTTGTTTTCCATTATGATATAAGCTGTCTAAATAGCACCTAAAATCTAGAAGATGTCTGGAGGTTCTCAGTCACCCAGGGCATCTTGAAGAAAAAATGTTTGAGTAAAAGCATCTGGACTTCGTTTTCAAGGTTTGAAAACGAAGTTCAGATGCTTTTACTCAAACTTTTTTTCTTTAAAATCTAGAAGAGCCCACTAGTTAATGCAGTTTATGACCAATAGGTGGCAGTGTTTGACAGCACAGGAAGGATTCACCTCACGAATGAAAAATGTCCATCGGAAGGATCGGAAGTAATTCTTTAAGAGATTATGTGCAGCAGGATAATGTTGTGAATATTATTTTAGATTATCAAGTGATGCATTGTTCACTGTGGATTAAGTTGCAGTCAATATCACTGTAACTGAAGGTACAAAACTATCCTACGATTAAGAGGTGCTCTCTTTGCACAATGCTAACATAAGCTAACGCTTAGCGCTGTTATGATGGACGGCTCAGCCTAAAGCCGTGAGGTAAGAATGATATGAGACAATAGTATTTTGGGAGAATAATTCAGTTTGGACTTATTGGTTTATTTGGGTATGTATAAAGGCCTCTGATTTTAATGTTAATGATGTGTAAGCTGTGTCTTAATAATTGACAATTCATATTATCTTTACTTAAATATAACCATACTATTGAATTAATAGAAAGGTAAACAAATAAATATATCTTTTAACTCTGTTACACACAGATTTATGTGTTATAAGCTTGTGTTTGCAGGTGTCTCATAGGAATGACATGGAGATGATTGTCACAGACACTGAAGTTCATTCATAGACCCAGATGCTGTCCGGATTTTGCAGAAAAGGAGCAATGAAGAAAGGATTGAGGGCAGATTGTGAAGATGACAGTTTGTTTGTGGACTTGGACTTTGCCACTGATGACACTGCCTTGTTTTCTGACAGTTCCACTCCCATCAGTAGATTAAAAGGAAGCATTACCTGGCTACGGCCACAGGTGAGTTGCAGTTAAAGAAAAGTCACTGAAAAAAGTAATAATTTCACAATAATAAAACAAACAATGTTGCCAAGATCATGCTGTATTCCTGAAAATTACACCGCTCTTTTAGTGACATAAACGCTACGCTGATGTTTTTCTCCTCTTTATGCAAGAAGATAAAAATTCTGTGCATTATATTTGCAAAAAAATAATATTGTGCTATCAATTGTTCTTTTTCCCCACCTTCAGGAGATCTGCCAGTCACCAGTTTTTTTCCCTAAACAGATCAGCTTAGCTCATGCTAAGCAAGGTTTATTAGGAGACTGCTGGCTCCTTTGTGCTTGCACCATTTTGCTAGAAAACAAACATTTACTTAACAAGGTAAAATGGCTGGTGTTTCTCACCATTCTCTGCTGTTAGATTAGTAAAGTTTGTCTTGACTTCCTTTCTATTTTACAGGTGATTCCCCCTGACCAGCCTCTATGGGGTGACAGTGGGTACAGAGGTTTTTTTCGTTTTTGTTTTTGGCAGTACGGTCATTGGACAGATGTCATAATTGATGACTTTTTGCCATGTGTTAATTCCAAACTCTGCTTTTCACGGTGCCTTTCCTCTTCTGCCTTTTGGGTAGCACTGCTGGAAAAAGCCTTTGCCAAGTGAGTAGCTGCTTAATATTGTAAGCATAATTTAGAGATTTGATCCTTTCTGATAGCCTATTTGTCTTCAGGCTTCATGGTTCATATGAGAAACTTTGGGCAGGACAAGTATCTGAAGCTTTTGTTGACTTGACTGGCAGCCTTGCTGAGCGCTGGAGCCTCAGAAACTTTGGGTCAGAAGAAGAGCAGAAAAACCAACAGAACAGTGATCTGGTTAGAAAGAAAAAGCTGGACCTCAACATTTTAAACTCTGTGAAAGAAAACTGCATGCTTAGCTGCTCCACCAACAACACATCAGCAGGTTAGGTTAAATTCAAAATATACAAATATCTTATCATTTTTGCATTCTGCTAGCTTATTTAATCTTCACTGTTGAAGGAGCCAGTGAGCTGGGTCAGTATCATGCTCTAAATGTCATAGAATGGCTGGATGTAAATACACTGTCCGGGCACAAAGTACATCTTCTCAGGATTAGAAACCCCTGGGGAAGATGCTGTTGGGAAGGGTCCTGGATTGGGAGGTTGGTACTCATGTCTTTCCTTGCTAATGTCTTTAAATACGCAGTGCAACTTGAATACTAAAGAAACATAATATTCTGTCTCTGCTTGTATTTGCAGTGGTGCAGGGTGGAGCTCTCTTGATCCTCTCTGTGCTATGGATTTACAAGCCAGGATTTCCCAGGGGGAATTCTGGCTGGATGAGGAAGAATTTGTGTCTATATTTGATGATGTTACTGTAGGCTACCTGGCCAATGAGGAGGGACATCTAAAAAGCATCTACTCAGGTAATTGTTCATGCTTAATCAATTCTATTTTTAACAAAACCACCATTTAATGAACTTGTTTGGGCAGGAAAAGTGTTAGCACACAATCATCAGCTGGCAGGTCAGTGGATAAAAGGGTACTCTGCTGGTGGTAGTAGAAACAGCAGTGGCTACAGCACCAATCCAAAGTACTGCCTCAAAGTGACTGATAGAGGAGAGGTAATAGTATCACTGCTACAACATAAAGTAAGGAGCATGGACAAACATGTACACATGCCATTTGAAGAACACCAGCATTACCAGGCTATTGCTCTGCACATGTGGAAGGTTTGTATTATTACTGAAATGTGACATCTTTGTGAGTAGACTGTCTTTGCATAATAATTACTCTCTTGGAATCATCAGGTGGAGAGGAAGCATTTTAATCTGAGCCGAGTGTTAAATAAACCCCCTATTGCTTCTACTCACTGCCATGCCTATGAGAGAGAGGTGATCCTCCACAAGGAGCTAGAGTCTGGATACTACCTTCTCATCCCCAGCACTTACCAGCCAGAAGCTGAGGCCCGCTTCCTCATTAGGGTATTTTCATCTTCTTCAATATCCCTCAGGTAATTAAATAAAACAATGAGGTATATGTCAATGTTGAGAGATCACATCACATATGAATTTTAACATTTACACATATGACTTTTTATTTAGGTTTAACAGTACTAATAAATAAAATTACCTTGATTTCTCCACAGAGCCCTGAAGGTCCCAGTACTGTCACTGCCATTAACAGTAGATGGAGAGTGGGAGAGTACTTTCTTCCAGGGAACGTGGGTTAACGGAAGCACTGCAGGAGGAAGCAGGAATTTTCTTTCTTATTGGTGCAACCCTCGCTTCCTATTTAACATGTGTGATGATCCTCTGGAAAAACCCGGAGTGAACATTAAGGTTACTCTTCACCAAAGCCGCCCTGAAAATGATTTACATCCAATTGGTTTTCACATCTATAAGGTGAGTCAATAAGGTGACAATTCAGGTAACTAACTGTTTAATTTATTGCTCTGTAAACTTTGCTTATTAAAACTTGAAGTTGGAATTTTTTTCAGTGTTCCAAAGCTGTCGGCTCATTATACAGTGTATTTTATTATTTAAATATGGTTTCTAGGTCAAAGATGGGGTATCTGAGTTGATGTCTTTAAAAGATGTTGATCCTGTAGCTAGCTGTATACCTCACTGCTACAACCAGGTTGTCAGTCTGTCCTGCCGGTTTCCTCCTGGAATGTACACCATAGTGCCCTCAACGTATGAGCCTGACTGCCCAGGCAACTTCACCCTCTGCATAGCTCAAAGGATAAACAGGTTGGGCCTGATTCTTTGTTCTCCTTAATAACTTAATGAGTTTTTTTTTTTTAATAAGCATAATAGTGTTCATTATACTTCCTTATATTAACGCATTGTGTGTTTTAGGAAAGTGGTAAAAAGTCAAGAGACACTTGGAAGAGCCATCCAAGAGGTTTGTTAAATGTTATTGTAATAAAAATAAATGATAAATTTTTCAGTATGTTAAACATAACTTTTTTAAACACACAATATTTAACTCAAGGTGGTTGGTCTGCAAATAAGATTATAGCAATTTTTTTCTCAGCTTTGAGTTACAAGATGGCAGCACTGAATGATTATTCCTTCAATGTTTGTTGTGGCAGGTATCTTACACCTCTCTGATGCAGTGCTAGTCCACAGGGACTGTTGCTACCCCACTGATGTTGGGTTACCTCACTGTGCCTCTTGGCACATGAAGAAAGTGCCATTTCCTCCATCCATGTTTACCAGGGATGCAATATGTGCAAGTCTGTATACATGTACCATGAGTGTTTGAGAATGCAGGCAGACATAAGTGTGAATGTGTGTTGGTGGTTGTAGCAACCCCTTTTATCCCAAAATGTTGAGGCTCAAATTTGATGGGCAGCACTCATCAGAGTTTAGGACATCAGAGGCTATCGGTGGGCTGGGCTGCTAATGAAGTATGATGGGACTGGCTGGTGTAAACAAACAGCTGCCATTGAAGAAGGCCGCCGTTGCTCTTGCTCATTCACTCACTGGTCCGCTTACCAACCAAGAACAAAGGGCTCTCTCATGAAGGTCCTCAGAGGCACAGGGGGCAAGGCGAGGGGATGGTCTCAAACAGGAGACCCAACCACACCATAACGTACCATACCATGCCAGAGCTGTCCACCCATTTCTCCTCCTCACACTTGTCATGAAACTTACAATGTTAAAGCCTGTACATGCACAGACACTCTCAAAAATATACCAAAATCTTCTAATTTATAATACTAAACATTTGGCATAAGTTGGTTCTCATTATACATCAGGTGCCTTTTAGTACGTCAGTTTTGGTCCATGTCATTACTTTGACCTGAACAGTGTGACTTTTTGAAGTGGCCGCAAAACATATGACAAGTGGAGGGTTGGAAAAAGGGATGTGGCTCATCAGGGAAAAGTGGATTCTATTAAAATTCCGTTTTTGTTGTTTGTGGTAAGACTGTGTGCATGGTGTCTGCCTGCAGATACAGTTTGGACATTGTTTCAAAACATTTAAAAGCTCATAAAGTTGCTATGTATTATGTTAACTTTCTGTAAATAAAAAATAAACTGTTTATTTTTGTCTCATTATTTTTATAATATTAATTTCAATTGTGCTATACGTTATTTTTTAACTTGATAACGTTATTTTTTTTTATATTGCCTAGCAAAATCTCCGCACACGACACTCAACACCGACCATGCATGCGCGTCCACGCAATGCGCGCTGCCGTTCCTGTGGAATTCAGGAGGCTGTGGTTGGACTCCGAAATTATTTTACCTAGAAAATAATGAACAACAAATTTGACGCGTGAGTAATCTACTGTGTGTGATATCTTGTAGAAAGCGGGCGTCATGTTGCAAAGTTACTTGAGTCTCATGTTATTAAAAGCTATGTAGTTGCATGCTAAGAGGTGTGTCATCTTTATTTCATGTATCTGCATGTTGTGTTTAAGAGTAAAAATCAACATGGAAATGAGGTGATAACATTTAAGTAATGGTGAACAAGTTAATAGATGCATATCTAGCATTTTGATACGTTGTTGTTAGCTTTAGCCTAGCAGGAGGTGGCTAGGCCCTAAAGCCTCGTGCTTGTGTTATTAGGAGGCGGGGAAAGCGTGTCGCTTAGCAGCTGGAACAACACGGCCGCAGAGTTAGCAGCGTGCTGTGGGCTAAAGGCAGTTTACATGTTAATTTCATATGCGCATTTTTTTTTTTTAGATTACTGGTTGTATTCTAATGTATCATTGTTACTACACTTAAAATGCTATAACAACTGTTTTAGCAGAAAATAAAAGATAATTGAAGAGTTAAAATTTGAGAACTAGCTAGATTTTGTGCAAGCGAGCCACTAATTAATAAAGTAGGCTGCTTCTGGTTAACAAAATAACACTTTGTTTCCTTTTATCTTAAGTTTGAAAGATGATGACAGTGGAGACCAGGACCAAGGCCCACCGAAAGACAGTGAGAAGGAAAAAATTGACGATGAAGAAAAAGAACAGAATGGCTCAAGGAAAAGGGTAGGTTTTCCTCCAAGTACCCTCTATATTAGAAAGTGCTGAATGTAGCTAACTCTCATTTCTGTGTAATTGTAGATTGTGGTTCCAGGCGCAGGAGAGCACCCTCTCCAATACAACTACACTTTTTGGTACTCAAGACGCACCCCTGGAAGACCAGCCAGCACCCAGAGCTATGAGCAGAATATCAAACAGATTGGCAGCTTTGCCTCGGTTTGTTGACCATACATTACAAGAAGAACCTATTGAAGACTCTTACACTATTTTCTTCCCTTATTAATCTTAATTGTTTTGAATTTTTAAAGGTGGAGCAGTTTTGGAGGTTTTATAGTCACATGATCCGGCCAGGTGACCTGACAGGGCATAGTGACTTTCATCTTTTTAAAGAGGGAATAAAACCCATGTGGGAGGTAAATGCTGCTGCTGAAGAATTTTAACATGTACATTTACTCCAATGCCTATTACCAATATCCTATTATTCCTATCCTTATATTTAGGATGATGCCAACAAGATGGGAGGCAAATGGATAATACGTCTGAGAAAAGGCCTGGCATCTCGGTGTTGGGAGAACTTGATTCTAGCAATGCTGGGAGAGCAGTTTATGGTTGGAGAGGAAATATGTGGTGCTGTGGTTTCAGTACGCTTCCAGGTATTGCAAATTGTTGTATTAGTTTTCAAGGACTGATTCTTTGAACATAAATGCATTGTTGTAATTTCTGTATTTTTCTTTCCAGGAGGACATCATTTCTATCTGGAACAAAACCGCTAGCGATCAGGCGACCACTGCCCGCATCAGAGACACCCTTCGCAGAGTCCTGAACCTCCCTCCCAACACCATAATGGAGTACAAGACCCATACAGACAGCATTAAGTATGTATGTCTCTCCTGTTTATTATTTTTCTTTGCCATTATTTGTCACACATGAAATGCATTTTTACACTTGTACATCCACATTTGCCTTTTTGCAGAGCATGGGAAGACTTCCATGGTCTGGTGAATGCTAGTGGTAGCCGCTAGCCCCCCTGCTCAGAAACCTGCCTCAACAGTAAGACATTCTTGTGTCACAAAAATTACAATGATGTTTTTGGTTTACTTTCTTTTCCCCTAATGTTATTGTTTGCTTCTTGTGTTGTGTCAGGTAGTTGTGTGCATATGAGATGTTTTGGGGGATCACAAGCCCAGGGAAGGATACTTCTGCATGGACTGGCACTGTATAAAAGAAGACTAGGAAGATTGGACTGGAGGAAAGAGGACCTTCCTTTGTTGTGTCAAAACCAAAAACTTTTCAGCAGAAGACTGAAATTGACGAGAGAAATCAAATAGTTGATCAACTAATGAAGAAGCCTCCGTCTTCATTTTTGTTGCTTTTTAATGCAAGTTATACTATTCCCAAACTTGCCACCAGAGGGAGGCCATGTGACTGCTGTTTCTTGAGCTGGTCTTTAAGTGTTATCTAAGTGCACTTGACAAAATACACCAAAATCAATCTGTTAAAGTACTACATGCATTTTATTACATCACATTTTATGTTCAGACTGTGTTAATCTCTTTTACTGGGACTCAAAACAGGGTTGCAGCTACAAGTTATTTTATTACAATGAAATTAAATTACAACTCTTATTTGTTTCAAGAGTTATTGCAAACATTGTGTATGATCTACTGTATTTGTAAATACAGTCCATTCAAATACGTCGGAGTTAATTAAATCAGCTTTGTCAGTTTTTGACTAAAAAGTGGAATCTCAAAGGATGAGCACAGCATACTGTGGGCTGAAGGTTATTAGTATGAGGAAGATTTTAAAAATGGACTGCCAAGCAGCCTCAGTCAGTGTGCCTTGCCTCAAGCAGGTTTCTGTTTACAATTTTTGTCTTTCCCTTGCTTTATTGAATTAAAGGGATGGACTTGCCTAAAAAAATGTATAGGGGTTCTGAAATACTGATCCTTTTATTTTGTAGAAATTAAACTGCATGGGTCAAGGCTTGTTTAAATTTTATCAGCCATTTGAGGGCATTTTTTGGGATTACTATGGCAAATCTAAAGCTGCCAGCAAGAGCAGGTGTGTGTCAGACTTCAACAAACAATTGATTTACTGCAATAAATGTAAAATATGCAGCTGCTGCTAAAATAGTCATCACTTGTTTGAATTGGTTCTCTATTGATTATACAGTTGTCTTAAAAATACTCAATGTAATAAGGGATTTTGCTGCTGAACTTAAGCAATTTGTTCAGTTCCATTTTAGTTGTGTCTCCTTTTCAGCTCATTTCAAAGTACATGTAGCTCTGTAAGGACACAGATTTACAGTCACATTAACATAATTAAATTAAAAATATTAGAAATGCATGTTCTTACCAGTAGGAATGTAGCTGCTAACAGCAGGAGTTTAGTCTTCGACTCCATATTTTGAGGCACTGTAAATAGGCACATAGAAGTGATAGAGTGGATAAAGAGCTGTACTCAAAAAATATTTAACACTGTTGCCTACAAATATAATACATTTATTAGAATCTCACCATTTAATCCAAAATATTCATGGTCCATGTTGTGTTGGTTACTAATGCCTGGCCATTTCTTCCATATTGTGCCCATTTTCTCTCCAGTGTTTGAGACAATCTATAGTTTGGTAAAAACGTTAAACATTTTTTAATCTGCTGATTTAGATTTTTTTTTGATCAAAACGTTACCTGGAACTCTTGGTTAAATAAGCAGCGGCATGGACAGCAAGGGCCTTGGATCCGGATGGTAGCTGCTCCACTTGAGTCACACACTTCCAAAAGTGGGGTGAACATGCTCCACCTGTCAACAGCCAGCCAACACAAGCACAGCTTCAATACAACAACAGTAATTTGATACAATATCTTATGTAAGCCAGCAACAAGCAACCTGGCACACAATGGCAGCAACTTCACACACTGGCAGAGGTCAACATAGATGCTTGGTTGATCACATTTTCAGCTGTCATGATTCTGCAGCACCAAAATTATTGTTTGCTTGGTTTTAGAAGAGTTCAAATTGGGCCATGCTTTATTTGAGCCCAACTGAGACAATATTTATACCAAGTAGCCCTCTAATCTGAAACCTCTGCCAGGTCAATCTTAATTGGTAACAATCAATCAACTGTAAATCAAACAGACAAAGGGACCTCAGGCAGCCCTGGAATCAGATGAAGGCCAGTTGAAGAAGGAAGCATTTCAGTTTGACTACACAAGGCCGGAGCTGCCATTACCCCCATTAGCCCAACAATTCCCAAAAGCAAGGATGCCGCATTCCTTCTGCCGGTATGGCTCTGTACAGACAGCTGTTTAGTGCTTTCACCCGCCCAGGTTTAGACTGCACCCAGGCTGTGTGGAACACTAAAGGCTCTTGGTGCTATTTACAGACAAGCCTGGGCATCTACAGTGGCAATGGGTGGCCAGAAGCATGGAAAGAAAGACTCACATGACAAGATAGGCAGACTGGAAATGCAAAATAAACCCTGTCTATAATTTTAAACCAATATTATCTTAAGCACATATTAAGCACACATTTCCACCAGTCTGGTGTCATATCATGACTTACCTTTGGCATACAGTGCCAATGAGTTTTCTCTGAGGTGTATAGGCTCTCATCTTCATAAGGCAGCAGCCAAAGCAACATGCATCCACTCTAAATGGCCTTTCAAAGTAAAAGACTTGATGGTCCTCACAATCGATTCCCTGCAATGAACAGGCCCTGGCTGGACCACAAAACTGAAGACACAAGCATGAACTTTCTAAAAAAGAAGGAGAAAGAAAACCAATAAATGTATGAACACATTGTTGAGAGATCAAAGTGTCACACTGCACACAGGGTTAGTACCTTCCACAGCCACAAACAACTCCGACCTCTCACTATCTGCAGAGATGCTGTAAATCCTCCTAGGAACACAATGAGGACCTACAATGCAAACGTTTTACATAAAAAAATCTTTAAACAAATCCTACATTCTGCATCTTGTCTTACCTTGCAGTTCTGGTCTAGCAGTGATGTGAATCTGTTCAACTAAATCCAAAATAGACAAAAAGTCCATTCCCTGGGCACCTATGGACACCTTCTTCTCCAAAGGTCTCTTTAATTTTGATTCATTTTTCTTATCTGGAAGTTTATCATGAGATTCCCAGTGAGAAGATACATGTAGTTTGGGTCTAGGTGAGTGCACATGGCACTCACATGAAGCCCCACACCTGTTTTGGAAAGCCCTGAAGAGAATTTCAATGTGCTTTTCTCGCTCCAGACGCCCAAATGGAAGAGGCTGGTTGGTCACAGCCGACATAGTGACACTCAAGTATAGGTCAACATAAGAATTACGCTATGTGTAAAAAAAGAAAAAACTAAGTTTAATTAAATCCTGTTGTATTAACTGATGGAGAAGTCCAGACAAATGGCCCCTACGCTGAGGAAGAGCAGGTCCTTAGCTCCTTGTGTGTGAGAATTCTCTTAGTAAGGTTTGGTTTGTTGTGTCTGAGGATCCCACTCCCCTCTTGTCCCTGACTCTGTTTCCATCTCAACCAGCCGGATCTGCCTTTTGTTAGGCTTAGAAAGGCAGCATTCAGCCATGTATAATTGAAATCCTGCTTCCAGAGGTGGGGGCTAGGCAGCCCATGTATATCCTGGGAGGTGTAAGGTGTATCAAAAATGTTTATATTATATTAATGTGTATCAAAAAAAGATGAGAACAAAGCAATTTAAATAAACACTTGATTTCTTTATTACATATCAGGTTGTACATAAAATTAAAGTTACATTCAACACTATTACAAAGTATCATTTACATTATACAGTCATTTACAGCCATACTTATACTGTATAATGTGCATAACTTGCACCGTTTATTGAACTAGAGCTGTTTCTTTGTCAGCCGTTGGTGGTTAGACAGGGTCACCTTTGGTTCCTTCTGGTACAAAAAGTGTTCTCACCCAAAGACGTCAGCTCCTAGTCCATGTTCAGTAAGATTGTTCACTGGAGGGAGGTACAACTTGGGATCCCCAGGAAAAGGTGAGGAGGGTGGGTTATTGAAATGACCCATTAGAAAAATTCCAACTGTGCCGACCCAAAACACCAACGCCATTATGATAAAACAAACTCTGTCGATCACTCTGGCAACAAGGAACCATTCTTCATTCTCCTGAAAATTTTCAAAAAGGTTACATAATTGTAATCAAAATTAGATTTACGTATATTTTTGAATACATAGCATGAATTTTGTTATCTTAAGAAAAACAATATCCTTTATGACAACACTTGACAAACCTCCCTCAGAGGATTAGCTAGGGTAGGGGACAGAGGATAAGAGAGAGAAAAAGGCATAATAGAAAATACCACAGCACTTACATTTTGAAAGGTGTTATGCTGTTTTGCCGTTTCAGCTATGTGCTTGCAGGATGATACGCACTGCCTCAGCTCCACAGAAGCGTTTGCCAGGCTGGCACCTAGTTGCTCAGCTGTACCCCCTTGCAGCCCATTGTCTAAACAAAGTATTGTGAAATGTCCACTTGGTCATCTTGGACTCTGACAATAAATATATACAGTAACTGAAATACTCACGCAACTTCTCAAAGACTGTTTTCATAAAACCGTTTCTCTCTTTGAGTCTAGAAAACATCAGTTCAGACCGAGATGTTTTCAAGACATATTCCTCTGCTTTAGTGATGAGTGTCATGGAGCTGCGACGTCTGCAATGAGGCATGTACGCACTGTGTTTGTGTTTGTTGTCTATTTCTGAGCTTTTGCCATTTTCTGGTGTCCAAGGTTGCATTTGCATCCTCAGCAGTCGAGGCAGGATGTTGAGAAAAACCTTGCAGTAACAATTACAGAATTAAAAAATACAACAATTATGTGGACTTAACAAAATGTTTATCCAAAGAGATGCTTAAATGGAAAAGGTCACTTACAAAATGGCTCGCTTTGGCCACAGCCTCACCTTTCGGACTTTGTCTGTCATTGCATGAGTGTTTGGGGTTCTTAAGGAGACATTAAGGACTATCACACAGTTCATCACTACCATGGTTGTCACTGACATAACAAACATCAGATACCTGCAATTCAGGAGTGTGTTTAGAACAATGTTTAAATTAGCAAAAGAGACACAACGTGATAGAAATCTTACTTTCCAATAAGAGGCACTGCTTGTGATGTCTCAGGAACTTTCTTAGCAATCAGTAACACAAAAACAGTCTGGCCCAGAAGAGTTGCAATAGACATAAAGCACTTCTGACCTCCGGCTGCAAAGGTTTTGCACTTTATAGTCACTGGCAATTTGTTCACTAAAAAAATGTACAAATAAAAATTTGACCTCACCTTTGGCAGGTAAATAATAAACAAGGAGTCCGAGGCAGGAGAACAGCACACAAGGGGCAATTAGGTTGATGATATAGAAAAGGGGTTTTCTCTGAATGATCAGGAAGAAGACCACCTCCTGGTATTCCAAATCATCCTTAGTGTACTGAGGGTTGATCAACTTCTTCGCAGGCCTGTGTTTAATAACCCACTCCCCATTTTCTAAAAACAAAAACATTATAGAAATTGAGAACATGTGACCACATATGAGTTACAGCTTTTCCAATGTTTCCATTTTCCACACTCTTACCTGTAAAAGCCTCTGGGTCTATATCCACCCACTCTAGCGTGTAGTTGTCTTCCTCTTTGAGAACAATCTCAATCTCATTTGCACTGTACGTCTGGGAACTGAAGGAAAACGAGACAATCTTTACAAATGGAAGCCATTCATTTTAAAAACTGGTGGAAAGCCACTATGGCTACAACAGGCACCACCTTTGTTTCTGAAAACATGAATTTACTCTGCAGGTCTTTAAATATTTTTATCACACGTACCGAAACACCATGGTGCAGTTCTGCCAGTCAAATGGGAAGTAGTTTACTGTAATGGTGCAGGCGCTGCGGTAGATGGCAGGGGGCAGCCAGTACACACAGCCATCAGGAGACACAAGAGCGTTGCAGTAAAGTGCCACCTCGAATTGTCCATCCACACTGTACTCAAAGAATAGGACATGACAAATTTCCCCTACAGTGAAACCTCTCTTAATTTAAAACAGTTTGCCTTTTTTTTTTAGAAAAGAGAAGCAAAATATTGCATGGAAATGTTTCCATATTGATTTTTTTAATCTAACCTGTAATATTAGAACATTTTCATACTCACTTGTTCTCAAGAATGATGTCCGGTAGCCATATGCTTTGAGATGGCACTCGCAGTTCAGATGTTATGTTTCCATACAGAGCCGACCTAGGCGGCTGGTCCCACCTGAGCCTATAGTCACACCATTTCTGCAAACAAAACAAGCTCAAATTTGAATGTTGAAAATATAACCACACAGCACATAAGCATATTAGTTTACCATTTCTATCCACACACTGGTGGTCAAGGCCTCCTCTTTTTCATTCTGTGAAGATGATTTGGATTTGTTAGATCTGTTAAGTAATCTCTTGTTTAAAAAAAGTTATTTAAGTGAGTTACACACCAGAGAAATTAAGTTGGTCAGGGTCAATTTGATGTCCACTTTAGTAATGTCTCCACTCTTCTCCATGGGACGTACATTTTTGTTGTAGTCTTTCATCAAATCTTTAAAAAGCTCCCCTTCAAGGTTAATTGATAAGGCTGCGCAAAAGAAAAGTAAATATGTCTTTTTGGACGCATACAAATTATTCGTCATCTCCCTGCAACTCTAATGTGTTAGGGACTAGAGCAAAACATTTATCAAAGCGTGTTGCAAATGACGGTTTTCTTACCTGTGGCAGAAATCATTACCAGCCTGATGAAGACTGACAGAGAAAGTGGAAGTCCAGAATCCATTGGCGAGCACGGTCCGAGAAGAAGTTATGCTCTCTAGTCACATGAAGCTAGTTGATGCTGGCAGTCAGAGCATGTGTGTGTCACTATTAGCGTGTGTGTGTGTGTGTGTGTTTCTCAGCAGTGGGAATAGTGCTGACGGGATTCACTGAGCAATGGTTTTGAGGATGGGGGTTGATAATTGTTCTGCTTAAATGCAAGTGTTTATTTACAGCACAGCATTGCCAGCTGTCACAACAGCAACACACATACCCTCTTTTACGCACAAACGTTGCTCATGGCACACATTGAGGCTGCAATGTTAAGGTAGATCAGCCAACACACACTGCACTTTAATCCTGTTCACAGCAGCTGCCATTGTCATTTAAAACTTCAGGCGGAAAAGCTCACGAGTGCTTTGTCTGCACATTTAGCATAACTGTCATCTATAAAAAGTTATTTCACAGCTTTTTTTTTTGTCAATCTGAAAGTGGCTGAGGCTGATTGTGTTCCTGTCAGTGAAGGAACGTCAGACAATACTATTTAGAGATACTTGTGGAAACATGTGTTTGAACAGGAAGACAGGTGATAAGAGTTCATTTGCAGCTCCCCTTCTGTGATGACTGACCAGTCCCTTGCTGATAACTCATATTTTTGAAAATAGCACAACACACACCAACCAGACACTATAATTAACCACATTGTATCTGTTAAGACAATTCTGCGGTTAAATTGAAGTGGTAACTAGGCAGTTTCTTCCAATAAGATTACATCCAGTGATTTTTCTTTTTTTTTTTTTGGGGTCCTGTTACAGTTTCCCGTCTTTGAATGAGGAGACAGGAACAAGGTGGGCCGCCTGAGTCTCCACAGTAGAGCAGCTGCTGTGTTGACGGGAATGCTTATCCTGGCAGGGTCAGAGGAGTGAGGTCAAGCTGAGACCACTTTGGGACCAGTCAGCAATGGTCAACACTGTCTCTACAGGGCAACCTGACATCTCAGAAGAACTGTAGCCCTCCTCTGCTTCTAGATCAGCCGTGAAATACTGCAGGATTAACAGCTCACCACAGAAAGTAAAGGATGATGTTTGCAATAATAATTGTATTTATTTATATATTATTTATTACAAAAATACAAATGCATTCTCTATACAAATAAATATAATATGAATACAGATAGTAAGAATAATGTACAATCTGAATTCTTCACAAGAGGCTCAACCTTTGCAAATATGAATAACTTATTATTTTGTACAGGTTTATAAGTTAAACAAGGCTGAATCTCAAACCACATGAGTCTGAAAGTCAGTCAGGTGTTGGACACATACATTCATAGTTTTTCATGATCAAATTCTTGGGGGTTAATGTCTGAAACAAATGGCTTGACAGGACATGACAAGCTATAGAAATGAGTGTGCGTTTAGCACATGTCCCTCTGCTCAGGCATCTTCAAGCCATTCACAATGGTCTCTGGCTAGTTCCTCACTGATGATCCAAATAAAGTCTAAGCCTTGAGGCCCTCCAGTGCCACAGCGATTATCCTGGGCACACTTCGGTAGAAGGATTCATTCTCCAGGCCAACCAGACTGTAGAAGGTTAAAGGGCGCCCTCCCACCACTGCTCTCACCCGTGCCTCATAGAGTCCTCGATCATTCTTGGAGCTCAAATCAACCAGCACCTGAAACACCAAAAATTTATCAACACGGTGTAAAAACTTGCTTCTGCTGGGCAATGTATTGTAAACCTTAATTTACCTCTTGAAATGTCATGCGTAGGTTCCGATTTGGGATGTTTAAAACCCACTGGAAAGAGTCTCTCACGTTGCTCACCTTCTGTAACGACTCTCTCACTGCAGCACAAACTAAAAAATGCAAAATACTAAATAATTACATTTTACGGGGAACATATCAATTGTTTATGAAAGATTGTATAGTGAGTGTGAGGACATACTTTTGCCACTGCTTACAGATGTCTGCCTCTTGCGAAGAAGACTTCTGTATTTCCTATGAAGAGCAGTATTTTTAGGCTCAGTGGCAGACTCTGTATACGGAACAGGCTGGACTTCAGGTGTTGATGATGCTGCATATATTAATTCTGGATCATCTCTTTTATCAGCAAAAGCCATAACATCTGATGTGGCACTCCACATTACATCAGGAGACTTGTCTTTGCTAATGACTGTTTCACTTGGAGAGACATCTCTAGTCACCCCTGTGTCTTGTATTTGTACTTTCTGGATTTCATTAATCAAAGCTGTGACTATTGACCAAGGCTCTTCCTTGTGCAAAGAGGGATTGCTGTGCCCCTGAGTTCCACTGAAGGAGGTAGGAGAAATGTTAAGGGACTCTTCTTTTAGGTAAGATGGGTCCAAGTATAAGACAGGTGGAGGAGCTCTAGAATCCAAGTTGGAGCGCAAATTGTGGATAATTGATTCATATTCTCTTTTTAGTCGATGTACCAACAAGTCCTCTTTCTATAAGCATGTAAAAATAATATTAGGGAACAAAAAAAGTACTTGAGTCATTTATTATACAATGACATCCTGGTAAATAAAGTTTACCTGTAAAAAAAGGAGATCTTCTTGTCTCTGAATTGTGGAAGATGTATCACTCTGTTGTTTTTCCAGATCTTCAGCCAAGCTTTGCAGATATTTCTCCCAGTCATCCACTGAGGGGCCCAACTCTCTAAAAAAAGCAGGAAGAACTTGGGATGGTCCCTTGTCTTTTGGCTCCACAGCACCATCTAGCAGTTCTGAAAAAGTACACATTGTAAGTTTTGTCAGTAATTGATGCATTTATGCTATTGACAGGATATATACTGTAGTTACTTTTGTTCATGGTTACCTGCAATCAGCCCGAGTCCATGGCTCAAGTCCCTCCTCTCTCTAGTGTGAGCAAAAGCTGTGTTGTAGATGTGCTCAACAAGTTGAGGCAGAGTTTGAGTAAAGAAAGTCAAGTCAACTTTGTCCCGAATGTAGTCCTCTGCCCTCTGAAGCAAATCCAATAGAGTCTGGAGAAAAGAACGCAGCTCTGGGTGGAAAAAGGTAGATGATATTAATAGTCAGGTTCTAATTATCAAGCTTTACTCTTGAAAATGGATACTTACGACACTTCTTAAAGCGCGTCAGGCACTTGTCCTCCGCTAATCGGCTACAGGTGCTGGACAACTGTCCAGGAGGACATGACAAGGTGTAAAAGCGACACAGTGAGCTGAACTCTGTCCTTTGCTCTTCTTCAGTCATTTCTGTTGTCTTAAGGAGCTCTGGACATGTTGGCTCCCGGCTCCCAAATGACTCTTTAACAAGAGAATAATATTGGAAAAATTTACTACGAAGTTTTGATGTAATCACTTTTACTGTCTTGATGTTGTTTGAAACTCACTTTGTATCTCAGTTTGAATCCAATCAGAGAAAGCAGAGACCCGAGTGTAGACTCCAGGCTTTCCCTTCTCTCCACAGCCATCTCCCCAGGACGTAATGCCATGGAGCTGAAAACGACCAGAGATTCTGTCTTGGTAAATCAGCGGCCCTCCAGAGTCTCCCTACAGAAGACACAAAATAATTTTATTTTAAAGGTTTAGAGATTTTCTAATGCTGCTGCCATTAAGTTGAAGTTTGTTTTATATACAAAATTAAAATAAAAGCAAATTGTGAGTTGCTCACCTGACAAGAATCTATGCCTCCTGAGAGATACCCAGCACACAGCATAGTGTTTGTCACCAGTTCTTTGCCCAAGGCACTCTTGCAGGTGCTCTGAGGCAGTAGAGGGACTTTGGCCTCCATTACTACATCAGCAGATGGACCATCTGCACAAAGAGGCAAGAAATACATTTAATTAAGTACATAAGGCAATTATACTAGTTGAGATAAACAACAGTTTAGTAACTCTCTGTGCACAACTTACCTTCATAAAGAGAGCCCCAGCCTGCCACCAGACAGGGGCTGCCAGTAGGGGGCTCCATGCCAGAAGGAAGACATACAGGGGTGACACGTTCAGACAGGACCACTGGGGATGTGAGCTCTACCAGAGCTATGTCATTGTTAAATGTCTTTGGATTAAACTGCAACAAGACAAAAAAGTATTACAGGATGCCTGAAAAATAGTGTTTGAAAATCCCACAGGAGTAAGAAAATACCTTTGGGTGAGGAATGATTCGGTTGACTTTAAAGACCTGCTCATCAGGGTCAGTCTTGGTGATGTCAAACTCCCCAACTACAGCTGTCCAGTCGCTCTCACTGCGGCTCCTACAAAAACAAGCATGGTCAATATCCAGTGTGTATATGTGTGTATATATATGTATATATATCAACATCCAAACAGACACTAACCCAGCAAAACAGTGGGCAGCAGTAGCCACCCAGGAGCTGTCAACTAAGACTCCTCCACACATAAGGCCTCCATCAATTTGAAGATTGACCAGCCAGGGCCAGCTGCCTAAAGGGGCAGGAGAGCCACCCACAATCCTAGAGCGTGGCTGTGTAATGTTTGGCACCACAGAGAACCTCTGGCCACATACTGCTGTGGAAACAGACAGGGTCACAGTGCTATGCATGAATTCATCACGGTTTTGTGTTATAAAATAAAAATACAAAGTGGGGTATGAAATTCTCCCAATAGTGCAGTCTACACACTCACCCTGTGCATGTGTTTGTGTTACAGGCTCCAGGTTCTGCATTGTGTTCAGTAGACTGCACTGAAGAACACGAGCACTGCAGCTCTCTCCCATGATCCTGATACAGCTCTCTTTGTCTAGGTCAAGAGGCTGGCAGCGGCGCTTATAGTACTCACAAGCTTGACTCAGGGCCCAACTGCGATCAGCCTCATTTTGAAGTTTCTGGGCTTTGCTGATGACATCACAACTTGGCTCTATTAAGGCATTACCTGGGGTAGCTGTTAAAGCAGAAATCTGGGTCTTGATAAAATGAAATTATTTTAGTGCTCAGAAGCTCAAAATGTTTTCAAACTTACAACATGATCCTGATTGTCCACAGTCCTGAAACAGACAGGGAGCACAGCCCCTGCAGCCAGCCTCAGCCCGACCTTTCTCAGAAGATGCATGTTCAAGTGAAGACAATGCACTTGTCATGGCGGCTTCTAGAACCACAGTACCACGGTCAGACAGAGCTGCAAAACACGGAGGAAAGAAGAAGTCATTTTATTTCCATATGCCACTATGTAACCTGGGGTTGGTTGTGGAAAACTGTTGTTTTTGACGATCACTTTTACTCTCTTTTCTTATGCAGTTCTTTGAGCTCATTGGCAGCGTCTTTGTGAAGCTAGCTCATGGTGAGACTTCTAGAGGCAGACTTCAATAGTACCGCTAACCCTCCTGCCCCCCTCTGTGCCGCGCCACATCACAGGATAGGCCACTAACAACAACAATGCACACTGAAGACTTAATTAGAAGTCCAGGCCTGAGCGGGCAAAGGCTGGTGGGCAGGATGGGCCCTAGGGATACAGACTGGCAGCCCTGCAGCGGGTGGGATCCAGTGCCTTGTTCTAAACACTTGCAGCCTTGTAGCACTTGTTGCTTATATAGGCACATAAAAAGCAAAATTCCCCTTATCACTGTGCTCTAAAATTGAGGCAGTGGTACAAAATCCTTATACAGATTGTGACCATAATCTAACACAGATATTGCTACATTGTACTCATGTACATTGGAAATAAGTATTACCTTTGAGTGCACTCTGGGGCATCCTGTAGACCTCTCTACCTGTTGGAGCTCCCAGTAGGAAGTCTAGCCCCGTAAGCAGTAATGACAGCAGCAGCATGGTGTTATTAACATGAGCTTCTTATTCCTCTGTACAGACAGGCTGACAGACAGGCTGAGGCAGATCAATGAAGAGGATGTACAGGTGCAGATAAAGAAGCTGGTGTCCAAGTCCTTATTGTCTGTTGGCTTCCTCCTCCTGACTCTCTGGGCTCGCTCCCACACTGTGGTGCAGGGCATCTGTCTGTAAGTTTACTCAGAGAAACAATAGGGCCCTAGAGTGGTCCCTGGTATATATAGAGTCCCCCAGGGGAAGACCAGTATGGAGGAGGGAGAGGAGAGGAAAAAACACAGAAAAAGGGAGGAGGCAGAGATGCTACCATGGCCAATACACAAACAGATGAATTCATTAAGACTGTGACAGCAAATCGGGTACCACTTGCCAAGGCTGGACATTACAAAGAGGTTTGGCTCTATGAAAGGAGATGGGGGGAGGGAGATGCACAGATAGAAAAGGGGGGAAGAACAGGACACGGGGATTGGCTAGTTGCTGGATAAAGGAGTGTTTGAATTTATGAATGCTGAGTGGAAGAGGGGGAGACTTATGCACCTAAGAGTATACAGATATGACACTGAAGCAGAGGAATGTAGAGAGACATGACAACAAGTGCCAGGACCCAGGAGTCACAGCGTGAACAGAGAGTGCAGTACACAGAGAGAGGATGAGTGACGGGTACGTGGAAAGGGAGATAGAAGTGTCTGCCATTTTCCATGGGATTCAAAGAGGCCATTGTCCCCAGCGTCCCTCTGAGGTTTCCCACATCAAAGCTGATCCCGAGCATCACTTGGCTGCCGCCTCCATTGATCATTTACAGTCCTTTATCCCCGCCATTAAAATATTGTCAGTTCACATCACTTTTGTCTTTCTCTGCTGAACTCTACTTTTGTTGCATAAAGATACAGTAAAAGAGTGCTTAACAACAACATAGTGTCTGCATTTAGCTCACATAATAAATGAAAACATTTGAGTATTTTCAGTATTACTGTATGGAACTTCACCAAGAAAGGAAAGTGTGCTATTTAGACCCTCAGTTAAAGGTTTTACATCAGCCACTGTTAGAGACAGTCTGCTAATGTTTTACTGAGTAAACTCACATTAACTTTATATAAATATTATTAATATAGTTTACAAATGAAATGTAACCATTTTCAAGTGGAACGTGCAGCTACAACACTCTTATAACGTAAAGCTATAAACTTGGATGCACTTATAGATTAGTGGAGCAAACAGCATAAATAATTTCAGCAGTCCTCCATAAAACAATATGTTAAAGTCTGCAAGAGAGTGTTTCATGTTGAAGTTGAAGAGCTACTGATCTGATATCCAAACATAAAAAAGTAACAGCTTGACAAGACTTACATGCTTTTAAATGTGTAGATGTTTGCTTTTCCTTATTCTGTTTTTTGTTATTGTGTGTCTGTATTTTTTGTTCTGTGCCGTGTGTTCTAGCCCCCTCCTTGCACCCGTGCGGGACAGTGGGCCTGAGATCTGAGAGCAGGCACAGGCAGATCAGAGCAGGAACGGCATGGGACAAACAGGCGGCACTCTTTCATTTGTGCCCTCGCTCCATCTGCTGGTCTTTGATGTGCTTTGATTAATTTGCCTTCTGCTAACTCTTCCTTCATTTATCCACCGAGCATTGAACACGGTGCTCTTCTTTCTTCTACCGCCAAACTCCAGCTACAGTTTATGACTTGTTATATGTATGCCATGTACAGGGGCATTATTAAGGACATAAAACATTCTTCAATGCTGAAGCATTTCAAGTGTAACTTTCCTACAACTACATGGGAATCCAGTTATTGTATAGCTACAGGGTCCAATTGGGGGTAATGGACTAATGTCAGCAAGCTTTTAACATCTGTCAGTAACATAATGGCAGGCTAATGGCCTTCATTTATGATTATGAAAATTCAATAAAGGAAACATGTCAACATTAAGTGTTTGGTTAGATTAGGTTTGTTGTCTGTGTTCAATTTGATTGTATGTAATGACTTATATTAAAGTAAATCATGTATGGTTCACTGTTATTCATTCATTCATTTTGTAACGCTTGTTCCCGTTAAGGGGCCCGGATGACTGGAGCCTATCCCAGCAGCTTTGGGCCTGAGGCGGGGTACACCCTGGACAGTGGCCAGTTAGTCACAGGGCTAACATTTAGAGACAGACAGTGACAGACAACACGGGGAGTACATGCAGACTCCTCACAGAACGACCAGAGTCGGCCGAGAATGTTTGTACAAAGCTAACAGCAAAAACAGACAAAACGTTGCCTTCTTTTACTGACTTTTTTACAGAATTGTATCAATAAGTCAGGAGATGTTCTGCTATCTACAAATATATATTTCTTCTTTGTTACTGTATATAGCATATCAGTTTATCTTCAAACCTCTTTACAAGGTCCTACACTGATTCAACAATACAGCACAAAGTTACTACTTGGATGACTTTACTTCCAAAACCAGATTCTATAAATATCTACACTATACTCAGCACATATTCACACCACCCCATGAACTGAACAACAATTGTGATGAATAACACTCAGGTATTGTGTTCAGTTATGAAACCATTTCTTCCATTGTCTCAGATAGAAAACAATTGAAATCTAGGTCAGTGGGGTACGCAAGGGAATAGAGGGTCCCATAACTTTAGCACAGACAGACACTTGAACCCAGGACAATAGTCAAGCAGAGGAGCTCGTCTGCATAGGCCTGGAGTAGGTCATTGTGAGACGAGTTGTTAATTAGATCTATTAAGAACTCAGCCATCACATTAACTGTGATTAAATGTGCATCAATCAAATTATTATAATATAAACTTTTTTTTAAAGAATGTGACAAAAAATGCAGATGAATTCCTTAGCAAGTAATGTTTTATACCACAAAATTGTTTATGTTGCAAATTTTACATATTTTTAGAAGAGTGCACAGGCTACACTGTGTGTTTGTGTTCTAAGAAATGTCTAAGGCCTGTGTTATTCTATTATATTCTGTGATGTATTTGATCTGATTATGAAGATTATATGTGTTCTATTTTATAGTAGGTCAGCAGGAATAAAAAGTAGAATATATCTAATCTATACATTTTTTATAAATGTATTGTTATATTTAGCTGATTTATAAATCAGCCAATCACAATATAACCTACTGACACTTTAAGAAAGACTGACATCTTGTGTCAAAATAATGAAACTACACTTATTATACCTTCAACATTTAGCCATTAGCAGAATTATATTTGAACTAAAAGAATGGACTTTACTCAATAAAAGCAACTCAAACCATCAAATAATTTAAACTAGCGCTAGGCTAATCATGCACTTATTTCAACACATGCCGCACTGTAAGATTTATTCTTCAAAGTAGTAGTGCTCCTGGCTAAAAGTCATGCCAACTAGGTTAGGATTAGAAATAATTAAGTATTTTTAAGTATTTTTATTAGGTATCATTGCAAACTTACCATGTTAGGCTGCAGTTACTCAATCAAGATTATTTGGCATGTGGCTTATTTATATCGCCTGAGTTAAGCCACATGCCCAACATTCTTGATCTATCACTTGCTTGTGATAGATAAGCCACAGTAATGGTCCCGTAAAAGCATGAGTCCTGACCACAGGCTCCTGACTCCTGTGTGATCAGCTGAGGGGCTCCCTGGTGCTGCACTCCTTCTACTCAAAAGACCCCCTGGGACAGCATGGGACAGGTGGGATACTTGAATTTATTTTACCATATGGGTGGTTTGTGTGTTAGTGTCATGATATGGTATAAATAAAAAATAAAACTATTTTGCTACTGCAACAGCTGTGGTTAGATCCTTCTAGAATTAAATACATCACACATTGAGTCGTAGTTTATTGTTACATAAAACTTTGTTCATGTGGCACTGGACTCACTGAAATGTTGAATCCTTAGTATACCTACCTTCTTGTAATGCTTGTGTGTGACCTGTTCGGAGAGGCAACTCACCCCTCCTTTCCTCTGGCCCCACCATTAGCCATGAATTATGGTGCTGCTACCATCACAGCCAATTGTCTGGATGAAAAGCAGGCTTGCCTCACTTACCGTTGTGTTATTGGCTTGTCTCTGAGCAGCAGGTTCAGAATCACAGTTAGGGATCAGCCCTGTGTTAGAGTCAGTGCAGTGGATAAAGAGCAATCAACAGAATAGTAGGCTAGAACAGCGCCGCATAAAGTGTGGGTACAGATTTAAGATATCCACAGTGATTGCCGCACAGATCATGGATATTGTTATAGATGGGCACTTTTAACGGTGAGCAGGAGGACACAGTAATTGTGCATATAGTGGAGTAGATAAATGCAGAGTCATTAGTCTACATTATATGTCTCTAGTATAAAATGAAGATGGTTTCCTTATAGGGCAACTGCAGGACTTGTGGAAACAGAGAGAGGGCGAGAGAGACACACTTAGACAGAAAGGAGGCTCTGTATCTACTGTTGCTGTTTCACCGGGAGACCCACAAGCAGATGTGATGCAGAGGCTGGACACAGAAGCAGACTGTTAAACACCGTGCTAAACTATAAAGTAAGTGTTCTTGGACCATTCTTTTGTTTGTTGTAAGGGGATTGTGATGGGACAGTGATGCATACATAGTTAAGTTACTGTCTTCACACATACTAGAACTATTATATTAATTGTAAAAAGACCAAATGCTTAACTTTTAATCAAAACAACTTTGCTTTTCAAAATATAATTAGTATAATGTTAGCACTTTTATTTATTTTTTAAACTGTAGTTTGATGTAAGGATCAGTTCAATGTCATTATACCAACGTTATGTTTGTACTCCTAATGTGTCCAGAGACAACACTTTAATCACAGTAAAATTTGATTACAAAGGTTTCTTTCCCTCTAGTTTTTCCACTGGAGGAGGAGCCAGCAGAAGGACACTGTTTTAACAAACCTGCTATTTATTTGCCTGTTATGGTCTGAGAGCCCAGTAGCCAGATGGAGACTGTTGATTTTGTTAGAAAGGTGGATGTGAAAAGTCCATTACCCAGGTCATGGCAAACATACCCAAACTCACTGCACACTCACACATGTGTGCATACACAAACATGTATCTGTATAAGAAGGTTGTGTTTTGTGTTACATTAAGCTGTTTATAATTACTAAACAAACTGGTAGTATTATAATTACTGTAAAAAGGGCTTTTGTGGTTGATAAACTACACTTTCGTGCAGTTAGACAGGTAGTCAGATATTGGTAAGTAGTTGTAAGCCAGCACTGATGAGTATTGATGGCATACACCTTGCATAATGCATAGTAATAATGAGTACCGAACTACTGAGTTAATGATTGACTGACCTCTCTCATTTAAACTATCACTAATGGTTGCTAAGAGCCGGAGGAGAGGCGATAGCTGGACTACATGGCTGACATGTACAAATAAAGAGATAACTTACTAATGATATACATTTAGAATTCTAAAATGACGTTGAAAATTATGTTTAAAAATGTTAATTTTGAGATCTCAGGTGTTGTTATAAACACTTTGCTTATTTAACAGATTACTGTGAATTTGACTGAATGGAAAATGAAGACATTTCAATGCAAACTCACATACTGTGATTCAGATCAGTTCACAGGTTTGTACAATCTAATGTGGCGAAGAGGCTAACTGCTGAGAAAATGGTGGGACTGAGAAACCGCTCCACATGGGAACCTTTGCTGCTTAAGGCCTCTTCAATAAAGTCCTGTGCCAACGGCTGCTCCCTAGGTATCACCGCTCATCTTACCTATGCCAATGCTGACGTAGAGTCAGTGGAAGGTGAGATACATGATATTTTGGTGACCAATCTTCCTTTATTACAGTTAAATTAGATAGATGGGTTCGTTGATGAAATACAAGCACAGTGGAAGAATTTGAGAACTTACATATTCTTTCTTCCCTAGGTGTTTTTGTTTACCCTCTTGGGGAAAAGGAGGTTGTGGTTGGCTTTGAGGCTGTCATTGCTGGCCGCCTGGTGGGAGTTAAGATCGAGAGCCAGGGGAAACTGAAGGATTGCTGTTTAGACTGCTGCCCAGAATCTGGTCTGGAAAGACACGCTGTCAACGGCAGGGAATGGGGATGTTGTGGCAGGGCTAACTTAGATGTGCAGTGCACCAATGGTGAGCATTTTTTTCATGTAGGTGGTAATGATTGGGATGAAAACAGTAAAAATCGACATTAACAACACCTTTTAACACAACAAAATTATGAAAATCCATCCATCTTCTTACGCTTATCTGGGGCCGGGTCGTGGGGGCAGCAGTCTAAGCAGAGACGCCCAGACATCCCAGGAACACTTTGGCGTTCCCAGGCCAGCCAAGAGACATTGTCCCTCCAGCATATTCTAGGTCTTCAACGGGTTCTCTTCTCGGTGTGACATGCCTGTAACACCTCCCTCGAGAGGCATCCAGGAGGCATCTGGAACAGATCCTCGAGCCATTACAACTGGCTCCTCTCGATGTGGAGGAGCAGTGGCTCTAATCTGAGCTCCTCCTGAGTGACCGAGCTCCTCACCTTATCTCTTAATAGAGTGCCCAGCCACCTAGCGGAGGAAGCTTATTTCGGCCGCCTGTAGGCGGGATCTTGTCCTTTCGGTCATGACCCAAAGCTCATGACCATAGGTGAGAGCAGAAACATAGATCCACCTGTAAATTGAGAGCTTTGCCTCACAGCTCAGCTCCTTCTCACCCACAACAGACCGGTACATCGACTGCATTAATGCATAAGCTGCGCCGATCTGCCTGTGGACCTCCCATTCCCTTCTTCCCTCACTCGTGAACAAGACGCCGAGATACATAAACACCTCCACTTGAGGCAGGATCTCTCCACCAACCTGAAGAGGACAGGCCTTTCCGGCTGAGAACCAGGGTTGGGTCCCGATGCGCCATGTCTGGCATATAACCCCTGGCAACATAGCCCCTAGCAACATAGCTCCTATGATCATTTGGGTATTTAACCCCTCCACCACAATAAGGTGGCAGTTCTTGAAGGGAAATTGAAATTCTATAGCCTAAAATTTATTTTGATGGTTCAATGACATAAAACAAGGAGACCAGTCCCTTTTTAAAGTTACTGTGTGCCTAGCTCACTGGGTACCATACTATATGAATTTACCATCTCACAAGAACATGTATCTCACCAAAACCCATTAGATCAACCAAACTTTGTTTTAGATATGGAGCCACAACAGTCCCTTCTCCTCAAAGATTGACTGGACTCTAATGAATACAAACAGTACAGTAAGTCTCAGGTCCTATCCTATTTTAGCTTTACTGCAAAGGGCAGATGAAGTAGATAGACTTGGCTGCTTGCCTAATGGTGAAACACGTTTGCTTGTTCCAATGTAAATCAGCTTGAAAGCATGAGTAACATTGACTTGTCTTTAAATGTTATATATGTCAGTATGTAATAGTTCACGTTTACCATTTCCCCATTTGTTTAGTGTAATCACAATCACAGGATCACATTTTTTGTTGTGATTAAGTGTCAGTTACAGTTACATTTTGTTTTTAGGGCATGTTATCCTGGATGAGGACTTAGAAAGAACCACTTTCATTATGGGCACAGGAGTGATTGGCCCCATGGACATAGTGTCTATTATTATAAGCACCACACTAGAACTTCCGACATTAGAAAATGGTGCAATACGCATTGCCTATCCCACATTACTCACCCCAATTGTCACGGGACATATGACTGCGAGCAAGAGTGAAAATGGAGGAAAATCAGAGGAAACAGGGTACTATACATATTTTTCTGTTAACAAACATTGCAATGTATAATATTTCATTTTCTGTACATGTCGTTTCATTGAATTACCCTTGAACCCAGGGCAACAAGTTGTTTTGGTGCCACTTCAGGAAAACAAGACAGAGTTTTGCATTCTGAACAACAGTGTGCACATGGCATCTTCACCTGTCCAGCAGCTAACCTGGCACCTTATGAACTCAACTTCCAACTGCTGGTCAGAGGGGCCTGCTTGCTAGCAGGTGCTAATACAGTTCTGAGTTCACTGATGTAAAAGACAATTGTTACTGAATACTTACTACATTATGGTCTTTTAGGACTGGAGAGTCCCACTCATGCCCTGAGAGCAGATGCTGACCCCAGTGCCCAAAGTGCCTCTGCTACTTACATTACTTTGGCACAGGAGCATCCATACGACCGAAACATAGAGATCATTCTGCATCTCAGTGGTGAGTCCTCTCTTTTATTTTTTTTTTATTATTGTGTAATGTGTTTCTTGTAACATGTTTAAGATTTTATTTCTGCACTATTTTCATAGAACCACACAACCCATTAGTAATTTTAGAAAGAGGAAGGCTTTCCTTCAGCCAGTATGAACAGCACATCTGTTCTCGCCGTGATTTTATCCGCTGTACACGGAAAGACTCAGAATCTGAGAGGAAGGTTGGTGTTGTCTTCCTTTCACAATATGAGATAATATGGGGCAGCAGTAGTTCAGTGGGTAGAGCAGTCGTCCTTCAAACGGAAGGTAGGCAGTTCAATTCTCACTCTCCCCACTGTTCATACTGTCGTTGTGTCCTTGGGCAAGACACTTAACCCACCTTGCCTCCAGTGGCTGTAACACTGGTAATTACTGTAGAACAATGTAAGTCGCTTTGGATAAAAGTGTTTGCTAAAAAAAAATAAAAATAAATTAATATGAAGGTTGGATTTAAATGGATTTACTCATGTTTCTCTTGGTCAACAGCTTGAATTTATTAGAAAGCGTTATCACAAGGACATTATGAGCAACCCAGTGTTGATGCTTAATTTCTGTCCCGATTTATTGTGTGAGCCTCTTGAGCTGCACAAATCCACAAGAGAAGTGGTGTTCCTTGTAGATCGTAGTGGCAGCATGAGTGGCACCAACATCCAGCGGGTAAAAGTAAGTCCTAATAATAGAAAAGCATGCACTTAAAACAATTAAAAACAAATGTTTAAACCTGGGGGTACTTTGGCATGGTAGAGCCCCTACCACATAACCTTTTTTTCTATTCCTTGTTTTTTTTTCTTTGCTACTGTAGAGTTAGAGTATACTGTGCTGCTACTGTATATACTAACGTTTTTTTTTTTTTACTTTTTTATTTCACAGGAAGCTATGGTGATAGCCTTAAAGAGTCTCCCGTGTGGCACTATGCTCAACATTGTGGGTTTTGGCACCACAGTCAAACCCCTGTTCACCTCAAGCAAACTCTGCACTGATGTGGGTATTTACACATGTAATTATAAATAGAAAATAATGAAAACTATTTTCAGTCATAGCACTGACACATCATCTGGTTTACAGTTTACACAAGACTGAATGTCTTTTTACTGTTCCACACTAATCATGCAATAGGTAATTCTTTTGCGTTGCCTTAGTAGCAGAGTATCAGGTTTTGACCAGACCAGAGGCTGCAAGGACAAAGAGTCTTTGCACTCACTCCTGACCATATGGTGACCTTTTATACACTTTAACTACAGCTGGAGTTCTCTCTCTCTTTGCCAGGCATGTTTGTCCACAGTTTGATTTAAAGTGGTTTTAAAGCAGGTGCTAAGGTGTGCATGTTTGCTCTCTTTATTAGAGAAGGGGTAATTCAATTTGCACTTTCCCTGACATAGTAATTGGGGCATCTGATATAATTTGTACTGGTTACACTGATGATGTTTATACATGTGGTGTAATTAGTCAGTTGTTGTTAAATGCATTGCTGTAATCCTGTTTCCTCACTTTCTTTATGTATTTGCTCACATTCACTACAGGTTACTCTAATGCAAGCAAATGAGTATGTGCAGAGGCTGAAAGCAGACATGAGGGGCACCAACCTACTGGGAGTATTGTCATGGTTGTATCAACAGCAAATGCAGCGGTCTTGTCCTCGCCAGATCTTTATCATTACAGATGGGACAATCAGTAATGTGCCCAAAGTACTGGAGCTGATCCGCAGAAACACATGCTCTGGCAGGTAGGGCGCTCCAAACCTGTTTACATAACCGATCTAGGGTCACTGTGTGGAAAGCATATGGTTGGAAGTACGAGGAAAAATAGAAAAAGAATACACTTCATTAATAGATTCATCATATGGCTGCCATGTAAGAGGACACTTAGTTAATTTAGTTGGCCAGAAAACAAAGAAGAATGAAGTGTGAGTAAAGGCACAATGAGGTCAAACATAGGACAGAAATGTTGTGGGGTGGGGGAAAGAGAAGATGACAGAGAAGGATAGAAATTGCCAGCAATCTTAAAGCACTGTGAAGAAATAAATAAAAAAGTAAACCACAATAATTTATAACTCCGCCCAGCAATCCCGCTAAGTGCTCTCCACTGCAGTAAGAGACACGCTCTCTGGTTTTCCCCAAGCCTTTCAGCAATCCACAATAACTCCATTTATACCTTATTAGTATTCTCCTGCTGGATGTATGACCTCCAACACTATATTTTCGCTGCATGCATTTTAATTGTATACATGAACTTGATGTGAAAGATATAAAATATAAAGATATATTGTTGATATATTTGTAAAGCTTAAACACAAGACATTTCTTATATTTATTGGTAACATTTACTGACAAAATCCACTGTTTCAGAGACCACTCTCAACCTCAGGCTTTTCTCTTCTGCACCCTGCTCTTTTCAAACTCCCAATTAGCCAAATGCCTTGCTCTCACGGTGTCCAAATAACAAGTCTGTCTGTTTGATGAGTCCCAATTTTCTATTTCAAGAGACACATGAAAGTGTAAATGTGCCATTTACTAAACAGATGCTTACTGGAACTTGAAAATTACTATATAATATATTGTCTCAGATTGGAGAAGAAAGAATATTGTAAGAAAAATGTATTGTGTTGTAAATGTTTTACAGCATTTATATATATATAAAAAAAAAAAGTTTATATAATTTCTGCAGGTGTTTTGGTTTGGGCCTTGGTCCCAAAGCTTGCAGACGACTCCTGCAGGGCGTGGCCAAATTGACAGGAGGCGTTACAGAGTATTTGGATGATGAGGAGCGCCTTCAGCCTAAGGTTAGCAGCATGACTACACTGCCATCTATAGGAGAAAATATAAAGTGCTTTACAATTTTAAACCTTTCACATATTCTAATTATTTTTTTTTTTGCATTTCTTTCTAGTTAATTAAGTTATTGAAAAAGGCTTTTGAACCTGTGCTGACTGATGTACGCATTGACTGGTATCTGCCTGAAAACATGGAGGCTCTTCTCTCACCCTATGAAATTCCTTCTCTCTACCCTGGAAACTGTCTCATTGGATATTGCACTCTATACGACACAACAAACTTTAAAGCAAGAAAGATAGAGGTACATAACCTTTGATAAATACTATTATAAATAAAAAACGTTTGTTTACATAATTGATTGTCACAGTTCTTCTTTTTACAGTCTCAAGAGCAAGGCTATAAAGCTGGACATTCTAGTTCGACAGATTTGGTCTTTGGTCAATCAAACGATGAGCATTCACCACCTCGTGCCTCAGAACTAATGTCAATGGTGACATTTGCAGAAGGCACAGATGTTGAGGAAGCACTGAGGGAGATCTCTAGAGAGATCTCATCTGAGTTCTCATGTGCTAGGGACACTGATCTTTGCACCAGTCCAGGTTGGTCCAGTATGTGAACCTTTATATAGTATAAAGGAAACAGCTGTATTCTTATGTTTCATTTTTACCTCAGGTGTGCACCTAGACTGGTCCAGCGATGTAAGAAGGAGGATCCAGGAGAGTTCCTATATTCAGGAGCAGTATGTCCTCACTCGGTGCTCTCTAAGTAGTGAACAGTGTCTGCAAACACAATCTCACTCACACATGAATACTTCATCCAACTTGGACTTTGCCAGCAATGAATTTTTGCCTGACTCTCACTCGGGCACTGTACTGGACACCATGTCTTTGCCTCAAGGCCTTGAGAAGATGCCCTCTCCAGAAAATACATACTGTCTGTCTCGCTGGGCAGACTCACCATGGCATCAAAACCTTTCATCAAAATCTTATGAAAATGGGTCAAAAAAGGTAAGATTAATTATAATAGATTGGCCTGTGTGAGGTAATTTATTTAATATAAAGCAGTTATATTTTCCTGTAAATACCAGGGACATGTGGAAGTGAATGAGGAGTCTCGAAGGAGACATAAAGCCCTTGCTCGTTCAACCATGGCAGCTCGGAGCTTCTCATCTCCACAGGGAGAGATGGAAATGCATCGTCTGAGAAGAGCTCTCGAGAGAGTTTCCTTTGACCAGACTATAGGAGGGAGGCTTGACGAAAGTGATGGAGAAACAAAACCCCCATCAGGAGGCACCCTGTCCCACAGAAGCCTGACAGACTCCAGTAAGCAGTAACAATAAAAATGTGTCAAAACCAATTTTAGATCATTTCTATTGTGTTTCTTTGTCAGATGGACTTCTGTTCCCAGCATCTCCTCTGGACTGGGACAGCTTTGCAGATCCAGAAAGTCTTTTCAGTGCTGTCCCACTAGAGGAGCCTCCTCCAGGGCAGTGCCGCTCTATTATCCACGGCCTGTTCAGTGGCAGGCCTGTGTCCTGGGAGGTCACTGTGGACCTGGGGCACCTTTGGACCTCAGAGGCCCAGGAGACAACAGGGGATGAGGGAGTTGAACGAGGATTCAATGAAGGAAAAGGCGAACTGTGGGAAGAGATTGTTCATCAACTGACTGCTCGTTCAGTCATCAGAGATTTTGAAAAAATGTCCGAAAAGGAGTGTGACACTGAACATGGTGAGGCTTTTCTAACGTTTTTTTAACGTTAATAAATAACACAGTTAAATGTAGATTAATGCATATGATGCTTTTTGAATGTGTTTAATGCTCAGGTTCACCAAAACGCTATCGTATGAAGGCTATTCAGACCAGTAAACACTGCAACATCATCTGCATGTACACAACCTTTGCAATTACTGACAGCAGCCAAAGCAGAGGAATGGCAGAAAGCTTGGACGTCCAAAACACAGGTGTGCAGTTACTTTGCTATAGTTACACTTTTATCCAAAGCCACTTACATGAAGCTTCCATTCACCAGTTCCATTACAGCTGAAACACCACTGGTGGCAAAGTGGGTTAAGTGTCTTGCCCAAGGACACAACAACAGGATGAAAAAAAAAAATTAATAAAAAAATAACTGTGGGGAGAGTGGGATTCGAACTACCAACCTTCCTGTTGTAGAACGGCTGCTCTACCACTAGCAGACTGAAAAAAGGACTTTAAAAGCTTATATTATTTCAACCTCCTCTTTCTCCTTGTCCCAACGGTATAGGAATGCATTTGGGAAACAGGCAGAGCTCCCTGTGTGGTAGTCGCAGACCGAAGACATATTCTGTAGGTTTAGGCAGACGGCGCACCAGCGGAGACAGTGAAGAGATGGAGGATCCCTGGAATTCTACAGGTAGACATAACGGAAAATCTTATTGGCCATTTCTGTTTTCAAGACAGTAGGTCATCAACAATCTTTGTATCTCTCAGACAAAGATGAAACCCCTGCCTCACCTTGTAGCCTTACATCCTGGGACTCTAGTAAGTACCACATGCTCAGTTTAAATAAAAGTGTCTAAATTTTAGAGGCCTCGATTGAAAAGTCACTTCAGAACTTGAGGTAAGTCTTGATAATTCAGGAATTACTGTAAGTCATAGCCTGTCTGAACACTACTGTGAAAGGTGACATTTCTGGTCAACTGATACAGTTGTTTTTTTATAGAAGTTTTTACAGAACTGTTAAAACTTCTGTAATAATTGGTGATTAGACACTCGATTTACACCACACCAATCATTCAATACTGCATGTCTTTCCCAAATTGTCTCAGGTTTAAGCAGTCCCTATTCTGTGGCAAACCCAACAGTACCAGTCAGCTCCTTCTCTCGTTCACAGAGATCCATAGAAAGCAAGTCAGTAGAAAGCTTCTTTGGCACCAAGTAAGAATTCTTTATTGTTATATATACATATGTATTTTATGCAAATACATAATGTTTTTATTTGTTTTAGATTTCCACTTGGCAGACTTCGCTCATCCATTTCATCAGGTAAACAGGTTCCTCTCAAGTCCCATTGTCTGTCAGCTGAGACTGAGAAACAACCTCAGACTGAAACTCCAGACTACCTGCCCTTGGTGAGATTTAAAAAAAATCTCTCAGCATGAACGCACATGAAAACAGTAGATTTAGATGTTGTATTCTCAGGTGCGTCTGCAGCTGGCATCAGGAGCTTTTCTCCTCACAGAAATCTACTCAGACTGTGTACAGATCCCCCTGGACCGCCTGAAAAGGGCATCCCCCTACAGCCTCCACCGACGCAGCTTGAGCCCACCATACCGCTGCACATCTCCCAGTGCTCCATCTTTATCTACTGTTGCCAAAACTCCAGTTGCCCCTGCACACCATGTTACGTTCTCTTCTTCTTCTTCTTCACTCACTAAACCAGTTGCTCCTCCTTTCCATCATACTCCAGATGACACACCCCTAATGCTGGAACCAAGGCTTCGGCGAAGACACCTATCTGTTAGAGACTTCATTACCTCACCCTCAGAACTCCCTAGCTCTGAGGAAGGGTCTTTGGAGCTGTCTGTGGGACACTCACAGAGCCATGGCCAGGCAGATAGTGGCCGTGGCTCAGAGACAGACATATTTGAAGGCACCTTTGTAGATTCAGCTCAGGGGATCAGCCAGTTGGCTCATGAGGATATAGAGAGCTCAACCTGGGCCACAGCAGTGGCTTTAGCCTGGCTTGAGCACCGCTCTGCTGGATACTTTATGGAATGGGAGTTAGTGGCAGCAAAAGCTGATTTTTGGCTGCGCAGTCAGGAGCTGCCTGAAGGATTGGACCTGGCTGGACTGAAGGGAGCAGCTAGACAGCTGTTTCTTCTGCTGCGCCACTGGGACGAGAATATCAAACTAAATATGTTGTGTTATAATCCTAATAATATGTGAGAGGATCTCTAAGGAAACTGAGCCTGATCTATACATTGCTTAACAAGTTTTTATAATTTCCTATAACCTTATCTCAGTGCCAAATTAGTGTGAAATAGCTTTAAATAAGACCAAGTTGCCTTTTATAATCAACATGCAAATTTGCATTCACAACTACTGTGACAATTTTACAATTGGGTTGACAAATATGCATTACTGTAAAATTGAAAACTAAATAAATTTATTAAGAATATAAAACAAGTGTTATGATATACCACACACAAAACAAAGATTTTATTAATTTTTATTATAAAATTACACTTATGAGCCTGAGTCTACTGCACATTCTTCATGCTGATTTGAGAAACTCACAGTTTAAAGATACAATGTTTTACAAATACAAATGGTCTTATTAGATGTAGAAAACTATGCAACTTTGCTGTTTTGACCTTGTATAGGTATTCCTTTGGTTTCTTGGCCTTTGGCAAGTAAAAGGCTTATTAATGTTTAATGCTAAACTTTAATTATGTCAACTTTTTTTTTCAAAATGTAAACTATAATCTCATCAAATCCAATGACTACTACACACAATTTCACCAAGTGGTTTCCCCTGAACACTACACTTATGGCATGAGCTTTCTTCACTTTATGCAGTGAGTTGTAACGAGAAGCATCAAATGGCTTCTATAGCTCAAACACCCCAAACTTCCCAAATGACTGCACTGATGTATTGACATTGACAGAGGCAAGATGAATGCATTTTTAAAGCTTAATAAATCGACAATAAAACCCCTGGCCTGCTTTGGCTGTATGTTACTCAACAACGTTTGTCCTTTAAAGGTGTGTCTTGAATTTTTGCTGGAACTGAGCAAAGAGGCGGAGCTAGCCACATGCAAAGGAGTATGATGAGATGGCAGACATGTAGGGCTGCTGAGCTGCTGCAAGTGGAAGGATAGGTGTTCCATGACAGCTCAATAAGACCCAAGATGAGGACCCTAAAAAGAAGAATACATCTGCAATTCAGATATAATATATTTAAAAATCTTCAAATGTGCAGACATGCAGTAAGTACCTGAGTAAGTGGGCCAGCTTCTTAACTCCTCCACTCCAGAGCAGATATGGCAATGTGTGAAAGTACCATACATAGAACTGATAATGTAATGAACGGCTGAAGCACATACCGATAAAGTTAGAGGTAAACAAAATCAGCACAATCTGTGAAGTTATGTTAAGGTCTATAATATGAACTGTTTTTGAGAAACATTCAAGTAAAGAAAGGTCACCACACCCCTGTAAATGCAGCCAGTCTTCTTAAAATCTAAAATATATTTTTATTATATAATATAAGTAAATGACAGGCACTGGAAAAAGTAAAAGGATATGATCAACAGTGGCCTTCTGAGCAGGGACTTTTCTCTTGCTTGGTTCTTTAAGAAGGTCCAGGATACTTTCTCTTGGTCTAAAGAAATTAGTAGGTAATATTTTAGTAAATCAGTTAGGTAAATAAAATCACCCTTCTCCAGTATGTGGCCTTCATTGTTTTGTTTAGCACAACTTATAGTTTAAATCAATACAAAGAGGCGTCAACCTAGTACCTACCCAACTATACTAAACAGTGGTGGAAAAATGTTTTTGGACATCTTTAAAATTTTACACAATCAGGAAATATTTTCTGTTTTTCATAAAATATGTCTGCATTAGACAAATACAAATTATTTGTTTTGTTTATTGTAAGAAAAATGGACAAAAGTAAATTCTTGACAATTTCAATACGTAATTTTTCAACATTGTCAGTATCAAAGTTAACAAATAACAGAATGTGTTCAAGACTGAACAAAAATAAATAAACCATCACATCATACAATTAATATTTTTAAGTTGTGACGACTATAAGTTGTGTAAGAGTGATTCTTAATAGAATATTTGGAGTGTCTGAATTTTTTTTTTCCCCCACTATACAACACCAACTGGTACAATCATAATTTCTCACCTCTTCCAACGGCGCAAGGCAAAGACCAGTAGAGTGAGCATGTGAGCAGCCAGCAGAAGTAGGTGAAAGTAACGATTCAAGAACAACCATTCTGGCAGAAAGCGCCAGTTTACAGTCCATTTAAACATAAACTGACGGCCAAGATCAAATGCTCGGCTCACATAACTGACAGGATTTTCCAGAAGGAAGGGAAGACCAAGCATAATCTGTAAAAATGTAAAATTAATGTTTTGGGAAAATTATGTTTATGGAAATGCTCAATATATGCTATATTAGTTTTAAAAAAAAATTGAGTAGATATAAATTTACCTGAATGCCGGCACACAGACAGAGTTTTGGGATTGTTCTTATAAGACCAAATTCTGACAAAAGAAGAAAAAGTAGTCCAGGGGCAAATAGGAGGACATTCATTTTCACAGACACTGCTAAACTGTCAAAAGAAAAAATAATTCAATTCCTTGTCACAGATGGGTAAAACTAATCAGTGAACTTTGACATTTGCTTAAAATAGTTCATTATTTTTGAATTGGCAGGGCAGTGTCCACACTTGCCTGTAAATGCCACAGCCTAAAGACCAGTATCCATCCATGAAGAGGTTGACAGCTGCAAACAGTAGCATCATGGCTACAGGATCATTAAAGAGCCGCAGAACAAAAATGGAGTGGATACGATAAGAGGCACAACACACAAAGAAGAACACATAGGGAGGAACCTGGAAATGTCCAAAACAGTTAACAACCCAACTTATATGCAAGTTAAAGACAGTGCACCACAGAGAAAAAAACTATTTAATGAATAACACTGTTTTAGTACCAGGCACACAAACCTTTTTAGTGTGAAGATATATTCTGAAGACGAGCAGTAGGGTGATGAGGTAGAAAACAGCAAAAATGTACTGGCCAAGTTGAATATTCACACCATGGCTTGTGATGTAGTATAGAGCAGAGAAGATATAAACAAAACCAGCTGGGTACCTGCAATAATAATTTGCAAGATATTATACACGTTATTCTAGCCAAACAATAGATTGTACTTACAAATAAAGTACGTTGCAGTGAAACTCACACCAAAGGGCCTGTGTCTCCTTTAAGCTGAGCATAGTCATAGGTACCATTGATGACCCCTTCTACTTCATCCATGTAGGCCTTCCAGTCTATTTCAGTATCTTATGTGTTTGACAGAAAGAAAAAAAATAAAGTGTTATATTTATCAGAAATGAATGTACTACCTGTAAACCATTTAGTTGATACTGCTACAAAAGTATAGACAATGCAGTTCTCACAATTTGTGTAACATGGAAGTCTGACTTTACTTTTTTCTATTCTGCTTAAATAATTTCTGAATTAAACTCTGCTAATTGTTTTATGAATAAGACTTATCTTGTTTTATGAATAAGACTTATCTTGTTTTATGAATAAGACTTATGTTATTGTTGTGCACTGTCCCTGTCCAATTAAATCCTATTAATTTCATACTGCTGAAAAGCAAACAAGGTGGTCAACTTTGACAGGTGGCTGTGTCAAGTGAGGGGGTAACGCTAGGCTCTTAGAAATCCAATGCATTCATAACAGTAAAACTCCATAGAATGCTAACTAGCCATCTAGCCACTACTTACACGGCACTTTTCGTATAACCCACACATTGATCCCGATTTCCAAGAACCATAGAACTGAAACAACGAACAGTGTATAGTCCGCTTTGAACAAGACCAAATGTTTATCATGCCACAGACTGTGCAGCTTTCCCAGCAACGGAGTTTGCGAGCCAGGAGACTTTTTTCGCACGCCGCCTCCTGCCATCTCAGCAACGTAGAGGCAGTCTGCAATAGGCATGCGCATCTGCTCACGTGACAAACTGGTAAAACGTCACATCCTGTAAAAAAATACTAAGGACCAACCTACAAAAGGCTCCCGAGTCGCGACAGGTATCTCTACATTGGCAATTGTTAAGACATTAACCCTAACACTGTGATTCTTTTGTCTTTTGTTTCACGTGTTGTCAAGCTCATTTTCAAGTTTATTGCTGGTATTGACAATGTAACAGCTGGGTTAACGTGAAGATATTATTCACTATGGTAACCACAGACATATAGCTTATATACGCAGTAGCATAAAGCTATATCATGGATGTAAATCATGTAAATCCATGGAAAAAATAAATACTAAAAATTACATACTGTAGTGTTTCTTGAGATCAGTGACAGTAGCTAACCAAATTAATACAGTGTACATGTAGGCTATTATATGCTTGTACAACCATATTTATGAAGTTAGATTGCTGCTCTTTCAGAATCAAAATTCTTTCTCACTAATTACAGTTTCTATATTAATTAAGTCTGTGAATGTTCTCAGTCTATTTATGAAGTTGTAACGTTAGATAGTAATAGTCTATTTTTTTAATGTACATTTTTTTTTCTTTTTTTTTTTACCCACTGCAAAGTCATACTGGCGATTTATTATACCTGCTGGTTATTAGAAAATGAGTGCACAAAAAAGGTCTGGCACATTGTTACTGAACAATAGCACAACACAAGAGCATTTACTCATAAACAATATCAATTAACATTAATAGCCTACAGTATAACATATAAAGAAGTCAGAAAACATTAACTTCAAACAAAATAAATAATATAATTGCTTCCATAACTGAAGTGTTACAAAGTGTATGCCACTTTATTAATGCGCTTCACATACAGTATTTGCTTTACCTAAACAGGTCTGCTGAGCTGTCATTTAGGCCTATGGCTCGAAACTCATCAGAACAAACACTCACCACAATTTATAAGAAAAATCTAAAAAAGGGTGACAACAAAGACAACAGGAGATGACACAGAGACTTCTTTTGAAAAAGAAAAAAAAATGCAAAAGCTGGGGTCGTACAGGTGTTAAAAATGTAAAACAGTGATTCAATGTACCCCCACAGTCAGTTACTTAGGATACAGTCATGAGAATCTGAGGAAATCGCATCAAAAGAGGAGACTGTGGTGCTGCTGGTGTGTGCCACGTGTGTGCGTAATTTGCTACTTGTGGTTAGTAAAACGAAACTGCTCTGTGTTGCACTGGACACTGATGCCTCGGTTGACATAGAGAGTGTAATCCTTACCTGTTTATATATATATATATATATATATATATATATATATATATATATATATATATATATAAATAACCCTAGATTGTTATGGATTAGGCAAACTTTACATAGGCTAAATGTGTTTGGTTGATATATTTTAAGTCTATTCAAGCACTTTATTTCAAATCAAAGCTTTTTTTTACACCTTGAGAACCCCATAAATAAAAACCTGACTTATCTATTTGTCTTCATTGTCTGCATTCAAAAGCTCAGCAAAATTATTGAAAACGCCTCATCAGCTGAAACAATAACACTCAATAAGCAAATATTACATTTCCATTTTTCCCATGTGACTTAATGACACATTGTGAGTTTCTGACTGGGGAAGTTGGGTGTCTGATACCAGCCACATAACTGAAGTGTTACAAAGTGTATGCCACTTCATTGATATGCTTCACATAAATTATTTGCTTTAACTTTACAGGTCTGCTGCTAAAGCAGAGACACACTGAAGAAATGGATGGATTTCCAGTGACCATAGCTAATGCACTAATGTCTGTAGGTGTCAGCTTTGGTCTTTCGGGCTTCTGCTACTATCTGTATAGAAAGAACTTGACTAGAGTGGACAAGCTTAAGGTAAAAATATATAATGTTACATAATTTAGTATTTCTTTTTTATCTTTTGCTAAAAAAAGGGCTTAATGGCAAACTACTGAGCATTCTTCAACGATATACAATGCCTTAAATCCTCTTTACAGCTGAAGCTTATGGCTTATATCACAAGCACTGTATCTTTAGGATGTTAGCTGTAAACTTTGGCAAATGATGAGTGCAAGATGCAAAAAATACAATAAATTTTCAATTCTATTTTAGAATAAGAAAACGTGACATGGTTATAGTAGTTTGCAGTGCAATAAAAGCATTATTGTGTTAACTCATGTGTTAATGTTGTCAGGATGCTCCACGCTTCTCAGTTGATGGGCAGCTCAAAGATCATTTAAAAGGGATTCCAGTGGCATGCCTACAATATGCTGTTATCGAAGGTCATTTTACATTACAAGACTTGAGTAAACTCTGGCTCCTTTTTATTTGTAATTTTAGATGCATTGCATTTGTTTATAGGCACAGTCCAACCTCTTAAGGATCCCCTTACAAGCAATTACAATCAAGCTCATAATGGGGTTTTGCAGAAATATATGTTGACAGAGCACACAAAAGTATGGAATCACTTCTTAAAGACATGGTGAGTGAGAAATACTGCAGTATATTGCCATAAATTCTGTAGATATTTGAAAAACTACTCATTTGCAATCCTTAATAAAATTTAGATGTTGTGATGCCTTTTGTATTTAAGCTTGGCTCTCAAAAAGCAACCCATATTACTTCCCAAAGTCTCTGAATTTTTTGCAGGATTGATAGTAAACGAGTGGTGCACCAGAGAGTGACAGCTGTACCGTTTGTGTTAGTGGGACCAGATGAGACAACTGTAAAGGTCCTGAACCCCCTAAATGCCTCTGGGGTTCACATGGAGATGACTCACCACAGGTTTCACCATAGCACCTACACGTTTTCTAATCTTGTTGGAGAACTTCTGAGCAGAGAGAAGATCAGCGGGCAACTAGAGACCGAGGAAATGTTAAAAGTGAGTTGTATAAAGAAACACGCCTTGGACTGACATTGGTTGTGCTTTGGTAACTTTGTTTTGAATTTGCTAGCACCTGAGAAGCTCACAAAAAACTAATCATATATTGATAAATGAAATCTAGTTTTCATTTTCAGGTGGCCACAACTCTTACAGGTGTAGGCAAGCTGGTTTTGGAAACAGATGGTACTCTGACTTTTGGTCCGCCTGATGAAGCAGAGTATATTCTGAGTCTCACAGACTTTGACTCTCTGCTTAGTGAACACGAGAGCATGACTGCACTGTGGAAAAAGCTTGCTGTAGCTTTTACATTGGCAGGTGCCGCAATCCTGCTCTGGGTCAGTTGGGACTACTACAGCCAGGTAAAGATTCAAAAGGACAAGAATGCGGCGAGGAGACAATTTCAAAATATGCAGACTGATGATGCAGACAGAGCAGAGGTAGCCACAGATAACTTATGTTTGATTTGCTTTAATCGCCCACGAGACTGTAGTTTATTGGACTGTGGTCATGTGTGCTGCTGCTACATGTGCTACGAGGCCCTTCCACAACAACTGTGTCCCATTTGCAGACAAACCATTCGCAGGGTTGTGTTTCTCCACAATTTCTTAGCATGATAACTGAAAGTATTAAAAGTACAGTCGCACTACAATGTACAACTGCTGCATTTTGCAATGTACTACCAACATAATCAGATACTGTATTTGTTTATTTAATATTTTACAAAGGTAATATATTGCAAAGCACTGTTAAGAATTCTATTCTATTTTTCTATATGTTGGTTCTGTGCCTTATTCTGATCAGTTTCTGTGTGGTTTTATTTGTTTCTGAATAACTTAAGCTTGAACTAAAAAGGACTTGAAAGCCACTGTGAACAAATCAATACTAAACACCTTCACGTGACATAACTAAACAAGTACACGTTGGTGCCTACAGACTTAAGAGAATGTGAGTGTATTTACAGTGATGGTGAAATGAATAGATGGGAATTAAAATGTTGGAAATTGAATAAACCATCATTGTCCAAAGCTGTTGAGTACATCTTTTGTTGGGTCATCTTTATTGTACATAACTTTTGTCTTTTAACTATAACAATTGTACATTACTGTGTTTTCTGAAATGTTTAAATAACGGTAGTAATAAGCATGAGTGTATAAAACTGGACTTCACAGTTTCTTTATAGTTCAAAGCTTTTTATTTCTCTTAATTTTCCACATGCCTCAGATAAATAAATTAGTTTTTTGCTGCGTTTAAGTGGAGCTGCATGTTTTACTCTGATATGAAGTAATTTTCTATTCAATAGGTACAAATGCTTTTAGACGGCACCTGGTGTCTGAAAAGAGTAATGAGGCATCAGGCGTACTATTTCTGACATCTTTAAAAGCTGCAAAAGAAAAAAAAGTGTAGCAGCAACGCTACTACACCTCAGTTTTTTGTTTAATAGGTTTGTGCGTGGCAGTGATTTTGAAAAGTGTGTAGAGCAGGGGTCTCAAACTCAAATTACTTGGGGCCCGCAGGAGACAGAGTCTGGGGGAGGCTGGACCGGATCAGGTATTCCACAAAAAAAGCTTTGTTAAATCCTCTCAAAATTCATTACTAACAGTTCTTTAAGTTCAATGTTTTTTTTCTGAACTTGAGCTATCCTGATTTTAAATGCAATATTAAAGAACATGAATGAGCTGGCTGAGTGGCCCCTTTGAATTTCCACTCCCATTGGTGACATTGTCAACATAACATCGGCGTTAATTTGCAGATTTGTCATAATAATAAATTCACATGGATAGTGACGATCAAATTGCCATCAGCTTTCAAACAAATCAGTCCATTTCAAATGATGGGAAAACAAAATACAATTCGCATGATGCCAAATCCAATGCCGGCTCATTTCAAACACAGTAAGAAGCAGTATGACGGCTATGTGATGTTACACGGGCTCCTCCATAGTTGTGAAATGTTTCTCTGCCTGCATCAAGCCCAGCCGATGGTCCGCCCCCAGGAGCCATATAATCCACTGTGATGGTAGGTTGGTTCAGTTCCAGCTTGCACAAAAAGGAACCTTCCACACACAACGATGTAGCGTGCCATTCATATAAAACCTGCAGGGCGCACTAACATTAAACTTTCATATCGTCCTGCGGGCCACAAAATATCGTCTTGCGGGCCGCAGTTGGCCCCCAGGCTGCGAGTTTGAGACCCCTGGTGTAGAGGATGGATAGTGAAGAGGGCACAGGCTTAATTGGAGGAGAAGACAGCAGGTTGGTGGAGGAACAGCACCAAAGGGCTCATTTTGACATCTTCTTTATGAGGTCTCTAAGAAGAGCAGTAGCTTTTTGTCTTTCTGGGACAACACTGTCAATGCAGCGGCCGGGGTAAAAAGATGCATAATACAAAAATATCTTCCCGTATTGAATCAAATGAATGTAGAGATAATAGCCCTGTGCTATAAATAGGCAACACTGTTCGGTTTACATCCTCACTGTCTGTGTTCAACAGAACAACACATGACTGACCTATTTTAGAGTACTCAAGTAATGGAAAAAAGTGTTTACTCCACCACCAGGTGTCTACCTTTCTTCGCTTAGAGTTAAAGCAAAGTAAAGAGACTCAGCAGATAGTTTCTTAGTCACTTGCAGTTAATGTAACCTGTGAGGTACTGTCTAATCTGTTATGATAGCTGTCGATGTTCTCTTGGTGATTTATGGTCATGATGAGGGTGCATAGTCTGATTATGAGACCTAAATAGGATATATGATCTAGCTACTGGGAGAACCACTGCATATGCTTATTTTTGAAAAGTTTACGCAATTATCCCCATTTATCACCTGGGGCAACCGGTATAATGTGCAACATTATATGTCAAAATAAGTTCATTTTCCAAATACAGGTTTTGAGTCTTGAGTCTTTTTTCCATGGTGTAAATGTGATAATGTCATTCTACAGTCTGCTACTCCCCCTGAGAAAATGGTTTAACCGTTACACCTGTCATTTAGGCCTACGGCTCTAAACTCATCAGAACAAACACTCACCACAATTTAGGCTAAAAATAAAAAATAAAAAGGGTGACAACAAAGAAGAAATGCAAAAGCTGGGGTCGTACAGGTGCGAACGTTGATTTAATTTACCCCCACAGTCAGTCACTTAGGATACAGTCATGAGAATCCGAGGAAAGCGCGTCAAAAGAGGAGACTGTGGCGCTGCTGGAGCATAGTGTGTGCGTAATTTGCTGCTTGTGGTTAGTAAAACGAAACTGCTCTGTGATGGAGCCCGGCCCCTCACTGACACAGGACCCTGATGCCTCGATTGACATTACACTCTCTCCATGCTCTGTTCATTAAAAAAAAAAAAAAAAAAACCATTTAATATTGTTATCACTAAGGAATTGCTAGATTGTCATGGATTAGGCAATCTCTACATAGGCTAAATGTGTTTGGTTGATATATTTTAAGTCTATTCAAGCACTTTATTCCAAATCAAAGCTCATTTAACACCTTGAGAACCCCATAAATAACAACAAGACTTATCTAATGTTTGTTTTGTCTTCATTGTCTGCATTCAAAATCTCAGCAAAATTATTGAAAACGCTGCATCAGCTCAAACAATAACACTCGGCACATTTCCATTTTTCACATGTGACTTCATGACCCATTGTGGCTGGCTGGGGAAGTTTCATGTCTGGTTTTAAGTTGGGGGAAGAGGCATTTGCTGAGTCACTGCAGTAAGAGATCCATCCCAGCAGGCGATAGTCCCCGATGCCAATTACTGCTGTCACACATATGCTTTGGGCATGCAGTGAAATGTGGGATAAGTGACCTACTTTCTAAACCATGTGACTGTGCACAGCTTCTGCTCTCATCAACAAACCAAGTCCCCCTCCCTCAGGAAAACACACAGGTGGTTACAGAGGGAAATCATAGTCACCATGTTTCTATTTGACCAATTATACTGTTACAAGAAGGCTTCAGCATCCTAATTCTTTGGTTTGGTCTGAGGCACTGAATGTCAAAATAATACTAGCATACGGCTGGTGGAGATATTTGATGGGTGGGCAAATAAAAACAATCATATTTGGCATTTGACATGAAGTTATAGCAACACTATGTTTTATCAAATGAACTTGGCTTAAAACAACAGAGGATTATGTGAAAAAAACTCGTTCTCTTTCACAAAAACACTTTCAGAGTTATCGACATGATATCTTTACTGCGATGTTTTATCACTCAACCCAAGACTGAGGCAAAAAAAACCAAGAGAGACTGGAAACAGTTAGGCTAAGTAAGTGCAACAAATAATGCTAATGATAAATCCTTTAAAAGATCCTAAAATAAAAAAATATTGCTCAAGTTAATGTATATATCTGAAAATATTCTGGTCTTGTTAATTCTTCTCATCTCTCTCTTAAGTTCAGTGAAGGTCACGGTTACTTTGTGAGTCTTTAGGTTTCAGTCTAATTCAAGTCTCTGGGCTGAATATATTCAGCTCCAATAGCTGCTAATGCAAGGGGAGGGCCTCCTGTCAATCACCAAATGAGAAAAATGATTAGTGCTGAGGTCACTGTGCTGTCAGTGTGCTCTTGGGCTGTATAAAATAAGAACCTTTTTCTGATTTGTGTAAGTTTAGACATATTGGTGCCATAAAAACTATAAACACTATGTTCTAGAATCTTCCTTCTATTCTTAGAATAGAAAGATATACATTTTATATTAACATATCAAGTAAAGTGTTCAATACATTGAAAAGCCTACATGACAAGAGGGGCTTAGCCCACCTAGCCCATTGATACCAGCCACCCCTGCTAACATGACAGTTGATCAAATATTAATGCTAACACTGACTAAAGTTATTAAAATATGTTTTTGAAAACTTAAAATATGCACAAAATGCTGCTGACTCCTAAAAGCATGTCTAAATGGCCTGCAGTGATGTTTTTAGATTTATTTTTATTGCAAAGATGCACTTGTATTAAAATTATTAATAACAATGTAGTTAATACGACAAATAATGCAAGCCAAGGCATAATTTCATCCATGTGCTTTTTCATATCAGAGACAAGAGAGAAGGGAGTATTTGCTGGAGCTTTAAGTGCTTCATTTGCAGCTGTGCGTTGGCTGATCCAAGGGCATAAGCGCTGCTGGTGTTGTCCCCACAATCCATTGGAGGATGTTTATGCAGGAAAACAAACAGCATTAATCTTCATGACGAGGAGAAAGGACACTTTCATTTGCTCTTGTGACTGCAGATGTCTTCATTTTCAAATGGTCTATGATATTTGTGTTTCACTGAACTATATGCCTGCAAACAAACATATAAACAATAAAGGGTGTCTCTCACTTGTCTTCTGCTTTGTTCTTGGTGTTTTCCCACAGGTCAAGTACCTTCAATAGGAACATAGTGCTTGTGTGCATACGTGCATCAGTACATAGTCTGAGGGAGCAGGAGTGACTCAGCACGGTGATTCACTTGTAATTGGAGGCAGAGCTTTAAAGCGCACACACATTTGTTAAATGTGGGTGCCCTTGTCACAGTCTTTGTGACTGAGTGATCTGATAAAATAATGTGTGAGTGTTTGAAGTCAAATTTACAAATAGGAAAAATGAATGAATGAATGAATGGTAATAAAGGAGACAAATGCTGCTGTAAACTATAGGACCAATACCTCTTAATAAATATCTTATATTTGCAAATAGTAATGTAAATTGAATGCGATGTTCTATCTGCCTTTATCTGCGTTCATATAAATTCTATTGAATCCTGGCACTTAGTTACATTAGATTATCTGTACTCTTTTTGTATAAAGAGTAAGACTGTGTTGATACTTGAACCTGCTGAACCCATGCATCCCCTGAAATCTCTGGCCCTTGTCTGAACCTTCCTGTGTGAATCAAATGCTTGCCTGGCTGCAGTTTACGAGGTAAGGAGGCTTTCCATGATTCATCCCGAGGGAATTAGCTGTAGACTGGCTGATTTATGATTTATCTGTTGCATTGTGTAACCCAATACAAGATACTCAATGCCCAAAGCAGGTCCGATAACTCAAATTAAATCTATCCTTAGACTGTTTCCACGTCTGAATTTGGAGGCTACATCTTTGAAGTGTTTAATAATAAAGAGGTCATAGTGGGTTATAGGCTACTTTTGGGTCAGCCAACAAGAAAGAGGTCACTTTGTCTATGCAGGACACCAAGGAGTCAACACAACAACACAAGCCTAAATTAATCATTGAATCTGGTACAGAGATAAGCTGTACAAAATTGTGTACTGTAAAAGTTTCCACATTGTTACTTTATATAAAAGACCTATGCTTCGAAAGCCCCAAAGACAAACCAAATAATGACTGTGTCTGTGGCAAGGTGTTTATCGGATGAGTCCTATAATTCAGTAGTGTATCATTTAGTAGCGTATAGTAGGCCTATCTATTTGTATGACACCAGGCAGAACTACAAGACCTAAGAAATCATACAGGAAAAAAGCATCTAATCATTATTTAACTTTTTGTAAATCCCTAAAAATGGGTGTCACTTTTGTCCTATACTGTCCTATGCTATTTTGCACTCTTGCCTACAATTCGGCTCAGTTTATGGGCTACACACGAAGCAAGTCTCCCTCTGGCCTGTTGGTGTCACTCTTGCTCCTGCACCGTGGCTCCCGGGCCCCACACACACACACACACACACACACACACACACACACACACACACACACACACACACACACACACACACACACACACACACAGAGAGAGAGCGGGAGAGAGACGTGCTCCAGCCCCGGATGGATGACTTCACCGTTCTGACTGGGTTTCCTTTATGATCCCGGGATCTCCCACTTCCCTCAGCAGACATCAGCCAGCCTCAGAGACGGACACAGCTCCTGTTCACAGCCCATCCACAGGGAGATCACAGCAGCGCCAGGACCTTCTACCTACAGCCCTGGTTCATCTCCGCTGTAACACCCAAAGAGGACTCACTCGTCCGCGCTTCCCGGGGAATCTACTTTGTTATTAAAATCAACAAGGAAGACGACTTGTCCTCCTTTGCTCTTGTCTTGACGAAGCCGGTAATAAAGCCTCAATTCTTCATCGTGCCACAATGTCTGAGGTGCTGCCATACAACGAAGGCAAAATGAACGGCTACGGAGCAGACAGCGAGGTCAGCCAAATGTCCTTTAGCTGCGGACTGCAGGACACAAGCGCCTTTTTCGCTGCGTCGCAAGCGAAGAGACCCCCAAAGCTCGGGCAGATTGGCAGAGCCAAGAGAGGTAAAGGACGGTGAACACACACAGGAAGATTACTTAGATTTTCATCTCATTACATACACAGTACTAATTTGAGGTAAAACTGTTATTAGTCTATTAAATACAAGGCATTGATTCCAAAAGTATTTTGCAAGTGCTTTTTGCATTATTTTGTTTACTGCTTTAAATCGCACAGTTACTTTCACAAGGCTCCATTGTGCGTTATGGACAAACCATAATATTAGGCTTTAAGCTGAAAAACACTTGATTAATCTTCAATCACGACATTGCTTTTTGCGTATTTGGTTTCGTGAGTGAGTGGTACAATATGTTTGATTGCTTCAAAACGCAGCAAACTATTGACCTTTACAAAGGTCTAGTTACATACATGTTTACATCTGTAAAATGATGATCCCTGCGAGGACACACCCCGTTTGTACTGATCCAACAAAAGGTTTCTATCTAAAGGCAAAACTGACGCCATCACATTTGTTTTCAGCACAAAGTGCGTCTGCGTGTTCTCTGAGGACAGGGATTTGCAGTGCTGTTTTTATTTATTTATATATTCAGCTGCATCTGCACTACAGCTCTGTGCTTCAGGTGTTTTACCAGTTTTCCCTGATATAGCCTATGGCACTGGAAGAAAGTCGTGACTTGAGATCCCAGTGAAAACCCACTGAATGTCTTTTTCTTTTCCTTTCACAGTGGTAATCGAGGATGACCGAATAGATGAGGTACTGAAGGGAATGACAGACAAGTCTTCACCTGGGGTTTAAACACAACCGATGCCTTGCAGACTTTTTATTTTGATCACTGATTTGAAGCACTTGTCGGCTGTGCATGTTCGAGGAGGATTGAAGGAGAAAACGACAGCACAAAGCAATGGGCAAGGATGGAAAGAAAATGAACGGCACATTCAAGGGTGTGAAAACACAGGAGAGAGGTGGGAGAAGATATGGTTAAAGAATGAAAGAAATGAAAAGGTAGAGACTCTGGAAGAGACTTATCTTTGGGATTGCTGGCAATTCTCCAAAACGAATCCCGATTTGAAGATGTTGAGATGGCGGACATGCTCTGTATCTCAACCTCTGCTGACATTCATGACGGATGAACTTGTCATTACCTTCATGACCATGTCTCTTTTAACTTTCTTTTCAAAAAGCGCTGTAAGCAACTAAAAACCCTGCAACTGAAAGCTGAAGCTAAATCCCAGCCCCATTTGAAAATGTTGTACAGTAGCTAGGCTTGGCCCTCCTTAGCCCCCCTCCCTCCCTCGTTTAGGCTTTGCTTCATGGATTCAGTCAGTGGCGCTCAGTGGAGCTGTCCCTTCAGCACTGCTCCCATGTATTCCTGTTACTGCTGACGCTTTGTCTAAAGACACACATACCGACCAAACTTTAGAGTCTGCTTTGTAGAAGAGACCTAATGTATGTAAAAAAAAAAAAACATATATATCTGATAATGGTGCAATGTTAATATTTCCTGTAGTTTTGGAACCTAAACACTGCATTAGGCCACAGTCAAACTGAACCTAACTTGTCTAAAAGGTGCAGGTTGGCGCCTTCATGTAGCTCATTCACCTGCACATATCTACCTTATGGCATTATTTTTTGGCATTTTAACAATATCTACACAAGCCAGCAAAGACCTGGAGATTATAGTATGTGTCTATTAAAAGATATATAATACAATTCATTTGGGCACTCTTGTGTTTGGTCCTCTATGAATAGTTTTTCCATCTCTTTGCATGAACTTTCACTCCGGTGCCAACGCAGGTGCCACCACTCTTACCCTGGCACGCTTGTTTTTAACAAAAGTCATATTTGTATTTTTATATCTAAATATTTGTTATTTAAATGATATGCTAGTCTGTAGTCTTACAGTTCATCAACAGAAATATTTCTAATTCAGAGAGGATATGCAGAATGAGACTAGGCTTGACGTGGGTGAATCCAGGATTTTGGTCGACTGGTCTCATCCTATATCAACATTTGGACGTTTTTTAAAAGACTTACTGAATGTGTCTGGGGTTTTTGCACACATCAATGTTAAACTATTATTAAGAAATCGTATACTGTGACTTGAGCTTTGTTGATGAATTTGTTTAGAAAATGGCAGTTTTAGAGTACAGTATATTGCACTGTTTACGAGTATTCTCAAATAACATGTCGTTATTTGAAATTTTTTGACATTACAGATTTGTTTTTTTATTTTGTTTCTTTTGTACCATTATTTAAAAAATAAACTGGATATGGTTTGTTGTGCATGAAACCTTAATATTTTAAATAAAGAAACATTGTTTTATGACATTGTTTTATGAAGCAAAAAAGCAACAAAATTGTCATGACATTCTAAGAATGAGTCATTGTATATTATTATGCCATTTTCACTGTATTTGGTGAATAAATAAATGGTGAACGGAAATGTGGTTTGGTCGTGTTTTTTAATAAAAATACTTAAAAACAACAAACATGACCACGATAAACTAATGTAGCTAAATACCACCCATTCTTATACTGATCATAATGAAGAAACTAAAATACCAGAAACATAGCGCCTGCTCTCTCCAGTCTGAACTAAATTGGCTCAATGCCAGTAAATACTGATCCTTAATTAACGTGTGGTGAAGAAACGCAGATCCATCTGTTAAGCTGTTAAACAGCTCTGCTGGCCTACACCAGTGAATCTATTAAACTACATTACCCTGGGGAACCGTGACTGTCTACATGATCATCTATCAAAGTCTGGCTGTGCACTGCCCCTCACTTCCTCACACTCAATGTACCTCTGACCAGTAAACCTACAATGACAACCGCAGAAGTGAACAAAACCACTAGATATTGCAAAATGTAACCAGGGGCAGTACAATATCTCAGGAGCTTTGTCAGTTTTATTCACCTTACCCTTTAACCACACTGTGTCAAAATCTGTATAACAGAGCTCCTTAGCCAAAAACAATATCTCAAAGAAACCAATACACTAAATGTAATTTACTTCGGTTTGTAAACTCTAAATAAATAAATAGATGTGTACTAATGTCTATGTTGTGTTGAGGTAGCTGCACACCACTGTAAAAACAGAGCGTCAACAGCACAGCAGCCATGTTGCCAGCACATTCCCATCAGTATTGACTGTCCTGATAACAGCAACACTAACTGAATCAACACATAGTGCTATCGATCATGATGTTGTCCATGTCCAGTGCATGTGTGTGTGATGTCTGAGGCCAGCACAATTACACTTTTCACAGTAACTGGCTGACCAGGAAGGCCGGAAGGCAATAGCCAAATATGGGCAGATGTTTTTGTTGGGACTGTTGCCTCTGCCCAAGTGCTGGAGGTGGTTTGGGATCAGCAAAAACAAGAACATATATACAGTATAAACCACTGCAGAGAACACAAGTGTAAGTATAATATTTTTTCATCACAGTTCTTGATTTCATAAAACCCCCCATCTATTAAAAACCTGCTGTTATTGCTTTGTCAGGCTATTGCTTCTTTTGCACACTGAAATAAAAGGTGAAAAATGTAAAATGCTGATGCTCCTGCTTAGATAAGACATTTGTTCAGTTTGAGGAAAAGGGTTCAGGGTTGTTTAAATCCATCTATAAAATAAGATTTTTGCTCCAGCACTCTGCCCTGGCAGATGGACTGCGAGTGCATGCTGTGTGCACATATACAAACAGCCTCAGAAAGATTAAATTGGAATACAGATAAACAAGCAGACATTCCTAACCACAGCTGCAGCTCAGACAGAACAGTGGGAATGTGAAGTGTTTTAGTCCATGCACAATGCACTGCTCTGAGTACCTGCGGGTCCTGACTCTGACTGAGTGCGTGAGTGTGGACAGAGAGCGCTGATCCAATTCTTTTGCCTCATCCTGAGTGGACATCCATTAATATTCCTGCTTCTCTTACATAAGTCTGCCATACAGTATATTATGCCATTCCATGCTCCAAGGGACACAGGCCAATATAGAGCGCTGCTGAAAGCAACTGCAGTGCTTTCCCTCACTGCTCACTGCTTTTCTCAGACATGAAGAACTGACAGTTACCTATTATATTCACACTGGTCCAATGCTCCAATGCAATGGACTACTCAGATCTAGAGAAAAGAATACATTGTGTCTTATACAAATACATTACAGTAGCCTTAGGATTTTTTTTAATCATCTTTAACTGTTATTGTGCTGCACTAGAATTGTGAGCTTGGAGTTATTTTAAGTCTTGTACTGCTGGCAGTAGGTAGTTGATATCTATATTAAACATTAATTCATTAAAAAGTCATAACTCTGGGACAGTAAAAGCAGAGCATAGTTTGTTGTTAGTTCTATTGCATTTTGTAATTTTGACCAAATTATCTCTAATACAGTCATGTGTACTGAAAAATGTTATTTGACTAATTTGCATGCAAGTAATACTAAGGTATTACTAGATTTTCTCTTCAAGAATACAAAGTTAGATCTTTGGAATGTGGGAATAGTTCAAATGGACAGCACTCCAAGTTGTTCACTTAAAGCATGAAGACCTTCTGACTTGCCTGAGCCTTCACATACAGTGAATACCACCCACACACAACAGCCGACCGGTCGACTGAGACAGTGAGAACAACACTGTCTGGGAGAGGACGTGACAAACAGCAGGAATGTTAGGATCCTACTCATGAACATTAACTGAAAACAATGAATCCTCGACAGAAGAAAAAGATCTACTCGCCAGGGGACTATACATTTCTTTGGAACATGGTATTTGTTATTACACTTGTCTCTATACAAATGAAATTGTAAAATGATTAAGTTATTGTTATATTGATGAGACAACAAGAAAATGAAACACTGAACTGTAAAAATAAGGTAAACACCATTCAGGAACTGTGTGTTTTGATTTCAAAATAAACACACAGTGGCCTCTAGCTGATTAGCTATTGTCAATACCACAACCCTCACCACTTATGTAAGCACCACTTTTGATTTATCGTGCCAGCTGAAATAGGTGCCAGACTGGTCGTTTTTTTTTTTGTTTTGTTTTTCTTGTATCTTTCAGTTTGGTTTAGTTTTGTGACTATTGGTCACTATGGAAACTAGGGAATGGACGCAAAATTCATCTGGGAGTTTACCCAAGGACCCTGTAGGAGTGTGAGTTTGGATGTAAAGTGAGTAATACTGAACACAACACAAGTTATGGCCACACAGTGACTAAAACTGATTTTTATTCCCATTGCCATCAAATATAAAAAGTACAAAAAATTTAAATAATCACAATAACTTTTGAAATATCCAGTCGAATTTAATCAATAGATCTTTGTTAGTGATAGGCTTAAAGTCAATCCATGCGTTTCAAGTGATAAAAAACTTGCCGTTGCCATAGCAATTACCAATTCAAAACATCGCTGTTTTATCTTTTGAATGGTCAAAAGTCCTCAAAAAGGCATCTGTAACAATAAAAGGTCATGTGATTGAAATTCACAAATAAATGGACATAAGAGGCAAAAAGGACTTAAATGTTCACAAAATGGTTAAACGTTCATAAAAGAAATCTGTTGAACGATTGCAGACTAAAATCAATGGAAAAGTTTGCAGTGAAATTCTATTCCTTGTATTACAAAAAAGAGAGTCATTTGAAAAATCACACCTTTTTTGAGGTCTTAAAAATAGGCAGTAATTAGATCTCAGTAGAGAATTAAAAATAAATGATTTCTTCTTTATTAATGTGGTCCCCCTCCAGTCACTAGTCTTCCTGCCTGTCTGCACACCGCTTGTTCTTCCAATCTCCTTCTCTGGTCTAAATTTAAGCAGCAGAGAGCATGGGACCGAGGACTCGGCTCACGTTACCTTCATTAGCAGCTTTGTCTAGAGTAAGAGGCAGACGTGAGAGAAACAGAAGTCAACTATGACTCAGCCAAACGCAGAGTTTACATGCAGGCCACCTTGCCATTATGGGCCACTGTCTGACATGAAACTTTTACATCAGGGTTGTCCTGCCCTGCAAAGTCACAAATGCAGTGAAAGTTGTGACAGACAGACAAAAAAAATGTAACCAACATCACAAATCATCTCCTTCTCAATGAAACAGATTAAAAAAATTGTTAAATACAGTCCTTCTATTTTAGATTTTATGTCACTTCTGCCATGCCGATGCAGTTTTCAAACAAAATATAAGTGAGATTAAAAAAGCAAGTTCATAGAGAATAGTGGCGTCCTAAGTCCTTTAAAATGGTGAGCCTATAGTAGACAAGAAGTCCTCTTCCTGTACCTCTCCTCTTGTTGTGGTAAAAGGAGCTGATGGGGCTTTGTTTTCTTCCAATACCTTTCTTTCCAGAGCTGCGTCTTCTGGACTGAGCTGCTCTCCTTTGGTGAGCACATAGATGTAATATTCAAAGCCATCTCCATAACTGTGGTGTTTGATGGACCAGTTGTACTCATTGCGGGCATAGAGGCGCTTCCGGAAAAAGGGGTTGGCAAAAGTGATGGAGATGAATCGTCCACCAGGCTTTAAGCAGCGGCTGACCTGCATAACACCAAAGAGAAGAATTTAAGGAAAAACATTCCTGTTCAACATTTATCTTCTACTCTTAATATGATATAATGTTGATAAAATGTTCCGAAAGAGTTCACCATTACATAGAGTAAATAGGTCATGTTCAAATGTTGTTGAATGAAAAACAAGACATCCACAAAGTTAAGTTCAAATGTCAGTGTGTTTTGATAATTGATTAACATCTGCCACTGGGAAACTATGCACATGTGAACTATGTTTAAAGACGTAACCCCTAAACACTAAGGTTTATAGCCTTCAGTTGCTTTGCAATAATGTAGTGTGACAGCATGAAAACTGCCAAGGTCCCTTCAAATGAATAATAATGTCTTTGAGTGTTTTGAAAAGTGCTATATTTATAAAATGTATTAATTATTCTTCTGGCCTTGTCATAATCCCAATACACTGTTGTTCTGTGCAAGATACACACGTGCATTGGATTTCAGTCAACTTCACAAGACTATCACCCACATAAACAACACAGCAAAGGAGCAAAACAGGAGGAATCTTCAGAGTTTGAAGTGTGTGTGGGAGCAGATGGACTAGATCTGCTCAAGCAGCAACAAACATGACATTACTTATTTAGTATAAGGGCGAGTGTATGTGTTTTGAAGCTGCTTGCAATTCTCATGTCACACAAGTATGTATGCATGCAAGTACAGTATGTTCTCATTAAACGAGGCACAAAAAGCAAAGAGAAAGTGGATTTTGTTTTTGGAAATGGCGTTTTTATGTGTAAAAAGGAATATTATATACAAAAGTGAAGACATACATCCTCTACACAAAAAATGATTTCTATACAATTCACATTTATTTTTGGCTTGGATATAGAGTCAAAAATCTAAATATGATATCAGTGCTATTACTGGGGTGCATCTCTCATTAGGGGAGGCCAGAAGCAAATGTTACACTGTGAGTCTGTGAATTCAGCCTCTTAAACAGAAATTCAAGCACTTCTGAATGAGATCGTGAACAGTATAGTAAAGCAGTTGTGAAAACAGTTCTAATTTAATGTAAGAATGGGTTTACAGCTGAATTTTATGGCGGCAAATATGAGCCTGCATACTATATGGTCACTCCAGCTATAATACATTGGTCTCACCAGGTGCCTTATGAAGTGAGCAGAGCAGTGTGGCGCTCACGTGTGACTGTCATGAACACTGGGATGGTACAGTTACAGGGCCTGGACAGGACTGTGGGGATGTTGCCTGTACTATTAGCTGTAGGATCACAGAGAGCACCTCCCTCCATGCCATGCTCGGTGGAGAGAAGAGCCGATATCACGTGAGCCCGTGGAACATGCTCTTCTCACATGATTTATCCCCAACAGAAAGCTGCCAAAATATGAATTATTCACTCTTAGCCCTGACACTGAGTGCTGGATAGGGGCTAAAACGAGAAATTTAATGTAGAGGGACATGCTAGAGATAAGTTGTTTTTTGAGAGTATTTTGAACCTGGCCCGGTTGAATAGGGCTGCAATTCATCTTTTCCTATCAAAACCCCTAAAATAGCAACAACTACCAGTACAAGGTCTCAGTACAAGGTGTGCTCTTTAGGATGGAACTATTGAAGCTAAATCTAAATGAGCATTTGCTATATGACAGAAAACGGTAGCTGTTTAATTGCAGGTTTGATTTAGCTCAGCTTAACATCCACTTTGATTGCACCTGCCTTTGGACTCTATTGAATTGTACTTTTATTGCAAAGTATATGGCTATTATTTGGATGAGGTAAGAATATAACGTGGGTTCGAAATAGAGTATGCTGCATTCAGCCAAAACATTATAACAGGTAGATGACATTTTTAACACGACACTTATGAGTTAAGGTGGAACATAAAAAGGCAACAAGTGAATAATGTAAACTGGAGAATGTAAATCTGAGTGACACATCTGGGTCACAGCCTCTGCAAAACTGCAACTCTTGTGGGAAAGGAAGTAAGCATCTGTGTCGTCTTAACACTTGACAAATACATCTTATACCACATAAAACAAGCACATACTACACTGGACTTTGCTGCATACCTTTATAGTTATTTGTGAGTTTAAAATACTGATTTGTAGAAACAATATACATGCAGTGTAGTGTAACAGTTTGGGGAACCAATCTTAATCTTCGCCGGTCCTGGAAGCTTGGAGATGGAAACCTGAGTGAGACAACACAAGCTGCACCACTTTGACATCACCTGGGCAGCCATTATTCATGTGTTGAATGGGTGTGCTTCTTGGACATGTGCCGTGTAACTCCAGACCCTTTGTGACAGCTGACTGTCCTGGTGACATCACTGCAGCCTTAAAATGAACAGCACTCAATTACATAGCATAGTACAAGTAACTGAACTATAACGGTAAATGTGTGATAAAGTGACACATCTTACTAATGTGTTTGGGATACATTACTGACTGATTTGCAAAGTTTCAATCTTTGTAAGCAACAGGAGGGTGAAGAAAGTGCAGTGACTCATGTGTACACAGTCTGTATGTATATCAATAGAGTAAGTTAGCCACTACAGTATGTAAATGATCTGCCCACACACCACAGCAACTGTATTTCAATAGTAATGGTTGTAGTGTGATGAGCAAAGTCTACAGAAAACACTTGTGTAGTGTGGATATAGCGGGTTGTATTTGCCCCAGGACACAGGGTAAATACTAACCTTTTACAGAAGAGGTGGCTGTAATGCTACTACCATCATTACTACATTGGAAACTTTTTAAGGAAACAATTTATTAATGATGTATTGGGATTGTTGTGACTTAACATTTAACATAAAATTTAGATTTTTCAACATCATATCATTATCCCCTATCTAGCCCTACTAAACCCACCACTACAGACTGGGACCAGAGTCAGTATAATGTGTCACTGAGCGTTAGCAAACACTCAAGAAAGAAAACAGCACCTCCAAATCACTCAAGTCAGTTTCACTCAGTCAGATCTTGTGTAAAGTGAGCAGAAGTCGCAGAGTTTCTCCTGGGGGCCGACAGAGGAAAACCACTCACGGACTCACACTCCACTCAAACGTTTCAGCAACACACACACAAATACAAAGCATTACAGCTTCTCGTGAATAATTCAATGTGGTGACGGAAGCATGTGTCTAAGTATCCCTACAGAGGCAACAGAGGCAATATGATATACAAGTTTAAATATCCTAAAAGACAGAACACTAGATATTTTTTAAATGTTTGTTGCATTGTTATAGTTTGACGCACAGTTTAAAGCTGGGCTGGTCAGAAGTGCTTTATGAAGGCAGAGGTAAAGTGATTTACTAAAAAATGCCTTTCACACAGCATAGTTATGATAAATAACTATTAAAGTAGTTTTAGTATATTGAATTTTATGTAAGGTCAATAGATGTAGCAGCTGATGAAAAAAATAAATAAAAACACTTCAACAGAGGAGTAATAAAAGTTGGATTTCTGCCCTTAAATATATCAATGAGTGAGAAAAACAGATTAACTTGCCTGAACCTTTGAAATATTAACGCTGTACATGTCAGTTTGAGTCCCTGCCTGACCTTTCCACATTAATCTCTGTGAAGATAAGCTGACGTTCCAAAGGAGAATGACATTTCATCTACCGCCACAGGTGTCTGTTGTCATATTCTCACTGCTTTTGTCTCACTGTCCCTACTAGACCTCTCCAGTATTTCCATTATGCTCTTCTCCGGGGCCAGGGCTGCATAAAGATACTGTAATCAAGATACAATGGGCAGATGAGGACAAGAAAAGCGGTCACACTTTCATTTTTTGCTTGTGGACCCTTGACTTATGTTACTCGGCTTTATCTCAGATTGAAAAAGTTATATATACGTAGTTCCTCAAACAGCGACAGCTAATGCATTTTTTCCCTAGATTCTCTTTCTAATGACAGCTGTCATTACTGATTGGTTCCAATACAGTGGATATGAAACAACAAAACCCCAAATTCATAAACAATGCATTACTGTAAGTAAGAGTATAGTCAATAAATACTCAATATAGTGAATTTATTTAGTCAAGCTTGTCATTTAATATTAAATATAAATACCTGGATGAGCATCAGCGAGGGTTAAGGTTAGCGTTAGGATGGAGTGTACCTAAGCCTACCTAATATAATATACAATTCAATACAATAGAGATATACTGAAAATGTCATATGACAATATTATTTTACTTTTGTTTTGGCAAAGGTTTCTTTATGTTGATTTTAGGTAAATCTTATGCAAATGTCAGTGTTCAGCGAGTTGTGGTACGATGAGAATGAGCACTATGCTCAATCTAAAGTCCCATCTTGATCTTGAAATAAAAAGAGAACTGTAAGAATGTCTTGTGGAAGTGGATTGGGGACAAGCAGCAGTAGTATGGGTCCATTAAAGTGTGTGTGTGAGCTGATCAGTGGGATACTAAAACAACAGGCTTCTATCTTTCAGCAGCAGACCACCACACCTCCTGTAGCCTACACTGCGCACACCAAGCTCAACTGGGACAGAGAGGAGGTGCAGATTTTATGTAGGTCATATTTTCATATCATCTTTTATAAATTTCCCTCCCATCCTCTTCTCTGTGGTTGTTTACTGCAGACCCCCTTCCTCCTGAAGGAATGTGCATTTCGCCCGCCTCTCTCTCTTTCACTGCATCTCACCCGTAGCCTGCAGCCAGGCATGTGGACGGCAAAAACGTGTTAACTTCTTCAGGAAAAAATAAATAAATAAAGATGGTGTTGAGGAGGGGAGAGAGTGAAGATAGTAAAGGGAGGGTGAGAGAATGAGGGATCAACAGAGGTCTATCTAACACAGCAGAATTGCTCTGGTATAGTCTTCCCTCCAGGGGTGCAACAGCCTGCCTCGTTTCCTTCATCCCACCATCCTGCCTTTGCTCTTCCTCGGAGCTGCTGCCTTCAAGGGTCTAGTGTGAAATCGCTATAATGCACCACCTCCCTTAAAGATGCGCCATTTTATGATGATAAGCTTTAAAAAGGTGCAGTATCATTCTCAATAAACCGAGGAAGACAATCTGCATGTTATGTTTTTACTAATGTGGTAATATGGATATTGATCACTAAATTCTATTTTTAAATGTTTGGGGTAGTGTGGACAAACAGAAACAGAGACTGTGTCACAAATTCTTTAGATTGGCACAAGGTTTTGGTTGAATTGGTTGAATTAGTGTCCTGATACAATTCTGAAAATGTTATTCTGCATAATGTAGCACTGTCTGCTGCAAAATTAAAACATATGAATGAGCCATGGCTCTGACTCCACTGATAAGAGCAAGAATAGACTGCACAAAATATTAGATCTGTGACTTCTGAATGTGTTTTAAAACTCTACTGTTTACATTAATATGCCCTTGTTATACTCAGGTATTATTCTGGATTCTTTCCAACAGGTGAACTTTGCAGTGAATTAGAGAACAGTGAAAAACACCCACTCTCTGCCTCCTCCTTTGTGCCCACACACCTCTGCTCCCCCTGAACCCCCTCCTCACCTGACTCACACCCATCCCCTCCGCCCACTGCTACACTTATAAATTATACATCAGAGACTTTGTCTTTGCCGCTCTGCCTCTACATCTTTCCACCTTTGCTTCGCTGTCTTAGTGACTTAGTGTGTGGTGCGTGATTATGTGCATCTTGGTTTTATAGCTCCGAGTGCAACTTGTGTGGGCTACATTAAGGAAATATAGGAGCATCTTTACTTTTCAAGTGGGTGCCTTCCTCCTTCTTACACAGCATGTTGCCATGGAGACAAAAGTTTTGCGCTGGTCACTGCAACATATTTAGGTCAGAATGAGACCCTTTTCTACATACAACACAAACAGTGGCAGTCGAATTGTATTGTGATGGTGACAGGAAGCAAATGCCAAAAACAAGAAAAAGAGATGAGAGAAAATGGCTCCACACTGCAGAAAACTAAAGATTATATTTACATACATAAAGCAGTAATTTGAATGTAGACAAGTCCACAAGACACCAGAGTGGTTCACAGTTGATGCGTCAACAAAAATTTTTAACATAAGGGAAACTCCCATCTTTAGGCAAAGTACGTGTGCCTCAGTGTACACGAGCATAGGGCCACGTCTAACGAATCAACATCTGTGTATTCAGCCACCACATTCTCCCCTCACAGCAATCTGGCATGCTGTGCTAAAATTAAAAACTCTCTTTGCATCAAAAATAACCATCTCTGGCTTTTATCTTCCTATTCTTCTTATCTCTCCCGCTGCCTCCTCACCCTTTTCTGCCTTGTCTTCCCATTGGAGACCAAGGAGAGGATTGCTTTAATTACTGAACTACTTTTCACACCGGCGGAGAAAGACAGACACACATTTGAGACACCCACAGCCGCCCACTGTCACGCTCCCAGCAGCATCCCTGCACTGCCTTTAAGCCTGTGAGAAAGAATAAAGAGAGACAAGATTTGGTTGTGTTTACTTCTTCCATAATGTGATCTATGACTGTATATATACAGTTCAGACAAATATGTTGAATTAATTAAACAATGTTGCTATTCTATATTGAGTATTTGGGAAGGGAAGGCTCAGAGTCAGCAAATGTGTAATTAAAAAACTCATCTGCCTTTCAGAACAGCTTTTTTTTTTTTATTAAGGGAGGAATTGGATCTGCAGAGAGACAACGTGAGCGGTGATACTGTTGGTTTGGGAGAGAGCCAAGTAAAAAAAAAGGGGGGAGGGTGATTACCTCCTTTTGGCTTGCTTCCTTCCTGTTCTCTCAGCCTCTAAATCTAACACTAGCCCAGGATACTTATTACACTTATCAAACCTACACTTGTAGTCCTGTGCAATTATCTATTAACTGTGTGTAGGCAGACTTGCATTAGCAGTGGCTGGATAATTACTTTATTGTATTGTAGCTTTTTTTTTTATTTACACTCAGAGCTTAAGGCAGCTGTTAACACAACACAAGTTCAGCAGTGGGTTTGTTGCTGCATTTTCAAGACAGAGAAGAAAATCATTTCGTTTTATGGTCTAAAACTTGTTTAATTTGATGTGTTGAATTTTGTGGTGAGCCAGAGATAGGAGTTTGCCAACAACTGGGGAGCATGGAGCGAGTAAAGCAGAGGAGAAACCAGGATGAAAATGAAGAGAAATGGGCCAGTGTGCCTGTCTGCTGAAGGGGTCTCCTGGGCACTGAAAAGGGGGACAGGAGAGCCGGTTGGAGGATCCAGGAGTCCATTCATAAATCTACAGCAAAACACAGCATGTCCCAATATTGGCTCCTGCAACACAGACCAAAGCCAAGTCTGTTGATTCTAGAGTCTAAGATAAATTAACCACTGGAATTAATCCCTAGCGCCCAAACTGCTAGACCTGTCAAACAACAAGCACATCTCAAAAGAGCAACAGATGTACAGTATGTGATGAATGTTTGTGTTTTCAACGCGAGACCACTACTTTTTTTTTTACTTATGAAAGACTTGGCTATGAACATGTTGTTGGATGAAAATATCACAACTCCTACATTTTCAAGGAGGTGGTTGAAAAGTATGTCTGCAAAAAAAATCTAAGATGTCACTTTGTTGTTCATGTGGATGTTTTGTTTAAGAAGCCACCTAGATAAAGTAAAGAACTCTTAAGAGATGCATGAAAATGATGCCTTTCATCCACTTGAGTGCCACTTGGTTTACACTATTCATGACCTGGCTAAAGACTCAAGACAGAGCCCACTATGACCTGACTCATCCAACAAAAAGCACAAGTACTTCCATCTTACCAACTTCTCAAACTTCAACTACAAACTGCATCCACCTTTCTAAAAACAGTACAAAGTTAAATTTATCCTGACCAAGTAGGCCTGCTGAGGATAACTAATTAATATAAGAAGATGCTTGACAGAGAAAACATGAAAGGTCAATTTAACATTCCTAGCAGTGTTGCTGTTACATTAAGACACAGCCATTTGCAAAACAAATTTTAGAACAGTTAAAAAGAAAATGTTCACACTGGACTGCTGCAGAAAAAAGCAGCCGTTCAAGTGGTTGTCCAATAACGTCCTGTGCAGTGATTAATTATTTCAAAGTGATTAAGTCCCAATAAAAGTTATATATAATAACATACTATATTTGCCAAAGGTATTCCCTCAGCTGCCAAAATCATTGAATTTGTTGAATATGTTAAATTTTCCATTTTAACAAAACAACAAAAAAAAACTAAAAAACAATTGCCTTCCTTCCCACCCCTCAAACCATCTGGCCTCTCTGGCCAAAATTCGGACATTGCTATCCTCAAATGAATGTCCTTTTTCTTTGACGTGGAGTTGGACAGAGCTAAATTAAATCCATTAGTTTTTAAGATAATGGCAAACCTGGTTGCACCTGTTAGTGTTGTGACGCTGGCTGGCTATTTTAATTTTACTGTGCCGAGGTCTGCTTTTGTTACATCAGGGAGTCTAAAAAAAAGGTGTACTTTCCAAGATGTGCATCATTTCTACAACACAGCTACGTACAAACTATCATAAAAGAGATCATTAAAAAGGGACCCAGTGACTGATTCATGAGTAAGTGATAGCATTAAAAATACACCAAATACAATTACAAAAATCTTTACCCATTACATTTTTTGTAGTGTGGCCCTTTAGCTGTAGTTTGACACTAATATTCTATTAAGCCCTAAGACAAGAAATCTTTAGATAATTGGCTTTACATATTGATGGCTAAAGCAAAATTGTATTGTGAAATCTTGACATGATATCTCATGCATACGTCAAGACTCTCCTGGAAGGTGTCCTACCTGCCAGTCAAGAGGGCCATGTTATTAATGCTCCTGATGTGGTCACGCATGAGGCTTCCCTTGCTGCCAGACTCTCACTAACACTCATCTGAAATCAAGCTTTATGTGTGACCTGAAGTGTTCCCATTTCCACTTGGTTGCACTGGCCTCCCACTGAGAGTGGAGTAGTTTTTAAAGAAGAGCTGTAGTGAGTCACAGGTGAGGAGGCCAAGTTTAACAGAGGCTGATGTGCAGCAACATATGAACTGATAGTTCAGTGTATGTTTAAAAAAAACACTGAGTCAGTCTGTTAGGACAATTAACATCTTCTTTTCAAAATCCAATGGGAATATGTATTTTCCCAGCAGCTTTACTGCCATAGCTGTGTAACTCATTTGTGCTGAAGATATACTTTGATTTAAATGCCTAATATGTAGTATTCAAAAAAATGTGTGACAATATATAGTTGCTATATTAACAACATGGTCATCCTTTACATGTAATAAGAAGTAAGTTGACGTAAGAGCTTCTTGTTTGATAGTAAACAGTAAGTCGACAGGAAACAGGGTGAGAGAGAGGGGAATGACATTGGGCAAATGACCTGAGCAAGATTGAAACCTAACCTAGGTCTCAAACATATTTTGCATGCACTGTACCAAATGAGCCACGGGTGCTCCCCAACTGAGACCTATTCTCTGCAGAACGTACAGCTACAAGGCACAATACCTCAGTCTGTGCAGATGAATTTAGCTTGAGCTCTGCAAACAATTTCGTCCGCGCTGCTTCCTTAAAGGGTCCGCAAGCAAAATCATCGAGAAATTCCTGTTTTGGTCTAGTAAAGGTTTTCTGCAACCCTCTTAATAAATACGAGCTCGGACCCCTTGTGGCTGGAGTTTTACGCTCTACAGTTTAGCTTAAGCTCTGAGTGTTTCAAATAGTACATATATATATATTTTACATATATATATTTTCATTTTATATTTTGTCTGCACAATTTCAGAAAAACATGCAAAATGCAATACCTATGTTCAATATTGTGATAGAATATGTGCTGCAAAATTTGAATGTTCTCTTTGACATAGTAAAAGTTAAATTGACTCACTTTATTATTTGGTCTATTAAAGGTTTTCTCCAGTATTTTTTAATAAAATGCTGCATTCATATTACCATCATTTTTGACCAAGTTTCCTGTGCCTTTGAAGCTCACACATCCATAAAACATCAGCGACCATGTTTTACAGTAGGAATGTGTACCTTTCATCATAGGCCTTGTTGACTCCTCTCTAAATGTAACGTTTATGGTTGTGGCAAAAAAGTTCAACTTTGGTCTCACTCTAAATAACTTTAAGTAAATAAATTTAGAGGCTTGTCTCTGTGCTGTTTGTCAATTTGTTTGTGTAGTAATGGCTTTCTTCTGGCAACTCAACCATGCAGCCCATTTTTCTTCAAGTGCCTCCTTATTGTGCATCTTGAAACAGCCACAACATTTTTTTTCAGAGAGTTCTATATTTCAACTGAAGTCATCTGAGAGTTTTTCTTTGCATCCAGAACACTTTTCCTGGCAGTTGTGGCTGAAATATTTGTTGGTGTATCTGACCTTTTCCACTTTTTAATTCGAGTTTTAAGGTTGCAAGTTTAATTGTTATAAACAGCAACATCAGGAGTGTTTTTTTTTTATTTATTTTTTTATATAACGCTTTTTTTACCCAGAGCTAATCCCAGATGGGAGAGAACAAATCCCTTTACATCTTGCCACTAGCATCAAAGCTGTGAGAGTAACACTATGCGTCAAAGTCACAAATGACTCAAAAATCAAACTTAGTGCCTAAGAAGACTTTGAACAAAATCAAATTGTATCAGGGCTGTTATTGTAAAGACAACATAAAAAAGAATAAAAATCAATCAATCAAATGTTCGCCACTGGATCCTGCATAGTCCAACCTTAAAATGTCACATCTCATTCTGCAGACACTCTGTTATCTTCTGACTTGAACTGAACTCTGACTTGGACCATTGGTATTATTTGGGAGCTATTTTTGTGACAGCGGTCGATCCTGCGGGCAAAATTTGCATCTTGTAGACCGCTTCAGTAGTCTTTTTATCACGTGCTGCACATCGGGTCTGGAGTGGGCTGGAGATCACACGCAGAGGACCCCGCTCATCTTTGCTGCATTATCACTCGAGAAAATATGCTGCAACCCTATGAGCGGTACGATTATTTGGCTTTTATGTTTTAGCTCTCCGTGAAGCTGACTCATTGGGTATAGCATTCTGCATCTAAATATAGCCACATAAAATTGATTTAACGTAGCTAGTAACAGTTAGCGATATCATCTCTGCCGCAGTGTTACACAGAGGCTCTATCACTATCACACCTTCTGCTTGTTTGTTTGTCAGTCCTTCTTCAAGAATATGTTTGTCATGGAATAGTCATATTTTGCCACTGTTGGCCATTCAAAAATACTTTTTCAATGTTTATCGAGATCAGCATTTACTTAACACAAAAAGCCTTTAAACTGTTCTCCACAAAGCAAATACTTCCCGCCGTTCTGCTTTTACACGTGAGGCATTTTGTTTACAAAGTGCTCTGCCGCAATCGCTTTCTTCTTCTCTTTCTTAATTTGAAGCTACACTAAAGGCCCACTCCATTTTTGCCATTTCTGTCTAATTGCATCATTCGGCAAGTGGTGCAGTTATTTCAAGCACCTGGATTTCTCTGAGTACACAAGACACAGACACAGAGAGACCTCACTCACCAATTATAATGAGACAAAATAAAAAACACTAAGTCATTTATCACAGACTTAAGAAAATGTGAATAATAAATGTTGGTGTTTGGATATGACGCAGTTTATATTTGGGGCAACAGTGTTTTTTTTGCAACTTCCAAACAGACTGTAGTTGTGGAGAAGACCTTAAAGTGTAGCATTACTAGAAGCTACTGAGAGGCTTTTTCATGTTTTTAAAGTGACCTAGGTGAACACATTGGTAAACTGCATTACACTAGTCATATCTATCAGCAGAATAAATGGATTATTAGCTTTTCAGTTCAAATAATAGTACATTAATATTAATATTAATGCTTTAATTAAACAGCATTCTCTGTATTCTTTGTTTTGTAAGCAGAAGAAGAACAAAAAAATAAAGTTTCCTTTTCCAAAACACCTCTTGCTGCCGATAAACGAACGGGATGCACTGCACTGTCACCTAGTTTCCATGGTAACCTGTTGCTATGGAAACAAGCCCTGGAAGAGACTCAGGAGTTAGTTGAGGGGATTTTTTTTTTGGTTTCATTTTTTTTTTTTGCCAGGGAGGCAGAGGGAAGTAAGTGTACAAAGGAGAGAAAACAAGAAGGCATGAAGAGAAAATCACGCCTGTGTAAAGCCAAGGGTCTCTGTTTATGGCTGATACCTGCCACTTTAACATGAACACAACAACTCCCAACGAGTGCATTTACAAACTGAAGCTGGCCAGTGAGGGATTTCGGAGAATTTTAGCATTTCATAATACCACAACTGTACTTTGGATAAAAGGAGGGAGTGGGTTCATTGACATTTGTGGCATTGGGCTGATGGCCGTGTAAAGCAAACATTACATAACCACAGTGATGCCTGGAACCAAAGCCAAACAAGGATTTATGCCCTACTGATTCTTCTGTTTCTATTATGAGCTCAGTCACTGCTGGGGATTGTCATATTGTAACCTGTTCTGCTCAACTATAAAGTGGATGCGTTAAGGCAACTTTGAAATTAAAAATACCAATGTGCATATCAACCTATTTTCATAATAGAATTGATCATTTCCACCGCAAAACCACAAGTTAACAAGTTAATTACAATTCATACAGAAAGAAATAACAAACAATTCTGGGAAAACTGTAATAACAAATTACAGCAGATAACACAGTTTCCCAGAAGTGACAGAATGGTTAGCGTTCAGGCGGCACATGATTTTCCATAAACTCGCCTTGCTCATAGCCCCCTCCTCCTCGTCTTCATCTCACTGCTCTCTAATCTTTCCTTGGCTGAAGTTGGTCTGCAGCCTGCTGGGTTACTCTATTTAACTGCTGTCACATAGTGAGCCCTGCAGCATGCTGTGTACTACAGGCACTGACAGACAATATGGGCAAAAACTAGCAGAGAGAAGCAGAGGACAGATGGATGCACACACACTGTCTGGGGCTCAGTCGATCAATCACTGAGACCAGCGGCAATGAAAAGTTCAGCTGGACCTCCACAAGATGGTTGTTAGACAAACATTAACAATGGAAACACAAACCATTCGAAACAACAAATAGACTGACAGCAAAGTAGTTAGTCCTTACAATGCATTTTTAAGTGCATTTGTACAAGAAACCATACAAATAATAATAACTTAAGTTTAGAAAGAGCAAATGGACAGAAATCACATGATCACAAATCACATCTCCAATTGCTCTGCATATTGTGTTATGAACTTTACAAAGTATAATTACTTCTAAGAAGGAGGAAGTTTGAAAACATGTAGCAAGCATTCACAGTTTACCTGTTGACCTCTATTATTATTGTTATTATTATTATTATTATTATATCAGTTTTATATTAGTGTTTTTACATTCATACACCAGTGCCACAGGCACTGGAGGCAAGGAGGGTTAAATGTCTTGCCCAACGGAATCAAACGAGAATCGAACTGCCTACCTTCCAGTTGAATGCAACTTAATGCTTTTAATTAGTGTTTTCAGAGTGCATGTTTCAAAGTGTTATGTGGACATTTGTAAACTTAAGTTAAAGGTTAAAAGTTAAAGATTGCCAAAAACAGCAACATGTAGAGCACATAAAACAAACTCTCCGATCAAACTTCACACATTGAAGAAATAAGTTAAAAAACATAATTTTTTGTTTTTATGCACTACTTGTGCAAAACCATTCTTTTGAAAAATAAAAACCAATAACAAACAAACAAACAAAAACATTTTTTTTATTAACTGGAGCTCTGATCTTCACCTATGTCCCAAGTTAACCAATGCTGGGCAAACTACAGCCCACTCATTACGCTAACAATCCGAGTGAAGTTAGAAACACATTGGCACATTCAAACAACCAGACAATGCAAGAAAAGGGCTGGCTTGAAGTTTCTATTCATGTGTTCAGAAAGCAAAGTAAAAAAAAAAAAAAAATATATATATATATATATGCATGCAATTTTAACTAACAAGGACTTGGATTGTCATTTAAACAAAAAGCAGTCATTTAGATTATATTTGTTAATATAAAAATACTCTCTGCAGCTGGCTTTCACTTGAAATTTGTTATTATATTTACATTAATTCACTCCCATCACAATCCCCTCCTGGCCCGGCCCGTCCCCTGAGCCCAATACCTATTACAACACGGATGCCACACTGCTACAGTTCACATTTCTATTATGTGTTTTCATGCACTACTTTAAGAAAGTCTGACAGATGCCATTCATTTAGACACCACTTGGCCTTGATGTATGCACTTCTTCATCACAACACTCAGCCAGCAACCAGCAACCAGCAACCATAATAAAATTTTCCACGTGCAGAACAATAAAAGGATATGTGAAGTGCAGTGTCTGCCAACAGCTTCCCGGCAGTCTCAGAAAGCTACCGTGTTGTGGAGGCATAAGTCACTGTCATAACATCACAGCTCCTCCAGCGCGTTTGGTGTCACTTAAATAAATGTGTAATTATCCTGAGGTTGTCGGAAGCAGTTTAGTGTGATGCTCTGCTACCTGACTCTAACAGAACACAAAGACAAGACCTGTGCTTCTCCGAGGCTTTTCACAGCCCAAAAGACAAGTAAATTAAAGACATTCTAAACCTGCTTATAGAGCTGATTCTGTGCCATTTGTGTAGGTTTCTTTGAGCCGTTTTTGCGTGCGTGTGTATCCCTGCCGCAGTATAGTGGCCAGCAATTCAGCAGGCCGATCCCTGAACATCTGGTAGCTGCATGGCCTGGAGCAAGGGACAGTTCTACTAGAAACACTAGATTTGAGAAGGCACACGGTGAGAAGAGATGACTGACTTAGTTATTTGCTTAGTTGTGCCATTTTACTCTATTCACATATAGAAATTCATCCCCAGAGATGGTAACACCACGTAATCAGATGACTATAAGCATTTCACAGGGGCATGTCAGAAGTTTGTAAGTAATTCCAACTAAGAATTTAAAACCGTTCGCATTAGCAACCTGAAAGTAATAAAAGTATTTATATTTATATAGCAACATTTTACAAATGCCATCCAACAGAGCTTATTAAAAACAGTTTTCATCATGCATGCCTTCCCTATGTTACCGTAGGTTCTCTGAGTACTCTGGCTTCCTCCACAGCCCAATGACGTGCATGTATAGGTGAACTGGTGAATTTAAATAACATAGGCAATAAATGTGTTTAAGTAATTCTAAGTGTATGTCTCTAAATGTTAGCTAGAGTAACTGGCCAATTTATAATTGATTGGATTTATATAGTGCTTTTCAAGGCCCTCAAAGCACTTTACAGAGTCCATTATTCATTCACTCCACAGTCACACACTGGTGGTGGAGACATGGCAGCCATTTTGCACTTCTCATACTTACACACATACACCAGTGCCACAGACACTGGAGGTAATGTTGGTTACGTGTCTTGCCCAAGCACACAACAACAGTATCAACCGGGGGAAAGCGGGAATCAAAACACCGAACCTTCCGGCTTTAGGACAACCGAGCCACTGTGCCCCAGAGTGTACCCTCCCTCAGGCCTAAAGCAACTGGGATAGCCTTTCTAAAGATAGAAGATGAATTATTTATTATAATTGGTGTACCATTTGTTTCCCTTAATATATTTCCTGTTTGTGGACATGGCCTAGTCATAAAATAATTCCACAGAGTAGTGATCCAGTTATACTGATACTATTCATTGTTTTATTTATCTCAACTACTATACTGTACAAACTATTTTATAGAGCAATAGTCTCAGTAAGCACTGTATAAGGCATATAATACAGTCACACACAAGGTGTACCAGCTTTTAGCCAAAGAAGATGGCAACATCAAGTAGACTGTAGTTCTGTGTTCTGAGGTACACTTGTTTCAGTCAGAAAAAATTATTAAGACCATGGTATAATGTGCATAACTCAATCAATTTATTGGTAGAACATCATTTATCAGCTAGTATCTCACATACATTGTAATGTAATATGCAAGCCGAAGTAAAATACTTTGAGAAAACTTTCCATACAAACTATGTGCAGCATCCCCTCCGGTCAAAAAATTTGCAACAGAATAAATCACATTATGCTACCCACGTGTAAATAAACTATGGTTTTAAATGTCTTTAAAACACCTACTGTTAGTGATCCTGAAGCCCTTGAGCAAAAAGAGATCAAAATTACCTACACCTCCACAGCCCTGCTCACAAAATGTACAGGATACACTCTTTAACTCTCTTGAGGAGAAGTAGCACAATGTAATTTATGGCCTTGGTTATTAAAGCAGCATTGCGTAACTTTTAGTTAGTAGCATCACGTAATTTTAAAGTCCAAAAATATACATCTTGGTATTGATTTTATTCACACGCATTTGGTAGAATCATACCCATTACCCTCAGCTGGACAGAAAACTCTGAAATAAATGATATATAACTCCATGCCACTGGGACTAGCAGACCTCTCCTGAGTGACAGGCTCAGCAGCTCAAACACAGGGAGCAGAAATAGGTAGATACACCAGACCCTAGCAGTGTTTTATTTGTACAAAATGCACTAAAATGACCCTACCTGTTTTTGATAGGTTCTGCTCAAAAACAAACAAACACAGACTGTCTTTAGAGGGATCTGCCCCATCTAGTGGCTAAAAGTTATGCAGTGCCGCTTTAAAAGATAGCAAGGGCTGACATAATAAAGAAAACAACAATTTTCAAAGAATTAAGCAAAAATTAAGTCAAAAGTAGAGCCTACAACAGGTGAAGAAAAAAAAATATAAATATAACTTTTTAGGGTCAAGAATCAAGCACCCATTACAGTTACTGTTTGTTGTGAGCTCAAAACAGAGGAGGTCATTTGGGTCACTTGAGACTGAAAAAACATTTGTTGTGTGTAAACTTGTGCCAGCAAAGAAACAAATTACATTTAAGTGTCCTGAGTGTGCTGTGGGACAAGACTGCAGAAGGCTCAGTCATTGACCCAGGCTGGCTTTCTGCCGACAGTAAAAGGTCCAGTGGGCAGAAGAGACGAGAGAGGAATAAAAAAAGAAATAAAAAACAGGAGAAGTGAGGAAGTGACATGGCTTGATTTATCTGTAGGGTGGAGCACAGATTTCACAGTTAGCTGAGCTCTATCTATCCACAAACACTTCAAACGCACACACATGAATGCTTTTGCAAACACATCTAATAATCTTTCCAACATGAACACTGATGCTCTGCCTGTGCATGTGTAACGTACAGAGAAGAGCACAGGCCTGCGCTGTTATGTCATGTCAAAGTTTCTCGTGTCCGATAGATTTTCCCTGACCCTGTTAACCATCCATTCTTTTCTATTTTTTCACTTTGGTTCAATTGCACGCTTCATGTGAACAGTCTTGAGCCCTTTACCAAAATAAGAAAGATCACATCTTTTATAAAGAATACAAGGATTCAGTATGATGGGTGTCTTTAAACGATAATAACAGTGTTTACATAACACAAGAGGAATCTACTATATCTAACTCCACATGATTAGTTTGCTCAAATAATCTGGTATTCAAGTAACTGATATCTAAAAAGGGCTTAACCTTGATTGTGGGTTTTGCTTTTGTATCTAAAAAAGACAAAGAGCATGCAACTATATTCTTAATGGGTATGTACTGCTAGAACTGCAATTTAACATTTAAACAGGTAGCATTTTAGTGCACACCGAGCCCATATGTGGTCTGCTCAGTGTTTGAAAGGGCTTAATGAGACAAAAGTGTCCACATCGATTCTCCTGCACTCTGAGGCTGTGTGATCGAAGGATAAAAGACAAGAAGGAGGAAGAAAGAAGCCAGTTTCAGATACTGGAAGCAACTGACTCTCCATGTTACCAGATTTCTACTTTATAATCTTTTTATCTATTCATTTTATTCTTTATTTAACCAGGTCTTTAGTGGTAGGGGAAACCAAAGTACCTGGTGGAAAGCTACACAGACACATTGAGAACATGTAAACTCAACACAAAAAGGCCCTGCCCTGCCTGGGGATCGAACAACGGGCCTTTTTGCTGAGAGGCATGGGTGCTAACCACTGTGGCTAAACACTAGGGTGCGTCTTACTCAGTGATGTGTCATATCAGTGATAACCCACTGTCTCACACTCTGGGGAGGCTTCTGTGGTCTACTAACCTTCTTCAGTAGCTGTTCTCAACTTCAGTGTGGCCCACATTGATTTTCTACAAATCCTCTACATATGTCCCTTCCCCTCCCCATGTTTTGTTACCCTCAGTATTTATCAGCAGCCTGTGTTTATCTCATTTCTTCTGATAAACAAACACCTTTATGCATGAGTGGTTCGGTCTATATGTTGTATTGATTTTTAACTTTGGAATAACTAAAGAGACTGTAAACGGTATTGAAAAATAACTGTAAACTGTCATTTCTGCCTGTAATGGCCAGACTTTTTCTTTAGGCTTTCTGACCACACCACTGTGCTACACTCCCTCCTGCTCATTATCTACCATGTCCCCTTTCCTGTCTCCTGTCTACCTCATCCCTCTCTCATATATACCAATTAATGATCTTCCTCCTTTAGGCATCTGTTGTTTCCATAGGAACAGTGCTCTGTAGTCGATACTAGTTGTCGAGGCAACGGTGAGCAGGGTGGGAGGCTGTTTTTGTGTTATGTCTGTGTGTGCATCTCACATTCCTATCCGGTCTGTGTTTACTTTTTTCCCGGTACAACTATGTGCTTTTTCACATTAGATAACAATAAATTATTTATTAAGTATAGTTCATGTCCGCCAATTTCCCTGCATGCTAATCCATAGGGTGGGTGTAGAGTGTAGACTTCAATATTCTGGTGTGCTGCCATTTCCATCACCTGCTGTACTACAGTGAAATCCAATCCCACCTAAAAGGTATAATTTTAGGGGTGGGACATGTTAGGCTGGGCAATATTTATAGTTTAAAATGGCCACAACAAACATTGTTAGAAACATGAACATTTTATCTGACATATATTTATAACAGCCAATAGGGGAAAGCTGATCATCTACAGCAACCTGTGCTTTCAACTATTTTCAAACATCAAACGTTGGCAAATCTGCTTTAGCTCTTTTCTCTCTCAAACTGTGCTAAAGAGCCCTCCCTTAAGATTTTAATCTGTTTCCAGAGCAAATACAACTGCGCCACGTTTAGTGAAAAGAGGGAGAAAAGCTGGCTGCAGCAGTCAATAGCACAACACTTATACTGCAATGAGCTGCACCAAGGATTGAGACCACTGCTGTGTTTGTGTGTGTGTATTAAAACATAGAGTCACATTTGTGAGATTATTTAGCCATGACTCATCTACAGACCCAGTGCATTACAGGGCACGTTATATCCAGGTGGACAGTCGGGTAAACATGAAACGGTGCATGTTTGAATGCAAAAGAGGATGGGGGTGGGGCAACTGGCTCCGGGGTCTTCCCTCCTCACAGCTGGGACAAACCTAAACCCTGCTGGATTAGATTAGAGCAGCTGCAGAGGGGAAAGGGAGAGTAAGGTGAACAGTGCACAAAAATGAGGATGAAAGCAGGCTACAGCACAGGGAACATATAGATAAATATGATTTACAGAAAGTAGGACACGGCCTAAAGGTTTTTTAGATTTAATATCACATTATTTTTTATTTCATTTTTGCTTTTACCAAACCAATATGCATTTGTCATTCAAGTTATCATATGTTAAGATAGAGCTTGTGAGCTGTTTTTCATTGTTAATTACAACAGAAAAGTGCATCTTCCCACTCCCAGATGGGTTGTGTGTGGATATTGACTCCGCTATAAAACTAAAACCACATATCATGAAGGGTTTCTTACCACATCAGACAGACAATAAATACTGCTGTTTGTTGTGGAGGCAAAGTGTCTGTGGCAGGCCATCTGCCAATGTGAGTGCTGAGTGTATGAAGCACGTGTAGAGAATCATGTCGAGTCGGGTGAACATCTCTAGAGAGCTGAGAAGCAGTGGCTTAACAGTCCATATCCCACATCAAATCCAGTCCCAGGGACCACACAAGTGTGGTTGTGTGTGCATCTATTTGAAATATTATGCACAGGCACATGCACACATAAATATATATATATATATATATATATATATATATATATTAAAAACAAAACAAGATGCACTGCATGCACTTTGCACCCTGTCTATGATCCCTCCCTCGCCACCACACATGCGCAGCCAGCAGTAAATCTCCCACGCTCTCCATTTGTCACGTGAGCTCCACTGCTCTACTTTCACTTCATTAGAGTTGAGAGAACCACACTGGGGTACCCTGAGAAACATACACAATGACCTAGAGCTACAGAGGAATATGAGACACCATGAGCTTTAAGAAAAGCTGATACACAAATCAATTAATTACATTTTTTTTCTTAGAACGTGATTTTATTTGATTATTTTCATTTAAAGCTCCACTACCTAATTTTCTGTTTGCTATCCCTGTCTCAGACGCCACTTACCCCCAAAAGCAGCCTCGGGACCTCTCCAGCTTCTCTTTTATTAAAAGTAGGTGCCTTAAGGTGACTTATCCAGATCTTATTAGACATCTATGACTCTTCTGTAGAGACGTTTTGTGCACATGCGTGTTGCGCCTATGATGTCATCATTTGTAGAGAGGATGCCAGCATAACAGTTTCCAAAAGGCAAGTGTCAGCCGCAATAAAACAAAAGCGTTTTTGTAAAGTGTATGTGTGTAAATGAGAGGCCAATCTCATTTACAACACAATTATTGCCGTTTTTGGCAAACCAGTTTTACTACCCAAAATCCATCCAGCAAAAGAACAAATCAATATGCACTGATGTGAAAAATTAGTCTTCATTTTCAAATCTAGATTGACTGCCGGGAGTTTTTAGCCTTTGGGACTTGTCGGGCAAAGTCTAGCTTGTGTTGAGTGGCTGAGTTGTCACTTATTTCTAAAAAGCTCCTTAAATAAAGCCATTTGACTCCTTCAAGTCTAATTTAAAAAGCAACATTTACAGTCTCTTTCCAAAACCAACAATACAAATTATACAAAAAGGTAATTAGTGCAAGGGTAAATGAGTTTAAACATTGATAAGCAATTGTGTGTGAGAGAAGTAAGAAATAAGAAAATAGACTTGCATAATCCACTACAATGGTGTGGGTAAAATAGTTAAATAAATGACAGAGCCTTATCCCAAAATTAAGGATAAAGCAACCTGAATGATGCGCATTTACTGCATGTGTGTATGTCCTAGTATAAATGTTCCCCTTGGGCCATGTTCCCGGCAGGCATCCAAGTTTTCCGGTAATGGAGCAGGAAGAGCTCTCCAGGAGCCAGTGACAAGCAATCAATGTCAATAAATCTCTCTCCCCCTTGAGCTTTTATACCGCTGTATGATGTCACTACATGAGTGTCTTCACACTCCTGCCTGAGTGGGCACAAAGGTGCTGTTGTCAATATAACAGGACATAAGAGGTGGGGATTCCTTGAGATTAAGAGTCAATAATAGTATCTGACTTCTAATGAATGTAGAACATGGCTCATACTTAAAATGATCAGCATGAACTGGTATTTTGTGTGAAGATATATTGAACTGAGATGTTCTTTCAAATGCAAATGAGTTTGATGAGTATTACGAGTTTCTCTTTAAAATGTGTTAAAAATTCAGTGAGCTCCCTGTACCCCAAATTACACCATTACATGTATAGTTGTGTCAGAAAAGTTTCAGACTTCACTGTTCACACAGTGGTCACACTTCTATTCCTATTTACTTATATTGCTGTTCAAACATTGAGCAGACAAACAGCCGTCAGCAGAATCAGCAAACTGTAATCTCGCCAGTTTTGGAAACCTTGCCTAGTCAAGGCTCCCAGTGCTCTTGAACACACACTGCATCATTAACAGCTCTGGGACACTGATTTGATGGAATGAATGTGAATTTGGGAACACACATTCAAAATGTCTACGCAAAGCTCACTACACACCCCAGATAATGCCACAACTTAAAACTAATGTGGTTTTTATAATTTTGTAATTTTTGTGTCCCTGAAGTAGGCCTCAAACTAGTCTGTACCTTTTTAAACAGGACTAAAGGTTAGCAATTAAAAGTGTTACTTTGAGATGATATTCAAGGAAAGAGTCTCCATAGCAACAGTAAGAGTGATTCATAGAGTGTGTCAGGCTGTGAAATAAATTTCACAGCTCAGTGCACTGCGGTTTCTGCTGTGAGAGTTTATTGTTGTGTCTATGTGTGTGCGCACGTGTGTTAGCATGAACACCAAACCTGGATCTGTTGTTGATGCACATATTGTACACATTTACTTATCCAGAGTATCTGGAAAGTACAATACAAAGTATAGTAAGAGATTATCAGTAACTGATGGAGGACTTACTGTTACTGTTTGTCTTACTGTTTTTCTTGTGCATCTAATGTTAGCACTCAGTGCTTTCTTGTACCACATTACCTTCATGCACTTTAGTAGCACTAAAAGGAATTTGAATGTTGAAGTTACATTGCTGTTCTTTCTTTTGGAAACATTTTGAAGCAGGTTTTTGATTAAAGAGATGGCTGTTTTTCTCCCTTTCTCTTTGTTCTACATTGCTACCTTTCTCCCTTTTGCTCTCACACTGGCACACTGCTCATTAGCTTTCTGTCAGTCCCGATTTCTGTCTTCCACTCCCCAGTTCTACTCATGCAGTTTTATAGTTTTTACATTTCCCTGCAGTTCAGATTTTTCATGGGTGAAGGGTACAAAAGCCTGTTTTATGTTATACTACTTAGCTGTCCTAGCATGTGTTTACCAGTACCTTGTTTTCTTAATCTGTTTTCCCCATTTATATTTTGTGACATGAAAGTGGGCTTTGAATTCATCTGCTATGTTCCTGAGAATTAAAGCTACCAGAATCGTGACTGCTGCCACAGCGACAAAGCAAAAATAAAACAGCATTGCTACGACTAATTTGTGCCATCACAAAGATGCATAACGTGTTTGAGGCACTGTTACACATTGCAGAGTCAAATGACAGTAAAAGGTTAGAAAAAGCAAAGGGAAAAAAGGGGAAAGCAAGTGACTTGAAAAGATGCTAAAAAAAAAAAAAGTAGAAAGTAGTGACAAATCATTATAGAGTTGTATTGTGAGCTTAGCTTTCCTTCTTTTGAAGGGATTTAAATCCTCCCATCTGTCCCCCTAATACACTCACTGATCCTTCTATAATACTTCCTTCTGTCAGAGGAAAACACCCAGGACAATCCATCTATTCTTGTAGTATCAGATGTCATCTTTAAAACAATGCCCCTGTAATGCATTTGTTTACTTCTAAAGTCAAACTTAAACTTTTGGCAGTAAAACTTTCCTTAATGTAGGAGATTAGGAAAACTAACCTTTAAATGCCATCAAACTAATAACAATTGTAGGACACATCATGTCTTAGCTTTAACAGTAAGGACAGTAGTCACAAAATAAGACACAAACAAAAAGATTGGTGTTTGCCCAGTTTCTGTTAAAAATGCAGCATGTAGAGCTATTGTTGTGGTGGATACATTGTGTAACTGTAAATTTACAGTGTCAGACCTTTCTGTTCAAACACATGATATTTGCTTCTCATTAATGAAAACACAATATATTTACTAGTAAACACATACTGATATATGGTATATACAAAGTCTTTATTGGAATTTATCTCTTGTCTCAACTTTTAACACCAAAAAAGGTTTTATATGTACTATGGATAGGTCTAAACTTCCACAGTAAAAACTACCACACTACCCACTTCTTCACTGGCACATTAGTCACAAAATCAGGTAAAAGGACATATTACAAACATGCTGCTTTCTCTCACACTGCTTCCCTTTTGAATAAATGACTCACACATAGTAACATTTTCCTGCATTTACTGCCACTATTTAACCATTAATTATTAACTTACCATTAAGTCCAAAAAACACCTAAACTACACTTGTGACTGTACAAGCCATGCATTTATAAATGCTTCTGATGCAGTCATGAGTACATCATGAGTAAGCTCAGGAATAATCAACACACTCAGCTCACAGTAGCAGTATTCTCTTGTCTTACTGTGTCAAGGTCAAACGTGGCTAATAGCCAAAACATTATCATTGTCACATTGACACAGTGGCGGTTAGTGCTGCAGTCAGCAGCTGAAGGGCACTCAATGATGGATAACTGATGGGCTGTGGATGAGTTGAAAATGTAAAGTGCCTCTATTACTGCCAGGCAGTCATTTACAGATAAACTCCTGTAGCATAATAACAGTCAGAGAGCAGCAACATTCTCCACAAGTAAGTCTTTCAAGTGGGCTTTGTCTCTAGCACAAAGTCATTTAAGTATTAGGTAACACAAATGGTGAAGGCAATCGACGTTTCTGAATGACAGCAGATACAAGTAAAAGATTTGTAACCGAGTAGGAAAAAATGTACTATTTAAAAGTCTCTTTTTCTAAAAAGATTTATAGTGGTCACACACAAAAATATGCAGCCATCTCCAAGTGTAATAATAACAATTGTTTTAATCTTTAAGTACATATGAAGGCATGTTTTTGAGATCCAGTATTGTAAAGTAGATTGCTAGATGTAGTGTAAACTTCAAATAATGACTAATGATTGTGATTTTGTTTCCTTTTCTTCTAGACAGTTTAGAATCTCAACATTGATTTAGCCTGAATAAGATGAATACTATTTGTAAATCAACATGTACAGTGGTGGGTGATATCTGAAACCAGTGATATACAGCAGATAAAGCACTAATATTCCAACTGACCTTGTGCATCTTCCATACATCTTTTTGACTGAGGTTAATGCTGCATTTAAAATGGAAGATATCTCAAGCCTTTTAATGTACACCAAATAATCTTGAGGAAAGGTTTGTTGCCTTTTTACATTACTTTAATTAGTCCATTCATTCATTCATTCATTTTCTACCGCTTTGTCCCGTTAGGCGTCACGGGTGACTGGAGCCTATCCCAGCAGCTTTGGGCCTGAGGCGGGGTACACCCTGGACAGTGGCCAGTTAGTCGCAGGGCTGACATATAGAGACAAACATTGACTGACAACCATTCACTCTCAGATTCATTCACTAGGGACACTTTAGAGTTGCCAATCGACCTGTACATGCATGTCTTTGGACGGTGGGAGGAAGCTGGAGTACCCAGAGAGAACCCACGGTGACACGTGGAGGACATACAGACTCCTCACAGAAAGACCGGAGTTGGCCGAGAATATTTGAGTCGGCCGGGTTTTGAACTCGCGACCTTCTTGCTGTAAGGCAGGAGTGCTAACCACTCTGCCACGTGCACCCCTAATTAGTCCATTTGATCCTAAATTTATTTTAATTATGTTTAATTAATTCTGGATCCATTTGATTCAGAATTAATACATTTTAAATCTGGATCAAATTAATCCACAAAGGATTAAATGATGAATAATGTAAACCTCATGGTACCTCAGTGAGGGCCTTGTGAATGAAAGTGGCTGTCTGAGAGGACATGGTCCAAGGCGACTTCTCCTCCACCATAAGGGCGTCCAGTGTTGCCTTCTCCAGGACAACATCGAAGGTGGCGTCAGAGAAAGAGAGCTGGCGCACATCCATCTGGTGCCAGGTCATCCCAGGGCAGTGGTTGTACCTGGTGCTCATGGCACTGATGCACACTGACGAGTAATCAATGTTGGTGATGGTGTGGTAACCTGCATTGTACATGTCACCACTCATGCTGCTGTTTCCACATCCTAAGACAAACGACAAGAGGAGCACAAGGAGAATGATAAATAGAATCAAAAAAGATAAAGTTAAGGAAGTCAGCACTCCTGCTTCAAAGCCAACTCCTGACCTCCTGCTGACCAAACACATGCATGCATAGGTCAATTGGCAAATCTAAAGTGTCCCTCCCTAGTAAATGAATGTGAGTGAATGTTTGTCAGTGTCTGTCTCTAAGTATTAGCCCTGAGACCAACTGGCCATCATCCAGTGTGTACTCCTCAGGCCCAAAGTTGCTGGGATAGGCTCCAGTCACCTGCGATCCCTCCAGTAGCATGTGACCCTTAATGGGACTGAGTGTTTATGTGCAAATCTGAGTGTGATTAATATAGCAACAACATGGGATAAAACAGCCAGACAGTTGCTATCACGACAACAATGACTGCGACACCTCCTGTCGTTTAGGAGACACACAAACACATTCACTGTGTATATTTGTCCAAGCTGGTGTTCAGTCACAAGCAACAAGCAGAGATAAAAACCTCTATGGGACCATGTGATGTTCCCATAAAGTGCTTTGAGCCACCACACTCTGTTTGTTAATACACAGGCAATTTCACAACTCTTAGCAAAGAAGAAAAATTAAAGATGTCAAAAGTCAGGTGAAGATAGCCTGTAATGTAGCATGACAAGATTGCATAATCAACAGAATGGGGCTGACTTATCTCACCCAAAATGTAATAGCAATAAAGAAACTGGCAGAACAAAAAGTGTCACACTGGCATTGATTTTTATTACCATTGGATCCTCTATATTGTCTTCAAGCACATTCCCTCCAGGTATTACAGTGGTGTATTAAAAATAATACTGTATATGTATAGTGTGACTAGCACTGCATCTCATTCTGTCCATTGCGTGTAAACTAATATGTTTTTCTCTGTCATCATAACACAATATATTTTATAACACACAGAAGGCTATATGCCTGTGAAGTGTAAAAGGAGGGACTGTGACTTCCGGCACTGACACCTTTGCTGCAAACGTGTGGCTGCTGCTTGTTATCACCTTACTGCTTCAACTAATAACCAACTTGAAAAAACACAAAAATGCACACGAGTAAGGAAAATTCATACAGTTAGCAGCCTCACACACTAAACAACACATTGGATCCTATTTTGACATACCAGTGTAAATATCTGTTGGCTGCAGTAGCTCAAGACCCCATCTAGTTGTACAAAGTAATATTACAGTGCACTCTACAACCTGTACCTCTCCAGGTACTTCCGTCCAAAGACATTCATGTACGGATTAATTGGCAAAACTAAAGTGTCCCTAGTGAATAAATATGAGTGCCTGTCACTGTCTGTCCCTAAATGTAAGCCCTGTGACTAACTGGCCACTGTCCAGGGTGTACTCAGGCCCAAAGTTGCTGGGATAGGCTCCAGTCACCTGGAACCCGCAGTGTTAAAGGTAATGGATTAATAGATGATTCCCAACAAAAGTATTACATACAGTAATTTGTTTACAGGATGTACAAAGCATCATTACACAATCATAGCTATGTCAGATAATAGTAAAATAAATTCTGTAGCTGTGTGTTTGATGCCCATGTTAAGTGCTCAGTGAAAGTAGTCTCTTTAGTGCTGCTCTCTGAAATCCCCAAGCAAGCCAAACATTGTTTCCAAAGGGTTCTCCCCTCTGACACAGCTGAGCATGTTTGTGTTTTTCCTTTCCCAGGAAGGGGTGTCACATGGCAGCACATTCCTTGGGGTTGTCACGACAATTATAGTTGTCAGACTGTCACCAAGGACACTACTTCTATTTTGTGTCAGTGACGTCAGTCGGCCCCCGTGACCTATGGCCTTTGTACACCGACATAATCATGAACACACAAGCACATTTTACAGCATACAACAGAACACCCAAAACTATACCAAACCCTTCCATTGCTAGTGGTTCAACAAATATTGACAGGTATAGCAACCATTTTACCATTACATCTAAAAATGGAATAATTCTGATTGAATAAAATAAATTGTGGCTACCTACAGTTTATAAATTCAATCACCGACCAGGCATTCATTTTCATTTGCAAACATTCTCAATGAAACCACTCCCAGTGTAACAGGTACCCCAGATTATCAAAGTCAATCAAAAATAAAAAAAAATCAATTATTTGGGAGTGTGTGTACTGTGCCACTAATTTTTTGATAATCTTGTGTGTCTGAAAGCTACAGAGCGGCGGAGACAGAGAGGCTAAAGTTAGAGGTGTCATATCATTTCTTTCTGCTAACTGTGTGATTGTGCATGATGGAAATTTTGAGCCCTGTCTTAATAATCAAGCACTCATAACAAATCCTCAAAAACAAGCAGTGGGCTTTATCAGTTTGTGACATACTGTATGTACACTGTTTTTTGTCACTGTGCATGTTTGTCCTACTGTGTCCATTTGTAAAAAAAAAAAAAAAAAAAAAGGTGCACAATAAAAGGTTTTAAAAAGTCAAGGCCAGTTGTCTGTGCTGTGGTGGTTTCTGGTTACTTGAGTGACTTGAGTGAATTCTTGAGGTAACCCCAGTTTGGAATACTTCCGATTACTCTGTTTGAGTTTAAAAAAGATACAGCAACATAATACTAATAAAGCACACAGTAGCAGTGTAATGGTGAAAGACTAACTGAAGAACTGGTGGACAGTTTGGATTCTTGGTTAAGTGAGTTTCTCCAAGAAGCTTTGCTGCTACTGAGCTTAATTTAATGTATGAAGGAGCCTTCTAAAGTTACTAGCAACCACAACCAGCAACCCATTTTTTTAGGCTTTATTTAAAGCATTACAGTAATTTTTCTTCTCTTCCATGACTGAGTCTTTCCCAAAACCACAGAATATATCCTCCGCATTGCTGTATGCAATACTATGTCGCCTTTAGCAAAACTAATTATGTAGCCTCTGGTTCTGGTTTCTGAATTTTCATGACTTGGCTGATTTCAAAGTTTATTAGCCCAGTATTCTCTATTCATTTCATATCAGTATGTATTTCATTTTTACATTATATTAGGTTACACAAATGTTGGTGAAAGCAAATTTGTACTTTTAGATTCACTATTCACTATATTTGGAAAATTCAGTCAAATAAAGTTACAACAGTAATCTTTTTATCTTATAATTATTACAAACTCCTCAGTGCAGTGAGTCACCTAAACACCCATATGAGATTTGACCTTTGCACTATCAGATGACCTCGTTCTACACAAACAGCACCTCACTACAGTCCTTCTATGGTCAGGAGGGGGGGTGGGTGGGGAACCCCTGCCAGAGAGCTGGCAGGATGAAATATCAAAGCTGGTATCTCTGAGCTGAGCCTAACACAGCAGTGGAAACTCCATGATGTCAGAAGCATGTCGGATATTTATTCCCATAGCAGATTGGTTTCGACACATTAAGGAAGGGGGCTGAGGCCAGTGCTGATGAAAGGTGATGTCCACATGCACTTGAGCTAACAACAGAGTCCACCTCCCCTGCTACCTTTAGGCTAGCCCGTAGTAAACCAATGCCAGGGTGATGCTTTACAAAGTTCATCTGCAACTAATGTAAATGTCAACACATAGAAAATACCTATGAGCTTTAATTGCTTATAATGTGTTATTTGATATAAAATGGAAAAAGTGTGCACAGTGTTGACAGTACCACGTGAAGTCACAATAAGCCTGCACGTGGGTTTATGAGTATAATGACAGTAATGACATCAGACAGTTTCACACTGGGCCTTGTTTTAACCAATTAAATCTTTCCTATTCGCTTGTGTCTAATGTTATCTGATGAATTAAGCATAATAATTGTTATGACAAGCATTCCTTGACATTAAAACAAGCGTGCACTCACACAAGTATAACAAAAAAAAATTGCATTTATAACATCAGTGGGGAGCAGCATGTCCCCAGTCTAGACTGGCAGAAGGCAGTAAACATAAAAAAGCAATTCAACAAAACCAGCAGCTGGAACTTTTAATTTTTACAGATGGAATTTTTTAAGAATTTTGGGGTTTGTTGAGCTAAAGACGTCTTAACATTATAAAATGTTAGGAGTTTGAAGGCTTTGTAGATTATAGTATAGTCACAAATCTTTGCATCCACTTATATATATATATATATATATATATATATATATATATATATATATACCAGATGCACAATGCACAAGTGCACCAGATTTAGATATTCTTATTTATGAGTTAGTTTATGAGTTGGTTTGAGATTCTCACAGAAGTTGATTCAGTGGTGAAGCCAGAGGAAATTTACTCAAAAGCTCGGCTTTCCGGCTAGTTCTGCCACTCCTTAAGTCTTATCTTCCTTTTGCTCACAAAGCAACCTCTGTTATGTAACCAAGTGTATACGATAATTAGCGACTGAATAATTAAGCAGGAGCCTGTGACTGTGTGGTCGTTTGATGCAGTGCGAACGTGGGTGTGTTTATGGAGGACTTTTGGAAGGACTCCATTGTATGAATCTGCATCTCTGATGTGGCATCAGGGCTAGAGCTTCTCTGAGATCCAAAAAATTAAACCCACCAATGAGCACCAGAAAAGTATACATGAGCTATAACAGCCTCCGCCATAACCAAAAAGCCACCTGTATCTCTAACTGATCATTTATCTTCTAAATTGCTTACAATTGAATATCCTTAGTGAATGCAGTAAGCAGGGGGCAAATGGGGCAATGGACAGAGGTGTGTGAAAGAGACAGAGGGAGGCATGTACTGCAGGAAATGATGCACTATTCATTATATGTATCTAAACTGTATCATGATGTTTGAGTCTGATGTAGCTATGCTTCGCTTATTCTTGTGTATTATCCCCTTTCATAACTGCACTGATGGCTTGACTCTTATTAGCCAATTATATTAACATATCATGCCTCCAATTTAAGCACTCAAGCATTGCATTCTTAAATTAAATTGTGCATACCATACATGCATTCAATATGCACACATTTCAATATGCTACAAAAACTCTAAATGATCCATCCATCTTCTACCGCTTATCTAAGCAGAGACGCCCAGACTTCCCCCTCCAGACACTTCCTCCAACTCTTCCGGGGGGATACCGAGGCGTTCCCAGGCCAGCCGAGAGACATAGTCCCTCCAGCATGTCTTCCCTGGGGTCTCTTCCCGGTGGGACATGCACCAGAACACCTCCCTAGGGAGGCGTCCAGGAGGCATCCAAACCAGATGCCCGAGCCACCTCAGCTGGCTCCTCTCGATGTGGAGGAGCAGCGGCTCTACTTCGAGCTCCTCCTGAGTGACCAAGTTCCTCACTCTAACTCTAAAGGAGAGCCCCGCCACTTAACGAAGAAAGCTAATTTCGGCCGCTTGTATCCGGGATCTTGTTCTTTCGGTTATGACCCAAAGCTTATGACCATAGGTGAGAGTAGGAACGTAGATTGACCGGTAAATCGAGAGCTTTGCCTTACAGCTCAGCTTCTTCTTCACCACAACAGACCGATTGATCGACTGCATCACTGCAGAAGCTGCACCAATCTGTCACGCTCTCTCCTTCCCTCACTCGTGAACAAGACCACAAGATACTTAAACTCCTCCACTTGAGGCAGGAGCTCTCCACCAACCTGAAGGGGAAACCTCGGATTCAGGAGAAACAATGCAGTTTTCTTGTCACTGAGGAGCTTCCCAACTACCTCAATGACTTCAGCTTGGGTGATGGATGAGTCTATCTCTGAGCCCTCGGCCTCTGCTTCTTCAGTGGAAGACGTGTTGGTGGGGTTGAGGGGAGATCCTCGAAATTTTACTTCCACTGTCCAACAATGTCCCCAGTTGAAGTCAGCAAATTCCCACCTCCACTGTAAACAGTGTTGGCAGGGCACTGTTTCCTCCTCCTGAGGCGCCGGACGGTTTTCCAGAATTTATTCTGGAAAACCAATCGATAGTCCTTTTCCATGGCTTCACCAAACTCCTTCCAAACCCGAGTTTTTGCCTCCACAACCGCCTGGGCTGTAGCCCGCTTGGCCTGCCGGTACCTATCAGCTGCCTTAGGAGTCCCACGAGCCAACCAGGCTCGGTAGGTCTCCTTCATCAGCTTGACGGCATCCCACCACCGGGTTCGGGGGTTTCCGCCACGACAGCCACTGGAGAACATGGTCCACTCGGACTCAATGTCTCTAACCTTCTTCGGAATCTGTTTAAAACTCTGCCGGAGGTGGGAGTTAAAGATCTTTCTGACAGGGAGCTCAGCCAAACGTTCACAACAGACTCTCACAGTACGTTTGGGCCTGCCGAGTCTGTCCAGCTTTCTCCCCCGCCATCAGATCATTGACGGTATAAGGGCTGGACATAGCAAGCCCGCTTTCAGGTCTGTGCCTAATAGGAAGTAGGGGTTGCCTCCATCAAGCTTGACCCCTATTGACATCCATTGAAAAATCTTTCTTTGAACACATTCTTATTATTCCCGTAATCGCTATATTGATATTTGTCACATAACTCATGATATTAAGATTAATAACTGATCAGATGCCTCCATTATGCTATGTCGGCTCGCGGGTGCGTGGCTGATCTTGCTCCGGCATTTTGTAGTTTAAGCTGCTCTCCATAAAAAAAACACCTGGAATATTTATGAACAGAAGAGAGACCCGTGGAGGTCTAACTATTTTAAATCCGTGAAGTTTAAGCTTTTTGCTACACCCAAAGATTGTTTTTTGGTTAGTCTTTGTTTTGCGAAACTTTTTAGCCAGTATGTCTTCGTTTTTTATTAATTAGTTTGTTAGTTGGTGCTGTTCATAAATGGAGATCGCTTGTTGTTAGCTAAATGCTAATGCTAGCTGTGTTTGATTTAACTCCGCTGATTTAAATCAATTTTTCATCGTACAAATGCACTAAATGAACCACGCTCCAGTTTCAAGGTGAGTACATTTTTGCATGTCTTAAAATACTGCTCAGAATATTAACATTTGTTAAACAATTATTAGCTGACCTGAAGGTGGCTGCTAAAGGCCTAATTTACTGCTCCACCGTTTTAACGATAGCTTAATATGATACACTGGACCAAACTTGGTTAATAATATGATGTACGGTCATATCTAACCTTCAATTTGGAAGAAATAAAGCATGATGCTCTTATAGTTTTTAGTAAGATATGAATAAATGTCTCTGACTGAATAATTACTGTGTAGTTCGCAAACACAGTAAATGCCATAATATAACAATAATAACAATAATAATAATAATAATAATAATAATAATAATAATAATAATAATAATAAATGCAAATATTAGAAGTGGGCTTAATGTACTCTTTTACAAAGATCTGGGTTGTGTTATTTTGGTAAATACATTTGACACGTGCCTGTTTTATGAAAATAGATATTGTTCTCTTTCACAGATTTCCTAAAGGTGATGCTGAGGCTGATCAGAACAAAGGCTCTTGTTGTGATGTGAGCACTTTGAAGAGGATGTTCAGACAAAGGTGGGTGTTACATTACACTATACATGACCATAACCATTACATCAGCAATGCCCACCAACCTCTTAGACTTTTTACTCTAGAAAACACTTTCCTTACTCTACAGTCATCCCTTAAACATTACTGTAGTTAAAATGCATGTGTTAGTTTTATATTTGTACTTTTGCCATCTGTAAATCATGACAACAGTCACAGGTAAATGTTTATGCCCCGTTTTAAACATGACAGACATTACCTCTGACCCAGTACAGTTCACATTAACTAAAGTATTATATTTAGGCAAATGTAAGTTCAACTCAAAGTCCACTATTTTCTGAAAAACAGTTCTTACACACACAGTAACGTACAGTGAGCTGGTGAATAAAAACGAAGATAAGTGTTTTTTCTGTGATTAACAGTACATCTCATGTTCAGAGGAGGGCCCAACAGCAAGACTTGTTTTAAACATAACTTTTTACTTTGTTCTCTGTCTTTGCAGAGCTCCTCTACAGTTACCTGTCTGCTGCTGCTTTTCTGTCGGCCCAGTCCCGTCATCGGTCTGCTGCTCTGTTCTTGGACAGTGTCTGTGTGTGCTCCTGGACAGTTGACATAGCCCAGCCTCGTCTTCCTCAGCTTCATCTGACACCACATCCTGGTCCATCTACAACTTCAGCGTTTTTTTAAATAAACTTAAACAAATTAGAATTTCCATTCATTTATGTGCTTCTAGGTTTGAAGGCATATATAAACTGTTTTTCAAGATCTTGAATCTGACATAATTTATACACTTTGTTTTTAAGTGCACAGTTAATAACTTGTAAAAACGCTTTTTATTCATTTTTAATGAAACTTTTAAATAACATGAAAGCAAACAGACAACTTTAAATAATTTATTACTATAGTGTTAATTTAGAATGCCATGAGCAATAGATGTTATTGTGGAAAAGAATCAGAAATCATAAAACATATTGTTTAAAGTAAGATAAAGTAGTCCTGCAAAGATGGAAGGGTTTCTTGAACTCAGGGCCGTTTGAAGGAATTTGGGGGCCCCAAGCAAAATGGACATGGAGCGCCCCCCCAACCCCCCGCACACACGCAAAGCCTACAGGAACCACAGCATAGCCATACAGTTTACGTTCACTCACACTTTATATAAATAAAAAAGGTTCACAGTGCAAATACTGCTGTTGCATATACTCTACATAAATAAAAAATGTTTACAATGCAAATACTGCTTGAAAAAATATTTGAAATTTGAGCATTTTCAACCATTGAACATTTGCAAAAAACACCACTGTACCATAAAATCAAATATACATTAAAAAGTGCACAATAAGTATACAACAATGCTAGAGCTTGTGGTACCTTGAGCTGTAGAGCAAACCTCAGTGTTGGGAAGTGGTGCAGACTCAATTTCTGTTCTGGATGCAGTGTCTTCCACTCTGAGAGATGGTATTGACGGTGTAGCTGGGGAAAAAATATGTTTTTATTAATATAGCCTAATCCATATGTTCAGGTACAGAATGCATCAGTGAGTATCTAAATCCTAGACATTTGACAAGCACTACTGTATATTAAAAATTCTGAACTGTCCATGGGCAAAAGTGACAGTTTGGTGGAAATTCAATAGTGATTTGCACTGTTTTTTTGCTAATAATATGACAGCACACTTATCAGTTTAAACTCTGGGCTGTGCAAGATATCAACTATAATTATAGAGCTTGTGGTACCTTGTGCTATATAGGAAACATCAGCACTAAGAACATCTGTTGATGTTGAAGATGAAGTTGATGGTGTAGCTGTGAAAATAATTGAAAAATAAAATCTGAAATTACCGGTGGAGTACGTTTTACCATTTCACTGTTAGCATATTGAAAGAGGTCACTATTAACAGCTCAGTGAGAGAAATTCACTCTACCTTCATCATTGGAGGTATCCTTAGGAAGAGCCTATTACTTAATATAAAGTTTACCGTTAGCAATGTTAGCATTTCCATATTTTGGTGTTAGAAGGGAAGGGATGCAGGCAGCTGCTTACCATTGCTTAAAAATATCCAAAGCTAATGTTTGATGCACGGAATTTATTGTGTGGTTTTCCTTTCCTAACACCCATTTGGTAAATAGATTATCACGGTAGAAAAGTATAGCATGCTATTTGCTATGCCACTTTCATCAAAACCTATTACAAAGCTACAGCAATGTCATGTCATTAAATACGATAAAAAGTGATTTTGGAACAGATCTGCGTCTTCTTTATACCGTAAAAAACATATTACAGTAACCAAATTCAGTCCATTCGAAAAAATGTCGCACTAACTGCTTGTTAAAGCAGCATTTGCCGTCAGGCAGGTAACGTTAGCTAACATAACATTTTTGCTAGCCTAACTTGCTGCATAATTACACCATTTGTACAAGACTGACAAGTAGAGCTATTTTATCCAGTGTAATTTATCACTTACCACTATCTTGTTTTTTTCTTATCCTCCTCTTCCTTTCTCTTCTTTCTCCTCTGGCTTCCTGAAGCATAATTCCTCTTCATGACTGAGGAGGTTTTGTATTTTGCCGGCTGCTGCAAACGTGATCTCTCCAGCCGCGCTGCAGAGATCACGTTGGCAGGCCGGTTAAGAAATAAATATTCTTAACCGGTCGTTGTCCTGGGGCCCCAGACCAGCTCGGGGCCCCAAGCAATTGCTTGGTTTGCTTGCCTTGTCGCGACGGGCCTGCTTGAACTTTCAGGTTGCTCCTGAGGTCTTTGACCTGCAGTTGCACAGGTAAGGAAACTGAAAAACAAAAATCAAAACTGGTTTAACACATATTTACTCAATCTCAAAAATACAGCATCTTTGACTACAATTCCTAAATAACCTGTTTTTGAAATGTATGCAATGTGTCTATTTTAAGTTGAAGAAAACTTATTAACCACATATGCTAAGATAGATATCATACAGAAACTATAATTCTAAATGATCTACTTTATATATTTTTACAACATACAGTTTATAATTATGAGGCTATCTATTGATAAGCAGTTTAGTACTATTGCTAGCTGTATTTGTATTTTTGAACAAAGATGACAAACATGGTGCTTAGTAAAGTAGGAAAATATTAAAAAAAAACGTAGATATTAGTGTAAAAGTGAAATTCACCTGAAGTAGAGCAGCAGCAGAGGGCTCAGTGAAGGAGCAGAGATGCTAAGTTTAGCTCAGGTCTCTGTCGGGGCCAATAACGGTAGAATAGGAAAATAATAGTGACCTGAAAGGGAGATATAATCATTAAATTAGTTAATGCTTACCTAATAATACACTTTGTTTTACCAATATATTATTCTATACATAATTTGGGTAAAAACTAAATATAAGAAATGCAATTAGTTTTAATAACTTATGCCTTAGTTATTAAAATGAGATTTAGCAATAAAAAAGGAAACACTTCTCTGGTTACAGTTAACTACTAGCATTTGTTTGCATGCAGGTAATAATCTTTTTAATACCTTAAAAAATACTTTCAATGCTATATGTTGATTAAAATCAAGTAGTCTATAGGTAGTTGTCAAAATAGTTATATTACATAATTTCATGTGTGAAATTAATGAAAAAAAAAAAATTTAATTACAAATAAATATAACATTTACCTCACGTTAGCCAGCAGTCAAAATGCAGCAAAGACAGAGGATGAGCTTGGTCGGCGTCTTCTACCGTCAGTGGCTTTGCCGCTATCTGCAGGACTTTCAACTTTCAACTTTCAACAAGCCCGGGTCTGATTGGCTCGCTGGTTACCATGCTAACGTGCACTCAACCCTAGCTCATATGCCCAAATTAGGACTTCTGGCTCCATAAAATCAACATGGCAACCCCCATAGCGGCTAAAAATGGCGACTGATATGGGTTAATTTTTGAGGTTCGTAACGCTATGGGTGACGTCACACTCCTTATGTCCAGCCCTTCTACAGTCATTGCATCAGATCCAACTCACCACTAGGTGGTGATCAGTAGACAGCTCCCACCTAGGGGAATTCAATGCTCACGGCCTGTAAGCACAAACAACAGTGAGAGACCTATCCCCGACCCGAAGGCGCAGGCAAGCGACCCTTTCGTTCACCGGGGTGAACTCCAACACATGGCGGCTGAGCTGGGGGGCTATGTGCAAGCCCACACCAGCCCGCCGCCTCTCACCGCAGGCAACTCCAGAGTAGTAGAGAGTCCAACCTCTCTCAAGGATTTGGGTTCCAGAGCCCGAGCTGTGCGTGGAGGTGAGCCCGACTATCTCTAGTCGGTACCTCTCAACCTCCCGCACAAGCTCAGGCTCCTTCCCCACCAGCTTCGTGACATTCCATGTCCGTAGCGCCAGATTCCGTGTCCGGGGATTGGGTCGTCCGAGGCTTCCGCATTTAACTGCCACCCAATCCACATTGCACCAGCCCCTTAAGGCTCCTCCTGCAGGTGGTGGGCCCACGGGAGGTCGGTCCCACGTTGCTCCTTCAGGCTGAGCCCGGCCAAGTCCCGTGGGGAAAGACCTGGCCACCAGGCGCTCGCATATCAGCCCCAACCCCGGGCCTGGCTCCAGGATGGGGCCCTGGCTGAGCCATACTGGGCGACGTCACGGTCCTTGATATTTCATTTTCCATAGAGGGTTTTGAACCGCTCTTTGTCTGGCCCGTCACCAGGACCCGTTTGCCTTGGGAGATCCTACCAGGGGCCAATAGCCCCGACAACATAGCTCCTAGGATCATTCGGGCACTCAAACCCCTCCACCACAATAAGGTTGCGGTTCAAGGAGGGGACTCTAAATGATTGATTTTAATAATTTGTGGAAATATCACATAAAGTATGTAAGAGTTGATAAAGAGTTTATCACTGCCAAACCTTGAATCTTAAGTGAAAATCAGTAGTTATTGTTTAATTATTTACCACTACACAGTTATGACATCCTAATTCAGAAAATAGTAGCTCCATGACTTACAGTAGGCTGGAGTCATGGGCTGTTCACAGTTGTCTTAACAGCTGTGCCTGTTAAAAGCTCCCCCCTCACACTCCCCTTGAAATTCATTCAAGCTGTGCCGAGTCATTTGCAGAGTTACCAATATACCAATATTTATTTTTCCATCATGCTTTTCGATCAAGAAGGTTTGTGCTTCTATTTGTGTTTCTCTACGCTCTTGGCAATCTTTGTGAGAACCAGTTTAGATTTTCATTAGCAGAAGTTACATTTTATTGTCATCTTTGGACAGAGCTCAGAGTATCTGAGGATAGGACTTGTTTTAGGATTAGGAAAGAGTTTTTTACCCAAAAGTCTGTGGGTTTAAGGAGTCAGCGAATATAAAATGGAACATCCATATGCACTTAATGTTAATTAATAATAAAAGAACGAGCAGCAAATTAGCAACAATGGATAAGCAAGGGTGCACATGGCAGAGTGGTTAGCACTTCTGCCTCACAACAAGAAGGTCGTGAGTTCAAAACCCAAATAGACTCAAATATTCTCGGCCGTCTCTGGTCTTTCTCTGAGGAGTCTGCATGTCCTCCACGTGTTACTGTGGGTTCTCTCCGGGTACTCCGGCTTCCTTCCACCGTCCAAAGACATGCATGTATAGGTTAATTGGCAAATCTAAAGTGTCCCTGGTGAATGAATGTGAGAGTGAATGGTTGTCTGTCACTGTCTATGTCTAAATGTCAGCCCTGCGACTAACTGGCCACTGTCCAGGGTGTATCCCGCCTCAGGCCCAAAGCTGCTGGGATAGTCTCCAGTCACCCGCGACCCCCAATGGGACAAAGCGGTAGAAAAAAAAAAAAATGAATGAATGGATAAGCAAGAGAATAAATGTGAGAACATACTAGAGAAAACATACTTATTTCACCAAATGTATGGAAATAGATTGATCAAGTATTTTCACACACACAGTAGACACCGGACATTACAGCACATCCATCGTTGCTGTCTGGACTCTGTGCTTCAGGAACTCTTGGTTTTTATATATACTTATGTGTATTTCAATGTTGTTTTCAACTGTCCTGGACACATCTATTGCACAACCTGTTTGTCATGGGAGTAAAACCCTTCTTCTGTGGTTCATGAACCCACTCGGAAAGGGTTTCTTTTTTCGACAATGATACCATTTTGTTATCACAAGGTGTATTTGCAGAAATCAAAAGGCTGCTATGGCTCTAGATCAGTCTGTTTATTAATTTTCTCTATTAATATGGTAAAGACAAGATGCTGAAGTGACAACTCAGCCAGAACCAACCTTTGCTTTAGTTCTAAACCAATCAGGTGTGGCCTGACAGGATTCTAACTGTAACGGATAGCATGATTTAGGACACTTTAGGACACTACTCGTCTGCAGTAAATACTTTTAAAATATGCTTAAGGTCAGGTTTTATTGAGGACAAAACAATTCTCAGCATGCCAGAGAGGGTAATGTTTTTGGATGGATTGACTTACTGTGGATATAAGCACTCAAATGTGCATACACATACTGTGTTTGTGGGTGAAAGACAAGGTAACAGCAGTATGGGCATTTTCAATTAACCACCTACTATGCCCACGTCTGTGACAGAGAGAAATTGCTAAAAACAAACCAAGGAATTGGTTTGAAGGACACTTGCTTAAGTTGTCACACCTCACAGTATTTGTGGCAAAGCATTAGGAGTTTCATCAAAAGGTCCATAGTGCCTTGTGGTAATAATTACACTAAGTTGCACATCTTGTGAAATTAAAAATGAAAAAACTCACCCGTTCAGACATTTCAATATTTTGCCCTACTTCAAAGTCTCAAACCCAAAGATGAAGCCTGGTTAGCATTTTTACCTTAAATATTGTTATTCCCTCACTTCTTGCTGAAGTAGCAGGGGGATTTACAAGTCTCAAATGACTCCAGTCCCCACTGTTACATAATTGCACAGTGCACCAAGAGGTAGTGAAATCGTTAAAAAGGAGTGGTTCAAATCTGACAGGTTTGTCAGTTCAAGGTGCTTCCTTGCATCTGTATGTAAATGCCTGTGTTGCCTGACCTTGGGGTGATTATGCAGTATGGATCAAGTTTTACAGATGAGTGCAGGCACAGCAAGCTTAATGGCTGACCAAGCACATTGATCACTGCAGGAGGAAATAGCATGTCTCTCCGCAGTGTCACTTTGTCAGAGTCTGATCAGAGGTGAATTGCTTGTGGAGAAAGAACGTTCTGAGCCTCTGCCTGCAATTCCCCTTTCTAAAACTATAATCATCCTTACCTGTCCAGCTATGGTCATCCTGCTCTCAGCCTCACAAGACATTAGGAACGATTTATGTAATATAAAATTGCTGTAAATGACCGTTATAAGACCGCTTTTGGTTTTCACCTTATTACTAGATATATAAAAAATATTATATTATGATTATCTTTCTGATGCCAAAAATCTCAATTTCAATTCACCTTACATTAGCAGTCAATGTGGTTCACATTTTAACTTTGCATAAACCTAATGTAGGAGAATAGAGAGTATCAGTTGGCTGCGACTGAGGCACAGAGCCCCTCCCACAGTTCCCTGTGATTGGATTATCTGTCTGTCACTCAGTAAGAGCATACCAAGGACTGACAAAAAATGGCCAGTCTAGGCTTATAGCTCAATTAAGATGTCTAACTAAATTTCTGTTTTTCTTTTCTGTTTACATTCACAGGAAGGAATCTAACCATTAAGTAATGCTGCATTCATGTGGTCTCGGTTGCTTATGCCGATTCTGACTTGCTTAAAGCGTTAGATGGAAATAACTTCTAGCTACTTTCCTCTGTAATCATAAATTTATAAAAAGCAACATTAACAACTCTAACAACAGAATCCTAACTGTGCCTTCAAAGGAGTGGCTGAGTGACCCTGATGTTATAATGTGCCAGTGTCTGACTTTGAGCATGCTCAGAGAGCTGTATACATATCCCTATGAAAAAACTATGAATTGCATTATCCTAAGTAATATTTTGAGTTTTTGCTATTACAGTCAGACAAAGACATTCACATGCTGATTGTAGTCAGACTAAGGCAATAATAAGAATTTCTCTAAGTGCATTAAACAATACTGTATGCGTGAGCTTAGACATGGAACAAACAGAAATGCACTGTTTTTCACACAATCTAATATCCTCATTGTGCACACCCCTACCAATACTTAGAACAGGACTATAATAGTGTGTTTAATAACTTTAAAAATATTCTTTAAAGTCCATACTGATGCCACTGTGTGGCACATGCCTTATCATGTGAGCAACTGGCAGCAGTGAATTTGCTAATGAAGAATGAGTCATCCACTAAGACAGTCTGTTAGTCCAAAATGATAAATACTCCCTCTTCCTTCTATTCTATCCTTAAATGCCAGTACCTTACCCTTACTCTCCATCTTTCTGTGGCAAACTTTGATTGATACAGTGCTGTGGCTATTAACTTCATAGTCCAAATCCAACAAGAACAAAGAAACCAAATGCTTCCCTTGTGAAAACTATACTAGTGGACATTTCTGGTAGAGCAACAGAAAAAAAAAAAATCTACATTTTCGGTGTAAGGATAGTTCTCATAGACTGTCTCTCAGAAACCATACAAAATGATAGGATGTTGTTCTGTTAAATGTTTTAATAACAAAGACTGGAGGGGACAGAGTTTTAAAAACACTGAGGATGAAAGTATGTAAGGAGTCTGTATATGTATATAACAATGAGCAGCTTACCCTTGGAAATAAACATTAGTCATCTTGGATTCTGGTGGCTTAAGATGTACACACAGCAAAAGACACCATGTATTCACTGAATCACGAACATTTCCTGTTTGGCAGCACATTGTGTTCTCCATTCATGAGAGTCAAGTCAAGCAGGAGGAGGTGAGAAGGAGGACATGAGAAGAAGACGGTCTGTGTGAGTGGGTGTCTCTTAAATTATGAGATTGGTGCCTCCTCCCAACACCAGATACATTCAATCTCCACCTTCTATGTCTGTGACCTTTCTGCAGCGGATCAAGACAAACAGACAAGCGGGACGCTGTGATGTCACTCACACAGCAGAGGAGGAAGTACATATATGGTCATAAAACCAAGAGGAACACAAAGGTGAGTGTCACTGTCGTAATAACTGTAATTTTCTCAAACTACCTGCAGAGCAAGGGAGAGGGGATAAATGACAGATGATAGGGCAGAGAGAAGGGTATGAATGACTAGAGTTATGAATGGGAATAAGAGCAGGGGAATGTGGAGGTGTGGTAAAGACTAAATGGGAAGAGAAAAGACAGATTAATAAGTCTAAAAAGAGGAAATGGCAAGAACAGAGCTTTGAATAATAAGAGCAATGCTAGGAGTATGACGTATTCCCCTTCTTTCTCTTACTCGCTCTTCACTCTGGCTATTAGGCATCTCTGCTGCAGCGTCGACTCTAACTGCATACTTGATGAGCGAACCAGCAATAGTCCAGAGTCTAACACACATATACACACACACATACACACACACAGTTTTGTGAGGCAGAGCCAGGCTAAGCACTGAATCTGGCATCAGTCCTGAACCCACCGTTGCTACTGGCTGACTTGCTGGCTCTCATATAAGCATGCACACAAACACAGAAACAGGCTTAGACCAAAGATTGTGTGAAACTACAAGTTGCAGGAATAAGTTAACTCTTTTCAGGCGCTAAAATATCTGTTTGGTGAAGCGGAGCTGATAAAACAGGGAAGAGACCTAACGAATACTAGAGTGGAGGAAGAGTGTGTAATGCAACACAAAACAATCTCAAGCATATGCACGCACACAGATACAGATTTAATTAATATAAAGATCAAATGTGCTATATTATCTATACTGCTATCTACGATTACTAAACTTAGTCCTTTTAATTTTACCTAAAACAATGAAACCTGACATTATGTCTAATAAAATGTTGTTCATACCCTTGCACTATTCTAACAAACTATACAAATGTCCTCTAACAGTGTCCCAGCAGCCATTGTATACAATTGATAAATGAAGCTCAAGAGTAAACAAGGGTGCTCTGCTCTGAGGTTGATATCATGCCCCTGTTGTCACATGAGGAGGTTAGGAGTCCTCTGATAACACTAGGCCTTCCTGGACCACAGCATGATGACAATGAGAACACACCGGGACACACAGGTTTAGGTTTCAGTGGCTGAGCTAGAATTACATCTGCAATGGGGAGTATGTTCCTCGAAAAACACCACTATATACTATGTGCTGTACAAGTTAATAAATAAGGAGGTTTTCCAATGATATAAAATACTTAAGTTAAAATTTTGGAAAAACATAGGTTTTCAAAAAAGGGAAAGGTTTTCTGATGTAAAAAAGACTAGATGCCTTACATTTGCTTATTTTGTTAGTTTGAAAATGAAATTGTAATTGTATTATTTCAATCTGTATCTGACAAATAATATGTAAAACATTTTGAAGAGTTAATCTTATTTTACTGGTGTCCTTCCCTTCCTCTTGACATAGTCTTCCCAAGTTATAGCCACTCTTACCCAAAGTCTGCTCTCGGTAACCCTGCCGAACAAGCTGTTCCAAAAGATGCCCAACATAGACACCCCCCTCAAACACACAGCTACCAACTGGGTCCTACACAAAGACATGCCAGACTTTCTTATTCATGGCTTAAGCGCTACAAAACACTCTTCTGCAGAAATTCCATAAGCTGCTTTAAGTCTTTATAGTCATACAACTGGAGAACTAAATCAACTGGGAATCTTCCAAATTTTTGTCCCCTGCTGCCACTGAGCTTTTGCTGGGGAATGCATTAAGAACTAAATTAAAACTTGAAAAAAAAATAAATAAATCAGAGCGGGACGGACGCCGAGCTGGAATGGGGGCAGTCCTCAAAATGCGGGTGATTTAAAAGGGCTGCAGACAAAAAAAGGAGTTACATCACCGTGGGTCAGTGAGGCAGGCCGTAATCATGACACAGATGAAATGATGTGGGGATGAGGAAAAGCGCGGGCTGGGCCGACCAGATGTCACCTCACACATAAATGGGATGTTATCATTCAACCAGATCATAAAAAGAGTTTTAGATGTAGGCATTTTTAAGGACAGTATTAACAGATGAAGACAAAGAATTGAGAACGTATTTTGGATGAAAGGTTTGGGATTTAAAATCTACAAATGCAACCACTTGAATTGTCTGTGGCTCCTCCATCACAAATGAAGTGACATAATTGCTCACAAAAATAAAAGGAATTTTGGATTGGCATTTTTACTCCAGATTCACTCTAATTCTTAAAAATAAATTTGACTGATTGTTAATTGTTAATATTTATTGGGAGTAAAGTGTTACATGTGGACACTGCTTAAAGCAAAACATAGCATGCAAATTAACTCTGTAATAAAGAAACCCTCTTTGCCATGACTGGGCTGGTGTCATCATGAGACAAGCGTTGCTCAGAACACCATGAGAACACAGGTTACTTGTAAAAGCAGCAGGGCATCTTCTTCCCCTCCTCCACCTTCTCTTCCCTACATCCGCCCCTCTCTGATTCGTATTATGTAACCTGCGCTACAGACTCCAAAAGGAGCAAGAAGAGGAGGCAGGCAATGGAGCCAGGCTTACAAATGGACCAGCACCAACACTGTCACGATGTTGATGCAGACACAAGTATGAACAGTGAAGATGTAGAGGAAGAGGTTAAGAAATACACTAGACTAGATTATCTCTTCATCAAAAGTCATAATTTGAGCATTCTGGTGCTTTATAAGCAGCATACTGTGACAGGAACTGCATTTGTCATCAAAGCATTATGCACTAAACTTGTGCTGCAGCTGGAATCACGCAAGATTTTACAAACTTGCACAAATCCATCTTGAACTGCTCCAAGCAAAGTATTTACAGTCTGAACTCTGGCGTAACCGGCTTGTTGTGTCCAATGATGTTGAAGTACTGACAGGTCTGGGCGTGTTTAATGTTTGAAGACATAGCAACCGTTTAACCGTTACATTGTGCTGCTCTGATTGGATAAAATTGCGGTTGATAAATAGGATAGAAGCTTATTGTCCACCAAAGTGGAAATGTTTCTTTGGCACACCAGTACATAAGACAGATCAAAATCAAAAGAAGCGTCAGTCATAAATACATAAATAATCTAAAACACAGTCCATAAAAACACTGTCCATTTCTGAGGGTTGCATGTTTCAAATTCATTCATGCTGTATTCAAAATATACACAGCACTTGGGACAGACAACTTTTTAATGACAGATTTAGTTTCCAGTGGGATTCTATAGAGCTTACCAGAGTGCAAGAGCTCAAACTGGCCAAAAGAGGATGTTATTGATGTCTGCCACATAACTTCTGGAGTTACTGACTGTCCTCTCTCTGTAAGGTTGGCTCAGATGTTTTTGGGGTTTCTTAACAGTCTTAAAAGACCACATTCACCAGGTATTCATTGAAAGTACCTGTCCTGTTGCAAACGCTTTCAGATTGTACTGTGGGACAGGATATGTTCTGTGGAGCAGTTCTATCTGGCTAATAATGCATATCACAGCAAACAAATGGGACCAGGCGTCTTTAAACTGAAAGCTATGTCTTGTTTCAGTGAGCTGTTGAATTTCTACTGGATGGGATACAGTTGGCCAAAAAACAGTGACAACATGCATTGTAAACACATCATGCAGGGTTTGGGTTTGTCTGCAAGAGGTGACAAATGTGGATTCTGGATCTTTGTGTCTGTTTGAGTTTAATCTGCACAAGTACATGAGGCCTGGACACACTCCACACAATGATAATACAAAAATCCTCTACTGGCTAAATAATATAATCATAAACTTTGCTCTGGTGGGCTAAATTAGTAAATAAGAGTAATTTCAAAGTGGACAAAAAGTATTGACTAATAGTATCACGAATAGAAACATCTACCATGATAAATAATGTGTTGTTGTTCCTAAGGGGCTCACAAAGCACAGAAACAACACCTTTTATTACCAAGGAATTAATGCATAACAATGTGTTTTCAAATAAATATTGTCTTAAGAAGTAGGTAGCCATGGCAACAAGCAGAGAAATGCACTGGTGCTATGGTGGTTTGTCTCATTGTACTCTCTACATTATTTAATACACTGTGAATGACAAGGAATGCTCCACTGATTGGTTCCTCTCCAGCTCCATCCAAAAACTGGCCTACCTCTCATGTCTTGTTTGTTTGTTTAAGATTAAAGTATTTATATTGTTCAGGCTAATATAGGCTATGCATACCCATCCTTTGTAGGTTCTGCTCTAATAGCGGTAGTTGAGGCTTGCAATGCAGAAAAAAAGAACCCTCCAGCCAAACTGAGGCACCTCAAAATAAATATGTATGTTATCAAAAACAAAAACATAAAGGTAGGCAGCACATTAATTAACCAGTAAACAGTACAATATCTTATAAACAGATGAGACCGAAGCAGAGTTGTTTGTCCAAAACCAAATACAGTTAGTTAACATAAACACAGTTTACGTAAATTTCCAATCACTCTCCCGAAGGTTACCATTCCTTAACTTGTACAGCAATGCACTATTTTTAATGAGACAAAATAAGAATAAGTTTTATGCCTGACAATGAAGAAAATGTTGATCTATTTAATAAATTGGTAAATGCTAATGACCATCATTGAGTTGAGAGAGTGGGAGTAAGTGTCTTTAGCAATGAAGGTTTTTTTTTTATATTGACTTGCTTGTCAATAACTATTGAATGAATTTTTAATCATGTACTTCGCTGTAAAATATGACTACACACAACTACGACACATCCATGACCAAAGCCCAGCTTGCCTGTAAATCTTAAACATAGCCCTATGGTGACCTTAACGTGATACAGTATGTTTGTGAGCATTTCTCTGCTTATAAAAACTTTTGCACTTTGCTTACCAGCCCTAGTAGGATCCAGACAAAATATGAAACTGAGTAGGCATTTTAGCTGTAACTGAAAAGTGGTTGTGCTGAAAAAAGTGAAAAAAAAATGTATGATTGCACACAATGCAAAATGTATGTCATGTAGCATAATTGTTTTTTAGTTTAGTATTAGTAAATGCATCTAATGTAGCTTTACGGTGGTAGTAGTAATAATAATAATAATAATAGGAAATTCTGACATTACACAATAATATCACAATATCAAGAGCTTATTTATCTTTGCAAAGCTTGCTGCATGAGTTAAAAGGCAAAAGGGAGACAAAGGAGAGTTGAATGTTGCATATTAAGTATGCACCACAGACATGGTGTGGGACAGACAAGACATTAAGACGTCTGAAGGTGTAGGTCTGTTGGTTTGGGTATTACAAGCAGCATTATGTAATTACACAGGCCATCGCCTCATACAAAGCTCAAACTGTCTTAAAATATGGGGTTCTTTAAAGGACTGTCCATTACAGGGAGAGCAATACATAAAATCTAGAGTATATACATAAATATATGGACTCTGGAGTGACAAAATGTTCTTCTAAATTATTCTAAAGAACAATTTTGACTATTTCTCAAATACACTTTTGAATATTTAATTGTAATTTTCAGTATACTAATAGCAGTGAACACACAGATAGAGCATACACTAGATCACTAAACACACTGCACTGTGAGTAAACCGCACAGTCTGTGCAGCTGACTGAGGTGTATAACTCTGCATTAGCACTGCAGGCTGACAGCGAGGGTGCGTCACTGCAGAGGACTGAATGGTTTGGGACAACAATGACGCACACACTGTCATTACTAAGCTTACCGGGTTTTCCCTTCTCGATGATAAGACACACTGCACACTTATTGCACATCTGTATTTGTGGCCTACTGCTACAAGATTAACATCAAGGTGCAGTGGATGTTCAATACTTCAGCTGGGTTAAACATTTGCTGGAGGTGTTCAGACATGACTGCAAGCCTTCCGCACTGGTTAAAAATCATTCTAAATTACTAGTTACACTCATATTAAAGAAGTAAGAGAAACAAATATCATTTTAAATTTGTTTTTTATAAATCACTTGATTAACAAACAGTTTCTAGTGGAACTTCATGTTGATTTGCTAGGACAAAGTTTATATTCCTTTTCATTCATGATATGCTGTGTGTATATCCAGTATATCATTCATGATATACCAGGGCTGGTGTATGCTTATCTGAAGATTTGGGAGATTTCCCATTGGACCTGTCAGATGGCTGTACATTGAGTGATGCTGCTCACCGACTGAACTTTCAAAAGCCACTTTTTCTGACACTCTGCCTGTGCCTTGATTGCTTCTGACGATGTTTGTGCTACTCACATTGTTCAGCCAAAATATTATAACATCATCTAAAATGCCCCAGAATACAGGGAATTACATCTGTTTTGATTCTGTTCAGTGTGTTAACATTAAGGCTGCATGAAAAATATGCGATATGCGATATCGTTGTTGAACATTGCGATAACGATATTTTTTGCGCTATCACATTTCTCTTGAGAAATGCTCGATTAATTAGCTATTTTAAAAAAATTATGTAATTATCATATTAAAATAAACAGGTAATAGATAATCTTCTGATCTACTTAAATGCACTGGGAACAAAGGCTTTTTTCCCTTTTATTTAACTGTCAACCACAAATGCTTGGCACATTTTTTATTTAAAAAATTGTTGAATTTATTGCACCTCTCCGCGATACAGATATTGCATATACTATTATCGCGATGGCGATATTTTTTCGATATATCGTGCAGCCCTAGTTAACATCCCTCTTTTGGTGACTTCTGCTCTTGGCCAATGAGAGGCTCAGTCGCTACATGTCTGACCTAAATATGGTAGAGAGTTATTGTTTTGAGGTTTTTCTGTATTTGTAAGATTATTTAACTTTAATACATTATATAGTGCTTTATTATGGTCTACGATTGTAAATTATGTTACAAACGTATCTACAGCTATAATATAATGCTTTTTACTTTTTTTTTTTACTTAACCTATACATGCATGTCTTTGGACGGTGGGAGTAAGCCAGAGTACCCAGAGAGAACCCACGGTAACACGTGGAGGACATGCAGACTCCTCAGAGAAAGACCGGACACGGCCGAGAACATTTGAGTCGGCCGGGAGGCAGGAGTGCTAACCACTCTGCCACGTGCACCCCTATATAATATATATATATATATATATATATATATATATATATATATATATATATATTAAAAATATATATATATATATATATATATATATATATTATATATTATATTATATATATATATATATATATATATATATATAATAAAATATTGATATGAAAAAATTGATATGTGTCAATGATAGAAAACACACAGTCTATTTAATTCTCTGTGACATTTAGTGCCGCCTGTTGGCATTCAGTACAAAAGATAGGTGTGACTCATTGCACTTTTGTAACCCTGTCTTTGAATTTCATGTCATGTCTTTATGAGAAATGTGGAGCGAGTTAGGGATAATACTTGAGCTCCTAAGAGGCAGGTTGCAGATGCACCTGGCACAGCTGCTCTTCCTTCCTTTCCTAACCCTCTTCTCAGGCACCAGAGGTGAGAGAGGAGAGAAAAGGCTAATGTGATGCACAGGTACGGTGCAGACAGAAGGAGCTTTGTGAATGCCAATAACCTGCCTCTCACACAACACTGCTTTCAGCAGCCAGGTCAAAAATGTTTACCATTAATAGGAAAGGTTTTTGAAGCATTAATGCAATACAATTATTAATGTATTGTTGTGTTTTTTATGTAGTCAGAGGTTGAACTGCAGTTACTGTTTGTAGAGTGTAAACAGTTTAAAATTAACAGGCTTATAGAAAATTGCAAAATAACCAATGAAGCCAAAGTCAGAAAAAATATGTCATGTTTGGAAATAGGTCAGATTTAATTAAACTGTTTTATGTTCATTGCAGGTGGCAATGTTAATGTGAAGTAGCAGGGAATAGCAATAATCTACCATAATTCAAACTATTGATGCAATAGGTTGTGATGTTATGTTTCTTAGACTTGCTCACTTCCAAGTGGTATTGTACATCAACTCCACTGCATCAAAGTTACTTCTCTGTAATGGTTTTTCCAACCATTTCTGACACAAGTCCGCAATTGTATGCCTCTTGCATCTAATCAAATCAACTAGTCAGTTGTACTCACTGGCCTGCTGTATAATTTGTACTTTGTGTTAAATGTAGTGAGTAACAGGCACAAAGCAGCTCCCCTTGAGGCAGCTGTGTTATTACGGTGGTCACCTCCACAGCCGTCTGTACCAGCACTCTCACCAAGGGCGTTGTGTCATTGAGAAGATAGCCATTCATGAAAAAAGCAACAGATCTTTGAACTGTTCAGAAACAAAGAAACTCCCTCTGCGACATCACAAACCCGGTGACACACACAAGCATAGTGGCTGTGTGCTCCGTTTATCAGGGCCAGGCCCATCGATCATTCTAGCCTGGTTGCCCGGGTAACCCTGTTATTATTCAAAGCACGGAGCACTAGCTTGCAAAGAACACTGTGAGCTGGGCAGTGGTGATTCCCATTGGCTCATAGGCAATGCGGCCACCGGGCCCAGGCATCCTCCTACTTGAGCTGCATACATATAAGCACAGACATTACACACCAATCTCACACAACAATATTTCAAATTCTGATCATATCATCCCCAAACGCCACCATCTCCCTTCCTCTACCCCTCCCATCTTGCAGTTTTCATTCATTCGCTCTTCATTTCTTGGTTGCTGTGTTTCATTGAGAGTCTCGCATTTTTCATTCACATTCTGCAGCTCTTAGGCTCATTCATAAACACCACCACCTCTTACAGCAGCAAAAAAGGAAAAGTTCACAGGGAATAGAGAGGAGGGGAGAGGGCATGGTAAGAGGGAGGGTTACCCCCACTGGCTAACTGACTGCACCATAGTGAGGGCTCCCTAAAAATCTGAAGACAGTCAATCGGGTGGTAGAGAGACAAGGGGAGGGTTTGCAAAATAAATTAAAAACATAATTGGAACAAATCTAACTGTGTTCAACTACATTTGTCTTGTCTGTCTTGTCTACTCTGTCTTGTCCGTTTCTCTGCTTTTAATATTGCAATATTGCCTTTAGTCATTCATTCATTCAAGACTCCATTCATACGCAGCACCTCAGCTGCCGTAATCTGACGCAAAAGAGTAGAAGACCATGTATGGAGTTGTGTGAGCAACAATGCTATATTAATATGGTTTGTGTGATGAGATCGTAGATAATTCAATACATTTAATTTATATGTAAATTAAATTTTTGATATCATTATTATTTGTTATTGTTATTTTGTTCTTTGTTATCATCAATTGCATTCATTCTCTGTTCACATATGTGTTGCTCAATAACATGTACATCAATCAGGCTGCTTTTAACAAAAATGCAATTTCTTTTATCCAGATGACCTACTCACAGTTACTTAATATGGACAATATAGTGTAATTTCTCTCAAGAGGCCAAGAAGCAAGCACAGCATTACCCACTGTTGTCAACCAGGGCAAAGTCAAATCTTTCTGTCCCTGCAACCTCAGTCCACAGTCAGAGAGGTTCTTACAATATCCCAATATCATCCTGCTTCATTGTTATCATATTGTGAGATGTTCCTAGTTGCAACTGTACCAAGAGACGGGTCATCACCCTTGTGTTTTAAGTAAAACATTGGGGAATGTAGCATTTATGGTAAACTCCTCCTTATCCTTTTGAGTATATGCTTTTAATTAAAAAGGTGCAAATATCTTTAAAACTTTATTGGTGCATAAATATCATTTAGAATAATCCCTACAGCCACAAACTACAATGTACAACAATCAATAAGAGGAAGGGCAAGCGCAAACTTTTCGAGGCCTGTATCCTACATGTATTATTCTTTTGAAAGCTGTTGGTCCCATTCTTGAGGCCTCAGTGGTGTTAAAATACAAGGACAAGCATGTTCATGTCGGTTGGTCTGAAAATAAACTGTCAAATGTGAGGTTGAGATAGGAGAGGGGCAAGAAAGATAACAGGGTGGCAAAGTAGGAACAAGCAAAGAAAAGGAAAACTCAAAGGTTACAGGGAAAAATGTAGGAATCAGGTCATGCGCTGAAAGCCTTAAGAGCAATAGATCTGATATGAGCTGGATCTTTCGACAGCTGCTGAGACCCTACTTACAGCATCATTTTTTGCACCCCACCCCCAGTGACCATGAGCTGCCAATGAGTTTCCAGCTCATCAGCATTTTGAGTTTGTGTGTGAGCGTGTATGTATTTTTTTTTGTTAGAGTTTTAAGTAACACTCCAGAAAAAGAAAACCGAGGTGTTCACATAGCCAACATAATAACATCTAAAGCTATGATACTTAATATTTATTATAATTTTTAAAAATATATTGAAACATGTTTGTATGTATTGTAAACTAATGTGCAACTAATCTATAACTGGGCAAGTCTTTAGTTGGATGCCAATTTCTGAAAGAGCCATGGCTCAACAGGAGACCACCAACAGCTAGTTGGACTCTGCTGTGAGAAACATGGCTCCCACTGCTCTCAGATCTGTTGTAAACATCCCATCTCGGGCTAAATTTAGCCACATTAGCTGCGGGCACAAAGGTAGAACACTTGATACCAAATACTGACAAGCTGCCAAAGGGAAGGGCACGGGACAGGCCAGGCAATGGGTGGTGAGTGAAGATAGGTAAAACAAGACTACATTAAAATAAATAATAATGATTGGGTGATTAAGAGAAAAAGAACATCTTGTTCAAGAAGTATTAAATAGAATCAGGAAGCACCACAGATGCTGAGGAGTGACAAACAAAGGCCCAGTGTTGTTATGTACTCAATGAAAGTCATAATGTGATTGTAGTTAGGGCACAGCTGACTAGGGTCACTAGGCTAAAATTAATGCATGTACATTTAATGTTTGATTTTTTTGTAATGTTAGGTCAGCCCACCCCTCCTAATACCAAGCAACTAGAAGACAGGTGGAGTGCTCCTGTAGAGCCCTGGATGGCATGAATGACTGAAGTGATTTTAGAAAATTATAAATATGCAAGTGTGATCAAAACTTCCATGACATCTCAACATCTTACACCTGTAATTCTCCAGTGCACGGAAAAGAGAGCCATTACATCATATCCAAGCACCTTGAGTGTGTGTGTGTGTGTGTGTGTGTGTGTGTGTGTGTGTGTGTGTGTGTGTGTGTGTGTGTGCTATGTGCTATGCTACATCATTGGCAGCAGCCCGAAGCAAGCCATAAAAGAAGAAGAAGCCGTATGGAGCTGTGTGGAGGGAGGGAACTGGACCTAGCACATCAGTTGATCAGCCCTAATGTTTGGTAATGTAACACATACGCAGGTCAGGTGGGGTGGGGGTCAGGAGGATGGCTTGACGCAATGCAATGACACAGACCACCTCAGGCCTTACCAGACACCCAGCCCAGCCAGTATGAGCAGAGTTATGTCACACATTAACACTGTCAAATGGAATATACTCCTTCAACCAGGCCAGAGTGTACGTTTCATTTAGAAAGTGAAATGTACTGGGTGTCATTTTGTTACATGCCTCCTGTCTACCTAAACAAAAATAAGGATATGGGCTGTCCCATATTCATAATGGAGAGACTTCTCTTCTTACTAGTCTTAGAAAACTTGTAACAGCTTATACAGTGAACCCTTTTGCCTTATGCTGACCTAGTGCCACTGCAGTTATAGTGGGTGTCTGAGTGGGCAGTGCATAACATAATACTCCATGATGGATTCATTCCCTACAGTCAATATTGCTCATTATATAATAGAGACTGTATGTTTAATAACATTCACCCAAATTATAATTTCTTTAGGAGGAGATTTAGCAAAAAATATTCCTAAAACCCAGAGGACAAAGTAAAACTGTTATTAGTATGCAGCAACGCTCCCCAACCTCCACCAGGTCTTTCTCTGCGCAGTGTACAGATTATCTTAATGGAAATGACCTCCATCTCAGACAGTGGAGTTACCCAAACCTGATTAGTTATTTACTTTCCCTTTATCCACTCATCATACAATGCAAATCACAAATCTTACCCTACATTCTACCTCGTGTCTTCCTCTTGTCTTTTCCCTCTCACCACTTTGCTGTAGTGACAGTAATTCATTGTGTCATTTCATACAAGCCAATAACCTCTCTGGATTTACAGACATGACAAGTAGAGTTAGTCAGGGAAATGTGTACAGCCATGGCAGGCATTTGCCCAAGCGTGACAGTATTTAAGTGCTTTAAAGAGCTCTTCATGTCTTCATAACACGTGAGGACACCTGCATCTTTATGGTAGGGCTCCCTGTATAGCTCCTGGTTAATGTATCTGTGTTGTTGTTGAAGGCCACAACAGAAACGTGTAATTCTATGAATTAAAAAGGAGACCGAGACTGCCCTGTGAGATGAGAGCTCTGAAGTGAAAGAAACGTACAGAAAAGAGATCTGCACTGGTAATGTCTGCTGCAGGATTGTGCAGGGGTGAAGCAAGAAGATATTTTATAGATCATACTGTAGAGCTTGCTGATGCCTCTGCTGAAGGTGTGCCTATGACGCACATTGAAAAAACGAAGACTTCATACTATCTGTTTGTGTCTGTCATTCACGGCACACTGAGATGAGATTCAAATTATAGTACCAGCAGCACCACACTAGAGTTATAACCCTAACCCTAACAAAATATTAATTATACTGGCCTTATTTTGTCTTGTAGAATTAAACCTTGACAAATAACATAACATAACATTTATCCAAGCAAAGAAAACATATGACAAGCTCCCTTTTTACTCCCCAACCTTTTACCCACAGACACAGTTGCAGCAGAAAGTCCCTGTCACCCCGTGACACAAATTTAACAAACCCCCTCACACACAAAGTGCACAAATGCCACAGCGCATGTGCTGGATATACTAGAGCAGCATAGCCCTCTATCCTCCTGTAAAGGTATGGCAGTCCAATAATAATACACCCACAATGCAAACATGAATAGGAAGGTGGTTTGTACTATTTATTTTTAATAACAAAAAGCTTATATTTTGACTCATATTTTTTATTACTGTATTATGTATGTTTTACATTTAACATTGATTTATCATCATCACCATTTATTTACCTTACTCAGCCAAAAAGTAGAAAAAAAATCATAATTTTATTGTTTTAGAAGCTGCTGAACTATTAAAACTGGTACTGCAGGTAGTGCTGGGTGATATAAACAGAGGCAGGTTTATTCTTAGAGGAGTAGTGGCATCTAGTGGACAGTGATAGACCAAGGTCAAGTTAGACATGAGCGGACACTGAGAGTAAGAGTAAACTTTTCCTCTCTTAGACCACTGTTTAAACAATTTATGACAGAAATGTTTACAAACTTCCTAAATGTATAAAGTAAAAAAATTGTATTACCAAGAATGAGAATGGAGTCTTCTTTTTTAATGTGCTCTCCCAAAAGGTGCTGGAATTTGGAGAAGCTGCCTAACCAGTCATAGCACTGCTCTGTCTGGTAACGTTTGTCCCAGTAATCAGCATCTTTGTACCTTGAGTTATCCTCTGGCAGGTGGGCCATACTCTGTCAGGTGCAAACATAACACACCATTTTACAACTGTTTTAAACTGTTAAAACATTGATAAATAAATAATACTAGGCTAATATTAAATGTGACTAAGACTTATTTTTAACTTGTTTTGTGGGGATTAAAGAAAAAAAATTAACAAAATAGACGAGACACGAATATGGTAGTTTAAAACTAGAATAGTTACAGATATTTAAAAATGTATTTGCTAGAGAACTAACCGGATATGAGTTTTACTTTAACACCGGAAGTGCAACTGTAGCATGCTTATTACCAAGAAAGCTGTCAACATTACTTGAACAATCATTTTTGCAGAGCATGACAAATAACTTAATGTTTTCAACACTCTGTGGGAATACTTTTCTTTTTTTTCAACGCTGACATGTGTATATTTGCACTAGAGACTCGTTTATTTAATGATTGAGACATGTGCTACAAGTTAGAGCTAGCGCCAGAAAACATGTTCCTAAAAACTAGTTTATCACTATATGCAAACCCTAGAGATAAAAAAAGCTTTAATACAAATAATATCTACTTACAAAGTTCTTGTTTGACATAAAGTCCGTTAAAACTCATCAAAAGTTGTGTTTATCTGCCGCGAGTAAATCCACGTGTTAGTTTTTTTTACCCATTAAACCAAAGATTGGAACCTACCATAGGCTATGTTATAGGATACGCCCGCATACATTTAACATCTCCATTTGTTTATACACATAGCTGATATTAAGATTATTTGATAGATGTAAAGATCCAAAACAAACCAGCAGTCCTAGTGTGTTCCTCTGCTTCTTTTGGTTCGTAAAGGCAGCATTTCCCAGTGTTGTGTTCAGGAACACAGTAAATTTAAGATTTTGTTAACACTAACTTATAGTAGGCTAATTGTAATAAATAGCTTATCTTTCTATTATATTTCTATATTCTGACCTGACGTATAATATCTAAATATTTAAACAAATAAACATTTTAACTTCTGTAAGAATGAATCTTTGACACAGTTGTGAGTGTCACATCCGTGGAAGCACTATTCCGCGAATGTAAAAATAAACAACTCATAGCCGGACAAGTCATAATTAACACGGGCTTTACCCTTATATATAGCTACAATTAATGACTTTAACGCAGCCACAAAAATAGCTATTTTAACCATTGACCCGTCACATTTATTAGGTCTGATTAAAGGCTTACTGTAATGGCCTAATCAACATAATAATAATAATAATAATAATAATAATAATAATAATAATAATAATAATAATAATAAGTTTTATTTATATAGCGCCTTTCCAGAGCTCAAGGACGCTTTACAATATACAATAAACAAACAACAATGAGGACAATTGACAAAGAGAGCAGACAGAACAACAATAGACAAAGGAAGAAAAAAAAAAAAAAAAGATAGCCTACACCACCAAACTAATTCTGTTTACAGAATTTATGATGCTTTTTCCATTTAGGAATCTACAATACCCTGGTGGTTATTTAGCCTGCTACTTTTTGTGACTTTACATCAGAGCGGAGGATGCCTGGCAAGATGTAGTTCTGGAATAGTCCTGCAGATGTCAGTGCCACATTGCTTAGGCGATGCTTTTTTTGCACTATTCTCTAATTGGGAGACCAGCTATTTATTATCTGTTCATTTCATTTTTCTAACTAGCTTCCGTTCAGACTTACAGGCTTACGTTGTCACACTGTGTGGGGTAAATTGTCACACTGGACATTCCAAACAAATTAAACAATTCTACTGTACCCCATTTTAAAGTTCACGATTGATTTCAGTTATTTAAAAATAATGTAAATGTCCTCATCTCTCTGAGTAATACAGAGGAATTTATAAATCTACAGACCTGAGGCAGTGGTGTTGCTGATTAGACCTGGAACAGTGCAACACTGAGATTAGGATGGTGTAAAATTCACTTTCAGAATTCACATTTCTGTAGTTATACTAACCTCCTGTCTGAAAGTCTGTCTGTATATTGTATACAACTGCAGCCAGAAACTAATCCACTGCTGTTAAAAGGTGGAGTTTTTAGATGTGACCCCCAACTCACTATGACAAGTTGCCCTGCACCCTCAGCTGAACTAAATATAACATAAAGTTATCTTATAGTTATAGAACGAGGCTAAATGTTACATGAAACTCAAGTCCCCTGTCTAACATCTTAGTTTGTACAACTATACAGAAATATACAGATGAAAGTTTGGGGGAAAAAGCAGTGTGACAACTAACCCAGTGTGACAACATGCTCAGTGTGCACAAGCATGTGGGAAGTTTTCCTTTTGAGCACCAGCAACTTAATTTGTTTCCCTCCATTTCACACTCACTGAACTGTTATCATTTGTAATTCTCAACATAAACCTGGCCAATAAAAGCATTCCTGTCAGCAGCTTTTACTTTTCACGTTACTCCAAATACTCACTTATCGCATGAAAACCAGAGCTTCCGGCATCAACAGCAGTAGAATTATTTAACTTCCTCTCGAGCAAATGACTTAAGCTGTGTGAGATAGATAAAGCACAGGACACTGCTGAGAATATTTATATATATATAATATAATATAATTTTTCCAGTCAAGTGTACAATTTCTGACATAACTTGCTGGCTTGTCAATGGAATATTTAAGCTTTGCTGAGAGATATTTAAAATGCACCCGTTATGTCCTGTGTGTGCTGTTTTAGCTGCAGTCAGGCTAGTGGTACTTTAGGTTGTAGGCTTCCTACCATAGAAACAATTGATTAAGAAGCCACCCATTAAACCATAAGAGCACTAGTCTATTTCTCAGCCATGTTTTCCTTCATGCTGTAGTCTACTGGACTCACTTTCATTTAATGCCCTGTTTCCATGGAAACAGAAAGTCAAATCTGAGTTTGGATTTTAATCCTGAAAACTTTGTTTATTTTCTTTCCAAGGCCATAAGAGCACACAACAGTTTATGCAAACTATAGACTGGTCCAAGTAGGACAATTGGCATTTAGGGATGGATAACGATAATTCGATACCTGCCGGTCGATATTTTGAAATCAATACATTTTAAAATATCACAATACCTCTGTGGTAATAGCTAAAACGCGCGATTTCTTTTCAATTCCGAGACAATTCCAATTTAGACAATAAATTTATGTAAATCTATGTGTAAAAAAACAGCCTGGTCTAGATGGTCTTTGGTGTCACATCATGGATCTGATGTCAGAGTCAAAAGGCTCACTGCTCAGTCTGCAAATGAGCTCAGCAGGATGGATGGCCAAGAGATAAAAAGAAGTGTACTGTGTTCTAACAAGCTAAAAAGCTATAAGTATTATACTTTTATTATTTCAAGTATTTATGTTCATTAGTTTTATTCATATTTCACACTGCCTTTGCAATAAAGTTATTAATGAACACTATGCAATTGTGTGATTTTCTTTTAAGATTGCAAAAAGTATCAGTGTTGGTATGAAAAAGTACCATATACTCATGGTCTTGAATCGAAAAGAAAAATGCTGTTATCACCCATCACCCATTCATATTGGCTTCTCAGACTGGCCTCATTTTTTTTAAGGAATTAAACATGTGGTTTTGTCCTGTATTATTGAAGTCAAATCATTAGGCTACATCTTGTAGCATAAGTAAAAGATAACCCTGGTCTATGCTACTGACTAGGTAGGACTACAGACAACAATTAAGGCACAAATTGGTGCTTCACAGTTGAACACAAACCCATTGCGTTCTTTGGACTGGGCTCCACTGAATAATTTCCACAAATTTCTCCGCATAGTTGAGCTCTGTCACAGACCACGTGAGAAGAATATTCAATGAGGGTCCGTGGCAGAGCGCGGATCTCCTCCGGCTGCCTGGCACTCCTCTGCTGCTCCTGACATGGACTCTTGGACACTAGCTCGAGGGGCTACTCTGACTCAATGTAACCGCTCCATTACTTTGGCGTTTCTTTGATTTCTCCTCTTTGTTTGCTTAGGAGCTGCAGGAATGGCGTGGCCGTGCATCAGCAGAGTGTGCTGCTTGGCTCGCTTCTGGAATCAGTTTGATAAATCGGACTTGTCGGTCCCACTGACCATACAGAACTACTCGGACATTGCCGAGCAAGAAGTGCGATCCGTCACCAAACAGGTATCCGCGTCAGAGCGCGCACCTGGCAATGACTACTCCAGTCCTCCACGCGCCACCGGCTCCCTTCCTGCGCACGCGGACGCACCTGGACCCCGGGGCTCGTTTAGGTCGCGGAGGGAGCCCAGTTACAAGCCTCGTGAGGACTACCACCCTTCCGGCGTGCCTTTCTCCTCTCTGACCCAGTACAAGCAGGATTATAAGCCTTGGCCCATTCCCAGAAAGGACAACTTCCCATGGATCAGTAACGGGACCAGCACCGCTGACAGCCCCCACAGAGGGGACAGAGAGGAAAGGGCCCGGGGCCAGCATCAGGGTCCCGACCACTGCCAAACCAGCTCTTACAGGTATGTCACGTGACAGTGGGCACTGAGAAGTAGTTTACTGATGGTTCAGTTTCAGGTTTCATGGCTTGGGGACTTAAATAATTAGGCTCCCCGTTGTCTAAATGTAGTATGAATGTGCAGCCTAATAGGTGTGGGACAATACACTCACTCAGTAGACTTGAACGTTTTAAATAAAAAATGAATTATAGGTTAGTAATGCCATAATTACACAGATGATACCTGACTAGAGACTTTGGGCACGTTTTTGCAATGATTTAACTTACTGGGCCATCTCATTCTTTCTCAAGGCAGGAGTATAGACCATGGACAGGAGTCAAACCGGCCAAAAGTAGCAAGAAGAACCTTCCCACTCAGTTTGCCATGTCTGGCACAGAGGCTGTCCATGTCCCACCTGAGACCAGCTACCAGGCGGCCTACAACGGGGACATTTACAGGTCTGCTGGGTCGCACCAGGAAGAGAACGTAATCCCCTTGGCCTCAACTCATGTGCAGACTGTGCCTGTCCACCCACCTGTGTCCCACAGCCCTTCCAACCTCCAGCACAGTGTCCTGCCAGAGACCACCAAGGCAGAGGTGAGCAAACAGCACTGAAATATTTAAACAGTGTAGCATCACCACATCCCCCAAACACTTACAGATATCACCAATACAATCTTCAATTAGAGGATTCACAGAAAGGTGATACAGCATTATGTCCAGAAGTAGCTCAAAGTCACCTATAGCTGTTAAAAACAGGCCATGTACTTAGGTAACACCCTGCTGGTGCCACACTCCTTTCGTTGACCTAGAACAGTGTTGATGGGATTTAATCTGCAACAGAGGGCCACTCTCGACTAACAAGGCGTTTGTTAATATGTTGTTAATATCTGCACACAGACCTTTTAAACTGATGTGATGTATCAGTTTTGCTCATTGATTCAAATGTTGAGCAAAAACCACAATGAATCCTTTCTTTTTCAAGAAGATCAAACAGGACAACAGTATACACACTCAGAGAGGTGCGCAGATTAAATCGAGGTAAATTGATTGGTGACAGGATTTACGGGGAACTCATCAGGTCGCTCCAGATTATAAACTATTCTCACTAACATCTCTAGCATTTTGGGAATGCCCAGGCTTTAGTGTCATCCTCTCTTCCCCACCCTCATCATTTCCTGCCATCTGTGAGTAGGTAGACATGCTCTGGTTTAGGTCAATTTGATGTGCTTTAGGAGTGAAAAGAGTTATTTGTCTGCTCTACAGCCCTGACTCCGATCTAAGTGGAATGTTCGGGGGGGCGAAAGCAATTAAGACATTGCTGTGTAATAAGCGGCGCTCCTGGTTATTTGCATAATGCACTGAGTAATGATTGCTCTATGAAAGCGCCCTGTGCTGTGTCCCAGTATTGTGTGATGGAGGTCAAAGTGAAAGGTGTCAGTTGCAGGACACACTGGCCCAGTTGCAGCGCTAGAGTTCAATCACAGCACATTCATAAAGGATTTACTGTAGTCAGGAACACAGGAACGCTCAACATTTAGGGACTGGTTGCATTTGAAGATAGAAGTTTTGTGAACATAAACCACATAAAGCTCTTTGTAGCCTACTAGAATCCAAAAAACCTCCTCACAGCAAATCAAGTCGGTCTTAGATAAGGGTCCACACTTTGCCAACTCATTACTGACTCACAGCCCTAACGGTAGTCTGTCCAAGCATTACACATCCCTCTCCACTGTGGGTCATGATATTATTCCGGGAGGGCTGTTCTTGGTACTGCTAGTCTGCATTTAACATATTGTCCAGCCCCTAGCAGACTATGCTATCCTGATTTAATATGGAGCAGAAAAGTATAATCCCAGACTGTACACATCTATTCATTAAAAGATTTGATAGCTAAGCCCCAAATAAGCTGCCCAAATTAAAATGAATCTGCTCCCTCTGACGGAAGACTGGGGTGGCCGCAAAAAACACTGTTCAGATCAGTTTGTCAAAATGTCCACTTCCCCTGCTTCTAATGATACGGACCATTTTAACAGATGGAAACTGTCACTGATTTTAGGAATGACTAACAACAGCAAGGACTCATCTTGTCTGTGACCTGTGTTATTTTGATTTGGATATTCCCAGAGGGAGCTTGAGAGTGCATTTGTGAAGCTTGTCTGATGGAATCGAACACAGCTCTGAACTCTCTGAGGCAACACCAGGGAAAGATTTGTGAGGAGTGAGGAGAGCGCTGTGTAATCCGCAGTGTGTGCCGAGGATGAGCAAGACAAAAGCACTGAACAGGAAACACGTTTAGCATGCAGAAAGGCTTGCTCTGCAGGATTTTCAGCACTTATCTCAACAGCAAAATCCCCCTTAGGTTTAATACTTTAGTCTCTTGGGTAAACCTATGAACTTCTCAATACTGTAAGGTTCTCCGTTGGTGACACAGATGCAGTGATGGAATAAAATAGCTGCTCACAATGGCTTTAAACTATATTTAGGAAGACTCTAGGGACAGAGCAACTCAAAATTCCCTTTGCTGTTCCCTTTCGATTTTTAACATTTCTAAATCCTGTGTAGCTTTATTTTCTCTTATATCCACATAAACCAGGATTTCTCTTTGCCTTTTCTTTTCCCACGCTGCCCAGGACCACAGAAAGAGTGTCCTCTGCCAAACTGGCAGGCTCTGGCCCAAGAAGGGGGTAAATTGTTTGGGTAGAAGAACAGACATAAAGTAAAAGTGAAAGTTAGGTACGAAATACGAAGCAGAGTGATACATAGGTGAGAATAGGAAAGGCAGAGAGCACAGGGAGAAGGGGCGAGAGAAAACCGTTTGATGGATTATCTGTTAAAGAGCGTTGCCTTTTTGGCGCTGAATCAAATTTAGGAGAAGCAGTATGTAGCGGAGGGAGGAGGGAAAAGGGGTGAACAGGTTCATTCTCACATGCAGCACTCAGACACAAACATCTGTGTCTTTCATCGCCCGCAGCGCTACAGTCACACTCCAAGTGGCGCTGGAACAGCTCACCTAAACACTTGTCTCATGAAAGCCCCCATGCTCAGCAGTGATACGCAAGTTAACGGAAATAGCCTGGCCCACTTTCACAGACGTCTCAGAAGCTCATTAACTCCAGTAAGAGAATAGAAATCATCTATGGAAACATTTCATGAGATCTGGCCTGCCAACAGCAACCTATAGATGCAAATATGCATCTAGACAAGCCACACTGTAATTAGTTTTTATGTGTTTCAAAACAGTTTTGGGTTTGTTTTGGGACAGAAATGTGTAAAACCATTGCTTGTTTTTCAGTGGCAGTTTGTTGCTCTATCACAGCATTAGTGTGCACAACTATAGCTAATGTCAACTATTTAAAGAAAAATAGAAGTGAATATGACTTTAAAAAAAGAGAAACTACAGGCTGAAGATGTTACAACATACACAAACATCCATATACACACAACCACACACTAAACAAAGAAAAAAACATGGTAGTAAGGACAGCCTTTTTTGTTATATTTCAAAGAACGCATAATAGAGATCAGATCCTGTTTTGGTTTTAAAAAATCAAATCTTTTCCAAACAGAACTATTACATTTAATCAACGTAAATATATTACTTTCTACTGTGAATGGAGCTTACTTTACACAGTTTATCCATTTATATGTAATTCACCAAAAGGTTATTTAAAGTTTATTCCCAGGTCCACTTATCTCTCAATGCAAAATATGCAACGTATTAGTAATTTTAGTTCGGCTTTGAGAGCAGCTGCCATCAGTAGAGCAGCACTAAGCAACAAAAAAGCCACGCAGTCGGGCATCATCCAGCCTGACAGCAGACCTGATGCTTTTGGACGCCACAGTCCAACCAGTCTCCTGTGATTTCACGGGGTCCAGTGTGAGCACTGCCCTCTCTGCTTTAATCTCTGTGGTCATTTGACAAACTAGTACTGTTCTAGTTTTTTTATTCAGTTTCACCGTTTTGTGTATCCCTTTGTTCAGGAACATCTGGTGAGGACAAAGCTTCCCCCAAACCCTTCTGCTGTCTTTCAAAGTGGATCAAGAGCCTCCAACATCTGATGTTTTCATCAACAGTGGATGTTTTAATCCATTCCACAAAAATCTATGCAAGGAATTGTTTGTTAACTGAAGATGCATGACTCCGGTAGTTTTGGGATTTTAATTTATAGACAGAAAATGTTCCTGCTGTGCATTTATACATTTGTGTGAGTGCATCTTGTGGTCCTTGTAATGTAAATAATAATGAATGACAGGTTGTGCTGTGTTCTTGAGCGTGTATCTTAAGTACAGTATCTAAAGAGTTACATTTTGATGTTGCTAGAAATCTGCTTGACATTAATCAACAAATCTTACCTAAATAAGTTACAACCACAGTATTCAAGAAGTTTGGGGTTACGAGTCATGTCTAGGTTACTTTGTAAATGTATTGTTAAAGACAAGAGCACATAAAATGAAAATAAAGTATTGTGTTTTAAATTTTCATCCAGTTACATCCAGGGTAAAGTTCTTCGAAAGCAAACCTTTTTGTTCATAATGCATATGAAACACCTTCAAACAAAACCAAAAACACCTACGGGAAATATTTTTTCTCTTTTATTACAAGAATATTAATTATATTTTTGGTTTGCACTAAAACATGAAAATACAGTGTTTGGGTATCTCAGCCCAAACACATCCGATACATATTACACTCCAACAATCCCCATGTACCACATGACCATTCACTTCGAACTGAACACACCACGTATACATAGTGATGACAACAACACTGACACAAATTCATACTCACACAGTTTACTGCTGCATCATTACTGTTCATAGTTACATAGATAAAAAAATAAAAAGCCTTCAATTTCAAATTTGTCAAACACAGTGTGCATCTCATGATAGATACATTATGGTCATTGCAACATTTAAAAGCACTTATAGCTGGCTGTTAACGAAGGCTTTTAAAGAACATAAATATTGTGATAATAATCTTTTCAACCATGAAGACTGAAGTCGGACATTATCTTCAAAGACTATCTGTTTATTATTTCATTAAAACATGATCTAAATGCCTTCTTCCTTTTAAATAAAATCCTCTATGCTTTACATTTGAGGAGCCATCACACATCAACACAAAGTTTAGTTGTTGTCATGGCAATTACAGCTTGTGAAATATAGCCATCTTTCCTAATCAGAAATGAATAACCACAGGAACTTAGCAAAAGAATGTGCATCTTCTTGAGCACGGGACCTGAGGACTGTGACGTCATTATTGTTATTACGTAGCATTTTAAGTCATCCAAGCTTCACGGACAAAGCTTCACTGTTTGATGTTTTTCTAGCAGAAAATACGTTTTAATATAAATAATCTCTTATACAGATGAAAAAAGAGGTCCCTCTCAAAATCAAAAGCTGCACAGTCCTACAATGCCACTTGTGTTAAATTGATGTTAAAATACACACGAAGTATTAGAAATATGTGTCATTCTGCAGATATGGTCTAAGCTGAGCCCTTCTTTGATCAAGTTGATACAAATCCTTACTGCTTATCCAACAGCAGGGCTACAGCAGTGTTATTTTGTTCCAACACTTATTTCCCAGAGTCTTTACTTGTCATAGTCAATAATTTGGAAAAACCTCAATCTTTTCAAACCCAGTCAAGATTTATGTTAGTTCTCCTTAACAAGGTAACCCATCAATGCATTGGAGAGGAAGTCGCATGTCGGGATGCTGCTGATGGCTTGGTGGATGTTCATGGCTGTGATTTCTCTGGGAGACCTGAAAACCCAGAGCAAATGCATTAGAGCATTATGACTCTTTATTGATACCCACTTCCTTTCTGAGCAAAAGAGAGTGAGTATGGACACGCTCCGTAAGCCCGTCCCTTCTCTCGGCTGAAGAAAAAGCCGGACCAATCAAAGTCGTGGACTGGGCAACGTCACACAGACTCACAAAGTACCACCGAAATCTAACTAGGTCTTGTACCCACCTGTAAATGGAGCTGCTGCTAAATGAGAGCACTGTCGCATTAAATATACCTAAATAAACTATAAAAAAATGCTTCAACTGTAATTGAGGCAATGGAAATAATATTTGAGACACATTTAAAATGTAAAACTGGAGCCCAAAGCTCATTAGAGAAAAAGACTGTGGCTGACCTGTTTTGAGGAGATTTGGCATAACCCACAGCTAACGCTTCTCTCAGGATGTCACTGGCAAACTGCTCTGTAGCCTGGAAGGACACACATGCTTATCATGAAAGAAACACAATTTCCTCAAAAGTAAAACGTGAAACAAAAAAGAAATAAATCTGAAGTATACTGTATATTCATCATTTTGGTCAAACGTGTTTAAAGAAAGTAAGTTTTTCATGCCTGACCTTTAAAACCATGGCTTCAATTACTGGAGCAAACACGTTCTTGTCGACCTCCACTGGCTGGAAGCCTACTCCAATCTAAGACAAAGACAAGAGTCATCACTTAAAAATAGCAGCAGTTTTTTTCATAATACAGCCTAAAGAGCAGATGGCAATACTTTTAAAGCTTTGTGCTCTTGTTTAAAAAGTAACTGATAGATTTTGATGAAAGAAGTGTTAAATACTTAGCAGCAGGTGACTCAATAATGGCCACAATGAAGCTACAATGAATTAGGCCATTGGCTAAAATGAATTCTAGTTTTTTTCTTACCTGCTGAGCTGTTTCACTGACAAACTGGGCAGATGTGCAGGGTTCCAGAAAGAATTTAGGCTCTGAGTCAGTTTCCAGCTCCTCCTCTTTGACCTTCAGCATTTGGCAGGGTGGTGTTACTGTGATGATGTCGACTATTTCATCATCAGCCTCTTCTGGTTCTGTCTTCAGCAAAGCTTGCATTTGTTCTAATCTCAGCAGCAGCTCCTCTGAGCTACTCAGGGTCGAGGGACACTCTGGGGAAAGTTGACAAAGCACACCATTACACACTCAGCTATTTTTCAGCAAAGAAGAAAACACATTTCAGCATTTTGCAGATAACATTTACTGGGTGGCAGCATGATGAAAGGCATCAGGAGGATGCCTATTACTGAAATTTTACCAGCATAACAATTGGACAGCATTCATTTTTTTTGAAAGAAAATGGTTTTAGTGTCTTTCTCTGGCCATTTTTTACTTTGCGGTGTAAAACACAAAAGAGCTAAGTAATAAGAAGTTAATGGTGCTGTATGCACAGTGCCCTGAAACACATTACTGGATGAAGTCCAGCACTACTCCAACACATAACACACATTCAACACTCTGAAAATATTGATTACAGTTTGAACTACTGAAAACAGACAAGAGTTGACAGTAAATAAAAAAAAAACACTCTACAGAACTAATCCCAACTAAGGATGCACAGATCTGACTTCCCTTACCCCAGAGGTGTCAAACTCAAAGTAGTACAAAACAGTAAAATAAGTAAATAATCCTTTTAGGGGCTGACGATTGTGGCACTTGTGTTGCAGTATTCAAGTGTAAGCATTTATATTAATTTAAGTCACATCCTTTTGTTTTTTACATTCCTTTTCTCATTTAATGCATCATTTTCATTTGTTCTACTTTGATTTCATTATAAGCCCCATTTTGGTCTCTTTATAAAAAGGTTACCTCTGTTAAGTATAATTTTGTCTTTGATCGGGTGTCATTGTTCCCTATTACACATCTTTAGAATATAGTTTAGTGCCTTTTGTCTCTGATTAATGTGCTTAGTCCCCCCAATAAATTAACTCAACTCAAATAACTTAGTTCAGTTAATGGACTGTATATTATGCATCAACTAAAAGTGACAAAAACATATCTTTATAATTATTACTATAACAGTACACCTCTGAAAGAGTAATTATGTGTCAAATAAGGCTATCCTATACACAAGCACTCACCAGGCTCATTGTCTATCTGTGTGAGAATGTCTTCCATAGATTCATCGTCATCCTTGTGTTGGGGCTCCGGGTCGGGAGGTGTGTAGCCCCTTTGTCGACACCACTGCACCACTTCTCTGGTCTTTGGGGGGGTCAGGGCCTGCAGGCGAGGAGAATGATCCAACACGTCCTGGACAACCCTCTTTACTGCAACCGCTCGTTGAAGCTAGGAGACAAATCTGTTACCAGTCTGAACAATATACTGTATAGTTAAACATTTGTGTGTACAGGGTTTTTTTTTATCTCCATGGCCATCTCCCTAGAGAATCTGTGACCTGCAGAAAGAAATAACTCGGACAATGCTTGCCTCCTAATGCAGTTGTGACAAAGAATAGACAGCAAAGACAGAGGTTGGCGTCTATGAGGTATTGATGATGACACTTTGGAGAGAACAAGCAGGCACAGAAACACATCTCCAAGAAGAGATGATGTAAGCAGAAACTTTACTGACTCAGTGGCCCAGCAAAGAGCACAAAGAGATTACACAAACCACAAAATTGCACACAAGGCAAATGGTCAGCCATGTTACAACTACCTACAGTATGTTAGCCCTGGATTGTATGCAGTTATAGTATCTGAGATAAAACCCGAGATAAAACCTTTTAACTTTTTTTACCCAATTCACAGTATACATAAATAAGACGTTTGTAATCTCTTGCAAAAATATATTTCTAAATAATTTACCTCAGAAGCCCTACGCTTGCCAATATTCCAGGAGTAATACTGCTCGATAGAGGAAGCACAAAATGGATATGAGTCTTCAGCTATAAAAAACAAATAGAGAGCAAATTACAAAAAAAAAAAAAAACAATTTCCTTTTAATACTATTTGATATTGATTTTGAACATTGTTGTGATAACGGTGCCCTTACTCTTATCTGGTACAATAAGAGGGAACTTCTTTACTACCGCCGTCAGAAGTTGCATCATGGTCTCGATGTGCTCAGTACTTAAAAAAAAAAAAAAAAAATCAAGAATCAAAACCAAATATGTTCTTGTGAAGTTAAATGTTAAGAATTATAACTAGGAAACAGGTTGTTACTTGATGAGGTTGTGAGCTGAAGTATCAACTCCTTGCTCTTGTTTGACAGTTGCAGCTGAAGATGCAATAATAGACAAAGGTACAGCAGACGTCACAGAGGTTGATGGACCAGTTGTGCCAGAGCCGGGTTCGGTCTTCACTGTAAAGCCAAGTGTAAGAGAGAAAAATGTGTTTTGATACTCCGACTAGTCTTGGCAGAAAAAGAAATGGCAGTGATGAGTCAAGAATAAATCAATCGTAAATTGAAAACGAAGAGGCAAAAATGAGATGAGGTAAAGTTGGGATGAACCCCTCTCACCTTGTGCCAGAGGCAGAGCAAGGGAGGGGGGAGCCTGGCTGCCAGGGCTTTGGGAGGCTCCAGCTGCTTCGAGGATGGAGGAGGAAGTGGGGGCAGCACAGGAGACTGGGCCTTTATACATTACTATATACACATAGAAAACACACAAGTACAAGATGGATCAATGGCCCATCATGCACACTGTTTCAACAGCTGCGTGAGAAGTAGAAATATGATCACAATGGAAACCTTTTAGAAACTAGCTTTATTTTAAATTAAATCAGTTGTATTATATTGGATGAGATGTGCTGTAAAAATGTTTAAATTTAAAAGAGTGAATGTCAATGTAGCTTTCTCTATTATCAAAAAAGCTGAACACATGATCATGATACATACAACTATTTAATTTAAAGAAACCATTGTGTAATTCAGCTGGTGACTAAGCGCTGACAGCCAATATCTTTGATGGGGGCTCACTGATATTTACCTTTCCCTACAGGCATGAGTAACGTCTGCAGGCCTCCTGACCCTGTGCCGACCCCCAGCTGCTTGAGCTGGTTGGCTGGAATCGTCAACACTGTTGGTAGTGGACTGGAACCACTACCATGAATCTTCAACATACCTGGACAACAGTAAACCACAGAGTTATTTTCCGCACAATTAAACCTTTACTCAAAAGTACAATGAATTTTCTCGCCCTACCTGAGAGAGCTGCAGTATTCTTTCCTCCCCCCGCTGCCGCCCCACCTATTAATGAGGCTGCAGTGATCAGTGACGCACTATTGCTTTTGGGCACACCTGCCACTGTGGCTGTCGCGGTACTCTTGCTTACAACCGGCATGTTAGTCACGCTTTTAGCAACTGTCACTACACCAGAAGAAACTGATGCACTCTTCGCAGCCGTGTTAGTGCTGCCTTTAACTAATGTTGCCACAGCAGCCTTTGATAAGTTGCCACCAGCAGCAGTGCTGGAGCTCTTAGCTGCACTGATTACTGCCGCTTGGTTGGCTGCCACCAGGAGTGAGTGTTGTTGAGAGGACGCCTTTCCACCATCAGCAGGCTGCTTGGAAAAAAAAACATTAAAAAAGTAAACTTACATGACTTTCTGGTTGTCAACAAAAACACAAGACCAATGTTATATGTACTTTCAGGTTAGCTATTTTTCTTAGTATTAAATGAGACAGATATTTTATAATGCAACATGCAAATTATATAAACAATCAAATGGAATTTAGACTCACAGTAAAAATGATGCAGGGAGAAACAATGTGTTACCACTTCTTTCACAATTATTTGTCAGTACAGAACAAATTCCCTCGGCGAGCTCTTCCAATCAGGTCAGTGGTTTCATGGAATTTACCAAGACAATGGAGTAGTTTTTTCAAATCAAACTTTATTAAATGAAAAGGTTGGAAAATGTCTCTTCAGAGCACATTAACACTATTTATCCTGTTTTGCACATGTAGTGTTTATTGTGTTTTCCGACTTTGTAATTGTTTGTTTTCTGTCTATAAACTGTCAGTCTATGTTTGTTCTTTCCTGCTGGGACCTCTTGGCGGGTCATCTTTGTTAACGAGAATTAGTTTTCAAACATTTTGGATAAATAAAGGTTAAAAATAAAAATGAAAAAAATCCCAGTGTTTGTAATTGCTTGTTTACTAAGACGTTTTCATTTCTAACATTATGTCCCAAAGCTACACTTAAATCTTTTTCCACATCATTAGAATGCTCACAAATAAACCAGTTACACAAAAAGCGAGAAGTGGGTCACATGAAGCAAATGGCTTGAGCCCTAGATAAGTAAGTCAGCAGTCCACAAGGTTCACATATAATAACATTATACCAGGTGTGTCCCTGAGTAAAGATTTTAATAGTCAAATCAGAAATGTATAGACTTGCCTATAGTCGACTTATAGTTGATTAATGCATGGCACGTTGTCTTACCCCCAATTACTTCATGCAGCTCTGCTCCGCCACGCACTCCGCGGAAAAATAAGTTATGTTGTTTTCAATGAGACAATTTACACAGCTTCCGCTCTGTAATTTGGGGGTTACCCTTCAACAAGTGGGTAGGACAACTTTTTTTTTCTTTTACACAAAGCACACAGAAACAAAAATAGACTGTATATTAACAGAAACCCATTTGTTTGATGTGAAATCAGACACCCTCAGACACCCCCATACGGCAAAACCTTATTTTATAACACCTCCACAAAGATTCAACTGTGAGATTGGTAGTCGAATCAGGCCCCGTGAATTGCAGCATCGAATCTCTGACAATTTGGGGTCACTCTTTTAGAGCATAAAGCCAATTGCAGCCTCCTGCAGAATAAAATACTCGCCTGTTGTTGGTTGACCGCTGACGCACTGCCAGAGTTAGAGATGGAGCTGGCAGCAGTGATGACTCCGCCGGTCATCCGCAAAGTGGTTGTCCCTGGTTTGGACAAATGACCTGCTGCTGCCGCTGTAACAGTCTTTACAGATCCATCAGATAGCTTCAACTGGGTGCCCTGAGAGCCTCCAACCACCTGACAATTACAAAAGAACAGTTTACAAAAGAACAGTTAAAATGAAAATTATGAGTATTCAATCCAGAAAGCTGGTATAGATTTTCTTTTGTCTTTGTTGTTTTCTGTGCAAACCTGAGCTAGAATGGCCGCCTTCTGTCCGGCTGTGACTCGGATGGCCTGTGGAGTAGCACTTGGTGAAGATGATGCTGGATGACCTGCTGATCCAGGGCCTCCTGCCTGCTTTGAGCTCTGTGCTGGCTGGCCAACCAGAAATGTACCCTGGATGACAGACGGAACAGAGTTTAAAAACAGTTCACTTTTAAGTTCAATTTCTGAAACTGTTTCAATTGCCACCTATACAAACATTTAGCACCATTTCTCTTGGGAAAAAAAATTAAATAAAAAAAACACACCTAGATCCTATTTACATTGTCCAACAATCCCCTAAATGCAACGGCAGCACAGCTCTGAAGCTGACTGTAGGATCAATGCTGCATAATGAACAACTGTAATTAAGGCACCAAGTTACCCACGGAAAGCAGAACTGAGATGTTACACAAAAAAGTGTTGGCTGTCCTGCAGTACTATCACGCAAAATAAAATATAATAAATAATCTAGATCAATTGAACTAATTAATTACAGCAAAGTATATTAATAGAAATGTTTCTCTCACCTGTGGGGTCTGTTTGAGGATGTAGGACGTGTAGGAGAGGTTAGATGGCAGACTACTCGAAGAGGAAGAAGAGGAACTCTGTGAGCCCCCGGAGCCTGCCAACGAGCTGCTCTGAGACTGCTGACCTAAATTGCAGACAACCACATTATTTCCAAATTTGATTAACATTGTAGGCCTTTTATCATTCCTTAAACCAGAATAAAGACAAGTTTAATTTATTCTGGAAGAAATGTAGAAAGTATCTATACAGTGACACAACAATAGTCCTTGGAAAAGTCTGTATAGTTTTGTGTCATTGGACCTGTTCACTGACCCGTTTGATTGGGTTTGTTTCGGACAAAATTGAAAGTGGTGGTGTACACAATAAAAACAGATTCAGAACTAGGCATTTACATCCCATAACATTTGTAATGTCAGAAAAATAAATACATAGTAATAATAATGTAAAATAACCAACCTGCACTAGAAGCTCGCAGTATAGCTCCTTGTGGGATAAGAAGTAACTTTCCTTTCCCTGAGGGGTTTTTACTGTTAGTTGTAAGGTACAGCTTGGTGCCTGGAGGCAAATTTGCCAGATTGGCCAGATTGTTGGCAGGCAGCTGAAGAGTAGCCATTACTAAATCACACAAACATAATGGACTAATGTTTAATAAAATGTATTGTTCATTTATCATTAGTGCTATCTTTTGTGAACAGCTATGTGTGAACCCCGACCTCCACTTTTGCCACTTCCTGATCCAGCTGCTTTGGCACCAGCCTGCGGACCAGAGAAACCAGTCGCTCCACTAACAATGGCCTTAGCAACTCCTTGTGCCAACACCTGCTTTCCACCCATCACTTTGGAGGCAGGGGAGCTGCCTTTGGTGACCAGAAGTTGCCCACTGCTGATAGCCACCTGTTTGACCGCAGACTGGAGTGCTGAGCTAACAGGGATACCCAACATCTGAAAGGATAACAGAGAAGTAACATTTTGTACATACAATCCCGAAGCTATTCATATCCCAACACTGTTTAAATGTGTTGCAGGCTGGATTGTCGGACCTTGCCAGTTGCAGTGGCTGTGGACCCTCCTGGCTGTTTCTGAGTTGACATAGATATCATGTGACCCCCTTTCACAGCCACAAACTGGTGTGCTGCTGGAGCGGCAGGTTGCTGCTGGCTGGTTGCTGTGGAAACTATCTGCTGCTGCGGTGTTGAAACTTCCCCAGGCTCTTGCTTGATAATAACCTGTGCAGTGAACATGGAGAGCAATGCTGTAACACACAGCTTAATCACAGTTATTATTAATGTATTTTTCAAATACTGACTGATCCCAGTTGGTTTTAACAGGATCAGAGCAGCAGTGAAACAATTTTGGTGGCTAAAAGCAGATTTTATAACTAGCATTATTGATTTATTTAAGATATATTTTACATTTTCATCTGCCCCCCAAGAGCTGCTAAATATATTCAAGTAGCAACAGAAATAAATTAAGGGACAGTAACTCTCAGAAACATTAATGTTATCTTTCTTCATGTATAGAGACAGGAAGATGGGACAAGTAATGTGATAAATGAACTTGTGTCTGTAAAGCTTTCAATTAAACAAATGGAGTGCCAAGGCACTGACTAAGATGTAAGTGTCCTTTTCTACCATTAATACTTACATATACATATTAAGCACTTGTGGCATATTCTTACCTTTAATCCTGAAGAAAGTAAGGTGCCACTGTGAACTTTGGGTACAGGAGAACGAGTGCCTTGAGTGGACTGTTTGGATGAGGGACTTCCTGTAGAGGCTATAAAACACACAATTACCTCACAATTACTGTGTTAAGCATAATTATTTTGATAATAATCTTCTGTATATATATCACATTACAATTCATTTTCCACTATTATCACTGCAGGAAAGCTTAAAATTCTTTCTGTAGCGATTTTGAAATCCCTCATGACCAAATACAAAATTTGGCTACAGGATTTAATCCCAATGCACTCAGTGATTACCCTTCAATGCATGCGTGTATTGAAGATGGAGAGTGAGAGATGTTGGTGCCGAGTGGATTTGCACCGTATTTCTCTCACCAAGTACTACTTATCATGTATTTCATACACAAGAACCATAATGATTTTCAAAATGAAGCTCAGTGAATCAGCAACAACACCCACATCAACCCCATCCAGCCTGATGAAACATCACTTCACAGTACTCTAGTCTCTTATCCTGTTGAGCTGTGCATTTTGGAAGAAGTGTAGGAGTGACTGAGTGGGCGAGAGCGTGAGCCGTCAAGAGAAAATAGCTAGTAATATGGAGAAAGCAGATGTAAGCAAGTAAAGGCCTGGACAACAACCTGGATGATGCGAGAGGACTTTGATGAATGCCTGTTACAAATGTGCACTAAGCAATTATGAATTTACAAACACTGTGCTCCAAAAAAACTCACAAAAGTAAGGACTGTGGGACTAATTTTTTTGGGTAGCCCACCTAAATTGGCTATGAAACACAATGGCTTATTACCGAGACAATCTTTAATTCAGTGAATATGTTCAAGTATGAGGCATCCAGGGACATGGAAAAAAACTGAAAAGACTAGGGGAAAGGTGGTGTAATATGTGCTTTAGTAGAAAATAGCAACTGAAATAGCATCTACAAGTAGGAGCTCCGTACCTGTAAGAGCAGCTGATGGGGAAGCCATGCCCACCACTTGGCCTGGTTTGTCAACAATAATATAAGGGTTGTTGGGGAGTGAGGAGGAACTCTGCTTGCTGTGGACAGGGGTGGATGTTGTTGGTATGCGAGGCAGTGGGGAGTGGCTTGGAGTAGAAATTGGGGAACCTGTTAGGAAAAATAATTTGTCACCCCTCTACGTCTTTAAAGTTTAAGACAAAAATTCCTTTTGGATTCTAAAAAACTTTTAGGTGCTAAAGACACTCACCTGAAACAATTTTACAGCTCATTGTGATCGGTTGGAATGACTTTCCAGGAGATTCTGCAGGACTGGGTGGCTGCCCTTGGGGCACAATTTTACAACTTGACGTGATTGGTTGAAAGGCAGAGTTACTATGGGAACCCAAAGTGACCCTTTCACTGGTTTTGGGTCGAGTTGGTGTGCGTTCTCCAGCAGGGAGACCTGAGCTTTGTCCTCCAGCAGACCTCCCTATGTCAACTTTGTTAAAACCTAAAAACACTTTTTGTTACTATATTTGAAGCAACAGACCCAGTACAATCCACAGTAATTTGAATTCAAGACTTTTTTTTTTACTGAGAGCTTCAGACTGACACACACACAAATGACAATGAGAATTACAATGAGAGATACTCTACCTTTCTCTTCTGTGGGGTCATGTGATATGGGGGAAGGAGAGGGTCCGTGTGTTGGTGTTAGGGAGCTGCCCGAGATGGGACTGGATGCTCTTGGAGCCATCTTGGATGAAGAGGGCTGAGGGATAAAGTCCTCCCCAAGAGAGTCTCTATGAAGCTCCACATCAACCACCTGCATAAAGCAGACAGTTGTAGGCAGTGAAGGTAAAACTCAGTAATATTGGAAAGAATGTGTGATCACTTTAAAAACTTACCGTTTCTGCTCCCAAAGTCTGAAGCCCAGTGTATGTTCTGTCAAGCTGCAGCATAAAAAATAGTGGTGAACCAGATTTAGAAAAAACAGTTCGTCATAATCCATGTAATTATTACTAAGCTCATTCCTTTTGTTGTTCTTTCTTTACTCGTACTACCTAATAATACTTTTGTATACTTATTAATTACATTCAGTGACGTTTATTCTTAACATAATATATTCTGAACAAACCTTCAACTGGTGGATGATGTCAATACGTTTGTTACGAGGATCTTTGAAGTGGATCTGGATCCTCACAGGAAATTCACCCCAACCACGTCGTGTTAAATGAAACGCAGGCTCACTACAAATCAACATATTTAAAAAACACATGTCATCATGAAACAGAACTAACAAATCCTAAAAGGGGGCCTCACAATGACAGTTGTTTTTTTTACAAGTTAATCATGCCTCAGTGGTGTGAGGGTTATTCTCTCCTCATTGTTTGTATCCCCACATACCAAACCATTTGTTACAGTTTATCATTTATAAGTCCATGAATATATGCAACTATTATGTCCTCAAATATGCAGAGTCAGCACAAGATTCTGCAGAAGGTTTTGTAAAAATAAAGCTATGGAATACTTGTGAGCAGCTTGAACTGTACAACATTCTTGTCAGCAAAAACATTTAAAAGGTAATAAAAAATAATAATTTATTTTAAAGCTCAAAAAACTTTTATAACAATTATTAACTGACAGTTAGAAAATCAAGGTCACACAAGAAATGTTTTCCTTTTTAAACTTTAGTCTCTTAATTAAATGTGTGACTCATCTGTGTAGACTTAAGAGCTTTTGGAAAATTACTCCCCCAAAGTCTCAACACACTGTGTATGTTTTAGGTGTGTCCTCAATTAGTCACACAAATGGTAACTTCTTGTATGACTCATTATGTGCTTAATTCCGTCACCGACCGTGTTCAATGTTTATGAAAACATTTCAAAGTTTGCTGGAGCTGAGACAGAATATTTGAAATAACCAAGAGAGGGCAGCATTAAACATTCATGTGTTTTTCAGCTAAAAGGCCAAAGACAATAAGAGAGTTTTGCACTGTGTTGCTTAACCGAATGTCTGTCTTTCTCTGACGCGTTGTTATCCAAAGTAGCTTTCTTAATGCCTTTGGCATAATAAGTCATGCGTGAAAAAGAGGTGGGGCAAAGTGCTGACATCGCAAAATCAGGAGGTAAACATGTCTATGAGCAAAACAACACTACAAAACTAAATCATAATACCCTCCGCCAAACCAATATCAAGACAAAAGCATAACTAATGTTGGAAAACATTTGCATTTTTTCTTTGTATTAGCCCATATGTACATTACATTTTCAGAGAAAAACAAACCTGACTTCCACAAGGTCATTGGGCTTGTAACTAGGATGCAAAAAGAACCAGACTTTCTTCACAAAGTGGTCAATACTAGGTTCTCTTCTGGAGCCTCTGACATACACCATCCACTTGTGGGTTGACTGGTCATTCTCCTCTCGCTTGTCTGGAGGGATGTACCTGAAACATGTTAAGTAGTTGAACATTGTTACAACAGTTACTTGTCAGAGCTACAAATTCTCCTTCGGATTTTTCATTTATACACTTAATATATTTCTCCCGATGCCTTAAAGCGCTTGCCACTGATCTAGGCTTCAACACAAATGCACTGCAATTTTTAGGTAATACGGTTAATTCATTACACAAGCTGATATTACATAGGTTCTATGTCACTTCATTAGACAACAGTTAGGGTGGTGGGGGCTCAAGATGGCCACCTTAACTAAAGAGTCATGTGGGAAAACACTTTAAGTTTTAATTTAGTTTAAATATTGGATTTATAAAAGAGTGTGTAGAATCTTTTTATGGATAATCTGGTCATGTCGATTTGTCAAATTTGTAAAATAGCAAAGACTTTCTTTACTTTTTCTCCCAAAATAGGATGTATATGGTGTATTATTCATATGACCTTATTACATACTTGTTAATACCCAGAGCGTTTCTGTGTTTCCACAAATACTGCACTCAAAACTTGTCACTCAAGTTTCCTGAGAAAACATGTTTTGTAACATCTGTGGTCTCAATGTACCAGATCCCTAGATCAACTCAAGCCTCAGGAACAACTACTGGGACAAAACATAATTGAAATCTTTAAAGATGTATCAAGACCGAACTTGTATTAAAACCAAATTATACCTCAGCTTTTCAGGACACTAGGCAAGACAAATTTACCTGAAAAGCTGTACATTGTGAATACAGAAAACATTTTAACTGAACTTTCTTATGCTCATGGTTTTGCTTACTTTGACACATTTCCCACAACAATTGTCTTCTTAACATAGAGTCTAGATGCCTCATCTCCTGTGGCGTGGTAGGTCACTGTAGGTTCTGCACCAATGTAGGATGGCACACCAAATGTATCCTACAACAAATATGATTCATTGGTTCAAGTAATTTTTTTCCCCGTAGGACTCTGATCTTTGCCTATTGAATTTACCTTGCCCGTGTTGCGTCCAGGTCTACGCTCTTTCCTTGCAGTATCGTCTCTCCATGCAACCTCTCCATCCTTGTCTCCTCCTTCTCCTTGCTGTGAGAGGGACTCTGACTCTGATTGAGCCAGAGAAGGAGTGTCTGAGCCCTGATTGAGAGGTGAAGAAGACCTGGATGGTGACTCTAGAAACTTTTTGATGGCAGGATGGTTGAGTACGGCTGGGTCACATTTAGAGGTCTGCTATAGCACCAGAGAAATTGCAGTTAGTACAAATAGATACATAAACCAGAAAAACTCCATTACAATAAAAAAATAACATTACCTCTGGGTTCTTTGTTATGCCAACATTGGCATAATAATTTGCCACTATACATGCCCTTAGCTTGTCCATCATCCTTCTAGCTTCATTAAGTCTCTGCAAAACAGTAAAGGAGGGACCCAAAAGCACAATTTTAATTTATAACCACACATTCCAGGAGAAACTGAACATTTTAAGATTGAGGGGTAATTTAGATACCTGATTAATAACATCTATTTCATGTTCTTTGCTTTTCATCTCCAAAGAAAATTGTTCCCTTATAATGTTTTCAATCTTTTGCACTGTTGCTTCTCGAGCTGTCAAAAGTGGGGAAAGAACAAGGTTAATGTCAGACAGACACATTTAGTCATGATATGGAATATTGCAAGAATGCACTGGCTCGGTGTTTAAACCATCAACCTTACCATTGTGTTCATCCGCTTTATTTCTTTTACTGTTCTGGATCTGTGAAATGTCTTCGTAGTCGGGATCGTTGCCTTCAATTTTTCTTTTAACTCCTGACATGGCTGCCTGTTTAAATATACGTAATATAAGTGTGTAAGTCACAGGTAATCTATGTCCTTACACAGTTATTCGGACAGCTACCATTTAGTTAGCTGGAGGAAGGGAGCTGCTAGTTGACCATTATCAATGAACTGACTCCAAGCTAATTCTGTTAGCAGACCAAAACATGTATAGCCTTTTCACTTGCCGTATATTTATCCAAGATACCAAGGGCTACAGTTTCACAAGCCGAAGCCCCACTCTGTATATTATAACATTACATGAATAACGATAGCTGCAAAAGTACAGTATACTCAATGTCAAGATAGGTTTGCTGCTAGCGTTATGTGGACCGCTAACGTGGTTTTCAAAGCTAGCTAACGTTAGCGTCCAACACAAAATGTGTTTATTTCTTTGTGATAATGCAAACATACTTACGGTATGATCCTCTGCCAGGTGCAACTTTGCTTTATAATAAATGTGTTTTAATTGATCAGGACCTAACTTGTTGTGCTGTATTGTATTAATCTTACACACACATGGTATTTTGCTAAATCTGAAGTGGTACAAGCTAGCTAGACAATTCCACACAAGAACCACTAGGGGCCACTATTCCACACAGTTCGTGGAAACCACACACAAAACAACAAAAGCTGAAATCAAGTGAATGAAATTGGAGTTGGGTCTTAGACGTTCTTGTGCAAGTGTGTTAAAATAAGTCAAACAGGAATATCTTCATGTCAGTGTATGTTTCAAAAATTATTTCTATTGTGCTTAAGATCCATTATGAGAGAAATGCTTGATTACCATAGAAGGTAAACAACGTTAGGGACTAAAGGACACTTTTTATAATGCTGCCAGGCATAGAAAACACAGTGACTAAATATAAGAGAAGGTTAAAGCAAAGTCATCTTAGTTTTCAAGGTGAAGACTGAATTTATTAGTTTAACATAGACATAGTTATACTGGTATATTTACGGCATTAGGTAGGCTACTGCTTTAGGTTTTTAAATACAACTTTACCAGACAATCAATAGGATACTCTATTAATGGAAGTAATAATAGGAAGTAGTGTAAGTAAGAATATGTCTGTGGAGATTATGGGATACCTATGCGGCTCACCTGGTAGAGAGCAGGGTTTAGTTCCATTTACCCAATGTTCTTCCTCTCTTTCACCATGCTTCCCGTCTGTCTGCACTGGCTGTCAAATAAAGAAAGAATTTGCAAAATTCTGTGGAGACTCTCAATCCTCCAGGTCATAATCCAGATGGTAAAAGGTAAACCTACCAAATGTTGAGCCTCTTGATCAATTATATAATTTTTACACAATTTAGGGGCACACATGTTTGGAATTATGTTGCACCTCATCGTTGGCATCCTCTTAAATGTGAATGATGACCACCAATAGTTTATAGTGACATGAATCTATGTAGGCTCATTGTTTGCTAGTGTGTGAAAATAACATCCCAAGTACTTGCTGAACTCAGTGTTTAGTGATCTTAGACTAATGGGAATGCAAGAACATTTGTGGTTTGACAAAACCACATTACTGTAAATTGTATCATAATCACAAATGGGCTTTGTGCATGTTTATTGCAGACTCATAAACCATCTGTTGAAATACTACTTCAGTGATTTATTACCGTATAATAATAATTACTGAGCGGCCATTCAAAGCACACCTAATAAAACCATTTGTTGTTTTTGGTTGACTTCAAATATGTCCCTATGTTGTCACTTTATAGCAGCAGTTGTGATAGAAAGAAAGTAAACTCAAGCCAGATTCGAACTGGGGTCACTTATGCATTCTACCAGGTGAGCTACTGAGATGCCCCATAAATTCTTTCAATTACTTGAGTAGACAAATAACATAGATTGGTTCAGAAAAACTTTATTTTTTTTAATACACAAACTACTGCAATCCATCCTCTTGAACAAAATATACCTTTCTTATGATCTCTTTTTGCACAGATCCTCTAGGGTCAAAGTTGTATTCACATAATAAAATAATTAATTAACCAGTTTCGAGTTAAGGCACACAAGGAAGGTTGGAGACACTATTGCCTTTTGACACTAAATCAAATTGACTTTGGCTAATGAATTAAATTTGCAGACACAAAGGACTATTTATCATTGGAATTTATAGTTTGTCACATACAATTCCAAACTCACCACAACAAGCAACCAAAATGTAATAAAAAAATAAAACACAACAAAACCGGAGTAATCTTATTAAAGCAAACAATGTATGAAATCCAATATAAAGCTAGTAATACAAATCAATAAATCAAACGAACACTGCATGTGTCCAATGGTGAAATCACAAACATGCACACACAGACACTTTAACTGTCTCTCCTCTAACAGCATTTTATTCTTTCTCTGAAGCTCGCTAACTTCATTTCCTTTCTGTCACCCTTGCTGGCCTCTTGGGTTGACCCACAAATACCTGGGGCAAAGGATTGTGGGTGAGCCTTGGGGATGTTTACAGACCCGGGGGGAACTCTAGGTTCAACTTCACTGTACTCTTCAACGAAAACACCTAAAGGTCTGCCTGTGGTGTGACTAAATTAACAGGCTTTTTATCATGTGTTATTCAAAGAAACACTATCCATACAAGCTTGTATGACAATAAAAGCACAGCCTAACACTCCCCAGCCTTTTGTTGTCTTGCAAAGGTCTTTGAGGTTGTGGTTAGAATACCACAGCAGTAAGTGGCCAACAAGATGAGCTAAAAGGCCCTACTTCACATACGTCCCACCAAAGTAAAGAACTTTTACTGATACAGTAAAAAAAGAACAAAAAGAAAGAGAAAAAACAAAAACAAATAATTGCCATATTATTCAGAATTGAACAGTATTCTGTCAAAGTGCACAATTGGGGCTTTCACAGAAAAACACATACAGAAAAACACATTTTAAATATAGGTTAAACAGAAAATAGTTATAATAATAATAATAAATCAAACAAACAAATCAAAGTTATATTCACAGCTATATTCCAAATCTATCAACACCACAAAAAGTGACTTTTACTGACCATGAACCATCTATAAAGCCTTTCAGTTGTAATATTGTTAATATCTGGAGTGAGGTATCAATGTCACACCACTGTTAGCTGACCAGTAAACATGCATACATACACAACTGGAGGTATCACTGAGTTACATTGTTACAGGTGACCGGTGCCAGCACAAGCGTGGAAACAAAGTATCAAAGTACATTACCATATCGTTAACAGTGCAGTGAGGCAATGTCAATACCAAGACTCACAGCTCCAACCGCACTTACACAGTCATAAAAGTCACAAACAGGATCTAACATATCAAACAGATACACGCGCATTACGTTTTCAGAGCAGTCTTTGAGTTCTGATCTGCAAAGGCCTCTTACATCTACAAAACTACCCACAATACCATACACCAATACAATGACACTGATATGAACCTGACACACCTACTAAAGCTACTGTACGTACAATAGAGTCAATTATAAAAATACAAATATAAGTTAAAAAGTATAAAGAAAACATGTATCAATGTCTTAAAATAGCAATAAGGACAATGTATAAAAAATAAAACTTATTGGAGATATAAAGATTTAGGTTAATGTTCTGTAAAAACTGTAAAAGTAAAACCTGTTTTCGAAGTGTAACTGGGCAATAACATGGAAGCATCTATATTTCAATATTTCGATTAAACCCTTGGATACTTTTTTTGACTTTTACTTTTGACATGACCACTAATAATGTGGAAAAACAGCTTGCTGACTGTCTACCACAATTTATTTGGTCAATCTGATAAAAGAAAAAAAGAGCATTACTACAGTATGTGCTTTTCTGAATGAAGACTGATCTCTAATTTTATGGATTGTAATCAGTAAGTTGTTTTGGTGTTTTTTTATTTTTTATATTAACAAATAAATATAAAACCTAGTAATATTAAGATGTTGAAAACACTTAGACTTTTTGCCAATCACACTCTGTGATTTATTATCCGTCAATGACTTATTTGTTCTTGATTCAAACCTTGTGTTGGGATTTTTTTTTCTGTATTATGTGTTATTTTCTGACTTGCGGAGTTACTACAAGATAATTGTCAGCCACTGAGGAGAAAATAGAATGTTTTCACAGCACCTCTTTCAGTATTGCTACATGATGCTGTGTGAAAAAAATCAATAGAGTTCAGTGGTTCGGTGATTGTAATTTCAGTGTGGCCTTTAGTGTTTTAGTGTGCTTTCAAGGAAGAGAATGTGTGTGTGTTTGTCTGTCTGATTTGAGGACTAGGGCTTGTGGTACTTGTCATTGTACCGGTGTATGGTAACACAGCCATGGTAGGAGATGGGCCGTGGCATAGCTGCCACTCCTGTGATGATGCCTGTTGAAGGGTCATAACACAGAATGGTGTCTGTTGCATCACCATTTTCCTCTCTGCCACCAAGGATGAAGATCTTGCCATTACACACTGACATGCCACAGCTCTCCTGCAAAGAAAAACAGGATCATTTACTAACTACATCACACACTACTTACAGCTTACAATACAATCTGTGTTAAGTGTAGTACCAGTTTGGTAAAAGTTTGGACTACATGCATCCAGTAATCCTCTTTGGGGTCATAGCAAAAAATGGACTTGGTGAGACCACCACACACATAGATCATATTGTTAAGAGACACCGCTGAGATGCAGCGCTTAGCGATGGGGATGTTGGCCCGTAGTAACCAAGTATCTGTCTCTGGATCATAGCATTGAACCTGTAACATTCAACAAAAAAAATTAGAAAATGCAGTGCAAATTCAAGAGAAACTAGCGTATTTTTTTTATAACGCAGAGCTAGACAAAAGAAATGCCTGTACATGATAAATATCTGACAAAGTCTTAGATTACTTCAAAGGATATTTATAGACAAAATCACAACAGGAGCCAGTGCAGAGATTACTTAAAGTCCCACACAGTTTCACCAGAAAAATACCACCACTTTATCGTGGTAGTGTGGTTTGTCATATTTGTGTCTTCCAATGAAATACCTGTGTTCACAAACAAGCATGCCAGGTATTCAATGTAAGATAAAAAGAAACTTCCAAAGAAGACAGAAACCACTATCAGTTTGTGAACTGGTTTCTGTGCGCTCTGGAGAAGTCATTAAACTCTCTGGAGTTACTATCATATGCACTTCA